>JAMXBB010000012.1:15443240-15796253 GCA_024138015.1 Lumnitzera littorea | reverse complement strand
CCCCCCCACCCCAAAAAAAACAAAAAAAAAATTCTGAATTTAACCATTCCAGATTTTTGTTCTTCCAACAAGAAAAAGTAGACTCAGTAATAAGGATGAAATCATCCAGCTGCAGTTAAACTAAAAGTCACATGTCAAAAAAGTAGAGATACAATCATTTCATCTCTCTCTAGCTAATTGGATTTAATGCCTCTCCTCAGTGGTTATCGGACTAAATCAATTCTTTAAGATAATAGCATATATACGGGTTGACCAGTCCACCTACCTTCCATAAGAATTATTTCTCTCTAACATTAACTTGTCCTATCACCTCCATTGAAAAGAATTCTAATGATGGAAAAACTAATGCAAATTATGATAATTGAGGAACTAAAACTGCTTTTCTAAGTCACTGTGTTTATAAAGCATTGACGTATATTTATAAAGCCATAACAGTAAGTGTTGGATTTATGTCAAATCAAGATAACATTAAGACTTAATACAAACGAAGCAATTTATTATTTCCATCAAAAGAAAATGAAGAGTGTTCCCAACACCTCATATGTTACAGTGCCACCAGATGTGGCCGGTTGGCGAAGTGTCACATTGGAGATGGCTCCATTGGCTGAAAGGATACAAACTGCTCTTGGACCATTCTGTGAAAATGACATTATTTTTGATGATACGTCCTGAAAATCAGAGAAATAGACAAGTTGGAGTCTCTTTCATATTAATTAAAACAACAAATCTCTACACATGAAGGAAAATTTGAAAAGGTACAAATGATTTAAGGAAATACATTCCACTTATGTATAAAAAAAATATGCAGAAGTGACCTTTCATGCAGTCCCACTATTTTCTTTTTCTTCTTCTAAATCATTTTCCTACTTAAGTCGATTTGCAAGAGTTTGGCAGGAGAACAGAATGGATTAAGAGATTGCTCATGGATCTTTTGATTCGAGAGTCTTCTTGGCTGGCCTATATAGTATTTCACACCCGAACACATTATGCACCGGGATTCCACCGAGGATAATAAGCAACAGATAAGTAAGTAAACCAACAGTTGATCCCTCACAAGCAAGATTCACTTGTGATGGAATTGCTTCTGTATATGTGCTGCTATCTTTTACCAAAACATTAAAACACTCTGTACTTTCAATTGAAATTAATTCTTTGTAATTTCACATCAGGGTGCCTGGTCAGCCCAAATATGCTATGTGTAATATTTTACCAAACAAAAAATAATGTTCATTATATTAACATTACCGATAATCTATATATGATCTGCCTCCAGAGAAGTTTTAAACAAGTTAACTTTCTTAAAGGAAAGATAATATGAAGAAATTAGACAGCTAAATAATGTAACTGAATTTCTAAATAGTAATAAAAAGCTTAACTGATTAATTATATTGATGTGAAAGAATAAGAACACCACTGTGATAATGAAGCAGGTACCATTAATGAGGTGATCTTACAATGGTGCACGATTAAATTCCACAGATCCTGATGGGCACATTAAAAAGCTAACAGGAGAATTGTACATAGGCGCCAAGAAGCTGTTGAGCATGCATGAATACATGTCCACATAGCTCTTTAATGTCGTTGGCATAGTGAGGACAAGAGAAGAAATTCAGTTTAAGAGATAGTAGCACGAAATTCAACTGGAAAATGATTGCTTTTTTTGGAGTAACTCCCGAGAATGTTACGATCGAAAGATGCAACTTCTGCCTTGTCGATGATTAGATATGTTCATCAAGATATATAGCATTCAACCAAGTGCAAAAACCATAGAAATATTTACATAACTGATCTCCTGCCCTGCCGTTTTATATTGATCATATATACATATTACATAAGTTTGCAATGACTTAATAATGTATAATCAAAGAATTTCTAGCATCCACTAATAGTAATACCGGAGATGCTGTTTCCAATAATTAAAATAGCACATAATAGAAAAGATGTTTTATGCAAATATGCACAGTGACCTACAGTGGGACATCTGCAAGTCAAACAAATGTCTATGACTTTGCTCTGCAGTTAAATTCACATTCTACCATTTTTTTTAATTGACAACTATCACTTTAGGCTACATTTATTGTGACTAAGGTACACAAACAATTCAAAGCACAAGATTCAATCTACATTAAAGAATAATAAACGACAAACAATTTCTCGTACTCAAAATCTTCTCATTTGCAACTCCAAGCACGATAAATGACTCTGTTGATTGGTTTAGATCTCTAAAAACACCGCCTTGAGATAATATATGTGTGTGTCCACAGCTCATTGGCAGTTATTTTAGTCACACTGTAATAATAATGATGCATTAAATAAAAAGCAGAACAAGGCAATAAACTGAGAGCAAGGCAATGCACACGAAAGCAAGGGAAGAAACTAAAGGACCAGGTAAAGGAAGGAACCTCTCCAGCTTTAACAGTGATGATGTGTGGTGTAAATCCAACTCCAACCCCAAGCGATCCTGCAACATCTGAGTGTTTAAACATTTGTTAACATTAATCCTTCCCTGACCGATTCTTCAAAGATAATTCATAGAGTTCCAGAGAGAAGTACTTTTGACTACTCTACCCAATATGAAATATGAAATATTGATATGATATATCAGGTATATATCTCCAAATGCAACCCTAAAGTGTGGCATTCAATGCAACACAGGAAAAGGGAACTTTGTCAAAAAGAAATCGTTAAGAAGATTCTCCTGCAATGACACTTTTGTACTGACATATGTAAACAAAGCTGAATAGAAACATGTGACAGGTACGCGTAACAATCAGCAATTTTTACTATAAACAAAGTTCAGGGTCATGTCCAAACGGGTCTCTCACGATTTAATAAGCAAGTAAAACAAAATGATCACTGTTTTGATATATGCTCCAAATAGGTCTTCAATGTTTCAAGTGGGTAAAAGAAAGCATTAATACTTTGGCTTATGCTAAGGTGTGTCACCGTAAAACTGTAACATTTTCAACATTATAAAGTTACCTCCAAGCAATTTTTTGAACAGTACTACAGTGATGTTATCTATATGAAGCATCACCAAGACCTTAGTCCTTTACTAAACACACTTAAAACAAAGATGGCTTATTTAAATATGAACTCAAATTTTCACAATCTTCAACAAATTCGGAAAAAAAAAAGAGGATAAAATGAATATGAGAAGAACATGAAGGATATCAAGTAACAAAAACATAATTTAAGGATTCAAGTGAAAACATACAGATCTCAGAAAAGTGTATATATATATATATATATATAGCAGCACAATACAACACGAACAGGGGCATAGTAGTAATATAACAAGAGAATCTGAAGTCAAACAAAAAAGCTCCCAGAACAGCTTAAATCTCCAGCATCCAATGATTTTACAGATGCATCAAAGATCCATGTATCCAGAATTGATTCTACCTTTCTATCTTGGCTCTCTCATTCAGTGACAGATCAGATACTCAATATAAGGACAGGACATAACAGTGGAGTACAGATTATAGAAGAGTATAAAATATAAAAAGTACACGAAATGAAGGACTGGAACAGAAGGAACTTTCAATAAAGTGGATTAGTATTGGTAAAATCCATTTGCTCAACTCTCACTACTCGAAATAGAACAAGTCAAAAGCTGCTGTTTCTTGAAGAAAACATCATCTTAAAACATTCCAACAACAAAAAAAAAAAAAAAAAAGGGAATACTTTATTCCACATCATTAACTACAAACCCAAGTGAAAATTCAAACTTCATCCGGATTAGTCCAATCTACCAGAACATTATCCATTACCTAATGCCTTAAAATGCTGCTTTTTGTTGACTGAACCGGGAGGCCTCCCTCTGGATTTCTTCATCGAATTAGCAGAATTAGCCGATAATAGACCCCCAGAAGCAGCAACGCCAACACCAACGCCAACACTACCAGTACCAACGCCACTGCTACCCCCGCCACCACCACTTCCACTTACAGGTGAAAATCCACCTGTTGGAGAAGTGACAGCAGGATGAGCTCCAGGGACCATACCCAATGCCATGGACCCATCTGGGCCATATTTCCTCGGCCTCCCTCTCTTTTTTTTCAGCGACTCAACACCCACGTTCATGTTAATCCCAGGCGGCGGCAACCCAATACCGCCGCCGCCACTGCCACCACTACCCACCATACCACCACCAGCCGCAGCAGACCCGTTACCACCCCCAGCACTCCCACCATTAGCAGGTGCGGGAGACGGGTGCGGTGGAGAGGCCGCAGACATTGGTTTATAAACAGGTGTGCCATCAGTACCAAATGCCAAACGCATGTTTTGGATTTGTGGCTGAGAGGGAAGACTATAAGGCTGTTCCTCTCCTCTACTTACCATTGCAGTTCCTGTTTCTGAACCAGACATCCTTGTAATTCCAGTTGTACTAAATTTCCATAAAACTCTGCAAGAGTGCGAGGAATCATCAAATTTTTCATGAAACAGTCACTAACTTACTGAAATAAACAACACCCGTCACTGAAAATTGGAACTTTAGTAGTATAACAGCCAACAAACGTAAGATCATATTAAGTACTAACAACAGTTTGCTTCAGTAAATCTATCGAGTAATGTACTTACACTGAAACTCGAGTGCTAAACAGCGAACACTAAGACAAAATCATAGCTTCATTTTAAATTTGAAGACTGAATCTTTAAGTGAAACCCTAATTACAACAAACCAGCTAATTTACCTCTACCTGAGCTGTTTTTTTCACTTTACAGAGATTTCCCAAGTAATTCAAGAAAATTAGGAACAGTTCGGAATTAAAGTTCAAAACTTCAACAAAAACCCAGATTTAAAATGGGTGACAATTAAGAGGAAAAAAAAAAAGTGATTTTTTAAAAAATTAAGTAAAAAATAAAAATTTACAGTGAAATTCGAAATAATAATAAAAACCCAGGAAAAAAAAGTGCAAAAAACTTACCTAAAAATTCACAAAAATAGAAGAGATCGAGAATTTGAAGAAGAGTAAATTTTTCTAGGGTTTTGGAAGCGGAGACAGAGAAGAAGAAGTGAAGAAAGCTTTTTCAACACTAGTGTGTGAGAATTACGAATATTAAGTTTGTAATTTATTTTGATTTTGGACTTTTTTAAACAAATAACTTTTTTAGGGTTTTTTTTTTTTCTTTTTTTTACTTTTCTTGCCTTCTGGTTTACGGGGTTTATTAAAAAAGTGCGTAAAAGCTGGCATAATTTGCTTTAATTTAATAAATACAATTTAATTATTTTGTCATTTTTTGGAATTGCGCTTTAGAGTATCGACGACAGTCGACTCGCCTTTTTTTCTTGTCAAAGCTGTCATAAATATTTTATTAATTCGATTTAACGGATAAGTCTAACCAGCCACTCGTTAATAACAAAACTGAATTTTATTTGTAGAGTTTTACATAATATGAATAAATTAGTATAATATCACGTTAATATAAAAAGCAACATATGATAATATAAACATGAATGTCGTTATAACCTATATTATCGTCGTGGATGTCTCTTAAAAATAGATGTATATTCGAATCCCTATCGCTGGTAAAAAAGCACGTGAAATAAATAAAACCCTTCTATTATCATTTTTGTTTTCTTATATACGGTTGGTATTTGTCTTTTACATTCAAACACAAAATATAATGGTGTAAATAACTCCTTTTAATTTCTAGAATACGTGCTTACGATAAAGAATTTTCTAGAGAAAAAAAAAAATATATATATACAAGTAAATCAGTTAATCCTTTTTGTGTTTATTAAATGCATAAACATCTATTAATATTTATCTTAAAACAGTTTATAACTTTTATTCAATAAAATGTATTATAAGTACACTGAAATATCGAAAAAAATTTAAATCTAAGAAAATGTAAAGCTCGTTCGGATATAGAAAGTAAAATAAAATGTTTTTTCTACCTAAATTATCAACCAAGAAAATATGTGTTTTTAGGTAGAGAAAAAATTCATTTGATATTATATGCTATGTATAATGTATATAATATATCATATATATATTAATATATTTTTTATGTATAAAACACATATATAATTATTTTAGAATTTACTCATTACATTACACAGTGTATAAGTACTTAATAAATCCTTTTTCCTTCAAGCCATTTTCAAAAAATCAAAAGAAGAATTATTTTCACCATTTTATGTATTTTTTTTTTTTCTAAAGGTATAATGAGTTTCATAAATATAAAAACACTTCTCTTTATAACTTCTCAAGTATGTGTTTGAAAGAATAAGTTTCTCTATAAAACCCTATGTATACAGACCCTAAATATTAAAACATTTCACTTCTTATGGACTTGATTTTTATAAAATTTATAATAATATTTTGCCAAGACCGTTTTATAATATATGTCTTATTATTTGGATGTGGCTCTTGTTGTTTTCCCCTCTCTCTCTCTTATTCCTTTTTCTCCTGTAATATTGATCTGATCTCTTCCTTGGCTTAATTATTCTCTTGTTTAATTATAGTTATTGCAATTGGCAAAGTGAGTATACAGCTGTCACGAAACCACATCTTTTTTCTTTTTTATAAAGGAAAAAATCCAAATTAACCAAAAATTCAACTGTTATCATTATGGTAATTGAATAAGAGAGAAGGTGACATTTGCTTGTTTATTAAATTAAATACACTATTCTGTTTGGTAATGAGTAGTTCTTCCAAAAAGCTGAAAGCATGTATAGTCTTATTCAAGGTTAATATTTGAGGTGTTAAACCTTTTTTTATAATAAAAACAAACAGAAACACCCATGTTAGGTGGCCTAGTTCCTATCACTTTTCTTTCTTAATGTATATCTCGGGAAAAGACCACAACCATAGGATGGGTATTTACTATTTAGAATTTAGAATTTAGAATTTAGAATACAGTCATCTAAATTTTATTGATCCAATTTTGATAGGGAAAGTTATGTATCAGAAAATAAACTTTTTTTTTTTGGTCAATTTTAAATAAAAAATAAAACTTTTTAACCTTTTAAATGAAAAAAATAGAAACATTTCGATGGTTCAAATAAAATATGGCTGTTGAATAAAGTCGTGCAAGTGCAGAATAATGTTATGGCCCAATGTGATATCCTCAAATGCTGGTGATTTGTTGTTTTATATATATAAAACATTTATCATTTGGTGTACAGATTTTCATTTAGTATTTAAAGATCATCCTCCATTTCACTTTAATAATATATATATATGTATGTATGTATATATATACTTTATTCGCACTACTTTAACAACATACATCCCCTATAACCATTAAAAGATACCATCCCTATTTATATTTCATCCCACAATTTCATTATCCAATTCAAGCTTTCCCATTTTGCTGTTAATATCTTCATCAACATCGTATGCTTATGTCATTTGGAGCCAACCATTGAGCCATCAACTGAAGAAAAACACGAAAAGCCAAATAATTATCCAAATTGACTTAGTTATATATTTAATAATTTTAACGCGACATAGACCTAATAGCATGCCACATGATGATTACATAACGGGCAGTATGGCATAAAGAAAAATAAAGTACATATATTTTTAGAAATTATTTCATAGTGATAAATAATTTTCAAAACAAAGTAAAACGGGGAAAAGGAAAAAATATTATATTTAAAATAATTCCTTAAAATAGGGGTAATATTATAAGCAAAAACAATTATAACTTTATAAATTAATACAATTTTTCTAGTACTTCAATTAATATGAGATTACAATCAACAAGCAATATCTTCATTGCGATATTTTACAATTAGACTAAATTCTTTTCCCTTCTTGTAGTGTATGATTCAGTTTATTCTCATTACCTTCTACCTATAAATAGTATGTTTAAAGTAATATCCTAGCAACATTGTCTACCCTTCTCGAACCTCTTTTTTAAATTAGGTTAAAATAATCTTATCCACTTACTGGTTGGATGTCGCTTTAATACAATTTCTAATAGCCAAGGTTAAAAGTAATAAATTACCGAGCTAATAAATATTAATGGACCATTTTTAACCTTTGATTAAAAAATTTCTAGTTAGTGTTAACAAAATATTCATTTATGGCCTTATAGACCAATATTATTTCTCTCTCACAATTCATGTATACCCAACATCAAATTCTGCTAAAATGGGCCATTGAACATCCATCTTCAAGTTGTATTAAAATCAGGCATTCAACACCAATCTTCAAGCTGTATTAAAATTGGTTGTTATAAACCAAATTTCAAGTTATATGTAATTTTGGTAAAAAAAATTATACTTAATTTGGTAGGAAATTTAATGGCCATAAAAAATTAGGTTTTCAAAACTCAACTTTATATCATAATCCACTTTACTATAAGGCTTCTTTGGCCCTTTGTTTGGGTTGTTAAAAAACTATTCACTTACCCTTTAGTTTCTAAAAATGAACTAATTGTATATTGAAGTCATATAAAGGAATTTAAGTTTCTAGAGGATATAACACTTGGAACTTAGGGAGATGACTTCAATAAAGTAATGAGGAAAGCCATAGGTTCTAAATGAGTACATAAAATCAAATATTGACTCAATGTTCATGATATGATAATATCAAATGTTGACAGGTGAGGCTAAAGGGCAAAAGAATACAATCAAATGGAATAAGAGGTTTATTGAGACAATTTTTCTCTAATTGTAAAGTTTAAGACTATAATGACTCGAGATTTAATCTCATAAAGATAATAAATTTTTTGTTTGTAAATTCAATGAGATGAATTATATGTTGATAATGCATATATATTTTATTGCCATAGTTAATGCTTGAAATTGGGCTTTATGACCAAATTGATATGGAAAATGTACTCTTGAATGTTTTATTACAGGGGAAATCTATATGTTATTTGCAAAAGGTTATAATAAAGTAGAGCGAAATTGGGTTCACAAAAACTCATATATTCTCTTATAAGCTTAAATAAATCCCGTACTAATAGAATTGGGGGTATAAATGAGATACGCTTACTTGCAATCCATTCGAGTTCGACTCAGCATTTACTTAGGTTCAACTCAATCATAGTCGAGTTAAGGTCGAGCTCGAACTCGAACTCGAGTTACTTAAGTAACTTATCAAGTTAAGCTTGAGCTTTATGATGCTCGGCTTAATGAGCTTACAAGTTTAATCAAACTCGAGTCCAATTTAAATAGTAGTTGAATACAAGCTGAGTTTAAATATTAGTTGAATACGAGTTGAGCTTAAATATTAATATATTAATTGAATTTATAACACCTTTTGAGATTATCAAGTCTAAATGAGCTTAATTAAGTCGAGTTCAAGCTTTATAAATTAAAGCTCGATCAAATTTGAGTTTCAAGTTTCTTTATTTGAGTTAAGTTTAAGCTTAGCACTATATTGTTTCAATTAAACTCATTTATAGCCTTAAATGAAACGTTAAGATTTTCCTCTTTTTTTTCTTTTGCTTACTCAAGGTTCTTCTCATCCAAAGAGTGATTATTCACTCCATACACAAAACAATCCTATTTACATTTGTGTTGATTGTTGTTGAATCAACTAGAAGTGATGAGATGTATCAATCTTTAAACCTACGGATTGAGAAGTTGATGGGCTATGAATTGGACTACGCTCCTTGCTCCAAGCTTACTTAGCAAAAGCCCCCTATGGATGTGCTCATGAGAGTTCTTCGATACTCAAGTTAATAACGAGGAATGGGAGAAAGGGGGTTGGGGAGCTATTCGAGCATTCTAAGCCCTGATGGAAGGTACTCGACTAGGGTTTTTGAAACACCCTAGTTAGCTTAGTAAATTTATTTAAATCATAAACTCCTTAAGTTAGTAATGTTAGAAATCAAAAATGAAAGTCTCGACTTGATTATTTTGAAATCTCTATTTTATATACTTATTAAGTATATTAAATTTTATATTTTACGTCTAAACTATAAGCAATTTTATTAATACTTTACATTACGATATTTTTATAAAAGTTCATTATCTTATGCTATATATATATATTCTCTTATTATAATTAATTCTTATTCTCTTTTTCTATATATAAATACTATCCTAAATTCTAGAAAGCCCTAAAATAATCAACTCTAAAACTCTACCTTAAAACCCTACCTTAAACCCTACTTCTTATTTTTCTCAATTGCAATTCTTCACTCTCCCAATTCTCTCACTTGCTATCTCTCTCTCCTCAATCTTTCCTCATTTCCCTAACCTCTCTCTCATCTATCTAAATTCTCTCTCATCACCCCCAATCCCCTCTCTATCTCTTACCTGTCCTTCTATCTCTTTCGTTAGCCTCCACTCCTCTTTAATTAGCCTGACCTCACCCTTAACCCTTACATCCTCTCTCTCTTTCTCGCTTGGACAATTCCTTCCCCTAATCAACTTGGACTAAACCCTACTTCGCCCTTAATCAATTCTTCTCCTTAATAGCATCAAGCCAAGCACCTATGACAAAATTCCTTACATTTTCACACTCACTGACCCCCCAATCTCAAATCTCCTTCAAGTATTATTTATTTATAATTCTTTTTCCTTTTGATTTTCGTGGCATTAAACCAACCCAATTTCGAAGCTTAATATTTTTGCAATTCCAATTCTTTTAACATCCAAAGCAATTTTTAAATGCCTATCCAATCTAACGCGTGCTTCATTGTGTTTCAACTTTCTGATAGTTTGAGCTCTTGATCTCTCCACTAATTTGGGTATTTTCATTTTCCATGCGTTCCAAGTTAACCAATAAATGTTATTATTTAATCATTTGAGTATATTATTTTACGGATTATAATTTCTGTACTGTTGATTACAATAGGTCTTGTTCGTTGTTATTCGATATTTCCATTCTAACTGTACTTTATGAGCCATTTCCATTTTCTCATTCGGTACCATACTCATTGTAGACACCTAATTTTTGCCCCTTTGTAATCTTAATTTTTTTATTTGATTTTATTTTATTTTACAAAAAGGGTCTTAATTCAAAAATAAAAAATAAAATAAAAGATAAAAATAATAAAAATTAACAAATAATGAAAATACCATAAAAATAAAAAAGAAAAATTATTATAAAGAGTTTTGTAGATTTTTAGGAAGTAACTTATATTAGGAACAAATAGTTTTAATTTTAGCTTAGTTAAAAAATTTTATTTTTGAACCGAGTAGTTTAAGTACAACTTAATTGTACTGAATGTCAAGACGTAAGCCAATAGCCTAATAGATAAGTATTGGGATATTTGGATTGGATTTAATTTGAGGTCTTGGGTTCAAGTCTCTGCAGGCACCTATATCTTTATTTTTCTGGCTTTGCAAAAACGAGATGAAAACGGGATACATATCTAATTAAATCATTTAAATTTAGTTTGATCTTGTTAAATTAGATTTAAATTAATTTGGATCTAATTTAATTGTTATCGAATCAGATACGCATGCATAAAAGGGGAAGAACAAACTGAAAAAAAAAGGAGGGAATTCACGTCCAACACAATGGTTTCAGTAGCTGATACGCCCACTTGATTGAGGCCAGTCCCCATCCACAATCCGATTTCTAGCCAACATCTAATTCCATGTCGCAAGACTAAACACCCTCAATCCAATTTGCAATTCCCAATTCACCGAAATCAATGCCTTGCCAATCCAAAATCAATCTGAAGTCCCGACAAGTTCAATCTGATTATCAATCTCCAATTCACAAAGTCCACGCTATCAATCCAAAGTCCCTACTGTAACTCGTCGAAGCCTCATCACTTAACGTTTAAAGTTAATACAACGATTCAACATCCAATTCCAAAGCCCCCTAACGCAGCAGCCACGGCAACATCCCCTGTACGATACGGCCATGCCCACGCCCACGTTTACGCTATTTGTTGATCACACAACTCATAGTGATCAACCAACGCTCCACCGCAACGGCTCTACACAGCAGCAATGTCCACTGTCGCTGCACATCACCGAAGCTAGCCCTTGACACAACGCGATTGTAGTAGAAGCAGCATCCCGACGAACAATAGCCCAATACCTGCACTTTACAGCCGCATCCCAACGACAGTACACTGTTAAAACTGTCCTACGACTCTGTCACAAACAACCACGCTAATCCCAGCAACACACGCATACGATCCATCCCCTTCCTCTAACTCTAGTCGACGCTCACACATCTAAGACAAACCGCCATCCTCGTGCGACTTCCTTCTCTCGACCTACGCTCGACGAACCAACACCATCCTCCTTTACCAAATAACCAAGTCAAGTTCGGTTTTGATTTTTTATTTATTTATGTCTTTATTTATTTAGTTATCATTATTATTCTCTTAGTTATTTAGTTAAGTTTATGACATGATAGGTAAATAGATATATGTGTATGTATTTATATGCTTAGGTATGTTTTTAGCATTATGACTTTAGGATTTTCTCACTTAGAAAAATTTATTTTGTAAATAAATAAAAATAAAAAAATAAAAACCCCGTTTAAAAAAAATAGGACTTTTAGAGAGTTTTTATAAAATAAAATAGAAGACTTAGTGAATTAGGACTCTTTAGTTTTCTTTTGAATAAACTGAATCAGGTAACAACGTAAATGCAGTCAGTTTTTTCAAAATTAAAATAAATCAACACATTAAAGTTTTCGGAAAAAACTACGATCGTCTGATCTCGGTTAACAGGTACGTAGACACCTTCGAGGCGACGATAAAATATGTAGAAACTTAGGTTCTTTTTTCTTTTGATTTTATTTATTTATTTTTAAATATTATAATTAGAAGCATAATCCTAATTTTGGTAAATAGATAGTGGTACCCGTTAGGGTTTAATAAGTTAGCCTCCAAACTCGGAAACCCCTGGTTTTTCATTCAAATTGAAATCAAAGACCGGTAGTCAAATCGTAATCCATTCACTCAATTGGTTACGGTTTCTTTTTCTTTTCCCGACTTTGGTTGGGTAGCGACTTCAAAAATTATTTTTAATAAAAAATCGGAATTTCTCAATTTTTTTAGTCAAAGATTAATATTAAATGGGTTAAGGTTTAGTATTAATCAGAAAATGGGAAATTAATTTTTAAATAAAGGAAATCGAAAAACAGGCTCGACACTCATAATGTATTATCTTATTATTATTTTATTTATTATTTCAATTGTTAATGTTGAATTAAGTTTGGTTGGTATTCAATTACTGCTAATAAAATTGTTCGATTAGCATCTTATATAACGTTATTGTATATAAGAGTTATTGTTTAATATATTTTATCGTATTTCAAATTATTAGTTATAAATATATATGTTCGAGCCAAATTTCTATTTCTGTTATATGTAAGCTGGGTCACTATTTTCTACTTAACTATAGGATTATGGTAATGAATGTATTTTATAAAAGTCCCTATTGTCGATTTGATGTACTACGATACTATTCGATTATTAGTATGATTTATTATTGATATTGATGATTTGGTGATTTAATTATTTGATCACGTTAATATTATGTATATATATGTATTGCATATTATATTACGAATAGTATGTTCGTTTTTATATGTAAACTATTATTATGTTATTCTTTATGAGTTTTTACGAATCATACTATTTTTTGATTAAGTTCATATTACTTATTTACCATATTGATTCGATAATTTGTATTATTCGATACTCTAATTATATGTGTCTATTTTATACTTTCTTTTATATATTTATAAATAAACATGTATATATATTATGTACTTTACGAGTTACTATAAAAGGTGATCTTATATATAGTTATATTAACTTTTTGGCTTAATCATATTTTGTTTTATTTCTATTTTGTTATTACTATTTGATTCAACGATTTCTTTTGGGACCTTAATTGGATAAGAATATAAGTTCATAGATAACTCTTAGATAGGACTTAGCCTTAAAATACTTAAAGGTTAACGTACTACTTGTTTTCTTTTAGATTCATGATATTCAGTTTCCTTTGTCGAGATTTGAGTTTTATTCAAGTTTCGAGATCAGAGTTTTGTATTCGATTTTTAGAGTGATTCCAGGTAAATGGTGTTTGGTTATTGCGTATGTTTGATAGGAATTAGTAATCAAACTGGACTATATTTATATTCAACCTAATTAATTTGGTTAACTAATTTTGTTTAACCCACTTGCTTTAAGAGCTCGTAGTGGTAGTTTCCTAGATGAGCAACTGCTGATCGTATGCGGAGATTTCCTAGTGGACTTTCATATTGGACGACATAGCTAGAATATTAGGTTCTAGACTCTGGTTTCTAGACATAAATGACTAAAAGGAAAACACATATTTATATTCACCTATGTATGTAAACAAAAACTAAGCATGGCAGGGTTATGAATATCCCTTATTATATTTGCATTTTTGCATGTGAACTATTGGGCTTGGCATGCATATCTATTTGTACACCTGTATCGGGCTTTAGCTCGTTATTTTCTTTTTCAGGTACTAAATTTGAGGACTACCTTAATTTTGAGAAGACGTATGTCGATGACATCTAGGAGGACGATGGAGTCGAGTACCTTTACTTTTATGATGACTAAGATAAGGTGATATCTATTTTACTAGTGGTTTATGAGTTGCTAAGGGTTTTGTATTTTGAGGAGACGTACTCCTTTCTAATACCTGAGGATTCAGTTATTTGACTTATCTTATGTTGTTGATTATGAGTCGATACACTTCCGAACTCTATTGGTTATTTTGGTTTTTATGATATTATGAGTGAATGCAACTTCTCATTCCTTTGTGAATTTTTATGTATTATGTAGTATGATTCTTCTATTGTTGATAGTAGACTTAGAAGCCTTACATATTCCAGGCTAGTTGGGATATATGGCTGGTTGTAACGTCCATTTAAGGTTTTAGGGCATTATAGTTTTCTTGGTGAAAGTTCTGCAAGGTATTAGTGAGATATTGGATTGGGTCTTTTTACATGTTGGCTCCTTGCACTATTCATATTGTAAGGAGTATAACTACCTGGAATACATGGTAGCTTCGAGGCAAGATACTAGCTTTGGAGATAAAAAAGGGGCAAGGAGGTAAGAGAGAAGTGGCACAAACGCATTGTAAGTAGTAAGTTGGACACTAAAAGGAGCTCGTGGGGGCAGGGAGCATCTTTATTCCTTATGCTTGAACAAGGTGGTAGAGTGATTGCTCACACTCCTAGTTCGGCCGACCTGTTGGTAAAGTCCTCAAATGTTGGCCAAGCCTTCAAACCTTGGGCTCACTAGAGTACTCGCCTAAGTCCTCGAGACCAGGTGCTTGGAGAATGGATTCTTGTTGGGTATGGAGATGGTAAAGACATCTAAGTAAGTTAGAATGCTTAAAGAATGTAAAGGGTTTGATCCTTTAAGCACCAATGGGCTTTTAAAGATCTCCATCCAAGCTAGACCTCAAACTAAGCCAAAATTAGGTATCAATACTTCCATGCGGCCCCCCCAATCACTTTAAGAGGGCTAGCTCAAGGCAGGGAAAACTTCGTTTCAAGCAAGGAGCTCGCATTCATCACTTAGCGATGTGACATTTGATGTGTCTAATAAGATTTGTTGTGCTGTGCAATGATGCTTAGCATAACTAATGCAACTGTTGAGCTGCTTAAGGTGTCATGATGATCTTTGGAAAGAACTGTAAGCCCTAAAGTTAAGCCAAGTGACTGTAAGATTGAACTTAGAACACAAAGTTTGGGGCGATCAATTAAAGGATCCAATCAAACCCAAATTATAAACTATTAATAGAAAAATTAGTAAAAACGATCCGATAAACTTGAATTTAAGAAAATAAATAATAAAATAGGAGACTATAAAATTTTCGAATTTTAAGTATAATAATTACTAATTACTGAAAAGGCGAAAAGTGTAATCAAATAACTAATAAATCACTAGAGATAGATTATATGTATACTAAAAATTATAGAATAACCTAAATAATAATTAAGAATGTTCTCATGTACCCCACATGTATTTACGTGTAAATAAAAATATGTGAAATTACTTAAATTGGCAAAAAACTTAGTAAATAATTAAAGAAAATTATTAATTAATTGTGGAAAAATCAGAAGGGTATGGAATGATGTAAATCTGGTCGTGGCAAGTCAGGAGCTAAGGAAGAAAAATTATCCAATTAGAATTAAGCAACACAAAAGCCAAAAATCAAGGAAATAGGGCAATATCATGTCTAATTAATGCATATTAATTACCAAAAATGTCTATAAATAGGAAAAAAATTCAGCAAACTCCTTTGGACAGTTAGGAATTAGAGAAAAATAGAGAGCTTCGAAAATTCAAGAGAAAATCCAGAAAAAAAAAAAAGAAAAGGAAACTGTGCAGTTAAGGCTAGTGAGCCAAACCCACACCTCACCACCACCTGGGACCGAGCCACCACCACAACCCCACTCCAGACCCACTGTCTAGGCCGGCCGACATACTTGGACTAGATTTGGACGGCCAAAAAGCATCGAACCGGGTGAATCCCTTATTTGCTCTGATTTTATGTAATTTCGTAAAATTAGTTATTTTGCCCAGAAAATTATGAAACTTGTTATTTTGAGGTTTTATTGTATGTAGATTTCGGGAAAAATAGTGATTTAGTTTAATCATGTCTGAAAATATAGGGTTCTTAACAAATTAAGCAAAACCGAGCATGATTAGAACTAGAAATAAATAGGCTTAGGAGTATAGTTTGGAGCTCAATTTTTTTGTCTGTAGAATGCTTATGTGATATAGAACAGTGTTATGAAGCCATTTTTCTAAAATTAATTTTCAAAATTTTTAAGTTAATTTTTAGCCCTAAAATGATGGAAAAATTGGGTAATTTTGGGTTAATTAGGTGATTAAGATACTAATTATTGATTTAGATAGTAATTAGATGTTTAGGGATGTTAATCTCTGATGTGGAAACCTAATCTTAGCCTTTGGAGTATTAAGTATAGTTAATTTAGGAAATTAGGTAGTTATTGTAAGAAATTAGAAATATGTGGAATTGAAAATTAATAAATCTAAAAAAATTAGGGTTATTTAGATAATATTATAATAAAAATCAGAATATACTAAATCTAAAATAAAATTTAATTTTAGGTAATTGTATAAAAATGTAAGATTTTCTCACATCAGGAATAAATCCGATACCCTAATTAGGATTAGCGTGTATCGAATAGTTTAGAATACTAAATTAAGACCTATTAAGATATTAGAATACTCGAGTTTAATGTGATTAATTTCGTATTAGGATTCGAGCATAGTTAAGACTTTGGAATAAAAACTAGAATCTAATTTAAGATCCGAACCTCGAAATAGAGTAAAAAAAACTATTAGTACATAATAGGTATACATGGAAAAATGAGTTAAATTATAACTTAGAATATGAATCCTTAAAATATAAGTACTAAAAAGACCTATTTGTATTATAGGACACCCAGAGATGAATCGGCTTGCAATTAAGTGATCAGGCGATTGAGAAATTCCAAGTAAGTTGGGTTATTACTTACTGTAATAGAGTACTATTTTTATGGTACTTGGAGACTTAGGATTGTATATGGTTGTGATTGTAAGTAGTATATGCATGTGTTTGATGTATCTGAATTTGTGCTGAAATTGTGGTATGATGGATTTTGTGTTATGATTGAATTGGTGTAAATTGTTTGAAAACTCTAAATGAAATTTAATCTTATTCAACTTTAGTGACCAAAAATGCCATGCATTGCAACCCGTTAGGGGATCATTAGGATTCTCCAACCAAATATCGACCCCTTCAAAAGGGATAGCGCAGGATTGTATAATGGTCCCTTCTTCATCCTTAGTCGAACTAAGTGACAGGAGAGGAAGTCGTGGTAAGGGTGAAGTCAATAGTTCGAAGGTACTCGTGGGAGGAGCGAGGTCTCCATTGTACAAGCCTGGGTTTGGTTGTGAGCTGCTGCATAACATGAAAACTCCTTAACCTAAATTAAAGCGAGTGAAATTTCTCTGATTTCACAACAGACCAGACTACGTTGTGCAATGATACTTGATTGTTGCATTGCATGAAAATAATTGCTTGATAATCTTATTTGTGCTTGTATGCATTCATGAGTTTCCAATTTAACTTACTGAGCTGTAGTTGCTTATACCCTTATAGATCCTTTTGCAGGTCCTGATTCCTGAATACTTCAAGTATTATGTCATCCTACAAGTACCCAGAGGTTAGTTCTTTTGAAGCCAAGGGTGTGAGGATCAATTTACTTAGTAATGATGTGTAGCTAAAGTATCATTTGTAGTTAAGGATGAAAGACTGATAGTTATTATATAAATTAGAGAACAGTTGTGAATATGTAGAATTTCCTAGGAAATCTTGTAAACTTTACATATAATTATACATGTTTATTAGAAATTTGTAATATTTATCATAATTGTAGTTAAACTTTTAATCGGATTTTTTACTTCAAAGCGAGGAGTCGTCGATGCCTTGTGTAGATCATGTCTATGGTAGGTACTGTGAAGCCAGTTACTATTATAGAATGGTTTACACGACGAGACTATTGTGACTCTGTGACTTTGGGGTATAACAAGAACGGCATGCAATTATGATCTTTTTGGAAATGGTTGCATGCGTAAGGTGCCAACATACATAAATATGTCAACAATTCGTATGCATAGTTGATTTAAGCCATCAATAAAAGTAGTGGGGCACATAAATGGTGATGATATAATGTACATATTTGCGATTAGCACATGCTTCGGTAGTGGAGATAACCAATCATCTCTGTTTTAGGTTTGCCTATATAAGAGGGCAATTAAGGCCTCATTTTTCATTTTCCACTCTTAAGTAAGAGGAAACTCCACTAAAATTCCAATTCATGAGCTCACTTTCCAAGCCTTTCTTTCTTTATTCTCATATCAATCATGGCTGATCAAAGCACTTCAACTTCTCGAGGTGAGTCTTTAGGTACTTCCATTTCAAGATAATCAATGAAGATTACGAGGAGATATTCCTTGAATGGGGTGTTAACCCTACTCCCTGATGACAACAGTAGCAATGGTCAATGAAAGGCCTAAGGTTATGTTTACGTGGCAACAAAGGAGGAACTAGGTTGCTAAGAGGGCTCGAGATGTGTATGCCTCAGATGGCAAGGATAATGAAGAGGAGTAGCCATTGCATACTACAAACTCTAACAATAAGGTGTATCTTTGTATGCTTTTTGTTGCAAATAGGGAGAAGCTAATGCTAGTAAATTGGGTTGTGAGGAACGTGCTTAGGTAGTGAGTAAAGTTGCCCGTGAAGGGTGAGAGGGCCTTCGAGATAGGTGATAAGCATTCATTTTGCATATATGCGAAGCCACTTGAGTTGGGGCTTTGATTGTTGCTACAATTCTCAGAGTTCTTAATTGAAGTCTTTAATTACTTTATGATTGCCCAAGAGTCCTTACACGTGAACCCTTAGGCGTAGTTGCTTGAGTTTAAGCTAATTTGTTTGTGGATTCATCGAAGGCCAACAGTTGATCTGCTTAGGCATTTATTCCATGTGAAGAGGCTCACCAACGATTAGTTGTATATCGCTAATCAAGGCGGACCACTAAAGGTGTTCAATGCTCTTCTAAATAAGGTTGATCACCAGAAGAAGCATTTCTTCAGCATTCTAAACTCTGAGAGGTCAGATTTTCCAATAGCTTGGATGGTGTCAATTTAGGCATCACTGATTAATTATTTAGGGGTCAAGGACAATGAGGCGAAGGAGGAGGTGTTGGAACTTACCAACTAGAAACGACTCTGCCCCCATGGTTCCCATTCAAATGTATGTCAATGATGAGCTTCTCGATGGAACAAAGACAAGTATCTCATAATTCTTGCCTAGGAGAAGTGGTTTGGTGTCTACTGCATCATGTTGTCATTGTAGTCAAGGATGTTGGGCCTACTCATCCTTGGTTTAGTGAATGTGAGTACCTTCTTTTGATTTATTATGCTAAGCTTCTGTTTTATGCGAGTAGCTTTGGAAGAGGTGAAGTAGAAATTGCTCACTATTTAGGCCAAGTGAATGGAGGAGGCGGCAGAGACCTGCAAGAAGAGGAAGTAAGCAACTGTGAGGAAGGATGGGGAGAGCTCATAACCCCACCCCAAGAAGAGAAAGAAGAATAAGGGGATTAGATAGCAGACCATTCTCGAGGCTATGTAGAATGTTGCCAATGCCATTCTTATAGGTATTATTATTTCACCAAGTGTAGGGATAGCCTCAGGGCATGTGGTGGCTATGTTTGGAGGTAAGGTTGGCCAAGGCATATAAGTTACGTAGCCTTAGGGGGTCGAGGATGTTAAGGCTGTTGGCTCAGGTGGTGACTTAGTGAGGCACCGTGGGTAAACTCAGCCAGGTGGCACTCGTGCACAAGAGAAATAGGGGGAGTACAAAGCGACCCCCGAGGAAGGTTTGAGCTATTGGTTTTTCAGTTGATGAGGAGCTGCTTGCACTGGCGCCTTAGGACAAGCAATCGGTCATACAATAGGAACCTAGAAAGAACTTAACTATGAGGCCCATGTAGTAGATGGATTAGCTTAAGGCCAGGTTCGAACGCTTTTTTACCAAGAGGAGTGACATTAAGGCTTCTATAGAGTTGCTCCAAAGGCATAACAAGGTGAGTTGTTGTCTTTAATTTTTCTTCAAGTGTTATATGCTGCCCGTCTAACTAAGACCATGTCTTTACCCTTGTTGTAGTTGTATGATATGCTAAATTACGTGCTTGTAGACAACCGCGAGCACCGGCAATTTAAGAAGGGTCGAATGAGGGTCAAGGTGGGAGCTACTTGAGCTCACCTCGCAGCTTGGCTACTTCTTCTCCAAAGGCCCTGACTGAGGTTTAGGCTTCCTTAAGCTTGGCTTCTAACTTCCCCACTCGCTCCTTGAGTTCCTGATGCTAGTGCTTCAAATCTTCGTATGTAGTCAACAGGTTACTATGCAACTTCTTTTCCTCCTCCAGTGCCTCATGAAGCCTTGCCACCTTAGCCCTCACTCGACCTCTATTGACCACTAGTACTCTCAGTTATGTGCGAGCATGTAATCCAACATATTATATCACCTTAGACTCCCTTTTATTGCTCTTACGTATGAGTATTACCCCGTTGAGCTAACCTATGGCGCCTCACCAGGTCACCACTCGAACCAATAACCTTAAGCTCTACATTGCATATCCCTTGCGAACTACTAGTACAAACGAACCCTGAGCCACCACATGTCCTAGGTAGTTGTACTCTTTTACTATAAATAATGCAAGGAGCTAACAGGTAAAAGGACGAGATCCAATAATTCAAGCACTTCCTAATAAGGCGTAGAGTGCTTGAATAGCTTCCCAACCCCCTTTCTCTCGTTCCTCCCTAGTGATTTGAGCATCAGAAGGCCTTCATACATACATCCATAAGGGGCCTTTTGTAGTTAAGCTTGTACAAAGAGCGTTATCTAGTTCACAATCTACCAACTTCTTAATCTGTAGGATTAGAGCCTAATACATGTCATCACTTCTAGTTAATTCAACTACAATCAACATTTTGGCATACCGTACCCTTTGACACTTAAGTCAGTAGGGTGGAACGAGAGAAAGGGAGTTGGAGAGCTACTTAAGCACTCTAAGCCATGATGGGAGGTGCTTGACTAGGGTTTTCTTGGTGAAAGTTCTCGAAGATATTAGAGAGATGCTCAGGTTTTTTTACCTATTGGCTTCTTATACTATTATTAGTGTAAAGAGTATAATTACCTGAGATATTAGATGGCTCAAGGTTTGTTTATACTGTGAAGCTAACAGCCACATTTGTAATTTAAGGACTTGACATCTTCGAGGTATGTTGGGTGTGTTAGTCATTCCATGGATGTCGGACCATAATTAATGTAAGACATTAACGCTAAAGATAAAAAAGGGGTGAAGAGGTTGTAGAAGGATAGCATGAATGCATTATGAACAGTAAGCTAGACCCTAGAAGGAGCTTGTGGAAGCAGGGAGCATCCTCGCTCCTTGTACTCGAATTGAGTGGTGGAATGATTCCTCGCACTATGAGGTCAGCTTACCTGTTAGTAGAGTCTTTGAACACTTGCCAAGACTTCAAACCTTAGGCTCACTAGAGTGCTTGCCTAAGTCCTCGAGACTAGGTTCTTATAGGATGGATTCTCACTAGGTTTAGAGATGGCAAAGACGCTCGAGCAAGTCGAAACACTTGAAGAAGGTAAGGGGTTCAGTACTTCAAGCGCCAATGTAGATGCGCCATTTTTGCTCCCCTTATAATTTTAGTATTTCTTTTAATAAAGGAAAAATGTTACTAATTCAAAAATACAAAAAAAATAAAAATAAAAATAATAAATTGAAAATAATAAATTTTTAAATTTTTTTTGGAAGATAGATTTTTCAGATATATAGAATTTTAGAATAATAGGTGTCTTAAGTCATTTTTAGAGTCATTGAGTCATATAGAACATGTTATCTCATCTTTAGCGTTGAATAAGGTCTAAGTGCACACAATCATCAATTTGGGTTCACATTTAAAAATTAATTTCAACCAGGGTCAATTTTTGGTGGAGTTTTGGTTCAACTTCAAAATAAAAAAAAAAAAAAAGAACAACTCAATTCATTTAAAAAAAAAAAAGGGAACCGAACTAGGTGCAGGACCTAGTCTAAGTTTTTGCAATAAGGCCAAAAGCCTTAATTAAGATAACCCCATGCATCCAAGCTCAGGCGCTTAGCACCTATAATTTTTCAAATAGACATATGTACTACACGTGCTTACCTAGGTGCGTTATGTAAGTGCTAAGTGGTGCCCCTCACTCTTTCTTCCCCTTTCTTTTCCTGATTCTCAGTTCTTCCTCTTCATTTTTCAACATAGGGGCCTATGTTCTAGGCCATTTTACAAGTGTTTTCCATACGATTCCACCTAATTTCTTGGTGGAATTATGTACTAAGCACAGCTAAGTATTGAAGCCACCCATAAACATGTTCAAATTCAATTGATTACAAGGACAAAATCGAACTAAAAGTAGGGAAAGATCACATGCGAGTCAAAAGGCCATTAATTTGAATCTTCGAATTAATATGATTTCTTGACTTTCCATGCTAATATAAAGCTTGGTTAGTATAAAAAGAGGTCCCAAGAAGCTATTTTGATCATCAATCATCACTCTTACACATGTAAAACACTACCCATCTCTCTTTCTCTCTCTGTACATCCTCTCTCTCCCTTTCTAGGTTTCCCTCTCTTTTTGGTCATTTTTGAAACAAACCACCACCCTAATAGTGTTGCCCTTGTCTTGGGCTCTTGAACCTAACTCTTCTCAAGCTTAGTTATGCTCATAACCAATAAAACCCATCACCTGAGTT
Organism: Lumnitzera littorea; assembly: GCA_024138015.1. NCBI lineage: Eukaryota > Viridiplantae > Streptophyta > Magnoliopsida > Myrtales > Combretaceae > Lumnitzera > Lumnitzera littorea. Next base: position 15,772,998 of record JAMXBB010000012.1, on the reverse strand, counting down.
TTAGCTAGGGCAACCACTATTCTAAACATTATTGCCGCTACAACTGGACTTTGAAATCTACCATCCACAACATTGCCACCCTCGAAAACCAACTATCAACATCCCTTGGTATTCAAAATCCACCCTACAGTTGCAATTCAAGGACCACTGCAACCCATCAAATTTGAAACCTTATTAAACGGCTACCATTAGTTAAGGCGTTTATGCTAAACTCCTTTTAACCAATAAGAATCACATGAAAGTATGATTATCCTCTTGTTTTACCCATCAAAAATCCCCTTAGATTGCCATCTTAGCTACTGCCTTCATCTTAAAGTATGACCCGGATTGTGCCTGAACTTGACTCGGATCCAACTCAATAAACCGAATTAGATCTAGTTTCAACCTACATTTGCTTCAAGCTAGGTTTAGCTCATCTCTTTTTATCGTTTATTTTATTTAGATTTATGTAAATTTATTTATATTATTTTTTAGGCAAAATATGTAAATTTATTTATCTTATTCTATGTTAAGGACAAATAAAAAAAAAGAAAAAAAAAACACACAAAAAAATGAATGATGAATCAAATATGAAAAAAAAGAGAAAGAAAAAGAAAGGAGTTCTTTTTTCCTTTCATTCTTTTCATAATATACATAAATAAATTATTTTAAGTACTTAAAAAAACAATAATAATAAATGAATAAATAAAAGAGTTTTGTCACTTAGGAAAAAAATTTTAAATAAACTGTTTTGCAAAGTTAAGATTTATTTAGAGTTTTTCCAAAAATAAAGGTTTGAAAAATTAAGACTTTTTGAGTTTTTCATAAATGAAAATAAATTGATAAAGATGTTAACTTGACTATTTTTCAAAGTTCAAAGAGACTAACATGCTAAAGTTTTTTCCAAATGAATTATGAAAATTTGATCCCAAATAGTGGGTATATAGGCACCCGTGAGCAATTACGAAGCAACTTAAAATAAGATAAATTTTTTCCCCCCTTTGTAAATGATTTTCAAATTTATTCATTTTTGTAAGTAAATGTAGTTTTATTTATTTATTTACTTGTAAATATGAATTAGAAAGGGCATTTTGAAAAATTAAATTAAATTCTTAGACTCGTGAATCTAGTTTCTTTGAAAATTTTTCTTAAAAGAGTTTTCAAACATGTAGACCATTTGCTAAATTAGAATCAATTTGCCCAATTAATTCTAATTTAATTACCTTTCCCGATTTTACTGAGTGGCAACTCTAAAATGTTTTAAAAATAAAAGAAATCAAGTTTTCCTTAATTCTTATCTAGGATTTAAACTAAATAGGTATATGGTTTAATTTTAATCAAATTAACAAAAACAAAGAAATGAAAATTTTAGGCTTGACAACTTGGCAAGTCCATTGGGAACTATCAAGAGGGCTAACCATTTAAACCTTCTAAAATTAAATTTATCTTTTAAAATACCCATGTTATTTTTATGATTCTTTTCTTGTAAATATTCTTTATTTAAATTGTAAATATTTAGGATATTGGAGTGATAATTGCATTAAGGATGCAAAGTGGATATGGTCGAATTCAGGCTGTCTTAGGGCCCTAAGATGGAGGCCATTGTGTAGCTTTTAAGTATTGCAGGGTAACAACTACCTAAGACTGATTAAGCTACCCCACTTAAATTTCAACGTGGCTAATGAATCATTTCTTCAGAAATGCATAAGGTCACTGATGACTCTTAATTTTGATATATTTAACATAGCAATTTTATAGCATTTTCTTTGTAGTTTTGGTTTGTTTTTAAAGAAATTGATACTTAATTGAGTAAAATTTTAATTTTAGAGTTTGAATGCATTCTTTGGCTGAAAATAAGGAAAATAAATCAAGTTTTACTCAATTCAAAACTTAAATAAAGAAGTTATGAAGTTTTGAAGTAAGACACGATTGGCGAATATGGTTATGTCTAACTAGGAGGTTCATTGTCAAGAAAAATTAAGGTTGAGATTAGAAAATGACACAACATGGGGACATAACCGTGTCATCGGTCATGTCCACCTGGAGGAGAAAATTTCAATTTTTAATCAATGAGTTACACAGCTTAAGGACACAATCGTATCCCAAGCCATGTCTAACTAAGATTAAATTTTGGATCTTAGGAGCAACAAGTTACACAACTACTAGGACATGACCATGTCCCAAGTTATATCTAATGCCGATTTCTACAATTTCCTTTTTTACTATAAAAGGACATACAAAGGTTTTGAGGGCCACTTTTTGGCATTCGAATTAGCAGAGACTTGATGAAGAGAAAGAGTTACAAGCGGAAGCATCACTAAACATCAAGATTAGGAGGATTTTTCACTAAAAAGACATTTTTCATGGATTCTTTCTTAGTTTTGCTGCAATTTCCTCTATTTCTGATCATTATATCTTAATTTCTCATATTTAGAATTATGGAACCTAAAATTTACATGTGATTATTAGATTGATTGTTAATTTTCAATGACATTTCTAGTTTTCTTGATTCAATTATGTATTTGCATTACTAGTTGATATTTCTAAGGTTTCAATTTTTGAAGCTATGCATGAAGATTGAGAAATCACATGTGTAGTGAGATCTTGATATAATTGAAAATGGTTATATGTACACTTAGAGATAAGGTACATAATGATGTGCCTAACAGCTTAATTATCATTAGAGCATATCGTAGCATAGTTGAACCAATGAGTCATTCCAAAAATTGAAAAAAGTAGAGTGAGTAGATTTATGAACTGATTAGAGTAGCTGATGTGAAGCTACTTGGAGGATATAATACACCAACAAACACAACGCGACTTGATACTTCACTTGATATGACGTACAAGTTGATGTGAAGGTTTATCTGCCACTAATCTTGAGTTACTTGACAAGATTGGATAAAAGTGTATGAAAATGGACTTAGAGAGGTTATCTCACAAGAATAGTATATTCAATGTCCATCTGTAAAGTAAGATGGTTCTAGCTACAAGGAGAATGGACTATTTATAATAAATTCCTAGGGCAACATCACAAATACAGAAATTACAAAAAGGCATATACAAAAAGAGGATTCCTAATACATACAAAAAAGAGTAAAAAGGACAAAAGACAAAAATGGAAAAGTAGTACAATGTCAGATGAAGAGGATAGGTAGCGGTACAACATTAGTCCTGTAAGAAGATTCTTTTATCACAGCAGACAAGAGAGATCAAGAAGTTATGGCAATAAAGAGGCCGAGACAAAAAGTGGGTACCATGAGAAATGGTAGTAGGCCGAGAGAGAACTACTCAGTAGGTAGGAGAGTCTCTTATCACTCAACAAGAACCTCTCAACAGCTGAAGGTCGGATTACTCGACATAGGGTTCTTGGCCAGAGAATAGTCAGCATCGACACAATTGAAAGCGTAGATCATAATATAATAATGTGGAGTGCCTAAGGAGTTCAACCTTCCTCCTTTTATGTAAGGTTTCTCGTCATCGGCAAGTTGTCGAAAGAGAATTCTTCAGGTGAAGGATTGGAGGCCTCAGAGTTGTACATGAGTAAGAGGACCGGTAGTCAACAATTCATTAGCTCCCCGAGATTGGTAAAGATTTACCTTTAAATCTTGGCCCTCTTCTTCATCGGGTACATAAGTGTCAAATCAGCCACATTAAAAGTAGTAAATATACTGTATCCGTTGAGTAGCTCAAGCTTACAAGCATTGTTGTTGATGCGCTTAAGGATCTTGAAAGGTCTATCTGATTTAGGGGAAAGCTTGCTCGTTCTCTTCCTAGGGAAACGCTCCCTACTAAGGTGAACCCAGATAAGGTCTTCAAGGTTGTAAACCACTCATCTCTTTCCTCATCTTCCTTGCTCCTTCTGTCGGGGTATAGTTTGTGCCAATTGTTTGGCAACCTTTTGATGCAAGTTCTGAAATTCCTCGACGCGTTGTAGGCTAGATTGACTTTCACCTGTTCGATCAGGCTGGCAACTATATCTAGGGGCAAGGTCGAGTTAAGTCCATAAATAATCTCAAAAGGTAACCTTCCCATCGAGCTGTGAACTGATTGGTTGTAAGCGAACTCAATTACAGGTAAGCATAGGTCCCAATCGTGTAAATTCTTCCCCATAGCCACTCACAGATGGTAGCCATTCTTTAGATCTATTTTTTAAAAGATGTGTGTACCATATAACTCATCGAGCATATCATCCAACCATAGGATCAGATATCGGTACTTAACAGTAATTTTGTTGGTGGCACAACTGTCAATACACATTCTCCATGGCCCATCTTTCTTTGGTACTAACATGGTAGGGATTGCACATGGGCTCATGCTCTCTTGGACATACCCGCGATCTACCAAATCATCAGCTTGCTTCTTCAATTCGACTGCTTACTCAGGATTAAGCCTATGAGCGAGTCAGTTCAGTAAGGCTGCTCTAAACTGAAGATCAATGCAATGCTCAATGCCTCTTAAAGGTGGTAAACTTTTTGGCATCTCAGCAGGAAATAGATTAACATACTCTTCTAGGAGAGCTCTCACTTAGATTGGGTAGCTCTCGGCATCCCTCACTTCCAAGAGTCTCTAGACTAAAAGTAGCACATAGTTCTCGGCCTTGACTTCTTGTGCAAACTCCACTTAGGAAATCACTAAGGACTTCTGTTATAGAGATTTAACAACCTTTTCTTGTGCTTCCTGCACTTCCTTAGGACTTATGGGTGTTAGTATTATTTTCTTCCCATCCTTTTAGAACATGTAGGTGCTTCCATACCCATCGTGCAACACCCTCAAGTCAAATAGCCATGGTCAGCCGAGTAATATATGAGAAGCACACATGGGAAGGACATCACACAATACCTCATCTCTCTACTTATCACTAATGGTAATCGGTACTCTAACTTGCTCGACAACATGTAAGCCTCCTTTCTCACTCAACCAGTGAATCTTGTGTGGCTTAAGGTGTGGGAGGGTTGATAGTTTCATGGTTTTGATTACTCCTTGCGGTATGACATTGGTATAACTCCTGCTGTCAATGATCAAGGCGCATAGTTTGCCATTTACTCGGCAATACGTATGAAAGAGGTTCTCTCTTTATTTATTCTCATTAACCACAAAAGCACTGAGAGATTAATGAATGACTAAACAATACTCAGCACCACCCTTGGGGGTATCTCGGCATCGGCATCTTCTTGAAACTCTTCCAACATCTGTTCAACTCCCATCTCTTCCTTTCCTTTGCTCGCACTCTCTACTTTAAATCGGAGCTTGTTTCCCTTTATGGTCATGACTTGGTAGTTCGGATATTGACTAGCTATGTACCCATAACTGAGACATTTAAAGTATTTGATTTCTTGGGTCTTTCTTCCTGAGCTTTGACCTTGATCTCTTCGAACCTTAGGTTCCTCGGCTTTGTTTTGGCTGGCTCGATACTTACCCATAACACTCCGCCTCAAAACTACTTAATGTTCGGCCATTCTTAGGTCGGCTGAGTATGCTGCTCCTGTTCGATAGCACAGGTCGGCTACTCAGCATTCGACTAATCCAGTTCTGCCTCTGCCTTTTGACTCTCTGCACCACCTTAATAGCTTCATTTAGAGTCGCAAGACTCTATAGCTCCAGTATGTTACCGATATTAGTCCTTAGCCCCGAAATGACTTGTATCATAGTTCATGTCTTGAGTTCGTCAACATCACATTGGATCATGAGCAATTGAAACTCTCAAACATAATTATCCATGGATCGGTCACCCTATCTCAAATCTTGTACATGTCAAAAAGTGTTTTGCTCGTACTGTTCGGGAACGAACCTACTTCTCAAAACTCTTTTAATCTCATTCCATGTTCGAATTTCGTATCAGGCCCTCAGGTGAACATTTTGTTGTTTCTTCTACCACATTACCGCATATTTAGAAAATTCTAATACGGCCACTCGAATACGAACATCATCTTCATAATCGTAAAAGTCGAATATTTTTTCGATCTTCTCCTCCCAATCAAGGTAGTCATCAACACTACTAAACTTACTGAAGCTTAGAATTTGTACCTTAAGATGTTTGGCACCTCTTGGCGCTCTAAACTCATGCTCATCAATCTTATCATACTGTTCCTCTTCTTCTTCATACTCTTCCACTTCGTCCAACTCCAATCTCCTTCTCGCCATTTTATCAGCATGATGGGGTGGTGCTTAGTTTATAGGAAAGGCTTTCGGTGCTCGCTCATTCATCTGTCTTCTAGGCCTATCTCTCATTTCTTAGCCCTATTCGACTACTCTCTCACACGGCCCAGTTTCTCAGACTCTGTTTATTAAGATAGCTAAATTGGCCACAATAGCAGCAAGGTCTTGTATCTACTCATCGGTAGTACGTGGTGTATGTTAGATAACTCGACTATGACCATGAGCATTACTTTCAACATCATCAATCTCTCCCTAAACACTAGGATTTGACATTCTCAAAACAAAGCTTCAAAAAATACTCTTTACATAGGAAATCCTTACATACATACACACAAATACCATATGAACTTTGAACTATTGACCAGCAAACAAGTTGGGACTATCACTATACAGCTCTCAGTCATAACCTTAAGCTCTGATACCAAGATTATATAATATGTCTAGGAGCTCAGTTATTATTAGGACTTACTATAGTAGAGTTGAACCAATGGGTCCTTTGAAATATTGAAGAAAGTAGAGTGAGTAGGTTTACAAACTGATTAGAGAATTAACATAAAGTTGCTCGGAGGATATAATATACCAACAAATATAATATGGCTTGACACTTTACTTAATATGATGCACAAGTTGATGTTAAGGTTCACCCGCTACTAAACTTAAGCTACTTGACAATATTAGATATGAGTGTATGAAAATGAACTTAAAGAGGTTATTTCACAAGAACGGTATATTCAATGTCTATCTATAAAGTAAGATGGTTCCGGCTACAAGAAAAATAGACTATTTATAGTAAGTCCCTAAGGCAACATCACAAATACAAAAATTATAAAAGGACATATACAAAAAGGGGATTCCTAGTACATACTAATTCGCTGTAAACGTGAGTGTGTAAACTGACAAGTGTATTAGATCATGGAAGTAATACAAACGGTAAGTCAAGATCGTATTCTATAGGGAGCTAAAAGCTAGGTGATAAGTACTAAATTATCTGAGTTTTTCCCTAAACTAAGCTATCGATAATTGAGTTTAAAGTAAGTGAAAACTAAATAATAAAATGAATACTAAATCAAATGTTCTAGCTGCATTATGGGGGTTTCAGATCTAGAAAAAAAAAAAGGTTAAATTAGAATTCGTAAATTTATTCTCATTTGAATCGATGTGATGTCTTAAATCGGTATTCAAAATTAACTAAAAAGGATTTAAGTAAACTCACTAGAATTTGCCTACCTTCTGGAGTAGCGGAATTATAATTGTAGCATAAATTCACCCGTTAAGATAACTTATCTATAATTATTAGGTAAATAATAATCCACTCATACTGAAATTATTATTTTATTTAGAAACATGATTTAAGCATGTTCTCATGACCTGAACCATACTTCCAACCTCATTAAGTGCGTGAGTTCATGAATTTAATTAAAACCCACATATTTCTATAACAAGCTTTTTCAAAAATTCTTGCTATATTCAACACAAGTTATTGAAACCCTTTTAAATATCCTCTAACTCTATTTAGCTAAAACGTAATGACTACATATTAAATAACTAGACGATGAATACAATAGAAAAAAATACCTAAACACTTAATATTGATATTGGAATAATACACAAACACATCAATTCATTAAATCTATCAATATAAAACCCAAATAAATTAGGTACTAAATCATATTACAAAACTCAAATGAATCAAAATATATCTAAATCGAAATAACAAGAAAAAGAAAATATCTCAAGCAGTATATTCAATCCCAAAACCCAATATAAAAATCAATATATCCCGATTCATTTGAAACCTGGAGTAATCCTCTAATAAGTTAGAACAAAATGATTTGAAGTTCTAAAATTAAATAAAACATAATCAAAATTAATAAAATGAAAATAAAGTTCCTATTCTTCACTAAACTAAACAAAAATTTAAAATCCTAAGCTGCTGGATGCTTCCTATCATCCTTCTCTCCTTGCTGTTGTCTTCTCCTTCTTTTTCGTCTTCGGCTCCCTGCTATATATACCCTCCCTTTTTCTACAATCCTTCGTTTCCCTCTCAACAATGCGGGCCTGCTGATTTTGCTAAAATAAATAGTGGCCCCCCAAAAATGACAAAGTCCAACCCCACTGTATAATAGGAGTCTCCCATTTAGATATGAACGCACATGAATGAATCAAGTTTCCACGTATGTGTAATTTGGACTGAATAAGGACAAACCAATTAGACAATGGATCCTCTCAAAGCTACACCCTGTTGTTTAATGATATCAGCATATCTTAAGTTATTGAGCTAAACTAAATCGACTCTAGGAATGCTCTCTACGTGTGGGCTTCTTTATCGAAAATGGGTTGCCCAATTGTGCTTCAATCTTTTATTTTAACTCAAGAGGAACTAAAAGAAGTCAAATGAAACCCCGTGCTACTGTTGTTCAAGATTCACAACCAGTTGTAGTTTTGTTGTAGCTGTGGTTGCACGCGTTGTACTTTGCCCGGAGTTGGACACAAGCTCCGATGACTATTTGGTCGATGAACTTGTTGGTGTGCTGATATTAGCTACTGTGTGCAGTTGGTTGATGCTGCCACAGATGTATATTGTTCATCCATACTATAGTCTACATGAAGCTTGGAAGGAGAGGACAGCTGCTGCTCGGGTGAAAATTCTGGCGTGCTCGGATGAAATTCAACAGCTGCTCGACATTCCTTAGTTCAAGTCCTGTTTTTCTATGCTGCGACTGCTCAAGATGTGGATTGGAGCTCGGACTGTTGCGACGTGCTGCTATTAAAGGTCATAGCTGCTGTTAAGTTGCTGTCGTGGCTTGATTAGATGGCTTGGTGCTTGATCCTTGGCCGCAGCTGCTACTGGTTCTTCATGCTTGGATTGCTCGGTATGGGGGCTATTCGGTTGTTGCTGTCACGTGGCTAGGAGATGTTTGCTATTGAAGTTAGTGCAGCTGCTGTTCGGCAAGGGGCTGTCTTGGCTACCGCTTGGAATTGCTCGGAATTGGGTTGGTTGCTGCTCTCGGAGACCTGTTTGCTACACTAAGGTTTGGCTGCTGTATGAAGTTGCTGATTTGGAAGCTCGGCTTGTGGAAATGAATGCGTGGACTGCTGCAGTGTGTGGAAAGTGCCCTGCTCTACTGCTCATGCGCTATTCGTATGGAGTTTGGAGAGCAGCTACTGTTGGTTGTTCTGAATTTATGCTATAGCTGCTGGAGGTAATGTAACTGATCGCTTGGTTGGTTTATCTACTGGTTGCTCTCAGCTGAATTAGGCTACTGCGTTTGGATTGCAACTGCAGCTCAGTTTAGTGTGCTGCTAGTCACGCGATCGGACAAGGGGCTCTCGGATTGGTTGCTTGGCATTGGAGTTGTTTTGTTGTGAATTGTTGGAGATGCACGGCTACAACTGAAATTGGCTCAGCTGTTTGGATGAGCATGGAGTGCTTTGTTCGGTTGTGACAGGGGCTGCAATTGAAAGTTACAGCTACTACATTTAATCTTCAATCAATCAGCCATGGAATCCATCAAGTTGCAGTTGTTGTGCTTGGTTGTAGAATGCCATCAAGCTACTGATTTTTTTTAGGTGCTCAAACTGCTGTCCATGTTTGAAACATGTTTGGAGTGCAACCGCTGTTTCTCCTTCTTCATTCTCGACTAATTGAAGTCATGGCCTGCAATAAAAACAATCAAAATGGAACTCTACACGCTCAACTCAATACAAAAATGCAATGCATATTTTTCCTCCCATAATTTAGTTTGCTGTTGTAAGCTGATTGGTTTTGTATTAGATTGTACTCTGGACTTAGAGTTGCTACAGTTGTTATTGAGTGGAGCAACTACTATATATTTTATTTTTTTGAGTGTAGTTGCTGTCCATAGAAGTGGAGCTCTTGAATTTTGCTAAAGCTGATTGGTTTTGCTTCACTACTATAACTACTACATTGCTTAGGATCAGATGCTGTTGTTCTTAATGTTCAAATGGTTGTACTTTGTTATTGAGATTCCAATCACTGCTGCATTTGATACATGGTTGTGGTGCACAATTCATAAGTGGTCCAAAAATAAGACACTTATAAACACATGCAAATCATTTTAAGCCAACATCTGATCTTTTTGCACTATTTATGCATTATGGTCCAGAAAGCATAGATTTTATTGATTTTCAAGTAAAATCCACATAAAAAGAATAATGAAATACATAAATGTGCTATATTTAAAAGAGGATAAATCTGTAATACACATTTATCATATATGAAAAAGAGTAAAAAGGACAAAAGACAAAAATGGAAAAGTAATACAATATCAAATGAAGAGAATAAGTGGTGGTGTAACATTGGTCCTGTACAAAGATTCTATGATCACAGCAAGCAAAAGGGATCAAGAAGTTACGGCAACAAAGAGGCTGAGACAAAAAGTAGGTACCATGAGAAATGGTAGCAGGCTGAGAGAAAACTACTCGGCCGGTAGGAAAGTATCTCGTCACTCAACAAGAACCTCTTAGCAGCTGAAGGTTGAATCACTCGACATAGGATCCTCGGCCAGAGAATAGTCGACATTGGCACAACCAAGAGCACAGATCGTAGTGTAACAATGTGAAGCATCCAAAGAGTTTAGCCATCCTCCTTCTGTGTAAGGTTTCTTATCATTGGTAGGTTACCGAGAGAGAATTCTTCAGATGAGGGATTGGAGGCCTCAGAGTCATGCGCAAGTAAGAAGGCTGGTGGTTGGCAGTTCATCACATAATTCTTCCAGAAAGTCACTATCTTTGTATGGGAATTCATCGTTGTTCATGCAATCCTAAATCGTTTTACCAGCAAAGAGATTATGGTAAGTATTTTAGAGTTAGGGTTAACATGCTTGAGACATTTGTTAACTTTAATTGCAAATTCCTCCTGTCAAGAACACTAGAGATAGAATTGGATAAATTTTAGGTGGTTACATGCTAAACTTTGGGAAAAACGAGTCTTGAATACGTTATTCACTTTCTTGAAGTAGTTCATAATTTTATTGCTTGGTTCAATCTCATAATTAGTTTAGTTTATTAATTTTAGTTTTTTTTAATTCATTCAAATTCATTATAATTTTCCAGTTAAATAATAGAGTTAAGATTAGTATTACCATTCATAATCCTTGAGGAATCGACTCAAACTTACATCTGTTGTATAAGAATTTGATAAATGCGCTTGTTTCATATCAATCATAGAGCTTAAAGACCTTTAGAACCTACCCTAATTGCATATACTTCCCTTAAACTGTGAGTTAATACATTAATCTTAAAAGTTACAACCCTACCAATATTTAAGTGTCTTAGAAATGTAATCAATTTTTTCCACCTGTTCTTTTTATAAAAGTTAAGGGTATTTTGTAAATACCAAATCAACAATAGGATTGTAACTTAAGAAATGATGTATGAACCCAATGGCTTTAACATTTACATGCATTCTCTTGTTTCATCAATAAATGATTCTTATCTATGAAATGTCTAGGCCTACAAATAATGGTAGAAACTAATAAGTGAATAATCAAGGAATCGATAGGCTATAGGATCTCCCTAAAATTCAAGAATGGTTGCTAGAAGCCGAGATTATCTATCTAAGAGAGAAGCTTGAATGTTTTAAAGCTCACAAGTAGGCCTTAAAAGCCCTTCTTAAACAAGTCTTCAGAGAAACTCGAAAGATGCTAGAAGACCTTAGAGCTTGCTTATGAGAGTTAGATTAAGATTTTTCAGTTTGTAGCTAAGGGGCCTAAAATAAATGTCAAGTTTCATTGAACAATAATTGAGAATAAATGTTAGACCCCTTTTCTCTATTATTCTCCATACTCCAATTTATGGAGATAATAAAGTCTCCTTTAGCATTCCTTAGTATTCCCCTTTTGTAAATAGTTGTTCAATAGCATTCATTTAACCATCACTCTCTCTCGCTTAAGGAAATGTAAGTAAATTCCATAAGCGTATAAATAGAACCCAAATTCCCCATTCTTATTTGTAATTGGATTACTTTGTTTTTGTAAAATAAAGCCCTATCTTTCTCTCTCTTAAAAAAAATTGAAGTAAAAAGAAAGAAAAAAGAAAAAAAAAAGAGAGTTGATAATGATTACAAATTTGTATAGGACTCAAAACAAACACAAGCCCTTGGCTTGTTAAGGTAGCCACTTGTTACGGTAGCTAACCCAAACATAAGCCCTTGGCCTATTAAGGTAGCTAACTCAAACACCAACCCTCAGCTCGTTAAGGTAGCTAAAACAAACACTAACCCTCGACTTGCTAAGGTAGCCAACCTAGAAACCCTTAGCATACTAAAGTAGCCAACTCTTGGCCTGTTAAAGCAGTTAACCTAATCACAAATCCTAGACCTGTCACATAAACTAAGCGTAACTACAAACCGAGTCAAAACATAAAGTCAGATATAACCTTAATCTCATTAAAATGCGAGAAAACCCCATTTTGAGCTTGACCCCTAGTTCAAATAAAAAAGCAATTCATAACTTCTCCACCTCAAAATATATTAATACTAGCCTATTCGACTCTAAAGAACTAGGCCCATAAAACAAACATGAAAGCCACGGCGCATTAAGATCTATAAGTTTGAGGTAATTATCTGCTTAAGCCATCAAGAATATGTAAGATTTAGGGCATTTAGTCTTTTGAAATTTAATTTTGAACTCAAATTGAATGAAAGACATTGTTTCACATCGGGGTTTGTTTTGAAGAACATTTGGAGAGAAAGGGGCCAAAGTCAGTTTCCATCTTAGGGCAAATCAATATGGACTTCTACTTAGGGAAATGGTAACTTATTTTTAAAATGTTTAGAATGAAAAGAGACAAACTATATTTCACATACTAACCCTTAAACATTTTGAGAGTTGAATGACATCATGTTGAGGATTTTTTGGCTCATTCCTTAATAAAGGTTCATTTTAAATTTGATATGCAGATCGAAATGAATTTAGGCAATCGTTTCTAATGTTCTAAACATAGATATTCCTTTGACAATCTCGTTAAGCCAATTTGGAGTGTTTTCAAATTTAAACCCTATTAAGAATCACCTTATAATGGAGCAATTTGAAGGTTAAGGTCGTTAATTAAGAGAAGAGGATAAAAACTAGTTAATGTTTACCTTAGTAGCATTTCTTCAAGCATATTTTTTATTTTATGATAATTTATTTTCTCTAAAATAAAGAAGAGTTTATAAAGACGTTATACCCACAATCCAAACACTTTAAGGAGACGATTACTAGGCTAAAAAAAAGGTAAGAGGGGAGAAAGAGACAAGAAGAGAGTGGGGAAAAATAAAAAAGAAGAAATAAGAAAAAAAAATATTAAGAAGGAAGAAAGAAAGAAAAGAAAAACCTAGAAGTTGGGCTCGAATGTAATGAAAAAACCCCAAAAGGTATATCATATCCTAATATAGGCAGCAAACTTAAGTCATGAAAGGAGCTCGAAATCGAAGCCAAAAATCCTTAAAAGCACAAAGCCCTTAGACTCATTTTGAATCACTTTTCAATTCCCTCCATACACAATCCAAATCCCAAACACAAAGCCTCCTTTCTCATCCTGAATCGCAAATTGAAGGCTTTCTCACCCACAATACCACCCACACTTAATGAAGAATCTTTTGATTATAATGAATAATTTATCTTAAAAAAAAATTATGTTTGAAACTAGGGTAAGCACAATTCTAATTTTTCCTAAAAGTTCTTTACTTGTATATACGGGTTGGATAAAAATAATTCTTTTAAAATAAACCTCCTCATTAATGCCTCTTGAAACCAGTTGACTAAAAGCCTAATTCACAATATTGAACTGAAAAATACCTATTAGATTGATCAAGGCGTATCATTTACAAATTGGATCATAATTTTTAGAATAGTAGTCAAGAGCAAAATTTAAACTGAGAGTGTACAAGGAAGTCTTTTTTTACTAGACTACTCATGAGTTACCGTTTTCTTAGGAAAGAAATATTCAAAGTCACAAAGCCTCACTAGTAAGGTTAACATGGTACTGGATTAACCCTAGCAATGTTGAGACAGGAGATATTTACAAAGATTGAGAAGAGTATGAAATGCCCCACATAGTAATCGAGGAAGGGAATGGTTATAGGTCTTGCTTTTTAGTAAGAATTTGTACCTGTTAGTAAACTTTCAAAGAGAGAGAGAGAGGGGTGTGGGGGGGGGGGGGAGGGGGAGGAAGGTAAAGGCTTGTTATAAGTTTTCCATCCATTTTCAAATCCATGTCAAATCTTTCAAATCAAGTCATTTGCTTTCTTCTAATGTGGTTACACTTTTTAAGTTGACCCTTGATGTAGTTGTGGTCATGATTTGACAACCTTTTTTCCATAATGGCTATTATGTCATAAGTGGCTTTCAATCAACAAATTCCTTATTTGTAAATAGATAAGTTATAATGTCTTTCATTACCTTGGTTGCTTCTTAATTCATATTTAAGGTTTTAGCTAAGTCATAGAGCGCTGTCCTGATTCCCATCTCCTTTAGGGCTCTAGCCAGCTCATAGAGTGCTGTCTGAAATTGTATTTTCTTTTAGGGTTTTAACCAGCTCATAAAGCATTGTCCCAACTTACATCTCCTTTAGGGTTCTAGTTAGCTCATAAAGCATTGTCTTAATTCACCAATCTCTATTAAGGTCTTAGCTAGCCCATAAGATACTTTCCTTTCACCAATCTCTATTAATATTTTAGCGAGCTTATAAGGTACTTCCTTCCACCAGGTTCAGTTAGGGTTTTAGCTAGCCTATAGGGTGGTTCCCTGTCACTAATATCTATTAGAGTTCTGGCTAGCTCATAGAGCACTATCTTGTCTTACATCTCCTTTAGGTATCTAACCAGCTTATAGAGTATTGTCCTAACTCACATCTCCTTTAAGGTTATAGCCAGCTCAAAGAGCATTGTCATATCTTACACTTCCTTATAGGGTTTTAAGGCAACATATACGACACTTTCTCATCTTTAATTGTCTTTTAGGGCTTTAACCAGCTCATAAAGCACTATTCTGACTCGCATATCCTTTAGGTTTCTTGTTAGTTCATATAGTGTTGTCCCAACTCTTATCTCTTTTAGGGTCCTAATTAGCTTATAAAGCATCTTGTGTTACATTTCTCTCAAGTTCTTAGCTAATTGTAAGGCACTTTCTCTTAATTCATCTCCTTTAAGATTTTAGCTAACTCAAGAAGCGCTTTACCTACCCAGTTAGATTAGTCAGCTCAAAGGAGCACGTCGAAGTTTTAATTTGATTCTCATTTAGAGTTTGAGCTAGCATAAGGAGTGCTTTACCTGTTTGCTTAGATTAGTAAGCTCAAAGAGCACAATTGGGTTTCAATTCGATTCTCATTTAAGGTTTTAGTTAGCCCAAGGAGTACTTTGCCCACTCACTTAAGTTAGTCAACATAGAAGAGTACAACTAGGTTTTAATTCAATTCTGATTTAGGGTTTTAGCTAACTCAACAAGCGCTTTGCCTACTTGCCTAGGTTAGTTAGCCCAGAGGAGTACAACTAGGTTTCGATTCAATTCTCATTTAGGGTTTTAACTAGCTCAAGGAGCACTTTGCTCGCACACCTAGGTTAGTTAGTTTAGATGAACATGATCAGGTTTTTATTTGACTCTTTGTCGAGTCTGATTTTTTCGGTTTTTTCACTTCATACTTTTTGACTAATACTAAACCTTAATCTATTTAATATTAATTCTTGACTAGAGAAATTGAGAAATTCCTGTTCTTTATTCTAAAATAAAAAAAAAAACTTTTGGAGTTGCCATTCGACCAAAGTTAGGAAAAAAAGAAATTGTAATCAATTGGGTTGATTGACTACAATTTAACTACCGGTCTTTAATTTCAATTTGATAAAAACCAAAAGGTTCCAAATTCAAGGGTTACCTATTAAACCCTAATGGGTACTGCTATCACTTTTCTAAAATTAGACTTATTTTCCATAATTATCCCTTTTATTTTTTTTAAATAAAAACAAAATAATATAAAAAAAAACCTAAGTTTTTACAAATTTTACATCGCTCTAAATGTGCTTATATACTTATTAATCGAGATCAAACATTCGTAGTTCTTTCCGAAAATTTTAGTATGTCAGTTTATTTTAATTTTGAAAATTCACTATGTTTACGTGTTTATCAATTTAATTTATTCAAAAAAAATTTAAAAAGGCCCTAATTCCTAAGTATTTTTATTTTATCAAAAACTCTCTAAAACATCATAATTTTTAAAAAAGTTATGTTATTAATTTTTATTTCTAAAAAATAATTTTTCTAAATGAGAAATTCTAAAAACTAATGCTAAAAAAAAATTTCCTAAGCTAACTTATATATATTTTTTCTTTTTATACTTTAAAACAACTACTTAAACAAATCATTAAATTAAAAGAAAAAGAAAAAGAGAAAAACAAATAAAATAAAAGAAGCAAAAGATGCTAGACCTGAATCAACTATGTGTAAGGATCTTAGAGTAGGTCGAAGTCCTCGATTCTAGGTTGGATCTTGGATTCGAGTTGCGAAAAATTTGGATCCTTCTTGAACGATGAAAAATCAACTTCTTATATTGATTTCTGGTTAGTATTTCCAAAGGGAAAAAGAAAATTTATGAGGTTATTATTGATGAAACTTCTATTGGTATGGATGCCTCAAGTTTTGGTGGTGATTTGGTGGTGTTGGGTGGTATGGTTGGGCTTGCGGTATGTTTGATGGGCTTGCATAATTACACTGTTATGGTAGTAGGTGTGTGGTGAGTGATGTGTAGATTGTTGTTAGGCGAATTGAGGGGCAGTGGAGTGATCCGTTTAAACTATATATATAAAAATGTCACATATATTCTAGCAAGTATACTAGGTCGAAATCGAGTAATAAAAAGTGAGTAAAATTGTCAATTCCTCAAGGACTATAAAATTACTAAACCATGATAACTCTTATCAATATTTAGGCAATTTAATTATGAATTAACTAATTTCTAATTACCCTAAAACTGTCAAAAAGAAAATTACGTTAATATATCTAAAACAAAGCAATTAATAGAGAATGTAGGAAAAACAGAATCCACTCTAGTTATGCAAATCAAATTATCATCATGTTGTATAGATTAATAGCTATACGGTCATTGAAGTTAAATTATCATGCCTTGAAATTAAGGAATTAAACCTCTAATTAATTAGCCATCTCCTACATCTCTAATTAACAGTGAACTCTAAATTACAATCAGATATCTCCCAATGCTATAATCGACTAATGCTCTAAATTAACTATCCTCAATGTCTTAACGAATAATTAACTTGAGACATCGCATTAATCCCTGGATAATTTATAACTAATCTAATTAACACTGCTTGTACTTTAGCTAATTAGTTTAATCAAGACTTTTTAATAAACCCTATATTAACTCCCGTATCAATAATGTTTCTAACAATTATAACCAATAGATAATTATAATTGAAATAATAGAAAATGCAATCATAAATTAACTATACATCTATTAACCTTATAACATGACTACAATTGTTATCTGTGCTTTTATTTTAATTTCCATGGCTAGCTAGGTTTTAATTGTGGGAATTGGATGAAATCCTAGAAAGCTAAGATAACAATTGAATTCGCAAAGAAGTTTATGATTAGAAATAAGAACAAATCATAGAATTGTATAAATAAAAATATGATAGAAATCACCAATTTTGTAATTATGATGAATTAATACTTCAATTACAACTCCAAATATGATCTCTACAACAATAGCAAAGTCTTTTCAATGATCCACAAACTTCAAAAGAAAAACTCTTCAAAACTATCTACTAACTGCTTCTAAGACTCTCTAATTCTAAAGAAGATGAAAAGTCGTTTAAAATATCAACACAAGCCTATTTATAGAGCAAACAAAGGCTGCCTTGCAATTGAATGTTTTTCCACTGAAGGTTGCCAATGAAGGTCGATGGTACTGAGCTCTAAAGTTACTGATGTTGAATGCAGGCCGATTGCCTTTAATTCCAAAGTACCATAAATCAATTCAAGCTTCATTCATTTGTGTAAAACTCCTCTAAATTGATCGTATTTTCACTCTGAATCCTCCAAGACTTGAAATATTCAAATGAGAATACTTAAGTACCATTTCTTAATGATTTCTATAAAATCAATAATAATTTAACCTAATTCACACACTAGAATATGAGTAAAATATGCTTTTATCAACTCTCTCTCACTTGAACTTTTGCTTGTCCTCAAGCAAAATAAACAGAACTAAAAAAATCTATCATTGAAAATACAAATTTTCCAATTACAAATCTAAGCATCTGATATTTCACACTTTCAAACTCATTAATTTATAATGCCCACCGCTCAAACCAAACCAAAATATATGATCAGAGTATTACAATTGAAATTAATAAGTCACTCTTGAGAAAACAAATTTTAATCCAAGCATTTAGCTTAAGATTTCTATTTCAAAAGTAGATACTCAATCTTAGAAGGAAAAATACCCATTTAAACTTCATAGCTATTAGCAGGCATATTATTCCTCTAATTATCCCAACAAACAAGTTATCAAGGTAGTAAAAGCATATGGTATCTGCTCCATTATCATACATATTTTTATATCTTTCATGTAGAAAGACGAATAAGTGGCATTTATTTATTAAATTATACATTCCTTATTTTTTTATTGAAAGAATCAACCCATCTTAATTGAAAACGTAAATATCTTTTTAGGAAGAAATCGAGCTTTGCTTTCGTGTTACTCCCTAGGTTTTTTTTCTTTTTATTATAAGCCTTAATTCATTTCTTCAATTGCATTCAAAATTTCCATTTTTCATTCCTATTTTTTTATTCTTTTCTTTTTAGTTTAAATACTGTACTTTGCCTTTCCATCCTTCTCATTATAGTGAGTACATTGAGTTGGCACATCCCGTACTCATCACCAAAGTGACCAGGTTTTAAAGGGAACCCTACAAACTCTTCCTCACTCTAACATTCAAGTTAAGATACTCTTAGCTTAATTACTTGAGTTATTGGAGTAAAAGCTCTAATTTCATAACTTTTTGAATACTCACTAAAATTTTTCAAACTTCTTTTATAAGAATCACTAAGTATAAAGCTTCACTTACCTCTTTCACTAAGCATTAAAGTGCTATTGGAACAACTAAAAAGACGATATCCTAACTAACCTTGCATAAAAGCGAACCTGTTTACTTTTCACTTAAGAACTTAATCAACTCTTAAACTTCAAATTCTAAGGCTAAAAACTAAGTAAATTAGGTTCCTAAAGATTTTACTAATTAATTTTAACTAAGTACAAAAATTACAACAATGGTGAGTAGGGCTCCTTAGTAAGCCAATTATTTAAGCTAATCACAATCAAATGCTATCAACAATTTTCTTTGTATAATCTCTAGATTCCAAACAAGAAATTAAAAAATTTAGCCTAAAAATTGTCAGATACTTAAGGACAACTAAAGTTTAAGGTGATAGGGAAGTATAGCCATTTATAAACAAAAACAAGCATCAAATATCATGATATTCAATTTAATTCAAAATTCATTTCTTATATTTCCTTCCCCCTACTTTAGAATAGACAATGTCCACATTGTCTCTAATTCAGCTTACAATAGGAAATGAAGAAAAAAAAATCACAGAAAAGGAAAAACTGGTACTTCCCTGGTTTCAATTTTCAGTAATAAGGAGAATTCCAACCATGATATCATTAAGAAGAGCATGTATTTTAGATCAGACCTATCTCTACAAACACGAAGAAAAAGAAAGAGCAAATATAGGATAAAAGAGTAGAAACAAGTATCCAGAGTTACCTAATCAGGTGGGTACTAAACAAAAATAACCTAACAGCAAAGTAAAAGAAATAAAAGAAAAAACAAAAAAAATAACATAGAAAAATATTAGAAAGGCACGCAAGGCTCTAACTATCTCACTTTGAGCTGCTAGTCTCTTCACTAGAAGTCTCATAATGTAGCTACTCTGCTGCTGCTGCTGGTTGGAAACAAGATATAGTAGACTTCAGTATATTAAACATAGTAGTCCGGAACTTCTTATTCTTCTTCCTTTCTTTTCAAATTTCATCCCGAACTTCCCTAATTTCTGCACTCAATTGCTCATAACTATTAGTTGGAGGAGGAGGATAGGAAGTAGAAGCTCCAGCAGCAGGAGGATTTTCAGGAACATTCTTCTCATCAACTGAATTTTCCCTATTGTTTATCTTAACCAATCCCCAACCCCTAAAGGGTATAGTTAAAATAGGCTTATAGGGAATACCCTCATCCCCTTCAGGTTGTTGAAAAATCCTCATGTCCTTCATCAATGCCGTAATATAACCACCACAAAATATAACCCGAGTCTTAGTATCATCTACTCGTCTGTAAATGAAATTAGCTACTTCTACTTCTAGATCAATTTGATACCTAGAAATTAAGCTGTACAATATGTATTAGAGATGGGCTTGCTGCAACAGTGGAGTTGAGTTGGTTGGTTGATGTTGAGACAGTGGCCATACATGGATGGAGAGCGTAGGTCCTCGGTAGAGCGGCTATTATTGTCTATAGGGATTAAGTTGTTGTTCGTGGGGGTTGTGTAAGTCATGTGCATGAATGTGGATGGTGAGAGAGAGTCGCTGCACAGTTGTGCAGTTGTAAACATACAGGTGCTGTAGTAAAGTGCAGTTATAGGTTGATTGTAGTCTGCGTTGGGAGTGGTTTTGCTATTGCAGTTATGGGTTGTTAATCAAATGTTTACTAG
The DNA here is from genome assembly GCA_024138015.1 of Lumnitzera littorea. Lineage (NCBI taxonomy): Eukaryota > Viridiplantae > Streptophyta > Magnoliopsida > Myrtales > Combretaceae > Lumnitzera > Lumnitzera littorea. The sequence continues at coordinate 15,752,134 of JAMXBB010000012.1, read as the reverse complement.
GGAGTGGGTCACGCAAGGATGGTCAGGGATTGTAATGTTTGTGGATGTGGCTTTGTGGGCGTATCGGTGATTAGCGTGATGCTGATTGCATGAATAAGGATAGAGATTAGAACAGTCAGAAGGGGACAGTAGAGCAATGATTAGGTTCGATCGTATGTTTGGTGTTGCTAACAAAGTGAATCACAAGGATGGAGTGCTGCTGTTGTTGTAAAGGGCATAGTGTTGATGTGAATCTATAGTGGGGCTGCTAGATTATGGCCGTGATTTTAGTGTATAGCAGTTGGATTTAGTTGTTAGTCGAAAGGGATTGGTTGAAGATGAAATTGGGTTGCAAGATGGGTATATGCTTAGTGCATGGAAAGGATAATTGGGTGAATGTTCGTGAATTTTTTTCACATGATTCCTATTTATAAAGCCTAAAACGAATCTTTTATATCAATTCAAATCTAATTTGATAAAGAGCAAAATCTAATTTAAATCTTACAAATCTTTATCACACTAGATTTAACATCATCATATTAGATTCGTGTTATCTCCAATAATGATTTAAACTAGTGAGATTTAAACCCATAACCCCAAGCCAAATCCAATGCCATGTTTAAGTGTTTAACCATTAGGTTGTTGGCCTATACTTTGACATTTAGTATAATTAAATTATACTTAAGCTATATAACCCTCTACAATAAAGCAACTTAAAATGAACTTAGACTAAATCCATTGTTCCTAAAACATTTTATTTTCTAAAAATCTATTTTCCTAAAAAAAGTCTTTATAATTTTTCTTTTTTTTGAGAATTTTTCATTTTTTTGTATTTTTATTATTTTTCAATTTTTTTAATATTTTTGAATTAGGACCTTTTAAAACTAAAAACTAAAATTACACGAAGGTGAAAATGAAGTATCTACAACTGCCTCTTTTTATGGTAAAATTTGAGTAAAACTTTGTTACAAATACAAAAGAGACACCTTTTTTACCTTGGGGATGACTTTGTCTTAAGAAGCACTATGATTAGCTAGCTATCCTAGATCTGGTTCGTTAGAGATTTGGTGACAGAAAACACGAAAAGAACAATAGTGAGAGTAGTGGCCTGCTAAGTTGGCAAAAACCCCAAAAGTACTAAAAGAAGGGTAGTGCCCTATGAGTTAGCTATCCTAAATGAATGGGTAAAGCGCTCTTTAAACTAGTTAAAACCCTAAAAGATATTAAATGGAGGATAGCATCCTGTGAGCTGGCTAACCTATGTAAATGGGCAAAGCACTCCATGAGCTGCTTAAGATCCTAAATGAAAATTTGGTCGTGTTCTTCTAAGCTAACTAACTTAGGTGAATAGGCAAAGCTCTTCTTGAGCAGACTAAGACCCTAAATAATAACCTGGTTATGCCCTTCTGAGCTGACTAACCTAGGTAAATGGGCAAAGCACTCCTTGTGCTGGCTAAGACCCTAAATGAAAATCTGGTCATGCTCCTTTGAGCTAACTAACCTAAGTGAATGGGCAAAATGCTTCTTAAGTTGGCTAAGACTCTAAATGAAAACCTAGTCGTGCTTCTATAAGCTGACTAACCTAAGTGAATGGGGAAAGTGCTTTTTGAGCTAGCTAAAACCTTAAATGAAAATTTGGTCGTGCTCTTTTGAGCTAACTAACCTAAGTGAAAGGGTAAAGTGCTCCTTGAGCTAAATAAAACCTTAAATGAAAAATTGGTCGTGCTCTTCTAAACCGATTGACCTAAGCGATAGCGTTTCTAAAGGACTAACAACCTTAACTAAAAAGTTGACATAAAACCTAGCCGTGCTCCTCTGAGTTGACTAACTTAGTTGATTAGGCAAAGTACTCTTTGAGCTAACTAAAGCCCTATATGAGAATACTGGCTAGAACTTAAAAGGGAACATAAATTAGGGTAGCGCTCTAAGAGCTGGCTGGAACCCTCAGAAACTACAAATCGGGACTATGCTCTAAGAGATAGCTAGATCCCTAAATGGGAACCTAAATAAGGGCAACACTCTATGAGTTAGCTAGAACCCTAAAAAACTATGAATCGAGATTGCGCTATAAGAGTTGGCTAGATCCCTAAACAAGAACCTAAATCAAGGTGGCACTCTATAAGCTGGTTAGAACCGAAAGTATAAGAGTTAATTGCCTTAGAAATTAACTACCATCCTAAGGAGAGACTAAATGTAAATGCAATGTCTTAAATGAAATTGACTTATTTTCATGATAAAAGCTCAGAAATACTTACCTAGCTTTATTAATAGCTCCTAAATAGTCAAATCTTTTCTTAAGCAATTCGATTAGAACCAATGGTTCGACCCTCTCTTCTTCTTCTTTTGCTTCTTCTTCTTTTTTCTCTCCTTCCTTTTTATTCCTTTTTTTTTTTTTTTCTAGTCTTGAAATGAAAGCACATGAAGTTCTGCTTAGAGGAAAATTTAAGAAAGGCAACCTTAACATATGAAGTATCTTCATCATTTGAGTAAACATGTTACGTCTTGAATTTTTGACTTCATACTTAATCGGTTTTCCTTGCAAACTTCCACCCTCAAGTAAGTACTACTCATCTACCGTTGGATATTTTGCTTTTTCTGAATATGGCGTTATCTTGAAAAATAGAAAACAAATCCCCCTTTTTAGGGAAAGTAAATTGTAATAGAGTATTAAAAGAATTTTTATCAATTATCATTGTCCCAAATTAGGTGTTCATTTTCTCTCGTGTTTAGGATAAGTGGGGTTTATTTGGATAGAGCAAAGAGTGAGGACTTTTAATGGAATGAGAAATGAGCTAGGGGTGTTACCTAATATTGACGACCACTAGGGATACTAACTTTGCTTGTAAAAAATGAAAATAAGACCACAGTAATATTAAGATTATTTACATTTCATTATTTAAGCAAAATTGCCATTGATCTTTCAAAGGTAGTACAACTTCACTACATCAGCGTTTACTAAGTCCCTTAAGACTAGACCATCCATTTGAGATAAAATCCAAGCTCCCCCAAGCAACACTTTCTTTATAATGTAAGGACCTCTATAATTCGAGGCAAACTTCCCTTTAGAGTCTTATGTATTGGGCAAAGTCTTCTTAAATGCCTTGTCTCCCTCTTTAAAACTTCGAAGTCGTACTTTCTTATTAAAAGCCCTAGCCATTTTTTATTGATAGCACATGTTGTGGCACAAAGTTGCCAACCTCTTATCATCAATTAGATTCAATTGCTTGATACGCTTCTTTATTCAATTAGCCTCATCTAAATGGGTTTCCGACAACACCCTGCGAGATGGGATCTCGACTTTTACTAGTAATGTAGCTTCCATTCCATATACCAATGAGTATGGGGTTACCTCAATTGATGTTCTGATAGAAGTTTGATAGGCTATGAGTGTAAATGGCAACATTTCATGCCAATCTCGATACGTGACTACCATCTTCTCAATGATTCTTTTGATATTCTTGTTGGCCACTTCTATAACCCTGTTCATCTGAGGCTAATAAGGAGTGGGATTTCTATGAATGATCTTAAACTACCAACACAACTTTGACATCAATTTGTTGTTAAGATTTGTACCATTATCGATAATAACCATCTCTAGTGCACCATACTGAGCCAATATGTCTCCTTTGATAAACTTAACTAATACCCCTTTCCTAACAGTCGAGTAAGATGAGGCTTCAACTCACTTACTAAAATAATCGATAGCCATCAGTATGAACTAGTGTCTATTAAATGCTTTTGGAGTGATCGGGCCAATGATGTCTATACCCCACATAAAAAATAGCCACGATGCGAATAGTATATGTAATTCTTGAGGCGAAGCATTCATTTTGTTCGCATAAACCTAGCACAAATGGCATCGTCTAACATGTTTGATGCAATCTCCCTCTATGGTCAGCCAATAATATCCCAAGCTCGTGATCTTCTTGGTGAGCATGTAGTCGTTCATGTAGGGACCACATACTCCCTCATACACTTCCTTCATTAGCAACTCCGCTTCCTTCTCATCTATACATAGTAGAAGTGTACTGTCAAATGATCGTCGATACAAGGTAGACTCGCTTATCAAGTACTAGGCAACTAACCTTCTAATCGTCTTCCTATCCTTTTTCTCAACCTCTTCAATGTATGTACCATGTTGTAAGAATGTTTTGATATCATAATACCAAGGCTTTTTATCTTGTGAATTTTCAATTATTAAGTAGAGAGTGGGCTTTTCTTCAACTTCAATCTTAAGTGGCTTAATCTCTACTCCTCTTGATATTTGAATCATGGATGCCAAGTGTCACGTCCCGAACCGGTAAAGTTATAACAATCCCACCATGTAAACAATTTTAAGATAGAAGTTAGCCTTACATCCGCTATCCTAGACCTGATATACACAAGGCGTTCATGAGTAACCTACTTTAAAGTAAATAGTTTGTAATTTAAATAAATCATTTACCTAAAAAAGTGAGAAAATATATATATATACACTATAATTCAGTTATTACAATTAGCATTTACAATGTTTCACCGTAATATATTTCCTAGTTATTACATTATTCAGAAATAAAAAATTCTAAAATAAAAGCTTAAACCTTAAAAATATATATGTATTTTTCAAATATTTTTCTTCACTCCCCAAGATTCAACAATTACTAGTTTCAGAGTAGTTGTAAACTGCTTCTTAGCCAGTACCTACATTACGTCTATAGGAATATGAGCAACCACAGCTCAGTAAGTTAGGATGAAAGACTTAAAACTATACCATAAACATAATAAGGTTATCAACCAACTTATTAAGTGCAATGTATGTTCAAGAAAATGCCATCACACAACGTTGTCCAACCCATCGTGAGATTAGAGAAATTACGCCCTCTCTAATTCAGGTTGAAGAGTTGCTATTAGTGCAACAGCTCATGACCAAACCCAGGCTTGTGCAATGGAAACACCGCTCCTCTTGCGACTACCTTCGAACCATTTACTTCACCCTTACCGCGACCTCCTCTCCTGTCACTTAGTTCGACTAAGGATAAAGAAGGGACCCTTATGCAATCCCGTGCTATCCCTTTCGAAGGGGTCGGTATTTGGCCGGAGAATCCTAGGTTTCTCCTAATAGGTTGCCATGAAGGTCCGATTATGATTACAAGTCGTATATTTGATTAGGTCCAGTTTAGAGTGATTAATCATTTCATACAAATTACACAATACAAGCGAGAACAACAAACAAAATCATAGCATCACTTATAATTAAGCACATGCACACAACAGACTATCTAACAAGCATAATCTTAAGTCTTTTACAATTATTCTAGGTTTGGGGTTAAGTTTGGGTTCGGTTTCCACATCGATTTCTAAATTAGATTCTAGTTCGATTTGTAAGTACTGTTTTATACTCGAATCTTAAAAATTCGTTTCAACTCATAATGTGAAATTAATCACATTACTTCCATATATCCTAAATACCATTATTACCTCTAGTCAGTATTTTATTCCACCCGGTACACTTAAATCCTTATTAGTATACCCAATTTATTCCTGATGTGAGAAATTTTTACATTTTTCATATAATTACATAAATTTAAGTTTTCTATCAGTTTTATTATATATCCATATTATTTATATAATATCAATTTTTATCCTAATATTTTCTATTTATGATATTTCTAATTATTACATATTATGTATTATCACCTATTATGTATATAATACACATCTAATATTTCTATCACTCTAATTACCATCTCCCAACATCAATAATCATTTCAAAGTGTCTAAATTCATCCTAAATCAAATTTTACACCCAATTACCCTAATTTATAAAATTAACTTAAAATTTACTATTTTTCCCTATTACTCCTTTACTACATAATTAACCTAATAATTACATCTAACACCCTAAATGTTACAAGTATCATACTTCATCAGATTTCAACATCCTAAAACACATAATTATTCACTAAATCAGTAATTAACCATTTAATTACTTAATTAACCCTAAATTACCCATTTTATGCCTTATTTTAAAGCCTAAATATTATCTAAAATTTTCAAAAATTAATTTTTGAAAACAGGCTTCATAAAACTATTCTATATCATTTAAGTACTCTACACAAAAATTTTGAGTTTAAAACTACACTCCTAAGGTCATTTATTTTTAAATCGAAACATACTCGATTTTGCATAATTTCTTATGGACTATATATCATGGGATATATTTTCATCAAAATAATATTTTTCCTAAAAACTACATATAAAATATTTAAAAATAACAAAATTCATAATTTTCTGAGGATATTTACTATTTTTATAAAATTACATAAAATCGAGCTGGAAATTGAACTTACTGTTCTAGGTGGTTTCGGCCACCGCCAGCCGCCGTGGCCTTATGGGCTAGTCTAAGCGCTGCCACCATCGTGTGGTGGTGGTGGCCGTCCACTCCCAGGTGCTCGTCTGGTGTGGGTTCCCCTTTAAGGCTCTAATTACACAGTTTTTTTTTTATTTTTTTAACCCTAATTTTCTCTCAATTTCACCTCTCTCTATTTTTCTCACTCTTCAAACTGACCAAATAAGCTTCTAAAATTTTGTTGCTATTTATAGAGCTTTAGGGAAATTATTGTACATTAATTTGATTAGACAACTACCTTATCTTCTTCTAATTTGCCTTTTGTGTTGTTCTAATTTAATTGGCTAATTTTTTTCTTATTTTCCCTAGCTGCCCTGACCTAAGTTTAGATCATTCCTTAATTTTTCTGATTTTTCTTTATTTTGTCTTAATTAATTATGTATTTTATTTAATTATTTAATAAGTTTTTAACTAATTTAAGTAATTTTGCGTATTTTTATCCATATGTAAATATATGTGGGGTATATGTGAACATTCTTAATTATTATTTAGGTCATTCTATAATTTTTAGTATACATATAATCTATCTCTAGTAATTTATTAGTTATTAGTTGTTAGTTGTTAGTTGTTAGATTACACTTTTTGCTTTTTCGATAATTAACAATTATTATACTTAAAATTTGAAAATTTTATAGTCTCCTATTTTATTACCTATTTTCTTAAATTCGAATTTACGGAGTCATTTTTATTAATATTTCTAGCTTTACTTTATAATTTAAGCTTGATTAAATCTTTTAACTAATTGAAACCTCGAGTAGCTGATTGCGGTGCTTACACCAAGGTAGCCAGAGCATGAGCAAATTTGTTCTAAACCCTTGGTAGATACATGAATGTAATATTTTCAAACCTGCCTATTAGCTCGTCTAAGTGTTGGTGGTAAAGTACTGATTTGGGGTCTTTCATCTTATATTCACCTCGGATTAACAAAGAATCTCCATATACCTCTAATTCCCGTATCTCCTTAATTAACACCATCTTAAGTCCCAAAATACATGCCTCGTATTCTACAATATTGTTGGTGTATGAGAAAATGAGTCTTATAGCCATTGAGAATTGTGTTCCTTCAAGAGATATCAATATCGCCCCAATTCCACAATCTAATACATTGGTTGCTCCATCAAAAAACATTTTCTAACTTGAAGGCCTCTCAACTGCTTCACTATCAAAATCATTTTCAGCCGCTAGATTATTTTCATTAGGAAACTTAACTTATACTTCTTGAAGGTTATCCTTAGGGGGACTCTCTGCTAATTGATCTGCCAAGGCCTACCTCTTGACCGAACGTTGGCTCATATACTTGATGTCAAATTCTAATAACAACATTTGCCACTTTGAAATTCTACCGATAAGGGCCGGTTTTTTTGCCAAATACCTTAGAGTGTCATGTTATGTAATCAACTTGATTTGGTAGTAAAGTATGTATTGTTTGAGTCAATGCATGACCTAAACCAATGCATAACATGTTCTTTCAATTTCTGAGTATTTCTATTCCCCTTTTGTGAACTTCTTGTTCAAATAATAAATGGCTCTCTCCTTCCCTTCCTCATCCTTTTGACTAAGCATAGACCTCATAGATTCGGGCAATATGGTCAGGTATAGGAACAACAGCTTCCCAGGTTTAAGAACTACTAGCATTGGAGGATTCATGAGGTATTCTTTAATTTTTGTGAAAGCTTCTTCGCATTCCTCCTCCCAATTGACCCTAGCATTCTTTTTCAATAGCTTGAATAAAAGGCAACATTTGTTTGTTAGCTAAGATATAAATTGAGCTATATAATTCAGACAACCCAACAATCCTCTTACTTCCTTTAGTGTATGTAGAGGAGGCATGTCAATTATGGCTCTAGTTTTATCAGGATCAACTTCAATGCCCCCTTTGGCTAATTATGAAGTCCAGCATTTTTCCTGATGTCACTCTAAAAGTACACTTCTTTGAATTCAACTTCAGCCGAAACTTCCTTAATTTGTTGAACAACTTCCTCAAATTTTCTATGTGATCTTCCTGTTCCTTGGATTTCACAATCTATCAATAACATACACTTTTATCTCCTTATGCATCATGTCATAGAAAATTACAACCATTGCCCTCTGGTATGTTAGCCCAGTTTTATTGAGTCTAAAGGGCATCATCTTATAGCAAAACATGCCCAAGTCGTAATGAAAGTCATCTTGGCTTTATCTTCTTTAAACATCTAAATCCAATTGTATCCTAAAAAACCATTCATGAATGAGAATAGATGATTCTCAGTTGTATTATCTACCAAAACATCGATATAAGGCAATGGAAAATTGTCTTTAAGCATTACCTTATTGAGATCTCGAAAGTTCATGTACACTTTAGCCTTCCCATTCTTTTTCATTACTGGAACAATATTAGCTACCCGTTCTGAGAAATCAAATACCTCGATGAATCCAACTTCCAGTAGTCTCTTAACATCTTCCTTGATTTTCAACAAAATGTCAAGTCAGAATCTTCTTAACTTTTGCTTTTTAGGCTTAGCATCTTTTTGTGTAGGTAGACGGTGGACTACAATTGACAAGTCTAAGCTAAGCATATCCTCATAAGACTAAGCAAACAAGTCTTGATATTCAGCCAATAACGTAATCATTTATGTTTTTTGTTTCTCTTTCAAGCTCTCCCCAATCTTCAGATTCTTAGGGTTATCTTCGTCCCCTACATTAACTATTTCAATTGGTTCATCAATAGTAATTCTACTCAATTCATGTTTTTTCCATTCCTTTGTATATTACCATGGTCATTGACATCACTCCCGACAACTAACCCAGTAAGGCCGAAAGTGATATCGATATTCTCATTATCTACCTACACGAAGTATCCCTAATTTTTGCTTGATTCATTGGATCTAGGTAAAGTGTATATAAGTAAAAGAGAACTGAAACACAACCACAAAGGAAAGAAACTAACTAATGTTTTATTGAATGAATGGAGTTGAATCACAAAAGAGGCAAGGAACTAACTAATATTTTATTGAACGAAAGGTTTGATGATACATTTGGAATGATGAGTCAATGGCTATTAAAAAGAAACATTCAAGAAATGCTAACTAAGGTTCACCCTTTACCCTATGGAGAACCTGTTGCCTTTCACCAGGATGGAGAACCAATTATTCAAATGGTATTGGAACTTATAGTACAAGTTTGCTAATCTTTCGTTGGCAGATTATGGGGCTTAAGTCTCTACCTGAATAAATGTCTTGGTTAGTAGCAGAAAGGTCATCGAGGCATGGTACAATCTGTCGCCTCTCTTGCCCCTCGCTTGTTTCTTTTGAAATTCTTCTATTGGAGTCAGGTTGTACCTAAGGCCATAGGTGCTAATCTGGCCTTCCTTAAATTCTACTTTCTTGTTCTTTTCTCTCTTGGGACTAGTTATCATGCCCACTTCTTCAAACATCTGTAAACCAAACTCCTCTTACCCTTTACTTCCTATATAAGGTATGGTCGTTTCCTTATAAATTTCATAGTCTTGATCTCCCAGAATAGTAATCACCTAACCATTTGAGATAAACTTCATTTTTTGGTACAGGCTCAAAGGTATGGCCCCTGCTACATGAATCTAGAGTCTTCCTAAGAGTAAGTTGAAAGATCATGGAATGTCCATGAACCGGAATCAAATACTAAAGTTCTGAGGGCCAATACTCACGAGTAAGTCTATCTCCACTATAATCTCTCTTTTAGACCCGTCAAAGGCCCTAACTATTGTAGAAGAAGGCCTAATTGCAATTGTGTCAATGCCTAGTAAATCTAAGGTGGCAAGTGGGCAAACGTTCAACGATGATTCGTTGTTAATGAGTACTCTAGCAATGATTATATCATTACTCCTTACCATGATGAAGAGTGGTTTCATGTGCCGATTCCCTTATTCACCTAACTCTTCTACTGAAAAAGAAATTTGGTCCATGGTAAGGGTGGAATTAATGACTAGTCCCATCTTCTCAGTTAGCATTTCATAAGGACCTTAACCTCCCTTAAGGTACGAAATAAAGCTTCTTTGTGTGGGTCGGACATGATCAACAAACCCATCAATGATATTTATGCTGGATTCTTATTGAGCTGTTCCATGATCTTGTACTCACTCGACTTAATCATCTTAGTAAAGGCTGATAGCCCTTTCCAAGTGTTCGATGGTCTTGTCATTCGCTTCTTTTGGAATGCCCTTCTTCTCATGCTCTTCTCTTGGGTGATAAACCTTTCCAAATTGAGTAATTCCTCTTACCAGAGAACTTGACTTCTATTGATTTACCGCCTAGTAGTTAAACTGGGTGGCCTTGCAACTTTCCGGTGCTGTTAGTACGTGGAAAGTGTACCTCTTAGCTTTTAGGTCCTACTCCTTTGTGTAAAACTCAAAAACCTTAGGATTTTTATCTAAACTAATCATGTTGATGGTAAAGTCATCAAAAATCATACCAATAATCAGCCCATAGTTAGGTAGGGGATTATTGTTAACATTTGGAGTCGGGGCTTCTACAAAGTCTAATTGCATTGAACCTTTGTTTATTAGGTCCTGAATACTGTTCTTTAATCTCCAGCATGAATCGGTCGAGTGCCCTACTTGCCCACAATGATATTCGCACTTTAGAGTAGGGTCGTAGATTCTCTACTTGTATTGGTCACTAGGAAGTTCATACTGAATCAGGTTATCTTTTTGCAACTTCTCGAAGACTTAACTTAAGAGGATCGGTATCTTGGTAAGCTATCTAGGGGCCCTGTTAACCTGAGGTTGATTTCTGAACTATTGTTGAGTTAGAGGTGGATTTGTCTTGAAAACAACTTAAGCAATTGGTATAACATTTGAATTTACTATGCTAACTGTGGATTCTTTAGGCTTGCTGACTGCTGGTTTAAGAATGGAAGATGAAACAAATGGCCTTCAATCTGATAGCTCTTAAAGCTTATCAGAGGAGATGGCGCTTCAATCCTGCACCTTGCTACCACTACTTTAGTGAAGCTAGACGAGGCTTGCCTGATGAGATGGGAGAAATAGAGCCTTTCCAACATATTAATGAAAGCTGATGTAAGCTCTTTCTCAGTTGTAGGAGTGGATACCCTTGCAACTGAAGACCTCCATCTTTGAGCATACTCTTTAAATGATTCATTATCCTTCTTCTGCAGGGCGACCAAAACCATCATGGTCAGAGCTACTTCTACGTTGAACTTATATTGTTTATAAAATGCCCTAGCGAGTTTTTCCCATATATTTATTTGGTTTAGGTTGAGCTAAGCATACCAAGTTAAAGTCGATCCCATCAAACTATCTTAGAATGTCTACACCATGAGTGGATCGTATTGAACATATTTACCCATCTTTCTTACGTACAGCCTAGTATGAAGCTTTAAGCACCCCGTCCCATTATACTTTTCAAACTCTGGTACCTTAAACTTCTCAAGGTAGACTTCGATATCATATGTAGAAAACTTAGTGATCCCAGCCTATTCAAATCCATCATACCTTATCGGTACCTTCATCTTCTCAATGATCTATTGGGTTAGTTTCCTTTCCAACTCCTTCAAACTGTTTACACTAGGCCTTGAGTTAGGCAGTCTTGTATTAACCGAGACCACATATGTGTCAGGCTCAAATGTAGGGTTGACTTTTGGATAAACCCCTTCTAAATCAAATGGGTCTTTTGGATAGTTGTCATCTACTTCAAGAGCCTCAATATTCTTCTCATAACAGGCCTTAGAACTCTCCTCATTAATTGTTGCTATGGCCCAGAGTAAGGTGATGCTTTCTACTATGAAACTCATTTATTCTGCCATCTTTTCCATGGCCTTTTCTAAGGAACGAAAACTCAGCTTAGTGGGATCATTAATCTTAGGCTCATTATCATCTCCTTGAGTGGTAGCCATTCTGGTCTAAGAACATGTTCTAATCGAACTTCTTTGAAAGATTTGACGTTTGAGAGCTATCTTGAAATTTGATACGGGAAAAAACTTAACAAACAATAAGCACATATCACGTTTTTCTAAAAAGGATTATTAGATATACAAATGCAAGATGTATGGCACACGGATGCAATGAAAATTAAAACTAGCAAAAGACCGCTTAATGTGGTAGAACCTAACTAATTTTTATTAATCTTTGTGATTGTGAAGCTTTAAATCACTTATTTTATTCAAAAAAGAAATCCTAAAGAAAGAAAACTAAAAACTCAATTCTAATCTTCTTATGGCTAATGAGCTCGTCTTGAGTCTTCTTCCTCTTCCAAATTTTGCGAGTTTTTGCTTCTTGGTCATTAATCTTTCTCAGTTGTGCTTTTAATGCTTTTATCATCTGATGATACTCCTCACAATGGGTTTTCAGCTCCTTTACTCTTTCACTTGCTTTCTCGGGTTCAGTTTCAACTTCTTATTTCTCCTTTGTCTATTCCATGTCCTTTAGCTTTTTCAATTGGCGATAGAGAAGTCCTTTGATTGTCTAACTTTTGCCCGATATTCCCTTAATGGTAGGGGTAGTCTTCTTTATACACCAAAGAGCTCAGATGCTTAAGAGTTTAGCTACCTTGTAGACCACCAACACATTAGGGTAATGAAAGTTAAGTGAGACAACTTCTAATGATGGCCTAGGAATCACGTCTTGAGTGAGTCCATTAGCTGGAACATATTTGGTACAAAGGTTAAAGCCAATTAGAGGTACCATCTTGAAATCTTCACATTCTTTTACCATTTCCTTGCTTGCAAACCACCTGGGTGTCTATAGTAGTTCCTTAGCTTTCATACCTTAAAAGTATTGGACCCAGTAACGGGTGGCTATGACCTCAGGTAGTTCAATTTGCTCTTCAAAAGACTTAATGGGGTCATATCATTGCGTAAAATTAGGCCGATTGAAATTGATGCAAGCCATAACCAATAACAGACAAGGCCAGTCATTGGATGGGTCTAAGCTTGCCAAAAGCTTGAAAAAGGAAGTGATGGGGAATGTGTGAAGGACAAAGTGTGAATGAAAAGAGTAAGCAAAAGCCCATGAACAACTCTAGAGGATATAATACACCGATGAAACTTCTAAGGACTCACGGCACAATTCGATATAACGCATGAATTGATCCGATGAGATTACTCACCACCTAGTCTTACTCAAGAGTTAGGACAGAAGTAATATCGAAAGTAAACAAGCAGTGTTTATATAAGGAAGAAATAATTAAAAGTGTAATGGTAATATGATTTTGATGTTTACAGCTATAAGTACAAGGGATATTTATCCCATAAGTTAGGACAATTTGCCCAAAAGAGAAAAGACAAAAAGGGCATTTTCTAAAAAAGTAATGTATAAAATATAAAAGGGTAAAAATGAATATACAAGAAAAGTAATCATTGGTGTAATGGATTTTACACATGATTCTATACACGTGGCGATATTGTATTGGTGATGCCGTTGGAAGACGTAAACAAAAAGTATAGCCAACTTGCTTAGCCGAGTAAGGGTAGCTTAGTTAACTCGAAGTCTAGTTATCTCGGCTTCTCGATAAGGGACATGTCGAATCATTGGTTAGCTTAGGTGTGAGTAAGTAATCTGCAACTTAATGCACTATAGAGAGATAGGTAGTCATTCAACTTGGGACAAAGAAGCACTCGACTTCAGCAGGAGTTGGTTGGAGTAGAAGAATCTACCTTGCCAGGCTTTCTAGCCTTCGGGCTCAACTGCGAGTCAAAAGCCCAATAGCTTGATTCCTATCATTCTCTCTAGGTTGATTTGAATTTAGGATCAAATCTAAATGGTTTTTTATCAACTCTGCATCAGGGTGATTAGCAATGTTAAAGGTGTCAGAAACCCCATACTCCTTAGACAACTCAAATCTGTAGGCATTATCATTGATCTTCTAGAGGATTCTAAATGGTCCTTTGACTTTGGCAGATAATTTGTTCCTCCTCTTGCTTAGAAACCACTCCTTGCTGAAGTGTAGCCATACCAAGTCTCCTTACTGTAATTGTTTAGTCATCTTACCCTTGGTCTTCTCTCACATTCTTTTAGTAGCTTAGTTGATCTACTGAGTGACTTTATCATAGATGTGCTGATGGGATTGTGCTCTAATTAAAGCGTTAAGGTCCTTTTGCATGGGTACAGGTGCAAGGGTGTAATTGAGGGGCAACTCAAGATTGAAACCATAGAACACTTTGAAGAGAGTCTACTTAGTAGTATCATGCATTGTCTGGTTGTAAGCAAACTTAACCAATGGTAAGCAGACATCCTAATCAGCCAAGTTCTTACCCATTGTAACTTGGAGCAGTGATCCCAAAGTGCAATTAACCACTTCTATTTGGCCGTCAGTTTGAGGGTAACAGGAAGTACTGAATAATAGTTTAGTCCTCATCCGATGCCATAAAGTCCTCTAAAAAATGACTCAAGAACTTCGGGTCTCTATCAAAAACTACACTACTTGGTACGCTGTGTATTTGCATAATCTTTTACAAGAAAAGAGAAGTAATAGCTGAAGCATCATTAGTTTTGGAGTAGGGTACAAAGTGTGCCATTTTGCTGAACCGATCTATGACGACTATTATAGAATCTTTATCTCGAGTAGTTTGTGGTAGTCTGAAAATAAAGTCTATACTTAATTCAATCCACGGCTTCATTAGGATAGGTAATGGTATTACTTTTCCTTGCTCAGCTCAACACTTAGCCTTCTTGCACATGGCACAGCTTTCGATAACTCAGTGCACACCTCTCCTCATTCTTGGTCAAAAGAATCGACCATTCAATAATTCATATGTTCTTTTCTCCCTAAAATGTCTGAACAGTCCTCCATCGTGGGCTTCCCTGATCAACAGCTCCTTCAGGGAACAAGTCAATACGCATAATCTTCTACCTCGAAATAAGTAGCCATCCTCCACATGATACTTGTCTACTATCCTTTCATCGATGCATTGCAAAATTATGGGTTCAAAGTGTAGATCTTCAAAACACTATTATTTAATACTTGTAAACCTAAACAGCCCAGTCTACAGTTCAGTTAGAAGCACATGTCTCCTTGAAAGAGCATCTGCAACTACATTACTCTTTCCCTACTTGTATTTAATCACAAAATTGAATCCTTTAAAGAATTCAACCCATCTCGCTTGCTGTTTTGATAGCTTGGTTTGACTTTAGAGGTACCTCAATGACTCATGGTCAGTATATATGACGAACTCTCTCGGTAGTAAATAGTATTACCATACTTGCAGTGCTTAGATCAGTGCCAAGAGTTCCTTGTCATATATAGAGTAATTCAATTAGGATAGTGCCTATTCCAATATCTGATGCGTCACATTTTAGCTCAAATATTTTCTCGAAGTCAAGTAGGACTAACACTGAGGCGAAGGTCAATTTTTCTTTCATCTCGACAAAGCTCCTCTCCTCCCTTTCTCTCCATCGGAAGTCAGTGTTTTTCTTTGTTAGCTTGGTAAGTGGTGCTGCAAGGATGCTAAAATTCTTAATGAATTGTCGATAGAATGAAGCTAATCTATGGAAACTTCTCACATCAGCGCAAGTAGTAAGAGTTGGCTACTTTACAATTGCTCAAATCTTCTCATCATCCACTCGTAAGCCTCCTCCACTAACTACGTAGCTCAAGAAGACCACTTCCTCTTGGCAAAAGCAATATTTCTTGAGATTTCTTAATAGTCTCTCGGCACAGAGGATATCTAGAATGCCTCAAAGGTATTTACAGTTACTCGACATGTCGGCATTATAAACCAAGATGTCATCAAAGTACATTATGACACGCTTCCCGATTAGATGCCTTAACACATAATTCATTAGTCTCATGAAAGTGCTTAGGACATTTGACAAGCCAAAAGGTATGACCATCCATTCATATAATCCATGTTGATTCTTGAACGCCGTTTTCCACTCATCTCCTGGCCTCATGCGGATTTGATGGTAGCTAGATTTCAGATTAATCTTACTGAAGATCTTGGCTCCATTCAACTCATCCAGCATGTCCTCTAGTCTAGGAATCAAATACATGTATTAGATTGTAATCTTGTTTACAGCTCAGCTATCAACACACATTCACTAGGTTCCATCCTTTTTCAGTAGCAAAAGCGCCGACACTGTATAAGGGCTAAGACTTTCTGTAATATATCCTCTCTCTAGCAACTCACTGACTTGACATTGGAGCTTAGAAGCCTGCTTGGGATTCATCCGATAGGCTGGCTTATTTGATAGCATGGCGTTAGGTACTAAGTCAATGCAGTGCTCTATACCTTGAGTTGGGGGTAACCCCTTAAGTAACTGCTCTAAGAATAGGTCGGCATACTCATCTAGTAACTTATTGATTCCTTAGGGTAGTTTACGCTTCTCTTTCATCTCCTATAGGCGCTTGACCAACATAAGGGTCAATTGGTCAACATTGATGGCCTCTCGGAGCTTATCTCTACTTATCATCAAAGCCTTCTTCGATCCGCAAGTAAGTTTGGTCTATAATTTATTAACTTCTCTCAGCGGCATCAAGTTCAGTGTGATCTTCTAGTCATCTTTCTCGAACATGTACGTGTTCTTGTAGCTGTCATGGATAACTCTCTTGTCAAACAACCAAGGCCTACCTAGCAACATGTAGGAAGTAAACATAAGCAATACGTCACAAAGAATCTGGTTAGAGTAATTCCCTATAGTGATCAATAGTAGTATTTGCCAAGTGATATGTTGTGCTCCTTTCTCACTCAACAAGTGCAACTTATACGGATTTGGATGTGTAACAGTCGGCAACTTCAATTTTGAAATGAGATCGGCTGATGCCACATTAGTGTAACTCCCACTATCTACAATGAGGGCACATACTTGATTATTTACCTTACAGGTGGTATGAATCAAATTATTTCTCTACTCCTCCTCTTGTAAGGGTTCCATGTTCATTGTGTGTCAGATAACCATGATCAATTGATCGAGGTCCTTAGCAAACACGTCCTCCTCAATCATTTCTTTCTTGATAATGATCTCCTCTTCAAGTTCCTCATCTGTACTGTCTACCTCTAGCTTTGGGATGTCTCTCTTAATCATTATAGTTCTTCGATATGGGCATTGAGTGGCCATATGTTTAAACCCTTGGTATTTGAAATACTTGATCGAACTTGTCTTCTTGCTTAATCCTTACCCCTTCTCATAAGTGTAGGTCAGTACATTATCGTCTAATCGACCTTTTTGCTCGGCTTAAACATCCATCTTTCAGCTCAGCTCGGTGACTCACCTGTCTAGGTTGACTAGTCAACATCCTAGTTGGTACTTAACTTCTTCTTTGCCTCTCTACTCATTGGGCTATTCCGATGGCCTCATCCATTATGGTAAAGTGTTGGAGTTATACAATGTCTCGAATGTCACTTCTCAATCCAGTAATGAATCTTGAGATTATTCGAGCTAGTAGTTCCTCCACTTCACAACGAATCATGAGCATTTGGAATTCCTTAACATATTCGTCAATCGTTTGGCCTCCTTATCTCAACTCTTGATGCCAAGTGAAGGTGTCCTGCAGATAAGTTTTTGGCACAAATTTATTCCTCAGTATTCTTTTTGTTTCAAGCTAAGTATTAATTTCTCTATAACCTTCACGTCTCCTCATCATTTGAAAATTCTTCCAACACATGGCGACTATCCGAAAAACTCAACAGCAATAGTTCTCACTTTCTTGAAATCTTCGTATTGGTAATATTAAAAAACACTCTCCACTCTTTCTTCCCATTCCAAATACTCATCAGCACTCCCAAATCCATTAAAGCTTCGAATCCAAAGTTTCATATGGTTAAATGCTCTGGGGACTTTAGCTTACTCTTCTTTAAATACTCTTCCTTGTTCTCTTCAACCAATTCTCTCAGGTCTATCCTTTGTCTTACTCATCCGCTTAATCCTCCACCTTGAACTAGTCGAGCTGAGTTCTGACCTTTAATAAGTTGAGCAGCTTGTGGAGTGTATTGTGCGGCCTCAGTGAGTTGGCAAGCTAACGCATGAACAGGTTAGGTCAAATCTACTAAGAGATTGGCCACCTCGTCCAACCTCTCATAAGTGCTTCTAGGAGTTCCCTAAGACTGTTGGCTATGGTGAACAACTCCACTATTGTCATCTCCCATACCAACATTTGCACTTAGGTTAATCATTTTCTCCATAGATTCAAAGCTCAAACAAATACTTTAGGGAATTAACAGCTAGCAAACACAACAATTAAGATAAACACTGTGACTTGCTCTGTTTCGCACATGAAAAACAAAGTATAAATAAAACTTCGAAAACAAACTCTAACTTACAGACAAGATCGGTCACTAAATGGGTCTTAACTCGCCGAAAGCTCGAAAAAGAAAGTGATGAAGAATGCGTGAAAGGACAAAATGTGAATGAAAAGAGTAAGTAAAAACCCACAAATAGCTCTAAAGGATATAATACACCAATGGAACTTCCGAAGACTTGCGGTACAATTTAATATGACGTACGAATCAATCCGGTGAGGTTACTCGCCACTTAACCTTGCTTAAGGGTTAAGATAAGAGTAATGTCAAGAATAAATAAGCAGTGTTTATGTAAGGAAGAAATATTTAAAAGTGTATTAATGGTAATCTGATTCTGATGTTTACAGCTATAAGTATAAGGGGTATTTATATCCATAAGTTAGGGTTACTTGGCCAAAAGGGAAAAGACAAAAAGGGCATTTCGTAATGAAGTAATATACAAGATATAAAAAGGTAAAAATGAATATATAATGAAGGTAATCATTGGTGCTACAAATTCTATACATGATTTTGTATGCATAGCGATGTAGTATTGGTAATGCCATTAGAAGATGTCGATAAAAGTATGGCCAACTTGCTTATCCGAGCAGGGGGTGGCCTAGTTAGTCCAGAGTCTCGCTATCTCGACTTTTCAGTAAAGGAGGTGCTGAATCATTGGTCGGCTCAAGCGTGAGTAAGTAATCTACAACTCGATGCACTACAAAGAGATGGGTAATTATTCAGCTTGGCATAAAGAGTGACTTAGTAAAGAAGCATTCGGTCTCAGCGACTTCGGTGTCAACTGGAGTCGGCCGAAGTAGAAGAATCTACCTTGCTAAGCCTTCCAGCTCTCGAGCTCGGCTGCGGGTCAAAGGGATCTCTTTAAAAGCCCCTTAACTTAATCTAGCTACTTTTGTCTAAAGAAAAATTAAAATTATAATCAAAGCCTATTATAAAACTTTACATGGAATTATTACAAGGAAATATTACAACGGGATTATCCAGGAAAATGCAAGGAAATATAGCTTTACAATTGCCCTTATTCGTTTATGTCTGCTACATTATAAGTTCTTGTAATTTTTTTGAAAAAGATTTTCATGTATGCAAAAGGTGGGTTTTAAAGGTCCTTAAGTTCTGCGACCATTGCATCTTTCAAAATAACAGTTTTGTGATCACATTTAAATTTAAGTGTGGTAACTTGATCGGCTCCGAAAGATGGTTACCTCACAATATCCAAAACTTATACAATAATCCCTCTCTTAAGATGACCTGATTTTGATCGTATCTACCACACATATAATACGAAAAAATATAAAGTAAAAAAAGATTAAAAAAAAATCCAAAACAACCCCCTTAAATGAGTTGCAAGAAAAAAATGTTAGTATATAAAAAATAAATAAAATAATAATCAACTCAAGAATTATTATGTTTTTTTTAAATAATCCTAATTTTGGCAAATTCTAGTGATTAGCCCTCTTGACTAAGTCCTCAATAAAGTTGTCAATCTATCGAGTTGATTTTTTTTTTTTGTTTTTCATTTTAATTTCATTTCCCATTTTCTAACTAATACTAAACCTTAATCCATTTAATATTAATCATCGACTAGAGAAATTGGAAAATTTTGGTTCTTTGTTCTTAATTTAAAAACAAAAACTTTTGAAGTCGCTACCCAACCTGAATTAGGAAAAAGAGAAATTATTGGATAGATTAACTATATTTTAGCTATTAGTCTTTGATTTCAATTTGATAAAAACCATAAGGTTATGAATTTGAGGGCTATTCGTTAAACCTTAACAAATACCACTATTATTTTTCACAATTATCTCTATTTTTTATTTTTGTAAATAAAATAAAAAAACTTAAGTTTTTACAGATTTTATGTCATCTCGAAGGTACCTGCGTACCCACTAATCAAGATCAGACGTCTATAGTTTTTTCCAAAAACTTTAGCATTTTGATTTATTTTATTTTTGAAAATTCACCGAGTTTGCATGTTTATCAATTTAATTTATTCAAAGAAAACTTTAAAATAGCCTTAATTTTTTAGTATTTTTATTTTATAGAAAAATTTCTAAAATGTTCTAATTTTTAAAAAAGGTTTGTTATTAATTTTTACTTCTAAAAAATAATTTTTCTATATAAGTAATTCTAAAAACTAATGCTAAAAAAAATTTCCTAAGTTAACATATATATATTTTTTCTTTTTATACTTTAAAACAACTATCTAAACAAATCATTAAATAAACAATTAAATTAAAAGAAAAAGAGAAAAACAAACAAAACAAAAGAAGCAAAAGATGCCGGACTTAAATCAACCATGCGTAGGGATCTTGGAGTGGGTCGGAGTCCTCAGTTGTAGGTCGAATCTCGGATTTGGGTCAAGAAAAATTCAGATCCTTCTTGGACGATGAAAAACCAACTTCTTACAGTGATTTCTGGTTAGTATTTTGAAAGGGAAAAAGAAAATTTATGAGGTTATTATTGATGAAAGTTCTATTGGTATGGATGCCTCGAGTTTTGGTGGTGCGGTTGGGCTTGCGGTATGTTCGGTGGGCTTGTTCAGTTGCACTATTGTGGCAATGGGTGTGTGGTGAGTGATGTGTGGATTGTTGTTGGGCGAATTGAGGGGCGGTGGAGGTTGATCCAGCGTATGTTGGAGACGGCTCGCTGCAACAGTGGAGTTGGGCTGGTCGCTTGATGTTGGGACAATGGCTGTGTACGGATAGAGAGCGTAGGTCCTCGGTGGAGTGGCTGTTACTGTCCGTGGGAATTTGGTTGTTGTTCGTAGGGGCTATATGAATCGTACATATGAATGTGGATGGTGAGAGAGAGTCGCTGCAGAGTCGTACAGCTGTAGACGTGTAGATGCTGCAGTGAAGTGCGGTCAAGGGTTGATTGTGGTCTGCATTGGGAGTGGTTTTGCTGCTGCGGTTGTCGATCGTTGATTAGATGTGTGCTTGGGAGTAGGTCGTATGAGGATGGTTGGGGATTATAGTGTTTGTGGGTGTGGCCGTGTGGGTGTATCAGTGATTGGCATGATGTTGATGGCATGAATGAGGATGGAGAAGAGAATGGTCGAAAGGGGACAATAGAGCAATGACTGGTTCAGTCATGTTTTTGGTGTTGCCTGCGGAGTGAATTACAAGGATGGGGTGTTGCTGTTGTTGTGAAGGGCATAATGCTGATGTGAATCCATAGTGGGGCTGCTAGATTGTGGTCGCGATTTTGGTGTATAGTAGTTGGATTTGGTTGTTAGTCAAAAGGGATTGATGAAAGATGAAACTGGGTTACGAGATGGGCACGTACTTAGTGTTAAGAAAGGATGATAGGGCGAATGTCCTTGAATTTTTTTTTCGCGTAACTCTTATTTATAAAACTTAAAATAAATTTTTTATATTAATTTAAATCTAATTTGACAAAAATCAAAATCAAATTTAAATTTTAAAAATCTTTATCACATTTGATTTATTATCATCGTATTAAATTTATATTATCTCTAATAATGATTTAAGGATTTGATGAGATTTATTTGAACTCATGAGCTAAATCTAATGCCATGTTTAAGTGTTTAACCATTAGATCATCGACTTGTGCTTTAATATTTAGTACAATTAAATTGTACTGAAGTTATTTAACCCTTTACAATAATGCTACTTATAATGCGTTGGACCAAATTTATTGTCCCTAAAGCATTTTATTTTTTAAAAATCTATTTTCCTAAAAGAAAAATCTTTATAATTTTTTCTTTTTCTAAGAATTTTTCATTTTTTTTGTATTTTTATTATTTTTCAATTTTTTTTATATTTTTGAATTAGAACCCTTTAAAATCAAAATCAAAATAAAAAAACTAAAACTAAAACTAAGCGGGGGCAAAAATAGGATGCCTACACTCTCATTTAGGGTTTTAACTAACTCAAGGATCGCTTTACCCGTTTGCCTAGATTAGTCGGCTTAGAGAAGTGTAACTACGTTTTAATTTGATTCTCATTTAAGGTTTTAGTTAGCTCAAAGAACGCTTTGTATGCATGCTTAGGTTTGTCAGCTTAAAAAAGCATCACTAGGTTTCAATTTGATTCTCATTTAGGGTTTTAGCTAGCTCTAAGAACATTTTGCTTAGGTTAGTCAACTCAAAGGAGTATGACTAAGTTTTAAATCGATTCTCATTTAGAGTTATTAATCTTTTAGTGACACTTTTGCCTAGGTTAGTGATGAACTGCTGATCATTGATCCTTTTACTTGCATACAGCTCCGTGACCTCTAATCTTTTACTCGAAAAATTCTCTCTCGACAACCTATCGATGATAAAAAACCTTATACAGAAAGAAGATGACTGAACTCCTTGGGCACTCCACATTGTTATACTATGATTTACATACTCGGTTGTGCCGATGCCGACTATTCTCTAACCGATGACCTTATACTAAGTGATCCAACCTTCAGTTACTGAAAGGTTCTTACCGAGTGACAAGACACTCACCTACTGACCAAGTAGTTCTCTCTCAACTTGTTACCATTAATTACGGTACCCACTTCTCGTCTTGGCCTCTTTGTTGCCGCAATTTCTTGATCCCTCTTGCTTGTTGTGATTAAAGAATCTTCGTACCGGACTAATGTTATACCGCCACCTATCCTCTTCATCTAACATTGTATTACTTTTCCATTTTTGTCTTTTGTCTTTTTTACCCTTTTTGTACGTACTAGGAATACCCTTTAAATATATATGCCTTTTTGTAATTTCTGCATTTGTGATGTTATCCTAAGAACTTACTATAAATAGTCCTATCTCTTTGTAGTTGGAGTCATCTTACTTTACAAATAGACATTGAATATATTGTTCTTGTGAGACAACCTTTCTAAGTCCATTTTCATTCACTTTTATTTAATCTTGTCAAGTAGCTTAAGATTAGTAACGAGTGAACCTTGACATCAACTTGTGCATCATATCAAGTAAAGTGTTAAGCCATGTTGCGTTCGTTGATGTGTCATATCCTCCAAGCAGCTTTACATTAGCTGCTTTAATCAGTTCGTAGACTTACTCACTTTACTTTCTTCGATATTTCGAAGGACCCATTGGTTTAACTCTACTATGGTAAGTCCCAATGATACTAAGCTTCTAGGTGTTATGTCCCAAAGTCGCAAAGTCGCAACAGTCCCACCGTATAAACCATCCTATGATAGTAACTAGTCTCACAGTTCCTATCATAGACATGATCTATACAAGGCATTGACAACTCCTCGCTTTAAAATAAACAGTTCAATTAAAAATTTAACTAAAGGTACAATAAATATTAAAGCTTCAAATCAACATGTATATATAATTACATGTACATTGCAGTAGAATTCTCAGGTGATTCTACATCATATCATAACAGTAAACTAATTTACATATCAAATATCAATCTTTCAGTCTTAAGCTACTAATGAGACTCTAAATATACATTAACTACTAGGCGAATTGATTCTCATACCCTTAGGCTTCAAAAGAACTAACCTTTGGATAGTTGTAGGGTGGCATATTATTAGGAGTATTTAGAGATTAGGACTTACAAAAGGATCTATATGGGTATGACTAACTATAACTTAGTACGTTGAATCGGAGACTCATGAATGTATACAAACACAAACAAGATTATCAAGCAATTATTTTTCATGCAATGCAACAAGTAAGTGTCATCACATAATGTAATCCGGTCCGTTGCGAAATCAGAGTAATTTCATCCGCTCTAATTCGGTTTAAAGAGTTTTAATGTTATGCAATAGCTCACAACTAAACCTAAGTTTGTACAATGAAAACACTACTCTTACGACTATCCTTCGAACCAATGCTCTCATCCTCATCATGACCTTCTTTTATGTCACTTAGTTCGGCTAAGGATGAGGAAAAAATCAATTTATTATCCAACGCTATCTTTTTCGAGGGTGTCGGTGTTTAGTTGGAGAATCCTAATGATCTCCTAAAGGGTTGCAATACATGACAATTTAGGGTATTAAAGTCGATTAAGATTAAGTTCAATTTAGGGTATTCAGACAATTTCACACCAATCCAGTCATGATAAACAATCAATTATAATACAAATTTCAATACGAATTCAAATACACAAGCACATGTATAAAATTACTTATAATCACAATCATGTACAATCCTAAGTTTCTAAGTACCCTAAAATAGTACTCTAAATATGGTGAAGTAATAAACCTAATTTACTTGGAATTCTTAGTCGCCCAATCACTTAATTGCAGGTTGATTAATCTTCGAGTATCCTATAATACAAATACGTCTTTTTAGTACTTATACTTTAATAATACATATTCTAAATTATAATTTAACTCACTTCTCCATGTATACCTATTATTTACTAATGATTCACTCTATCTTGGCTCAAGGTTCAGTTTCTGAATTAGATTCTAGTTTTGGTTCTAAATTATTTTTTACTATAAGGAAATCCTAAATACGCTTAAATCCTAATGTGAAATTAATCACATTAAGCTCAAATATTCTAAAAATCATACTAGGTCTCAATTTAGTATTATAACATATTCGATATACTCTAATCCTAATTAGGGTGTCGGATTTACTCTTGATGTAAAGAAATCTTACATTTTTTTATCCAATTACCTAAAATTAATTTTTGTACCAGATTTCTTATGTACTGATTTTATTATTATATTATCCAAATTAACCTATTATTTCCTATTTATTAAAATCCTAAATTCACATGTTACTAAATTTCCCATAATTACTACATAATCCCCATATTAACTACAATTAACACTCTAAATGTTAGGATTATGTTTCCATATCAGATATTAATATCTTTAAACATCTAATTATCTTCTAAATCAATAATTAATCATTTAATCACTTAATTAAGTCAAAATTATCCATTTTCTCCATCATTTTAGGGCTAAAAATTTATTTAAAATTTTCAAAATTAAATTTAAAAAAATGACTTCCTAGCACTGTTCTCTTAAGAATTCTACAAAAAAAAAAAAATTGAGCTCTAAACTACACTTCTAAGCCTATTTATTTCTAATTATAATCATACTTGGTTTTATCTAATTTCTTAAGAACCCTATATTTACAGATATGATTAAAGTTAATCACTATTTTTTCTTAAATTTACATACAATAAAATATCAGAATAATAAAATTCATAATTTTCTAGGCATAATAAACAATTTTAAGGAATTTTGTAAAATCGGAGGAGGTGTGAGACTCACCTAGTTCGAAAAGTTCGAAAGCTTTTCGGCCTCTAACACCGATTTAAGTGTATCGACCGGTCTAAGCAGTGGGTTTGGAGTGAGGTGGTGGTTTAGTTCCAGATAGTGGTGATATGTGTGTTAGGTTCAAAAGTTCCTACTACACAGATTTGAAAAAAAAAATTTCTAAACCTTAATTTTCTCTCTTTTTTTTCAACTCTTCCCAATTTTCCTAAGCTTTTAATTGACCAAATGAGCTCTGTAAATTTTCTTGCTCTTTATAGGGTTTTAAGGAAATTGTTATGCATTAATTAGACAAAATAAGAGCTTATCCTCTTCTATTTTTTTACCTTTTAAGTGTTTAATTCTAATTGGCCAAAATTTGTTCTTTAATTCCTGACTTGCCACAATCAAATTTGGACCATTTCTTATTTCTCTGATTTTTTTTCTGATTTTTCCTTAATTATTTTATAATTTTCTTTAATTATTTTATAATTTTTCTAGCTAATTTGAAGCACTTTAGGTAATTTCGCATATTTTTATCTATACATTAATGCATGTGAGGTATAAGTAAACATTCCTAAATATTATTTAGATTATTTTATAATTTTTAGTCTACATATAATCTATCT
The DNA here is from genome assembly GCA_024138015.1 of Lumnitzera littorea. Classification (NCBI taxonomy): domain Eukaryota; kingdom Viridiplantae; phylum Streptophyta; class Magnoliopsida; order Myrtales; family Combretaceae; genus Lumnitzera; species Lumnitzera littorea. Next base: position 15,725,749 of record JAMXBB010000012.1, on the reverse strand, counting down.
CTAACAATTTATTAGTTATTAAATTACACTTTTCGCCTTTCCAATAATTAACGAGTAATATACTTAAAATTTAAAAATTTTACAGTCTCTTATTTTATTACTAATTTTCTTAAATTTAGGTTTATCGGGTCATTTTTACTAATATTTCTAACTATAGTTTATAATTTAGGTTTGATCGGATCCTTTAACTGATCGCTCTAAACTTTGTATACTAAATTCGATTCTACGATTACTTGGTTTATCTTTAGGGTTTACACTAGGTACATCATATAATCTTGGTATCAAAGCTTGAGGTTGTGGCCGAGAGTTGTGTGGTGATAGTCCCCACTTGTTTGCTGGTTGAGACACTCTGTTTTTGTTTGGAAGAATAGAGCAAGTCATAGTTTAAAGTTTGTATGGTATTTGTGTATGTATGTGTAAAGATTTCCTGTGTGAAGAGTATTTTCTAAAGTTTTGTTTTGAGAATGTCGAATCTTAGTGTTTAGGGAGAGATTAACGATACCAAGAGTGATAGTCGTGGTCGAGTTACCTAACAAACACTACGTACTACCGATTAACAAATACAAGACCTTGCTACTGTTGTGGCCAATTTAGCTATCTCAATAAATAGAGTCTTAGAGACTAGGTTACATGAGAGAGTAGTTAAACAGGACCAAGAAATGAGAGATAGGCCTAGAAGACAAATGAATGAGTGAGCACTAGAAGCCTTTCCTATAAATTAAGCACCACCCATCGTACTAACAGAATGGCTAAAAGGAGGTTGGAGTTGGACGAAGTGGAAGAGTATGAAGAAGAAGATGAATAGTATGTTAGGATTGAAGAGCATGAGTTTAGAGTGCCAAGAGGTGCTGAATACCTTAAGGTACAGATTCTAAGCTTCAATGAGTCTAGTAATGCTGATGACTACTTGGATTAGGAGGATAAGATCGAAAAGATATTCGAGTTTTACAATTGTGAAGATGAAGTCCATATTCAAGTGGTCATGTTGGAATTTTCTGGATATGTGACAATGTGGTGGAAGAAACTGCAAAATGTTCACTTGAGGGCCCAATGCGAAATCTAAATATGGAATAAGATTAAGAGAGTTCTGAGAAGTAGGTTCATTCCCAAATACTACAAGTAGGACACTTTCTAATGCATACAAGATTTGAGACAAGGTAACCAGTCCGTGGATGATTATGTCCGAAAGTCTCAATTGCTCAAGATTTAATGTGATGTTGACAAACTCAAGACACAAACTATAGCATGGTTCATTTCCAGGCTAAGGATTGATATTGGTAACATAGTGGAGCTACAAAGTCTTACGACTTTAGATGAAGCTATCAAGGTGGCGGAGAGATTCGAAAAGCAGAGGAAAAACCAGATTAGTCAAATGCTGAGTAGCCAACCTATGCTGTCAAATAGGAGTAGCATGCCAAACCAACCTGGGAATGACCGAACATCAAGTAGTTTCGAGGTGGAATGTCATGGACAAGTGCCGAGCCAACCAAAAGAATGCCAAGGTAAGGGCAAGGCCAAAGAACCTGAGGTCTAAAGAGACCATGGTTAGAGCTTAGGAAGAAAGACTTGAGAAATTAAATGCTTTAAATGTCTTGGTTATGGACACGTAGCTAGTTAATGTCCGAACCACCAAGTCATGACCATAAAGGAAGACAAGCCCTAATTTGAAGTAGAGAGTGCGAGTGAAGGAGAGGAAGAGATGGGAGTTGAACAGATGCTAGAAGAGTTTCAGGAAGATGCCAATGCCGAGACACCCCCTAAGAGCGATGTCGAGTACTATTTTGTCGATCGTCGATCTCTCAGTGCTTTTGTGGCTGATGAGAATGAGCAAAGAGAGAACCTCTTCTATACGAATTACCGAGTAAATGACAAGTTATGCGCCTTGATCATTGATGGTGGGAGCTGTACCAATGTCATAACGTAAGGAGTAGTCAAAGCCATGAAATTATCAACCTTCCTACACCCTAAGCCATACAAGATTCATTAGCTGAATGAGAAAGGAGGCTTACATGTTGATGAATAAGTTAGAGTACTGATTACCATTGGTGATAAGTATAGAGATGAGATGTTGTGTTGTGTGATGTCCTTTTCATGTGTGCTTCTCACATATTACTCGATTGACTATAGCTATTTGACTTGAGGGTGTTGCACGATGGGTATAGAAATACCTACATGTTCCAGAAGGACGAGAAGAAAATAATACTGACACCTATGAGTCTTAAGGAAGTACAGGAAGCCTAAGAAAAGGTTGCTAGATCTCTACAGCAGAAGTCCTTAGCGATTTCCTGAGTATAGTTTGCACGAGAAGTCAAGGTCAAGGATTATGTGCTACTTTTAGTCCAGAGATTCTTAGAAGTGAGAGATGTCGAGAATGCCCAATCCAAGTGAGAGCTCTCCTAGAAGAGTATGCTAATCTCTTTCTTGCCGAGATATCGAAAGGTTTACCACCTTTAAGAAGCATTGAGCATTGCATTGATCTTCAGCTTGAAGCAACCTTATCGAACCGACCCACTTATAGGCTCAATCTTGAGCAAGCAGTTAAGCTAAAGAAGTAAGTTGATGAGTTGGTGGATCATAGGTATGTTCGAGAGAACATGAACCCATGTGTTGTCTTTGCTATGTTAGTACTAAAGAAAGATAAGTTATGGAGTATATGCATTGACGTCCGTGCCATCAACAAAATTATTGTTAAGTACCGATATCTGATCCACGGTTAAATGATATGCTCGATGAGTTGCATGGTGTACATATCTTTTAAAAAATAGATCTGAAGAGTGGCTACCACCAAATACAAAAGAGACCAGGAGATGAATAGAAGACGGCCTTTAAGACATGGGATAATCTATTCGAATGGATGGTAATGCTATTTACTTTGATGAATGCGTCAAGTACTTTTATGCGGCTCATAAATTATGTACTGAGGCCATTGATTGGCAAATGCATTATGGTTTACTTTGATGACATTCTCGTCTACAGCACCAATCTCACTACCCATGCTAAACATTTAAGATCGATGTTCGATATTCTCTACGCTGAGAGATTATTTGGCAACCTAAAGAAATGTGTGTTATATCAGAGCGAGGTTGTATTCCTCGGATATATTGTTTCGAGGAAAGGAGTTTAAGTTAATGATGAGAAATCAAAGCTATTTTTGAGTGGCCTATGCTGACTAATGCTGCTGAAGTTAGAAGCTTTTATGGTCTAGCTTCATTCTATTAGGAGATTTATTCGAAACTTTAGTTCCATAACTGCATTATTAATTGAATTAACCAAAAAGAACATTGAGTTTAGATGGTCGGAGAAAGCTTAGAAGAGTTTTGAAGATGTGAAGTCTAAGTTGACATCTACTATAGTACTCACTCTACCGAATTTTAAGAAAGTTTTTGAAGTTGAATGTGACACATTTGAAGTTAGCATTGGTGTTATCCTTATACAGGAGCACCAACTAATTGCCTATTTCAACAAGAAACTCCATGGTGCTGCCTTAAATTACTTAGCCTATAATAAGGAGTTTTATGCCCTTGTCCAAACACTACAAAATTCGTAACATTATATGTTGCCGAGAGAATTCATTATCTACTCAGATCACGAGTCTCTCAAGCATCTTCATGGGTAATAGAAACTTTCTTGGCGTCATGGCAAATTGGTTAAATTCATAGAGATTTTATGCTATGTCATTTAGTATAAGAAAGGGAGCACCAATACTGTGGCTGATGCTCTTTCTCATCGTCATACCCTTATTACGACTATATAAGTCATGGTACTTAGATTCGGCACCCTGCCCGATCAATATGAGCACGACTAATATTTCAGACCCTTAGTGGCTAAGGGCGATGTTGGGGGTGTTATCGATGGATTCTACTTGAGTCAGGGGTTCTTAATGAAGAGTAAGCAAGTTTGTATGCCGGGTGGTTTGGCTAGAGAACGACTCATCCGTAAAGCTCATGCTGGGGGCTTAGCTAGCCATTTCGGAGAAAGAGGACGGCTGAAATACTAAAGGACCATTTCTATTGGCTTAAGATAATGAAGGATATGCCTCAAATTCTTAAGAGGTGCGAGGTATATAAAAATGTGAAAGGGAAGAGAGAGTTGTACGAAGAGTACACACCTTTACCCATACCTGAGTGCCCATGGATCGACCTTAGCATGGATTTCATGCTCGGCCTTCCTTGAACGACAAGAAGATATGACTTAATTATGGTTGTAGTTAACCATTTCAGGCAAAATGAGCCACTTTATTCCCTACCATAGAACTAATAATACTTTATTTATCGCTAATCTCTTTTTGCAGAAAATTATACGTCTACATAGGCTACCAAGAAGTCTTGTATTTAACTATAATTTGAAGTTCATGAGTTTCTTCTGGAAAAACCCTGTAGAGGAAACTCATCATTAAGCTTATGTACAATACTTCTTGCCACCCTTAGACAAAAGACCAGACCGAGGTAGTAAACAAGATAGTCAACAACCTTCTACGAACGACTGTGGGGAAGAATTTATACAATTGGGACCTATGCCTGCCTGTCATCAAGTTCGCTTACAACCAATTGGTTCATAGCTTGACAGGAAGGTTACCTTTTGAGGTCTTCTATGGACTTAACCTATACCCCTAGATATAGCTATCAACCCGGCTATACAAGGTGAAAGTCAATCGGGCTTGCAGGGTGCCAAGGAATTTCAGAAGTTTCATCAAAAGGTTGACGAACAACTGGCTTAAACTATAGCCCGACGGAAGGAGCAAGGAAGCCGAGGAAGGAGACGACTTATTTACAACCTTAGAGACCTTGTTTAGGTCCACTTCAGCAAGGAGCCTTTCCCTAAGAAGAGAACAAACAACCTTTCCCCCAAATCAAATTGACTTTTTAAGATCCTTAAGTGCATCAACAACAATGCCTATGAGCTTGAGCTGCTCGACAAATACGGTATATCTACTACCTTTAATATGGTTAATTTGACACCTTATGTACCTGATGAAGAAGAGGGTCAAGATTTGAGGGTAAATCTTTAATAACCCTGGGGAATCGATGAATTGCCGACCACTGGTCCTCTTACTCATACACAAGTCCAAGGCCACCAATCCCTTACCTGAAGAATTCTCTCTTAGCAATCTACCGATGATAAGAAACCTCACACAGAAGGGAGATGGTTGAACTCCTTGGGCGCTCCACATTGTTATACTATGATTTGCGCTCTCTGTTGTGCCAATGCCAACTATTCTCTAGTTGAAGATCTTGTGCCAAGTGATCCAACCTTTAATTGCCAAGAAGTTCTTGTTGAGTAACAAAACACTCTCCTACTAGCCGAGTAATTCTCTCTCAGCCTACTACCATTTCTTACGGCACCCACTTCTTGTCTTGGCTTCTTTGTTGCTGCAACTTCTTGATTCCCTTCACTTACTATGATAAGAGAATCTTTGTATGGGACTGATATTACACTGTCACCTATCCTCTTCATCTAACATTGTACTACTTTTCTATTTTTGTCTTTTGTCCTTTTAACCTTTTTTCATATATACTAGGAATCCCCTTTTTATATATGCCTTTTTGTAATTTTTGTATTTGTGATGTTACCCTAGGGGCTTACTGTAAATAGTCCATTTTCCTTATAGTCGGAATCATCTTACTTTACAAATAGACATTAAATATACTATTCTTATGAGACAACCTCTCCAAGTCCATTTTCATACACTCTTATCTAATCTTGCCGAGTAACTCAAGATTAGTTGCGGGTGAGTCTTGACATTAACTTGTGCATGAGATCAAGTGAAGTATCAAGCCATGTTGTATTCGTTGGTATGTCATATCTTCTGAGCAGTTTCACATCAGCTACTCTAATCAGTTTGCAGACTTACTCACTCTACTTTATTTGATATTTCGAAGGACTCATTGGTTGAACTCTGCTACAGTAAATCCTAATGATAATGAGCTCCTAGGCACATCAATTAGTCAGCTTTGAAAACTACAACTAGATTCCAAACCGATTTTTCATTCAAAGTTGCTAGTCTTTTAAAGACACTCTTACTTAGGTTATTTAGCTTACAAAGTGCTTCCATTTTAGGGTTCTTACTAGTTCACATGGCGCTACCCTCTATTTGGTACCATTTTAGGGCTCTTACTAGCTCTTAAAGCGCTATCCTCCTTTTAATATCATTTTAGGGTTCTTGCTAGCTCTTAGGACACCACCCTCCATTCACTACCATTTCAGGGTTCTTGTTAGCTCTTAGGGCACTATCCTTCACCAATGCCACTTTTACGATCTTACCAACTCTGAAAGTACTCCCTTTTCTTTAGGACATTTTATGGTTATAGCAAACTCCTAAGACGTTGTACCCTATTGAAAAATTCATTCTCATGTCTCAGCTAACTCTTAGAGTGCCATCTTTCTCTTCAAAATGGTGATTCACTTTCCATAAATCTCTAGTGGATTGAGCCTATGATAGTTAGTTAGATGCAATGCTTCCTAGTGCAAGTTTATCCTTAGGGCAAAAATGGTGTCTATTTTGTCTTTATGATAAAGTTTTACTCAAACTTTATCATAAAGAAGGGTAGCTGTAAACACCTCCTTTAATAAAAGAAAATGGTCTAATTTAAACATACAAAAAATTTAAAAATATAGAAAAATAAAAAAAAACTTTAAATGTTTTAGGAAGATAGATTTTTTAAAAATATATAATTTTAGGAAAATAGAAGTCTAAGATCATTTTTAGAGTCATTGGGTCATATGGAACATGTTATCTCATCTTTAGCATTGGATAGGGCCTAAGTGCATACAACCGTTGATTTGGGTTCATATTTGAAAATTAAATTCAACTAAGGTTAATTTTTGGTGGAGTTTTGGTACAGCTTAAAAAAAAAAAAAAAAAGAAAATGAATGACTTAGTTCATTTAAAGAAAAAGGGGAATTGGACCAGGTGTAAGATCTAGTCCATGTTTTTGGAATAGGGTCAAAAGCCCTAATTAAGATAGCTTGATGTGCTTAGGCCTAAGCGCTTAGCACTTGTAATTTTTCAAATAGGCACTTATATTACAAGCGCTTGCATGGGTGTGTCACGTACGTACTTGACACATATTGATCACCTTTCACTCTTTCTTCTCCATTTTTTCCCCTAATTCTTAGTTCTTCCTCTTCATTTTTCAACATGGGGGCCTATGTTCTAAGCATAATTGTTAAAATCGTAAGTAAAAAATATTATTTTTCAAGTTTATGATTTTATAATATTTTTCTTAATTAAAATAGATGTAAAATCGTTTATGTGTAAACTTTCAATATAATTATAAATTTTCATGTACAATTTTATCAATTTTTTACAATTCAACCGACTCTACACATTCAAATAAATAGTAAGATCCCAATTTTGACGACCATAGTTCTAGGCCATTTTACGGGTGTTTTCTACACAATTCCACTAAATTTCTTGGTGGAACCACATACTAAGCACGACTTAGTATTGATTCCACTCATAAACATGTCCAAGTCTAGTTGATTACATAGACAAAATCGAACTAAAAGTAAAGAAAAATCACATGCAAGTCAGAAGGTCATTAATTTGAATATTTGAATTAATGTGATTTCTTGACTTTCTATGCTAATTTAAAGCTTAGTTAGTATAAAAGGAGGTCCTAAGAAGCTATTTTGATCATCAATCATCACTCGCACACATCTAAAACACTACCCATCGCTCTTTCTCTCTTTATGCATCCTCTTTCTTTCTTTCTCTCCCTTTAGTCATTTTTGAAACACACTACCACCATAATGGTGTTCTCTTCGTCTTGGGCTCTCGAACCCAACTTTTCTCAAGCCCACCATGCCCCTAATAAATAGAACCCATCACCTAAGTTTTAGCTAGTGACGGCTACCATTCCAAACATCGCTATCGTTGTAATTGGACTTCAAAATCCACCACCTACGACATCACCACCCTTAAAAATCAGTTGCTAACAGCCCTTGGTATTCAGAATCTACCCCGTAGCCACAATTCAAGCACCATGTCGCCCATCAAGTTTGAAACACCAATAAATGACCATCGTTGGCCAAGGCATTTATACCAAACTCCTTTTTACTAATAAGAATTACATGAAAGTGTAATCTGCCTCGTGTTTTACCCATTGGAAACCCCTTTGGATCGCCTTCTTAGCTATTGCCTTTATCTCCAAGTGCGACCTAGATTGCGCCTGAACTTGATCCAAATTTAACCCAACAAAACTGAACTAGATCTAGTTCTAACCCATGTTCATTCCAAGCTTGGTCCACCCCATCTTTTCTTATAATTTATTTTATTTAGCTTTATGTAAATTTATTTATTTTTTAATTATTTTTTTGGCCATATATGTAAATTTATTTATCTTGTTGTATGTTAAGAATAGATAAAAAAGAAAGAAAGAAAGAAAGAAAGAAAAAGCACAAAAAAAAGGAATGAATGATGAATAAAATATGAAAAAAAGAAGAAAAAAGAGTTTCTTTTTTCCTTTGTTTTCCTTCTTTTCATAATGTACATGAATAAATTATTTTAAGTACTTAAAAAATAATAATAAATAAAATATTTTTTTCACTTAAATTTTTTTTTGAAAAAAAACTCTTTTGCAAAGTTAAGATTTATTTAAAGTTTTTCCAAAAATAAAAATTTGAAAAATTTGGACCCTTTTTGAATTTTTCATAAATGAAAATAAATTGATTAAAGTATAAACCTGATTGTTTTTTAAAGTTAAAAGAGACCAACGTGCTAAAGTTTTTTTTGAATAAACTATGAAACTCTGATCCTGAATAACAGTTACGTAGACATCCATATGTAATTACAAGACGACTTAAAATAAAGTAAATTTTTTTCCCCTTTTGTTAATGATTTTCGAATTTATTCATTTTTGTAAGTAAATGTGATTTTATTTATTTATTTACTCTTACATATGAATTAGAAAGGACATTCCAAAAAATAAAATAAAATTTGAAAGGTTAAAATAATACCTATAAGTATTTAATAGGGTAGCTTTCAAAACTAGTGCATCTGATTTTTTTGAAAAATTTTCTTAAAAAAGTTTTGAAATATGTAGACTATTGGCTAAATTAGAATTAATCCGTCTAACCGGTTCTAATTTAATTACTTTTTTTAGTTTTACCAAGTAGCAACTCCAAAATGTTTCAAAAATTAAAAAAAAAAATCGAGTTTTCCTTAATTCTTGTCAAAGATTTGAATTAAATAGGTACAAAGTTTAATTTAAATCAATTAATGAAAACAAAAAAATGAAAATTTTAGACTCGACGGCTAATAAGCCTTTGGAGATCTCCGTCCGAGATGAAAATTAGGTAGCAATAATCTGATAGAAAATAAATGTAGTTTTTCCGATTTTGCTTTTAATTTTGAGGGCCATCACTACCATGATAAGTCATAACCGACAAGTTACTTCTTAGCCATGGCTATAAGTTTTTTTCTTTTTCTTTTTCTTTTTAGATTTTTCTAATATTTTCCCTCTTTTGATTTGTTGCAATTTATTATCATTATTTATTACATCATTTTATGGAAAATATTTCATAATATTTACTATCAAATAATCATTGTAAAATAAGAGTTAATATGTGTTTAAAATTGATGAAAAATGTATAACATACATCATGAAAATCTCTTTTTATAGAAGTTGGGCAAATATTGACAACTCAAATTGAAAAAAAATAATAGTAATAAAGGGCAATTGCAAACATCTCCTAAACTTTAACTTAGGTATAGATTTACTTCTTAAACTTTATTATAAATCAAGCTCTTAAATTTTAATAATCTGGCAATAGAAAGGATATGTCTATTTTCAATCACGAAAAAATCATATTATAATTAAAGTTTAACGATATCAAAGTACACTTAGATTAATTTAGGGGGTATTTTCTATATTGTAGTCAAAATTTAAGGACGTCATTTGTGATTTATGGGGATTATTTATCTATTTATTAATTTTTTTTTACGAAAAGAGGTAAATTTATTGAAGTTTATTAAGAGAGAATTTATAACATTTAAAAGTATACGAGTAACTTTGCGATTAAATCAATGTTTACGTGAGTAATTTCTATTTTTTCTAAACAATAAATGAATAAGAACTAACAGGAAAGCTTGTAATAGTTTAGGGGTAAATATAAAAGTACAAACAGGGGAATTTTCGATTTGGTTGAATTTTTGTCTTACGAAAATTGAGTTTATAATAACTTTTATTATTCTGCTTCACAACGGATTTAAAATTCGGTTTTAAGTTGTTCAAACCAGAGCCACAGACAAGTGAATCTCAGCCTTGAACTAGACATGGTTCGGTCGAACCCAGCAAGGAGGAAATCTGAGTCAATGGTGATATGTGCACCACCCATTCCTTCTCAAATGATACAATACTTGAAAATATTAACAATTAGTAACTTTCATTGATAACTTATATGGATAATGATAAATATTAATGATATACATATATAGACATATGCATGGATGGTGTATAATAAAAATAAAAAAAAATAAAAATTAATGATAACAAAAAAGGGTCTATCTTGACTATAGTATATAAATATAATAAGATTTATCTATTACTATATGAGTATAAATATTTAATTTAATTATATATTGTTAAGTACAACGATATTTAATATAAGTATAATTTTATTTATATCAATATTATTTTTACGTATTAAAATTTTATTAATATTTATATATCATATAATATATTAATATCATTAAAACTTTTTTATTTTCAATACATGATCCATTTATGAAAAAAAAGAAAAAAGAAAAAAATCAGCCATATCTGGCATGTCCCAATCAACAATAGCATGTGGTGCAAAGTATATAAATAAAAACAGAATCTTTAGAGAAAAAATTGAAATAGAATAATGGCTTCAATTTCATCACTGAAATCTCTGTCCCCGCAGCAGCACAACAATCTCCACCATTTCACAGCACAACCTAAGAAAAGTATTTGACCAAACAAACTTCAACCCAAGTCTTGCTTGATTACTATAGCCATAAAAACTACCTTATATTAATGTTGTTTCCTCGTTTTCTATTTTATCAGGCAACCTCAGCGATCGAAAATGCCATGTAGTGTGCAGTATAAGTAAAGAACAACACTCTCAAACAACAAAGTAAGATTAACATCTCCATTTCCTTAATGTTTCACCTTTCAATTTCTGGTTGAAATATGTATTTATATCTTGTCATGGGGGGTTGTTTATTTAGTGATGAGTTGCAGAGATATGGTGGTGGTGCTAAAAGAAGGGAAATAGTGTTGCAGACTGCTCTCAGTGCATTTTACTTTCAGGGAGTTGCTTCAAATGCATTTGCAGAGACTGGTAACTTTGATTTTTTTTGGATTGGTCGTGTGCTTGAATAGTTGGATTTGGGTGTTTTGTTCTGGAAAGATTGATTTGTGGTTTGTGAGGTTCAGCTGTTTTGGAAGGTTATCAGGAATATGTGGATGATGTGAACAAGTTCAAAATATCCATTCCTCAAGGTGAGTTTTTAGTGCAAGTGTATCTCAGATTTGTGTCAATCTATGTAATTTAAAAATGCTTGACTTTCACAATTACCTGTTATTATCTGGAAAACGCTAACGGGTATTTGTGATATTTGTTAACAGTTCAAAAAAGGAATTTTTTACTTTTCATATACCTGTCTCTCTTGTATAATGTGTAATCTTTTCTTTCTTATAAAACGTATAATAAGTGCTTTGAAATTTGTATATTTCATTATTAAGTAAATTCAAGAAATATTTCTCAGTTATTTGTTGACATGGCCCTTATTCTTTACCTAATTAAACATTTTAAAGAAATCAGAGTTCTCTTCTTTTCCTTTCCTTTTCATTAAATCCGAAACTTGACTGTGCTCTTAAGAAAGAACTAAGATAGGTTGAATTCATGCATCAATCAAATTGAAGAAAGGGATCCAATCAATTAAGTTTCAATTTCAAGTCGATGTTAAATCCACCTCAAGCATTATTTGGCATTGCCTCATGGATTCAGTACAACAGGTACATAACTAGAAAGTTTTCTATCAACTTCTAGAACATTTTCTTTGCAGATTGGCAGGTTGGTACCGCAGAGGCCAATGGATTCAAATCTGTAACTGCTTTTTATCCTAAAGGAGATACAAGTTCAAATGGTACCATATAAGCTCCATACTAAGCAATGTATCTCTCAGATGTTGAATTATGGTTCGTTATTGATATCTTTTCGTTGCCTAGTAAGCGTAGCCATTACTGGAATCGGACCTGACTTCACAAAAATGGGATCATTTGGCAAAGTAGAAGAATTTGCAGAAAGTCTGGTACGTCTTAATCTCATTACAATGCACTCGACGATCTATTGTGCATCATCGACTACATTGCAATATTTCACAATTCTTGTAGGTCAATGGTTTGGATAGAAGCTGGCAAAGACCACCAGGCGTGGCAGCTAAACTTGTCAGCTGCCGAGATTCTAAGGGTAATTCAATTTATATTAGTTGATCAATCAGTTATTTGATACCAATGGAGCGAATGATAGTCCAAAAAATCTAAAGAAAAACTAAATACGAGGAATGAACAGATAGCTGAAATATGAAATTACTGGATTTGAGTTAGGAACTCTTTTCAGAAGTTAGGAATTCGAACCTGTTCTATACCATCTTGTCTAGAATAGGTTTTGGGTTTTGAAACCCTTAACCCTAATGCTTGGAGCTTTGCAGTTTTCCTACTCTCCTATTCACTGGATTATATTATTGTCATTCAGGATTCTACTACATCGAGTATTCGCTCCAAAATCCAGGTGAAAGCCGAAGGCATATCTTTTCAGCAGTAGGGATGGCATCAAATGGATGGTACAACAGATTATACACCGTGACCGGACAGGTATGCTACTGCTTATAGAGCTTGACAAAGGTAAAGCTTTAGTTAGCTGCACTTCTTTCTTGCCCCCATGAGACTGATCAATGACTGTTATGAAACTGCAGTTCATTGAAGAGGAGTCCAACAAATACAGTTCAGAGATAGAGAAGGTACTTGCATGTTCCCCCTGAAATTCTTAGGGTAACCCGTAAACACCTGATTATAGCAAGACTAAGAATCCATTGATGCCAATTTTACATTTTTTTTTTTCAATTTTTATCTTTTTAAGTACATCTATTTCGATTTTGCAGGCAGTTTCATCCTTCAGATTTATTTGAGAGTTCTTATAGATGGAAGAGAAGATGGATATACAGTCGAGACCAGTGAGCTATCGCAGCTACAACTTAGCTACCATACCCAAGTTGTTAAAACTGTTTTTACCGCCATGAACGCTTCTTGTCAATCCAACATGTGCCCGGATATCAATGAATGCAAATGTTTGTTCCTCTCGTGAATTCCTCGTCTGTTTATTACAATATATAGTAAGTAGTCACCGTATGGTGGCAAGAAAATAGTAATATGGTCCTACCATCCAGCAGTTTAAACTGGACCGTAATGGTAGGAGCGAGAACTCACGGTAGCACCAGCTACAAAGTACCGAGAAAGACGCTCGAAAGGGGGATGTTTTTTCTTTTTTGGAGGGTGGGAGTGCGTTGTTGGTGGGGGTAAGGGAGGGAGAGCATAAAATTGATTGTATTAATTGGCCATTTAGTTCTATCATCTTCCCTCAAGATTTAATCTCATCTCATTCCACAAAAATTTTACAACTGCTACAGGGCAGCACGATCATTAAGGCACGACAAATCTTTTGAGCACATATAAATATAGAGGCAAAATTGAACAAGCCAACCCTTTCATTGGGGAAAATTTTATACTAGAGATGCAATTATATTATCAAGAATAAAATATCACCCATTTCTTACGTTCTCTTCTTTCTCCTCTCTAGATTTTGAGGTAGGATGTTTATGAAGTAAAAGGGAGAGCTGATCGATGAAAAGCTGGTTCTTCATCTGTTCTAGTTGCTGCCTCTCCATCTCCATCAGCAAATCTAACTCCTCAAAATGAACTATCTTCTCGTGAATTTCATTCATCTGTCATGACATCATATTGCATCTGTTAGCAGGGTGGTAAAGACAAAAATATCACTATATTCAAGGTTCATGCTTTTGAGAAATAAATCTGAATCTCCTCTACTTCAATCAGCAAGTCAAGCTTCTATACCTCAAAGAGAGCTCATAAGCTTTTAGTCACTAATTACAGCAATTCATGATGCTGAGAGGAAATAATGGATAGTCAGTTGATCCTTTAGTAGAGACACTCTCACAATCTAAGTCCTAGTTTCTATTAGATCTACCTTTTCCTGGACATTTATATATTGTTACTTATCCTGGCCATAATCATCAGGACATAAACAGTTCCTTACAATGTGCTTTAATTCTGATTGTTCCTAGTAGTGGTCCAGCAGCAGTCTAGGAACTTACAACACAACAAGCAGAACATCCTATTCTGAGGTTTCGAATTCCTACATCATCAAGAAGTTTTTCTTTTTTTGAACAAGTATTCTCAACCCTTTTAAATCAGCAACAAGGTCATGCTTAGATTTTTTATAATCATCAACTCTTTTAATTGGGCATCTTAGTCATGCTTGAATTTTTGATAATTTTCAACTTTTTAATTTGACATCTAGGTCAAATTATCATTACTGAAGAACAATCAGGCAATCCCTAACCAGTTAGTTAGCAAACTAGCACACAAGAACCGGATTTGACAAGAAAGCAGTCATTTTTTTTTTTTTTTTGGGAGGAAGAAAGCAATCATTTAATTCCATGTTAAATGACATCTTCTAATTCGATATTCAAAAGTCATTCCTTTTTAGATAACATTTTATTGTAATAAGAGTTGATGAGTGTCATCTCAAAAAAGGTGGGTTAGAAAGGATCGACATACCTAAAAAAACATCGCCATACAAAAACTATATCACAAGACATTTATAATTGATAACACATTGCTTTTAAGCTAATAGGCTACCTATTAATGGTTAGGCCTTTTAGGTTTATCCCATACTAAAATTTGGTCATGGCACTACACAGAATGATCCAAATAGCTCCAACCAGGTACCCATCTCTCAGCTCCTCCTTCATAGCATTTTCCATTGATCTTAAATAATTTAGACTAAAAGTACCCTTGTCTAACCAAAACACCCAAATAATGGAAATTGTGAATTGAACATTGTCTAAATGGAAACTTATATTTTTAATACTTAGCTGTGAGGTCAATCAGAAGCACTTGTCTCATTTAACCATAATTTAAGGCCAGATAATGTACATAGTGAGTGCGTAGGTAGACAAAGTTCCAATAAGAAAGAAAGGGACCATCTACGTACTTGTAAAAGGATTTGGCACTGGGATGAAGAAATTGAAAATAACTTGGGAGACACACCTGAACCTCTGCAATCTCAGAAATTGCTCTCTCCAAACCTACTTCTTCTTTCTCAAGCACTGAATTAACATCCATGAGAGCTGCTTGCCCTGGATTAAGGCTGCTTCCCTCATCAGCCGAGCCTTTAGCTTCTGAATTAGACCAAAAGAGCAGTCAGTATTCTCAGAATTTAAGCAGGTCTGCTTTTATGGAATGGGTGAGTAAGTAATGCAGCTTGTCTGAAAACAAAAACTACCTACTATAAGAATGTATAATATACAATCAAGCAAGGGGCAAGAAACGATAACAAGATGCAGGAGCAGATGGAGACAATGTATCTTCTTATTGTCAGGTCACCAAAACTCCTAATCTAGTTGGACATTGATGAACAAAAACCTGGGAAGGCCAAATACATTCAAGGAACAAACATGAGCAGAAGAAAAGAAATTTGAGATTTTCAGTCTTTCTCCTTCACATAGGTGCAAAAGTCAGAAACCTAGCTCCCTACCCCAAATAGCAATCTATAGCCAAACAAGTTACCTCTTGGCTTCATGTTCTTTGAAGACGATGCAAGACTCGCATCACTGATTCCATATTCTACCTCTGACAGTGCTCTCAAAGCAGCTCCCGCAGCAGCTTCAGCAACTTCCACCCCTGCTAAAGCAGACAAGAAAGCAGCCTACAAAGAATTTACTACCGTAAGTTTGAAAGGAAACAAAATCTACTATTGTGAGGAGGGGGAAGAAAACAAAAGCTTCAAGCAAACAAGAGAAATTTGGCCCCCCACCCGGAAAAAAAAAAAAAAAAAAAAGAGCAAACAAGAGTAAAAAGAATAGCATTTTGTATTTTGCAAAAGACATTATCCCACCACCCACTGGGAAAAAAGGATTCTTTATAATTAAACTCCTAAATGAACTTGGACGAAACTGTACTGATAATATAATAGCCATATTAAACTCAAAAGTGATACTCCCGGCACATACCCATTTTCATATATAGCTATATATACATTTTGTAATCCAGTGAGAAAATCTACTTCAGCACAAACAATTAGTGTCAGATGAATCATCGCTATTTTTTACTCCAAAAATGTGTGGTCACTGAAAGAATTGATTAATCATATTGTTGACCAAGGACAGATTTCCATGAATTGATGAAAAAGTAAATCTGTATAACTTGGAAAAAAGTCATTATTATGGGCCCATGGCAATGAAATACTGCAGTCAGAGGGTTAAGATGCACATGATCTACAGGCAGATACACATGCCAGTAGGCTTAGATCACTGCTGAGCTGTTATCGACATGGCTACCCAACCCCAGCCTGCCATGACAAAACAAAGGAAAAAAACGACCCAATGTCATACCTGCGACATGATTGGATTGCTTGCATCTGCCAGGGGAGAGAGACGAATTCTTTTATTTGGGGGTAGAGAAGTGGAATTTTCAGCTCCAGATTCAGCATCAATCTGGTCTTTCAGAGGATTAGACTTGCTATCTACCCCCACGGATTCCTGGTCATCAACGTATTCATCTGCAAAATGAAGTTTAATGAACTGAGAAACACATTCCTTCTCGCTTCTGCCACCAACATGATGAGCAACCTTCTTCCAATCATCTCCAAAATGCATAAGAGCTTCAAGAAGATGCAAAGTTTCCTTCTCAGTCCAGTCTGCTTTCGTGTCATCATTGATTTCAACCCGCCTGAAATCAGAAGAGCTGACACCGACGCGATAATTTCCCCTCACGTAGCATCTTGCACAGAGAGTCAAGTCATACTGAACAAATGAGAGAACTCATTAATTGAGATCATCCTAGAAGGTCGGCTAAATGCCAAATATCCAAGGTTTTCAAAGACAGCAAGGACTAAGCTCTTATTTCAAGCACCAAATTTGATGCTCTAGACCACATCCAGCAAGCATAACAATAAACTGTTTTGGAATAGTTGGGACATTATTATAATTTCCCTTCACATAGCATCTTGCACAGAGAGCCACATCATACTCAACAGATGAGAAAACTCATTAACTGAGATGGTCCTAGAAGGTTGGTTAAATACCAAATATCCAAGATTTTCAAAGATAGCAATGCTAAACATTCATTTTAACATCAAATTTGGTGCTACAGAGTACATCCAGAAAGCATAACTATAAACTGCTTGAGAATAGCTGAAACATTATTGTTTTTAGTATTCTGTATGGTGGTCCAAATCCTGTAGCCAGCTTCTGTAAAGCCTTGATTGTACTACAGGCAAGAAAAGTAGATGGACATGGCGTAGACTTGTTCATAAAAGTAGTAGAATGAAATACATACACGGACTTGTAAATTTTGTAGCCATCTTGGTGGATTTGACACAACAATATTACCAAAGAAGAGGGTTAATGCAACAGATAAGTAAACCTAGAGAAAATATGACCCTATGATTTTATAGTGCAAAAGATATTCACAAGGGATAAATATCCTGATTTGGTCTTAGCAAGATGACCCCCCCCATCAAAACACAGAAGTCTACATGAACTATCAATCTTAATCTACCATCCGAGGGGACATACATGCTCCAATTCTCCTTTTCATCGGTACAGATTCATTTGCTCAGAATCAAAGGGAAACAGCATGAAAATGCCCCGTGTTCTACCTCAGCAACAGTGCAACTTGTATGTCAATGAAGTTAAATCAAAGGGATAAAAGAATCCTCTAATACTGATTAGAATGTTTCTAAGCTCGTTAAGGAATAAGTATTACAAACTATGATAACATCAAAAGAAGCAAACAATGTAATAGTAGCTAATGATACCGCGATGTCCTCAACTGTAGATACATGAAAACAGAATTGAATAAAATACTGCAAGGTCAATGCAGAAATCCAATATTCACCTTATCACAGGCAAAGCAAGCAATACTGCATGCTGACTTGCAACCATTACACACCCTCTTGGCTTTCTCCTTAGTTGAACCTGACTGCTCAGCCATGTTTCCTCCACCACTACCAACACTCCCTGCGGCACCAGACTTGCTAGATTCCTTATCATCCCACTTCAATGGCTTTGTTGCTGTACCAGAGTAATTAATCAATCCCCAAGTCTCTAGAAAATCGAATACCCTCCTTATGGACCCAACATCACCTATGATAGTCTTCCTTGCATCAGTGAATGTGATCTTTCTTGAAGGATTTTGCCTATAAAGCTTAATAATTTCATTCCTGTAGTATAAATAAACTCTAGGATTCTTTGATGGGGATCTTCTGTCAAAAAACTCTGGAAGAAACCGGACTTCACAGTCATGCACATTATTCCATGAAAACCACCCTAGAAAAGAGGGAAAAAAACCAATTAAAGAAAATGCCATGACTGGACTTTCCCAAAATCCAACTGCAAAACTTAAACAATAACTATATTCAACTCCTGAAACTGAGTTTGATTCAACATACCAAGGTCAAGCTTGCCTTCGTTAATATATACCTAAGTTGCTTATTATAACTACAAAGTACTTCGATACAGAGCAATTTAATTAGTTCTTACAATCATTTACATTAACACGCCAAGATACAAACTTTCGCTTGTCCTTATTAATGATGCATACAAAATGACAACAGGGTATTCCGAGAGCCTGGAGTCCATACAAATGCTTCTAATATACCAAAAAATAATTTCCATTCGGGCTAAATTGTGCTTTCGCAGATTAAGTTATGCTCTACCTAGGCTGTAGTAAAATTCAAGCTTGAATCTAACCGTAACACCGAAAAATAAACCTTGAATTTTCTCATTTTATAACCCTCAAATTTTCACCTTATCATTGTTCTAAAGATTTATCACTTAAATAAACATCTACACATAAAATCATAGTGCATATTAAAGAAAAAAAAGGAATTACGAGTCGGCCAAGTTAAGTAATACTCACTTGAGTAACCAGGTATGTGCACTGTGTCGACGGCAGGCTCGGTGGCGGCGGGAGATTCAGGCGGCCGTGGAGCGGTGATACTGGCTGCGGGCGTTGGGGTCGGGATAGGGGTAGCGTCGGAAGCTGGCGGTTCAGTCTTGACGGGAGAAGGAGAAGGGTTAGGGTTTTCAGGTTTAGCAGGAATCAGAGGAGTTGGAGGATTGACGGTAACGGAAGAAGGCAAGGGTTCGGGTAGAGGTTCGGATACGGATGCCACGGAATCCTTGACGGGCGAAATTGGAGTTGTAGCCATGACCATGAGCGAGTCCTGAGCTGCGTGGCAGGATAGCGGAGAGCAATTTAGCGGATTATATAGATTTAACTCATTTTATTTTTAATTTTGGCCTTTTAATAATTATGCTATTTGTAATATAATAAAGTTTTCTCTCCTTAAAACTACTAAAATTACCTATGGTTAACAAGACGCTTTGATCATGAGCCCCTCAAGTTCATCATATACGTCGCATCTCATGGCCTAGAACTCAACTCTATAGGCCTCAATAAGCTCTACAATAACTAAAAGTATAAGATAAGAATTAACTAGTGTAAAATAGTTACATCCAAAATAAGTGAGATACATTGGACCCATAATTTTACTTTCCCATACTTACAGAAGAAGATCTCTCCCACCAACTAATCTCTAATTGCTAGCTCTACTCCACTATAAATATCACATCACTATCCAATGATAAAATTCTCTACACTCTATACATCAAGTTTGTATATTATTCTAAATTACTTTATACTCTCAAAAGTCCCACTACTAACTTAAGTATCGAAATGGTCATATCGAACAACCTTTTGGCATCCCTTATTGTGTGTTGTTTTATAAGCCCCCCATGTACAGAGCCCAAATATCTACTTACAAGAACTTAGAGACAATATTTGGCACTATCCGTAAGAAATTGAATTCCTATACCTGAAACCCTAAACACATGAAACACATACCCTACAAGCAACTCTTTTGACATTATGTCTTAACATGATCAGTAGGAAAACCAACCTAGGAGCAATTGGCCCCTCTCGAAGGCTATGTTGGAGGAGCACCTGAAACGTCTGGCTAAAGAGTATACTACACAAAACAAGCTACTTCGCTTTCATTTAGACGAAGCTGAGTAGCACAATACACAAACTCACCCTCCCGAAAGCTTCAGATGCCTATACTAGGTGGAATAACATCTAGCAACAACAGCAAAATAGGAAGGATTAGTAACCTGATCTACCCATGCATCAACAGCCAGTAAGGTCTGCACTTACCTGCGATTGAGCTCTACCTAGTAACAAACAAGAAGTCGACTTGTAAGGAGTATAAGCTTACTCGGCTGTACAACAACCTCACTCAACATAAGATGCCGACCTGAATGAGTTCCGTACCATGGTAAGGTAGCTCTCCAAGTAACAAAGGAGCAATGCTGTTGGCAACGTTAAGCTTGTCATCAACAATAAGACCTCCTTCACCAGAGGCATTAATGAACTGTCGACTAACGGTCCAATTACTCTCGCATGGCTCCAAGGACTCCAATTTCTCACCTGGCGAATTCTCTCTTGGTAACCTACTAATAATAAGAAAGTTTACGTCGAAAAAATGTAGTTGAACTCCTTAAGCTCTCGTAATTATCATATGTTAGTATATATACTCGGTAATAATGATGCTGACCATCCCCTTACCAAGGACTCTATGCTGAGTAATCTGGCCAACCACTGCCGAGAAGTTCCTACTGAATGATGAGAAACTCACTTAAACGGTCAAATAGTTTTCTCTTAGCATGCTACCATCCCTTTCATCCTGACCTCTTTATTACTGCAACATTTTGACCCCTCTTACCTGCTATGCTTAGAAAATATTCGTATAGAATCAATATTGCATTGCCACCTGTCTACTTCGTTTGACATTGTATACTTTTCTATTTTTAGTCTTTTGTCCTTTTTACTTTTTTTGGTATGTACTAAGAATCCCTTTTTTGTATATACTTTTTTGTAATTTCATTATTGGTAATACTGCTTTAGGGATTTATTATAAATAATCCTTTTCTTTTGTAAGTCGCAAATAACATACATTTTAATATTGAATACTTTGTCCTTATGAAACAACCCTCTCCAAATCCATATTTCACACACTCTTATCTAATCTTACTGAGCAACTTAGGATTAATGGTGGGTGAACATTGACATTAACTTGTGTGTCATATCAAGTATGGTATCAAGTCGTGTTGTGTTTGTTGGTGAGTCACATCCTCCGAGCAGCTTCACGTTAGCTACTCTTGTTCGAATATGGATTATTTCCTTCTAATTTTTTTCGATATCTCGAAAAACTCATTTCAGTTCAAATTTGCCTCAGTAAATCCTAGTAATAACTAAGCTCCTAGACACACCATATATTCATGGTATCGGAGCTTAAGGTTGAAGTTGAGATCGAGAGTTGTATAATAATAGTCAATCTACTGTTCGAGATACTGTGTAAAATTGTAGCCATTTGTATGAAGTGTAGTTATTGAAATTTTGTGTTAGGAATGTCAAACCTTAGTGTACAGAGAAAGATTCACAATGTCAAAAGTGATGCTCATGGTCGTGGTCGAGTTACTCAATAAACACCACGTACTACCGATAAGTAGATAGAAGATCTTGCTACTATTGTGGCCAATTTAGCTATCTCAATAAACAAGGTCTTAGAGAATGGACCGTGTGAGAGAGTTGTCGAGCAAGGCCGAGAAATGAGAGATAGGCCGAGGAGGCAGATGAACGAGCGAACTACATAAGCCTTTCCAGTAAACTATGCACCATCGTGATGTGTCGACAGAGTCATGAGGAGAAGGTTAGAGTTGGACGAAGTGAAAGAGTACGAAAAAGAAGAAGACTAGTATATTGGGTACTAAGAGGTGTCGAACATCTTAAAGTACAAGTTCCGAACTTCAATGGGTTTGGTAATGCTGATGACTACCTAGACTAAGAAGAAAAGATTGAAAAGATATTTGACTTTTATGATTATGAAGATATTGTCCGCATTAGAGTAGCCGCGTTAGAATTTTCTGGATATGCAGCAATATGGTGAAAGAAGTTATAGAATGTTCGCCTAAGAACCCGACGTGAGGTCTGAACATGGAACAAGATGAAGAGAGGTTTAAGGAACAGGTTCGTTCCCGAACATTACAAACAGGACACTTTTCAACGACTCTAAGACTTAAGGCAAGGTAACAAATTCGTAAACAACTATGTTCGAGAGTTTCAGTTGCTTATGATATGATGTAATGTTGATGAGCCTGAGCCCCGAACTATAGCACGGTGCATCTCAGGACTCTAAGCTAAGATTGGTCACATCGTAGAATTGCAAATCCTCACAACTTTAGATGAAACCATCCATATAGCCCAAAGAGTTTAAAGGTAACGGCGGAACCAGGCTAGCCAAATGCCGAGTAATTGAACCATGGTGCCAAATAGGACTGGCTTGCCAAATAGACCAAAGAATGACAAGGTGTTAAACAGTTCCGAGATGGAACGCCGAGGTCACGTATTGAGTCGATCAAACGAGGGCCGAAGTAAGAGCAAGACCGAGGAACTTGAGATCTGAAGAGACTAGAGTTAGAGTGCAAGGAGAAAAACCTGAAAAATTAAATGTTTTAAATGCCTTGGCTATGGATATATGGCTAGTTAATGTCTGAACCGCCAAGTCATGACCATAAAGGGAGATAAGCCCCAGTTTAAAGTAGAAAGTGCAAGGGAAAGAGAGGAAGAAGTGGCAACCAATCAGATGCTAGAAGAACATGAGGAAGATTAAGAGGCCGAGATACCCCTTAAGAGCAGAGCTGAGTATTCCTTTGTTGTTTGGCGATCTCTCAATACTTTTGTGGCTAATGTAAATGAGTAAAGAAAGAACCTCTTTCATATGAATTGCCAAGTGAATGCTAAGCTATGTACTATGATTATTGACGGAAGGAGCTGTACCAACGTCTAAGGGGTTGTTAAAGCCATAAAATTGTTGACTCTTCTACACCCTAAGTTGTATAAGATTCACTGGCTAAACGAGAAAGAAGGATTACATGTTTTTGAGCAAGTCAGAGTGCCGATTACTATTGGTGATACGTACAGGGACGAGGTGATGTGTGATGTCCTCCCCATATGTACATCTCACATATTACTCAGCCGACCATGGCTATTTAACTTGAGAGTGTTACACGATGAGTATAGAAACACCTACATGTTTCAAAAAGATGGGAAGAAAGTTATATTGATACTAGGAAAAGGTTGCTAGATCTCTACAGCAGAAGTCCTTAGCGATTTCCCGAGCTCAGTTTACATGAGAGGTCAAGGCCGAGGATGATATACTCTTCTTGGTCAGGAGACTCTTAAAGGTTAGAGAGGCTAAGAACTTACTTACCTAAGTGCAGCCATTACTTGAGGGATTTGTTAACCTCTTTCCTATCGAGATATCGAAAGGATTACTCCCTTAAGAGGAATTGAGCATTACGTCGATCTTCAACTTGGAGCAACCCTGCCTAATCGACCTACCTATAGACTCAATCCCGAATAGGCGACCGAGCTGAAAAAGCAAGTTGATAAGTTAGTAGATCGCAGATATGTCTGTAAGAGCATGAGCCCATGTGCCATCCCAGATGTGTTAGTACCAAAGAAAGAGGGTTCATGAAAGATGTACATTGACAATCGTACCATCAATAAGATTACTATTAAGTACCAATAGTCGATCCTACGGTTGGATGACATGCTTAATGAGTTACATGGTGCATACATCTTTTCAAAGATAGATCTAATGAGTGGCTATCATCAAATACGAATGAGATTGGGAGATGAATGGAAAACAGCCTTTAAGACTCGGGATAGTCTATTTGAGTGGATGCTTATGTCACTTGGTTTAACTAACACACTGAGTATATTCATGTGACTCATGAATCATGTACTCAAAACATTGATTGGCAAATGCATTGAGGTTTATTTTGATGATATTTTGGTCTACAGTGTCGACTTTCTCATTCGTGTCGAACATTTGAGATTAGTGTTTAACATACTCCATGCCGAGAAATTATTCAACAACCTGAAGAAATGCACATTTTGTCAAAGTGAGGTTGTATTCCTTGGATATGTCGTTTCAAGAAGTAAAGTTCGAGTTGATGAGAAATAGGTCAGAGCTATTAAGGAGTGGCCTATGCTGACTAGTGTAGTCGAGGTCAGGAGCATCCATGGCCTAGCCTCATTCTACCAAAGATTTATCCGGAACTTCAGCTCCATAACTGCGTTGTTTATTGAATTAATTAAGAAGAACGTTGAGTTTAAATGGACAAGAAGGAGTTTTGAAGATGTAAAGTGTAAGTTGACGTCTGCTCCAGTACTTGCCCTACCAGATGTGATCAAAAGCTCTCACGAGAGTTATACATTAGGGCAGCCCAAGGAGATGGCATCTTTACCCTAGAAACAGGTCTGTAAGAAAGACTAATTGAGAGGGGCGAGCCCAAGAGAAAACAGAAGACATCCAAATCGGAATCTTACTTAAGTAGACTACGAAAGTCAGGATTGAGACTCTAACCAAAGTGAAGCACAAAATCATCGCCCTCTTATGAGCAAATTCAGATAGGTTTGCCTGGTTGGCATTAGACATGCTCAGAATTTCCCCCAACTTGGCAATCCACAGCCTTAATATCGATAACACAGTGTGGCCTGCTAAACAGAGAAAGAGGCATTTCGCTCTAAAAAAGTGAGCCTCAATTGAGGAGGAAGTGTAAAAGTTGCTTAAACCTGGCTTAGTGAGGGCGGAAAAATACCTAACATGGCTTACGAACGTGGTACTAGTAAAGAAGAAGAATAGGAAGCGATGAATACATGTCGATTACACTAACCTCAACAAAGCTTGCCTTAAGATTGTTTTCCCCTCCTTAAGATCGATCAACTCGTTGATTCTACATCAGGACATGCCCTGCTAAGCTTTATGGACGCCTTTTTGGGGTATAACCAAATCAAAATGGACCCGAAGGATGAACTCCATACCTCCTTTGTCACTAATTATAGCACGTATTGCTACACCGTGATGTTGTTCAAACAAAAAAATGTTGGGGCCACGTACTGACAAATGGTGACAAAGTTGTTCAAGCCCCAAATCGGGTGCAATATGGAGATGTACATCGACAACATAATCGTTAAGAGCTAGAAGCTGGCCGATCATGTCAAAGATCTCCAAGAAGCCTTCGACCAGATGGGCACATACGACATGAAGTTGAACCCCTAGAAGTGCGTCTTCGAGGTAGCATTTGGCAAGTTCTTCAGCTTCTTGGTAATATAGAGAGGTATCGAGGCAAACCCCGAGAAGATCATAACCATTAGGGGAATGAAGCCTCTAACCTCAATCTAAGACATACAAAAGCTTACTAGTATGGTGGCTGCCTTAAGCAAATTTATCTTAAAGAGCGCTAATAGATGCACTGAGTTCTTCAAAATCCTCAAAAATCCTCAAAAATCCTAAGGGTTTTGAATGGACTCCCGAGTGCATCACTGCTTTTTAGCAGCTTTAAGACTTCCTTAATTATCCTTCGGTCCTCTCCATACCTATCCAAAGGAAGGACCTGTTCTTATACCTGGCTATAAGTGACCAAGCACTATCCTCTATATTGGTTAAAGGTCAAGTACACTTGAGTAAAAAAATTCGCCTTAGCCATCATTATCATGGTACAATAGCTAAAGCCTTACTTCCAGGCACACCAGGTAATCGTATTCACGAATCAACCATTAAGCACCATGCTTCAGAAACCCGATGTATTTGGGTGGATGATGAAGTACGTGATGAAATTGAACATGTACGGAATCCAGTATTAGCCACGAATGGCCTATAAGTTACGAATGTTAGCCGACTTTGTGGTAGAGTATATAAGAGAGGAGGAAACACTACAGGGCAATGACAAGCTGGCCGGTATGGACTCTCACGTCGATGGATCATCCACTTCGAAGGGTAGAAGTGCAGGTTTTGTTCTATTCGGCCCGTGTAAGGTCACCATCTGTTACGCCCTCAAGTTCGGATTCAATTCCAATAACAACGACAACGAATATGGGGCACTTATCATTGGTCTCAAGCTAACCAAGGAGATTGGTGCCAAGCAATTGCGGATCTTCTCGAACTCTATGCTTGTTGTCCAGCAAGTTTGAAATGAATATGAGGCTAGAGACAATACTATAGCGAGGTGTCTCAAAAAAGCGAAAAGCCACCTAGTGGAATTCCCTTCGTAGGACATCAAGAAGATCCGCTGATTAGAAAATTCCATGGCAAACTGGCTATCCAAGCTCGACTCCACTAGTATACGGAAGCTCAAGGTGAAGGATAGTAAGATCTTCATAGATTACCTACTAGAAAAAAAAGTATAACTCCGAGCTCAGCTGAAGTTTTGGAACTAACTACAGTAGCACTAAAGCCGAGCTAGATGGACCTATCTAAAATTATTTGAAGCAAGGCACGCTCCTAAAAGACAAGAGGGAGGAGAAGAAACTCCGGTACGATGCCACTAACTACATGTTGGTCGATGGCGTCCTGTATCATAGGGGAGTCAACCTCTCCTTACTCTAATGCTTCTAAGAAGGAGAAAGGCTACGTGTCATGGAAGAGCTGTACGCCGAAGTGTGCAATAATCACATTTAGTCCCAAGTCCTCTACTTATAGGCACTACGGCTTGAGTATTACTGGCCCACCATAAAGTAAGATGCAAAAGTCGTAGTCCAGAAGTGCCAACAATGCCAAAAGCATACCTTAGTTAGTCATGCACCCAGCACCGCCCTCCAACCACTGACCAGCCTACAGCCGTTCATACGGTAGGTGATTGATATCCTCAAGCGAAAGCTTCGGGAAGACGGCAATTCATAATTATTGCCGTCGATTACTTCACGAAATGGGTGTATGTCGAGGCGGTGGCTAGGGTTACGAAGAAAAGCATTGAATCTTTCGTTAGAAACAACATTCTCTCTCGATTCAGAGTTCCCTATGCTCTCATCATAGACAACGACCGACAATTTGACAACCCTAAGTTTAGGGAGTTTTGCACTAAACACCACATCACTGTACACTTCACCTTAATTTCCCACCCTCAATCAAATGGATAGGTAGAAGCAACCAATTGAATCATTTTAGACAATCTGAAGAAGTACGTAGACCGATCTCAGGGGTCGTAAGCTAACGAACTACCTAATATCTTATGGAGGTATAGGATCACCCACCGTACTTCTATGGGTAAGACCTCTTTCTACCTTGCTTTCAGGTCCAAAGTAGTCCTCCCCATCGAACTTTAGCTACTTAATATCTAGACTCGAAGTTTTGTCCCCGCCCTTAACGAGTCACTATTGCAAGCTAGCGTTAACACCATCGAGGAAATTGGAGACCTTACTGCTACTCAGGTAACCGCATACCAACATCAAGCAGCCTGGTACTAAGATCAAAAGGTTAGACACAAGGAGTTTAAGATCAGCGACCTAATGTGTTGAAAACTAGAAGCCACAAGTTCACGCAAAGGGTAGGGTAAGCTGGCCCCCAATTAGGAAGACCTAATTAAAGTTAAGGAAAAATTGGGCAACGGAGCACACAAACTAGAAAGATTGGATGGCGAGTTCATCCCTTACACATGGAATGCCGATAATCTTTGGCTTTATTTTGATTAGAATTCTATTATGTACAATTTTTCTTTCTAGAGTGACGAAATAAAAAAGTTATTTCATAATCAATTGTTTACTTCTCTCCTTCGCTCCATTTCTTTCTATTGCCATCCAAGCCTTTGAAGAGGCATATAGATCGTCAACTGGATAGGTCGAAACACCACCGACATGATCCTTTCGGGTAACCTCGGCAAAGGGAATCACCTCTTGCGTAGAGAAACTCCCTTTCCTTTGGAAAGGTCGGAACGCTATTAACTTGACCCCCTTGGGTAACCTTTGCAAGGGGAATTACTCCTTGCACAGAAGAACTCCCTTCCTTTGGGCAGGTTGGAATGCTACCGACCTGACCCCCTTGGATAACCTCAACAAGGGAATCACCCCTTGTACAGAGGAACTTCCCTCTTTCGGGCAGGTTGGAATGCCACCAACCTAGTCTCCTCGAATAACCTCGATAGAGGGAAACACCCCTTGCATAAAAAAACTCCCTTCTTTCGGGCAAAAGCATTCCTGTGCAAATATATTCAAAGACAGTGAAATAACAGATGTAAAGGACGTTTCAAAAATTTGTCCATTCATTGATTATGGGATCACATACTGAAGGTTGGCATCCCGACCCAAATTATACATGTTTCATAAAAAACAAAAAAAAAAATGCATGCTAATTACTTAGATTAGTTAACTTTGGTAACTTAGAAAAGTCTAACATATCGATTTGTTTGGAGTACTGATCGTCGGTGCTTCAGGCAACAGGCCTTAACTAGGAGTAGAGCTTGAGGGATGCGAACCAAGAGCAACTAGAGGATCGCCCACAAATGGATTGTCTTAAGGAATTGCTTCAAAGGCGGCCTCCTACTGAGCTATTGGGGTAAAAGTGGATGTAAAAGCACCTTACTCGACCCCAACAGTAGAAGGAGAGCTTACATCATTAAAGGCCACTTAGGCGGTCTCTCTTTCTCATGCTAGGGCTTCCCTCTTCTTGTCAAAGGTTAGAGAATCTAGAAAGTCGAGGAAGCTTAAGTCTAAGTTCTGATAATAGGAGAGTACCTCTTTCCTTATGTAGTGTGTGGAGTCTGTGGTCGAGTCTTCTAGCTCGTCCAACCACTTTTCAATCTTCCAATAGTTGACAACCGCCTTTTTAGCAATGGCATCACTATGGATCTCCCCAATCTCAATTTTAGAGATAATCTCCTCTATCTCTGAAACTTTCCCTCATAACCCCTGGACCTGCTACTCCAACTCAACCTTCAAATCAACTAGCTATAGTAAGGTAGCTTTAATACCTTCGCACTCGAACGCTTTCATCACCAGCTTGGTTTGTAACCTGGTTGTAAGCCCCTAAAATTGTGTTTAGGACAACCGAGTCTAGATTTGGGACCTCTAGGAAAAAGTAATCCGATTGAGCTAAAATTTCACGACTAAGATAAAAAAGTTAGTCAAAGTGACTTAGTAAAGTTAGATTTTGAAAATAGTGACCTAAAATCGCAATTTTTCTTTTATAAGTATAATTATTTAATATAGTACTAAATTGTTTAGAACCCCTAAAATCAAGCTTGGAATGCAACGGGAATTTAAAGATAAATTAATTAAGCTATAAATTGAAATAATATAATATAATTTACTATATGAATAAACACTTATTTTTATGAGTACTCCCAGTATAAATAATAATTATACCCATAAATTAACCCTAAATTATTACATTGTGTATATTATGTGTTGAATTCATAAAAAATAATTAAGGAACATATCTTAAAAATAAAAGATATGTTAAAAATATAATTATATAAGTATGGTTATATACTACACATGATATATACATTGGATATATGCTTGCATATTAGTAAAATTACTAAATAATAATGTAATATATATATAGAATATCAATATTTAAGCCAAGTATGTATCAAAGCTTATTTAGAAACATTCACAATTGTTGGAAAAGTTTGTGTGGCATGCCATAGGAGCTGGACTCCTGATTTAAAACGAAGAATTATGATGACAAGGGCACCTCATGCTTAATCTAATTAAGAAAGAAAAAGAAAAAAATAAAATAAAATAGAAGGAAAATTTTCAACCGACTTTAAGGCAATATAAAAGGGGTAGGAACTCCAAATGTGTGAGGTTTGGCAACTTAGGATTTAAGAGAGTAATTAAAAAATTGTAGAAAATTAGGAAAAATAAAAGATAAGGAAAAAAATACAAAAAGTAGCGGAACCCATTGTGCCCTACCCTTACCTGATCTAGATGAGCACCTAACAACTAGCCCGATCGGTCACCACCAATGGCTGCCATGCCTTGGCCGTCCGACACACTCCTACCACCCTACGGCCACCGGAGCACCAAAAAACAATCAGGTTAATTTTCTGTCTCATTTTTCAATAATTTTTAAAAAATAACAAATCCACCTAGAAAATTTGAAAAAAATTATATTTAGATTATTTCATACATGCTTTCATGTGATATTTTTCTTTTTGAAAAATTTGTAATATTTAATATACTTGCTTTAGAAAATCACTATTCATCCAAATTTTGACTTTAAAAATAAATGTATCAAATAATATTATTTCTAGCTCAAAATTTTTTTATAGGATGTGCATGATATATAAATAATTGCTATGTATTCCAAATTTTGATTTGAATATTTTTTATATTTATTTTATTTTGAGCTTAAAAATAGCTAGAAAATAGGTTGAAATTGTGAAATAAATAGGAAATTATGAAATTAAATGATATAATGAACCTATACTGATTTCTAATAAAGTATAATAATGTTGAGATAGGTTGAAATCAATTTTTTATAAAAAGAATCATAATTAGGTAATTTAGTATAATTTGGGGATAAAATCGTAAATTTAAATATATAAGCAATAAATCGAAAACCTAAAACCATGTGATAATTGAATTCCCCATATTTTTAGGAGTCTATGAAAATTTTCAAGGAATTATTTGGTGACTCGAGCTAATTATTACGAATTTATGTAGTAAAATAGCTTAATTTACGAATCAGGACATATTTCTAATAATAATAGGTTAAATATGATAAATAATACAAGAAAAAACACCTATACATGTATTGGTCGGATTTGATAAAAAAATATATATTTTTAATATATTTAATGATATTTTAATAACCGGAATATATTATATATGTGTTAGGGTTAAATAATACCTATATTATACAAATATATTGACAAATTAGATAAAATACAATTTAATAACATAAAATACGATAATATTTATTTAGATGTATATAACTATATTAAAAACTTGAACTACCTATGAAAAATCATCTATAGAAATAGGATCCGTAATACATGTCATTAGGTTTGTACAATCTTAACGACACTATTTTTACTGAAATCGAACAATCTTAGGTAATATAACCTCTAACTCTATAATATTACTAGAATGTATGTATTACGATAACCCTACCGGAATTACAACGTGATTTAACCAATTAAAAGTACATTTCAATATGATCAAAATGATATAAAATACATAATGATATAAATTACATATATTATTAATAATTAATAACTTAACTCAATATATATATATATGTAATATAATAAAATTATATATTATTATAGTAATATACTCTCTCTCTCTCTCTCTCTCTCTCTATATATATATATATATATATATATATAACTGTTTTAAATAAAACCTTAATATTTTCATAACTATTACAAAAACTGAATTTGGGTTTTGTGTATATAGGATTTCCCAATGGTCAGATTGTTGACAACCTGAGTCTTCCATAGTGAGCTTCTAAACAGGTAAGTTAGGATTCTAGCTTTACCGTTTGTTAGGATATTGTATTAAAGTATCTGAAACCTTAAGAGTACTTCTATTTGTGTGTGTAATTAGTTGTTTGTGTGTGTGCCATATATGTGTGTGATATTCAATTGTGACAGGAGTTGAATTCCTTAGTGTGTTGTTCTGCATATTCGCATTGTTTCTGTATTGTATGAACTTATTTGATCACTCTTGATTATAACTAATGATTATTCAACTACAATGAAACTAGACATGCTTAACTTTCGTTAAGGCAATAATTAGAAGTGCCAGGCTAAATACTGACTTCCTTCAATGAGGATAACTGAAATAGTTCTTTTTCTATCCTTAGTCGAACTAAGTAACAAGTGAGAAAGTTGTAGCAAGGGCAAGGGTCATAGTTCGAAGGTAGTTACGGGAGAAGGGTGTTTTTCATTGTATAAGCTTGAGTTTGGTTTGGTTTAAGTCGCAATAAAACTTCTTAATCCGAGTTAGAGCGGATGTAATTTCTCTAACCTCACAATGGACTAGATAACATTGTGTGATATTTTATATGATTGATGGCATTGCATCGTATTTCATCATAATTAATAACCTTGCTTCTGATTGTTTGGTGCTTTTCTAACTCTATCTCGCTTACTAAACTAGTTGTGCTCACATCTCCACAAACTCTTTTGCAGGTACTGAGTGAAGACTAGGATATTCAGATACCACCACCCTAAGTTAGTGTACTATTAACCAAAAAAACGAGGAATAAAAAATCAACTGAACTTAAGCTTTTGAGTTTTGAAGAAACCAACTAGAAATTCCCTAGGACACCCACTAGTTTCCTAAATTATTATGAATAGTTTGCAAAACTTGTGGTTTTTTATAAACTCTAATTATACGTTATAACTCTAGATGTGAGACGTTTATGTATGTACTGTTGTGTTATGAGACAATAGGTTATATAAACATGTATTTTGTAAAACTATACTACAGGTTTGATTATTCATAAGTTTGAGAACGGATGTTTGAAGTTGGTTGAGTTGTGTACACTTTGTATAGACTGTATCTACGGTAGTAGTTGTAAGGTTAATTTCTATTTTAGATTAGTTTATACGGTGGGACTGTTATGACTCTTTTTATTTGAGCCATGACACTGGCCGCTGATGCCTTCAGCTCGGCATTTTCTTTTTTGATTTAGGCCCTAGCTTCGCCTTCCTTGTCTAGCCTCTAAGAGAGGCAAGCCTTCGTCCTTTGCTCATACTTTAGCCGAGCCTTCAAGTCATCGGCCTTCTTAGCTGCCTTCTCAACATTCTCCTTTTCCTGATCTACATCCTTAAACTTTGCCTTAAGCCTCGCCACCTGTACACGAGAGTGATGTAAGCACCTGTTAGCCTTGGAGAATTTTCTTAAATATTTATTAGTAAAAGTCTTTGCCTCCTACAAATACTTCTCATGCCGATGCAACGCTTCCCTAAAGCCTTTTTTGTCTTTTTGGGTAGCATCAAATTTGTTTAGTTGAAGTAGCATCTACCTGTGGTATTGCAAATTGAAAAAAAAAAAAAGAAGAAGCTACATTTAATGCCATGACAAGTAAAATACAACACAGAACATAACAACATAGGAGTAAGAAAGACTTACCTACCACATCAACATGCTCAAGTAGCCCACTATCTCCAGAAGGTTGTATCTACCTTCCTTTGAGAGCCCTTCGAGGATAGCTTAGTTATCGGGGAAGTAAGACCCTATGGAAGCCTGGTAGCTAAGTGTCTAGTGCCACAGTGTTAGATCATTAGCGCGAACCTCTTATGTCGGTCTCAGGAGCTTCCCCCTAGCACTTTTCATCTATATCTCAAGGGTTCTCCTAAAAAACTCTTTATCCCGAGAGGTGTACAACACTTATCGTAATGAGTCCAGCTCTATCCTCATTAGCTTAAAATTGTTTAAGACTTTAAAAAATTCATTCCCCATATTGTTGACGCTTTGATAGGGATGAGCTGTTAGCTATTCATGCCATTTCCCCTTGCTCAAGGGCACCCTTGCTAAGGGTCTCTACTTCTTCACTCCAAGACCTAGCTCCCTGGTTGTCTTAGGAGCTTTGTGCTTCTAGCCAACTGCTTAAGGAAGGGTGACCTCTTCAACAATCTCTTCCTCCTTTGCCCTTAGAGGGAAAGCATTTGGACATCGGGCCACTCCATCTCGGCTCCTTCATTACCCATGACTGTAGGCTCGATAAAGGGGGCGAAGATAGGAGCGGGTAGAGCCACACCTAAAAGCTTTGCATCTGCGAGCTCATCCTGAATGCCGATCGGAATCGCCTGAGGAATAGATCTTGGTCATGCCTTGCTAGTCTCCCTAGGTCTCAATTTCGACCTTATTGCCTTGCCCTTCGACAGGTCTGCCTTAGCTTATGCTTGGCATCAACTCATTAGCTTGTCCATAGAAGGATGAGGCATCCTTGGGGCTAAATTTTTGCTTGCAAGAAATTCAATCGAAAGTTAGAAAAGGAAAACAGGATTAATAAGAACTATTTTCTTAAATCGCCCTTTTATAACATCAATATTTCATATGATTTACTATTTATAATTTTACAATATGTTATTTAACTAGGATTATAAAAGTTAATTATTTTAACTCACTTTTTACTTTGAAAATGGTTACTTTTATATATAATATCTCTTACATTTATCACAATCACAATCATTATTATGTTTACATTTTAATGATTATTATTAATTAAAATAATAACAATGTTTATTTGCATTTAATTTAGTATTTTGTCTTTTTATATCTATATTGATACTAGGAACTCAGCACATTCCAAAATATATTTTTACCTACATTATTCAATCACTTCCTCCTAGAATAATAAGAACCATTTTTTTCCCTACAAAGTTAATTAAGATTTTCAAGTAAATTTCTTGTTCCTACTTATAATGTCAATGAAGCAATCAACCTATGATTACTATTATTGTCAATATTAGTGGTGAGTGTAGTTCGGTTTGATACAGTTCGTCTCCTTTTATCGAACCGAACATAATATAATGGTTCGATTTTTTTTTTTTAAATTATGGTTTGATTTATAAATTTTTCAAACATAATTGAAACTGATTTGGTCTATGGTTCGAATTGTTTATGTCAAACTTTTACTAAACATTTTTATGTTTAATAAATATAGAATTTCAAATAAAATTTATTCAACTTAATTATAATAATTGATACAAAATTATGATAAAGAATAACAAAATATAAAAAATTTGATGCGATTTATGAAGATTGATGAAAAAAAATATAAAAAAGTACAAAATAATTATATAATTTTTTTTATTTAACTAAATAATTTGGTTCGGTTTCCCAAATCGATCTGTGAATCATTTATACATAACCAACCTAAACTGTAAACCAAAAGATTCATAAAAAAACCGATTTTTCGATTCGTTTCGATTCGATTCGATTCATAATTCACAGTTTTTTTGCCTAGCCCTAGTCAATATAATAAGAAATCATAGTCTAAAATGTTGTAAAAGCTTCTTTTATGGATAATTATAAAAGCTCAAATGAATTTTTTTCCCTTTCATTCTTTATCCAAAATAAGAGTCAGTTTTTAAAATATTGTTATTAGCTTTGTTTAATACTTTTATTATTTTTCATAATAAATATTATAGGTAGTCTATTTTTTTTTTTATTGCAAATGCATTGTGGGTGTATCACTTGCTAGTCATATTTGTAAATTCCTTTTACATAATAGTTAATGCTTTTATTATAAGGTAAATTATAAAAATACCCTTGAAATCTATTCAAATTATACAAAGGTCAATAACTTCTGAAATACTAAATTTACACACCATTGAAAAATATTGACGCAAAACTCTAGAGAGGATCCATTTGCTTCACCTTAAATTTGAATCCTCTCAATTTTCCTTAATTTATTAATCAATTGTTAAGATTATCCAGATTTTTTAAAATACATTATGATGTCATCTTCTTCCTGATTATTGATTATACATGGCAGTACTTAAAGTATAAATTGAGAAACATTGAGGGTAATCAAATTGAAAGAATCAATTTCTAGAAGTCTTACCAAAAAATATAGAAAGTTTTCTAATATGAAGTAGGGATGCCACTAGAGCAAGTTCGGAACGAGTTTTGCAAAACTCGAACTTAATTCGATACCCTATATTGCTTCCAAAAACCCTATAGTGTTTGTCAAAATCTTATAGGGTTTGCACTCCATTTTCATAACTCGTTCCTATAGTGTTTTAGAAAATCCGGTTAAAACTTGACCCGACTTATGATATTACTCAATTTATTAACTTTCAAATTTAACTCCAATATGTAGAGTTTTCCTATTTCTTCCCATGATTTTTTTTAGGAAAAAAATAAAAGAACATAAATTATGAAAGAAAAGAAAATTATGTCTATTTTTAACTACGACTAATAGTTGTTCTTTCTAATTTACTAAATTAAGTGCAAACAATGGCGCATTAATCGAGATACATTACATAATTTACATATATAAATAAATGTAGCCGGTGATATGGGCCTTAGGGATAAGATTAAGAGCTCTTATATATATACATATTATTATTTTATAACGAGTTTGGGTTTTTCATCGAATTTTTTCTAAATTTCAAAATCCGACCTATAACCCTATAAAATTCAAGAATTAATTCTAAAACCTGCCTTAAAACCCTATGAGATAAAACTCTATAAGATTTTTGACCGTTTGAATATCGGAAATTCTATAATGACTCATCTTGTGGCATTCTTAATAGGAAAATTCAAGTTTCAAATTTCATAATTCTAAAAGATGAGTTGGTTCAAAAGTTATTAAAGGATCAACTTCACCGATCAATGTATACGAGTAATGCATTTAATTAAGTTCCATTATGTAAGCTAGATTCAAACAAGGCAAGATGTTCTTATTTTCAAGTTAATCTTTGAACAAGAATTTTTATGGTAATCACGTCGTATAAACTGCCAACTCTATTAAACTTGCATATTAATTACAAGATAAGTTGGTATTGAATTTCTGGATCTTAGTCAAAATAAGTTTTTGAATCATAAGATTAGTTGATTTAAGTTGAGATTATTTTAATTAGAGAAAAATACAAGAAAATCTCTAACGTTTAACTATATATACAAATTAGTTTTTAACATTTTATTTAGTCTATTTTAGTTCTCAACATTTTAATAAATTTATAAAAAAGTTACTATGTTAGTTTTTTAATTATGTATGGATATGTTGAGAATTAAAATAGATTAAATGAAATGTTAAGGATTAATTCATATATATAAATAAACGTTAGAAATTTTTTGTACTTACATAGATTAATTATATGCTAATATATATTTATAGTAACGGAAAATTTAATTGAGTTTAACGAAAGGATTTATTTTATGCAACTCGAAAAGATTAAGGACTAAATTAGACTAAATAAAATTTTAAATATAGATTTATAAAAATATAAAATATTAGGGACCTTTTTTATACTTTTTCCTTTTAATTATTGAATTTGCCATTTAACAACCATATCCATACTCCCACACCTATAAAGACCCTTGAAGTACTCAAGGTAAAGGATTCGAAATCTTAGGTCTTGGCTCTTCTGTTGTTATTTTCATCTTCTCCCTCGCACACTTTACCAACTTGAGTGTTGGAGTGTCTACATTGGAGATATCTTTGCCTAGATCCCTCATCCAAACACACATATATCCTTCCTTAAATCTGAGCTTATCACCGTCGAGAAAGCAGCAATAGCGATTATGTTGGAAAAGTTTCGTTTTGTGGATATAGATGAAGACTTATCTATTCTTACGCTTTAAACATTCGAAATTTAAATTCAATTTTATCTGCTAGAATAAGTTATTAGTCTTATGGTTATCATATGTATTTAAATTTAACTTTTTTTTAAACTTAATTTGCTGTAAAAATTTGAGGATATTTAATTTTAAGGTAGATAAGTTTGTTTTATTCAAAGACTTCATAAAGAGAGACCTATGTCAATTCGTCCACCTCGTACGTGCCAGCACTAGTGGCTCATAAGCATCAAGTGAATTAGTTGTGGGAAGTACAGTAGTTAGATAGGTAAGATTCAATTATTATCAAGACGATTTTGTGTAAGCTTCAAAAGGATATCATTCAAATTTAAATCGATAATTCGAAATTCAGTTGTATATGATTTTATGGAGTATTATCAGCAATTTTTTTTTTTTCCTTTCCAAGAAGTGGTCAAATATTCGACTAACAACAACAAGATATTAAAACAAGTTTAAATTAGGTACATATTTTTTTAAGACCATTTCTTTCAACCCGTTACATTATTATTCATACAACTTGAAGCTCAAGCATAGTGCAACAACTAATGTGGCTCTTCAGAAGACTCTTTCATAGTGCAACAATTAATATAGCTCTAAAAAATAAAATAAAATAAAAACCCTCTTCAGAAGACTCTTTATAGCTTCACTACTCACTAGGCAGCTTGTTTTATATTGAAAAGTTATATTTGTAGAAATCATCTTACTTCTATACAATAGCTTTTAATGTTAAATAAGTTGTAGCAATTATTTTATTGAAAAGAGAAACAAATTAGATTCTATAGATCTTTTAAAATATTAACATAATTTGAAAACATGAAAAGGTACGATATTATAATTATACCATTTACCCATAATTAAAAGTAAGAGGATACAAATAGGGTAATAGAAAAGTTGCATCCTATATTTTGTCTAATTCGTCGGATACTAAAACGGATAACTAAAGCCTACCTAAAGATCATCGAGAACCATTTCTTTTTTCAAACTATCATAATTACTTCTAGACCATTGTCGTAAAATTTTATGAATATAAGTCTCATAATGAAATGAATGAGCTTCATTTCCCCTATTCCCCAATATTATAACTAATAGTTGCCCAACAAAAAAAAAAAAAAAAAAAAAAAACTATAATTACCTTAGAAAAAGTAGTGCAGGATGCCTTAGTAGTTAGTACTAGGATTTTGACATTTTGATGGCCGTGATTGGTAAAGTGAGAATATGTTTTGAGGTCATAAGTGGAGTGGCGGAGTTTAGTAGGAAAATTATATTTACCAAAGATATTTTACAAATGTAGCCACATAATTTTTGATAAGAAGTTAGGAATATATTGTATGAAAATCCAGGATCTTAATGGTTCCAACTTTTAGAATTATTGATTACAATATAGGTTGTAACCAATAGTTTGTGCAATGATTAGAAATTTAGAACCATATCTATTTTAAGATATCTAACAAATATTATAAATATGTGTAAAGTTTAATAGATTCAATGAATCGATAAGTTTCAATAAAAATATTTACACAAAAATATTGTTATGATTACACTTGCAGTTGAGGCTCAATTGCATATTGTTGATGACTGGTTGTTTCTATGAACCTCCAAGTCTAAGGCCGACCTATAGAACATGCCCTATATCAAGAGAACAAGACAAGGAAAGATGGTGGTTTGTGGAAAACACAACCGCTTATCTGTAATCTTATAAGATTTGCTCCCCAAAAGCACAAACACCTATGGAGAATAGGGTAGTAGAAATTAGCCAACCATAGACCACTTGCTCCTCCTATATATCCCCTCAACCAACTTAGCTATGCAACCTTTGGTACTATATTTTCATCATTATACTCACTGTCTTAAGCATCGAAGTGTTTATATTGCCTTAAATATCGAAATGCCCATACTAAAGATAATTTTGATGGCCCTAAATCATGTTTGTTGATCTTGCAAGCCTTGTAGCTCTATCGAAACATGGAGACTCTTTGAGCCTCGTTCAAGATCCCCATAATGTTAACAAGCCACCAACACCTATGACGAGTTATGATCCACTACTTTATCATTAATTAAGCTGATGGAGGTTTGATGTGGCAATACTGGTCATGCTATGTGAGGCATGAGAATGAGTATGTAATAGCCATGGTAGCAATAGAGTTGTCAATAGTCTTGTTAGCTTGAATGTGTTATGATGGTAGTCGTGAGGGCAATAACAATAGCAATTTACGTGATGGTGTAAGCAGAACTAATGATTATAGTGGTGTATAACTAGTGATGAGTGTGGCAATAGTAGTGGTGCGAAGTGCTTGAAAGAGAATCATTTCGACAATTGAGTGGTAAAACTTTGATTCAAGCAATGTAAGTATTTTAATTTTTTAGATTTTTATAATCGAGAGAGCTTGCAACTTTAAAATGAAGATTTATTTATTTCTTTATTTTTTCAAACCACATCAAGTCTTCAATCTTTAAAGCAATATATATATATATATATATATATATATATATATTCTTTTTCTTTTTCTTTTTTAATAAAATATCATTGTTGTTTGAAAGTTTTGCAGAGGTGATACGCTAGATCAACGCAAGAAAGAAAAAAATAAAATAAAAAACGAAATAAGTTATAGCATCAAATAGCATGCTAGGATTTGGTCTGAAAGTTGTAGCAATAAATTGCTAAAATCTAAAAAGTTCTACAAATTCCTGGACAATTCAATATAAAAAAAAAAAGAAAAGAAAAGAAAAAAGGCATTTTGGCCCTAAGTCTATTATTATATAACCAAACAAAATAGCTGGTCAAGGTGGGTTGAGCCAAACACCACTCTCTAACAGATAGGTTGACATGATGCAAGCACCTTAAGGTCGAAATGAGCTTGAAATTGTCATCCCTTTTGAAAATCCTTTTAAAATGGGTAAAAATAATACATGGTTACAAAAAAATGCTTTTGAAAATGAGTACACCTTAAATTAAAACTTCTTACATGATTGGAAGTGTAAGTCCCCCATATTCAATAAATTATGAGGTGGTTCATGTCAAATGAAAACCCTATTTCTACTATAAACAAAGAACACATAAATTTGACTTAAAATACAAGACCAATAAAAAAAATTATCAGACTCTCTATACACCCAAATGATGCAATGTATGCAAACTATGCTAATTCAAGGATCATATGTTGATCCTAAAATGTTTGGAAAAAAAATTTTCCCCACACTTCATGGTTGCTAGAAACCTTTTCTAGCATTCATGAATCCGCAATGCCCAGCAACTCATGCCAAGTTCCGGCGATGCATTGATGATCTTAGACACTAGAGGAAGAGCAGCCTGCATCTTCCCATTCCTCCACCCTTAGGAGTGACTCAGACATCTAGCTTTCCAGCGAGACCGACTTCGAATAACCTGTACAATGAGGAAAAACTTAAGAAAATTGGCATCACAATGAAAATGCTATCAAATTAATCAAACTGCACGGTATATGTCCTTGGCTTGGTAAACATTTTAGAAACAAAGTGGTAGCAAATTAAATGGAAATGGCTGCTGAATTAATAGAAGAAACTCCTTTACAGAACACAAATATAAAAAAATAATAATAATAATAATAAGTACAAGATTGCTGTGCCAAAATCATGAATCTGTGAAATGTTGTTTGCAAATTAATGTTCATCTAGCAACTCCGACATATATGATTCTACAGGAAAAGCAATCTTGGAGCACACTCACTCTTGATGACCTAATGCTAGCTACATGGCATATGTATCTCTAGAATGAAAAAGGGGCAGTAATGGAATGCAGGATTTAGAAAATGTCAACTACAATAACCAAGTCCTCCATTCCCCATTTCCTCTGGAGATAATTCGAGCAATCATGCTTCATTGGGTTGTTATTAAGGTAATGCACCAAAAGCAAAAATGAAATCTGAAGCATTTAGAAAAAATCATATTCTAGAACACCGAAAAAATTCTATCACCACAAATTACGTAGGTATTTCACAAGCTGTGATAATGCAGACTGAATGCAAAGCTCACATATATAGCGTTAATTCGAAAACACATCCTACCTCTAGAATGCAAAATTATTAACGTGCAAGGCTAGACTTGAAGCCCTCCCTCTAGTAGCACTAGCAGTTCCACAGCTTTTTGTGCAGCTGCAATCTAAGAATACCTGCAAAACAGTAGCACCCAAGCATTAGGTGGTAACAAAGGCAAAAGAAGGATGACATTCAAGCTTTACACTTAACCTTACCCCTGAACAATATGGATGCGTATTCTGACAGACCAGTTTCTCACACAGCTGCGTGCTCGGCACCACTACCAGGCATAAACTGAGGAGATGGAGCTGTGATCATGAATTGTGGTTGGGATGGAATAGCTGAAGCTATACCTGTTAAAATCGACACAATATTATAATGAAGGCCTTAATGTTTCTATTTTTCAACAAATTGTTTTATCTAATGGATTGTCAACCAACTTTGCATCCAAGACTCTGCAAAGCATTTATATGTAAGTTGGACTTCAACTATATTATGTTGAGAAAAATAGGTCAAGGTAAAAGCCTCAAATGGCAATTCTTACATAAATATCAAGAAGAAAAAATAGTTAAAAGCGCATAAGAGTTCGGGTGTCTGTATAAGAAGTTAAGTATGAGATAGAATAAGACCTGAACAATTGATAAGCAAAACACCATTAGGTTTTGTTTTTAATACTCACGACCAGGAAAAAAGACACAAGTTAAATGTGTAAGGCCCATGATAGAACAAGATGCAACTTCAATGCCAAATAAAATTATCACCAATAAGTGAGGACTAAAATCTCGAGTTAGGGCATGGTATACCAGCAGGATACGACGCTTGAACTGAAGACATATGCGACGTTGTCATAGCATTAGCACTTGGACTGCCAAAATGCATGATATGATGGCCCGGCAATGCATATCCCTGCAATGCTGTATTAGCATGGCTAGAGGAAATAGTTTGACCAAGTTGGCTGTAAGGATAAATCGCTGTATTGCTTGTTCCGGGAACTCCATATATCTGAAGGTATTGCTGACCCATGTAAGGGTTGTAAATGCCCTACATTGAGAAAGCATTACCGAAAATCTATGCATCAGCAAAGTAAACACATCGAGAAACAAAACTTTTGGATGCTTTTGGCACATTACATACCTGTGGATAGACATATTCATGTCCATAAGTTGAGTACCTGCACAGGGCAAAAGGTCAAAGGCTTAAGCAATGCAATGAACCAGAATTGACATCATCTACTCATCTCTCACTTCTCTCAAGGCTCTTCAGTAGAAACAATGACAACGCCTAGGTAATCAAGGGGAAAAAGTTCTTAGTCATGATTAAAATAAAAATTACTGATTTCAAATCAAGCTATATGGATGTAGATCTGAAAAGTAACGTGCACAATTACCCTTTTGCATTCCAGCAAGTGATAAATAATTAATTCTGCGAAGCACATTACCTGTACATCAATTGTGTTCTCAACTATGCTTCCATCTAAATTTTGTGCTTTTGCAGAGCCAGCCTGGATTAGCCCTATATCAACTCCAACTATATTCATGCATTTCTTGAACCAAAACTTGTGGTCATTGTGATTACTTCTCCATGATGTATTTGACAAGAAATTGATGTGTCATTATGATTTTCAAAAGTTTGAAATGCCCCATATTGAAATGTTTCCTGTATTTCACTACATCCATGCCAAGATTTCTTTACAAACACTGCAGGATATCTAATCCATGCCAGTCATATAATTCAAAACAAACCAATTTGTACCGAAGACCAGTTTTTCCATGGACTATTTCATATAACTAAACATCATAAGGACATGCTGAAAATTAAAAGGTCCAAGTAGGGAGGTACAATTTTTGGGGACACAAACAGGAAAACAGACATTCTTACTAAAGAGAAATATTTCAACATTGTTATTTCCTGATCAGTTAGTGCAAGAATTGCCAATACTAAGGAGCTGCGAATTGATCATAGAAAACATTTATCAACCAAGCAAAGAAAAAGGATGTTTTGTAAGGCTTATTATTAAAGTGCTACCACCATGATCTACAATAAATAGCATAAACATATATACCGTTACCCAAGATACGGAAAAAGTCCTCAGATGCATAAGTTGAGCAGAGCAGTGTATTCCTTTACCCAGTGATTTAAAAATAAAAAAGAAAAAGAAGGCACACAGAATAGAAACTCACTCTCTATCCAGCAGCAAAACACTCAAAAACAAGAATCAGGAGAAAGATAATTGGATATCCACTTAAAATACAGAATGAAACAGCATCACAGGGTACATGCGGTATAGAGATAAGTTCACATGACAAAAAGAAAAGGAACTTTTTTCAGCCAAAGAAGAAGGAATTTAAATACAAAAATGAACACAATAATATTGCTTGTTAGAGAGAAAGGCATTTGAATAGTCCTATGAATAAACGTACCCATAAAGAGGATATACGTATCCCTGTTGATAGTTATAGGTAAGAGGGTGCTGATAGCCATAGTTTCCGACATAAGCCCCACGAATAGCTTGGATACCTCCTACATATGGTGTAGTTGGTCTTAGCCGTCCTACACAAGCAAAGAAAATAAATCTATTTGATTCATTGAGAGATTGGTATAAGATGAAAATGTTGGAAATTATGTGATTGCTGAAATTAAATGTGCATAAAGAAGATTATGACAGGCACGTATACATTTACAAAATCTATGGTGCATGCTTAAGCAGAGAATAAATGCTAAGCACAAAGTTGCATTCAAACCAAAAGTTTCTTTTCAAGCAATTAGAATCTTCAGTAAATTCTTTCAAATTATACCCAAAAATTGCTATCAAATTATGAAACGCGTCCCTCTTGTACTTTTATTGGAAACTTTTGCAAAAGAAGCCAAACATTGAGCAGAGACAAACCGATGATGATGCTTAAAAGCAATAAGTGCTGATTTTATTAGCATTGAGGTGAGATTAACAGTTCCATCGTCAGTGTGGTTCATTTAAGAATTATACTGTGAAGTTCACAATCCCAATTACAAGATGATTATGGAAAATATTAATCATACTGTGGCCTGGATCATCATAACACACCTAAGTTGAACTTCAGAGACATATGAGAATGCCAATTCGATTAAATATCAAGCCTTGGAGAGATGGATTACCATATGGGAGAGCTGGCCGTAACCGTCCAAGTGAAGCTAAATTACAATTAGCCCTCCTACCATCAATCACTGGAGTTGGATCCACACAAGCTCTCCTTGCAGCCTCCGGTTCCCGGAAAGTCACCTACATCCTCCATACAAACAGCAGAACATTCTCCAGTCAACGTCAACAAATATCACATTAAAAGCAGACTGAATCACGCAAATATTAACATTTCTGAAAACAGAACAATCAGAAATCAGCCCACCCATAACAATCCAAAATCAAACATCGAACTGATAAGCATCCTCACGATCATTATATTAATCAACAATAAAAATAATTACAGCATCCTTCTTAACATTCACTAAAGTAATGAT
Source organism: Lumnitzera littorea (assembly GCA_024138015.1). Taxonomy (NCBI): domain Eukaryota; kingdom Viridiplantae; phylum Streptophyta; class Magnoliopsida; order Myrtales; family Combretaceae; genus Lumnitzera; species Lumnitzera littorea. Next base: position 15,680,805 of record JAMXBB010000012.1, on the reverse strand, counting down.
GATCTATATCCATATTTATGTCGGTATTTATCATTACTAAGTGCTTATCAGGAACTAAATGAAGAAGGAATACTCACAAAACCATAACCTTTTGATCTTCCAGTGTTTTTATCAGTAATCACAACAGCTTCAAGAATATCACCAAACTGTTCAAAATACTGTCTTAAAGTCTCACTTTGAGTTTCCCAGGCAAGACCACCCACAAAGACCTTAGTATATGTTGTATCACCAAAAGGACTAGGATTATTATTCATGACTTGGAATCCAGAAGTACTTGAAGTTGACTGATATTCCATGAATCCCACCCAAAGAAAAAATTAAACAAAAAAACAAAAAGAAAGAAACACCCAACAACAAAATAAGAAGACCCAATTTAAGATTGTCTGCAAAACAAGAAGATTCTTAATTCTTATGTCTAGAGATTGAAACTTTCAAAAACAAAATCTCCTTTTTAAACCTGATCAAGTGATGATAAAGCCAATACAATACTCAAAAAGCCTCATTTCAACCTCCTTGAATCCATCAAAGTAGATGAATCAAAGAAAAGGATGAGGGAAGCAGAGATCAAGGAGTGAAAAACCAAAAAGTTGAAAAAAAAAAATAAATAATAATCAATAAGAGTAAGGACCCATATGAATTATAAGAAAAAAGGGACAGGCTTTAAAAGCTATATGCGATGCTATGGCTATGCTATGATAATACTACAACAACGAAAGAAGACATAGTATTTGAAAGTTGTCAAGTTTAAGTTTAGTTAAGTTTTACAAAGTAAATAACCGCATGTAACTGTAGTGTAGGAGAAGGGGTTTTTTTTTTTTTTTTTTTTTAGTTTTTTCTTCCTGCTTTTGTTTGAGTATGTCTATGTCTATGTGTTGTGTACTTTTGAGTGTGTTGTTGCTTTATTAGACGTGGGGTGTGTTGGTCGTGATGATTAGAAGGAGCAGAGGAAGAAAAGGAAGGATCTTTAACAATTTACGAAGAGAGAGAATGTGAGTTTTGTGTGTTCTCTTAAGAGTTTTCTCGTTTTTCACTTTTTTGTGAGTTGGAAAGCGAAATTAAATTCTTGTCGAATTTCGTATTTTATGTTACGGGACGGGACATAAACCGTCATGATACGCCAAATTATAAAATAAGAAATTAGTAAAAGGAAATTGTTAATGTTGCTCACGGTCAAAAGAAAGAAAAAAAAAATGATTTTATATTTTTTATATATTTACTTTTTTCTGAGAGTATGAAATTAGCTTTTAAAAACGAAAATTTTTTACTTTAAAATTATTAATGAATACTAAGATTGGTGTAACCTAATCGTATCACAATTAGTTCATATCAATATATATTAAAATTCAAATACCTCTTTTTCTAAAAAAAACAAATATTGATGAATATTCAAGCACTTGTTAAAAGAAATCATTGCAAAGATATAAAAGAAAATAATATATTTTAATCTAAAAAATTTGATAACTTTTTACATGAATTTAGTTGGACGATCGAGTCACTTAAGAAGAATTGGGATTATTGTCAATGAAGATTAAAAAGATGATTCAAACCAATTTTTTTAGAAGGATTAGTCAAACCAATTGGATCGAATGGGTTAACTCCATGTTTGCTAGCATTGGTTTAAATTAATAGAGGTTATTAAATAAATTAGAGCATATGGAGTTTTATTAAATTTTCCTCACTATTGCAAATATTCATTTTCTTAAAATTAATGGTTTGGTATGAATAGGTATTATTTTCCTCACTAATACCTGCAATTAATGTGAAGCTAGTAATCCTCTCTGATAAATTACTTACTCATTCCTCACTTAATTGAATAGATTTAGATATTTTCAAATATAGATTTTTTGAAATCTACTCTCACGAGATGAGATACAAGTATGAAGACTTCCTATTCCTTTATTTACCTTGAATTCTGTACTTTAAGATATAAATAATACAAGCTATAAATTACTTTATATCCATCCTATAAAAAATTACTAGATAATATTAATAATAAATAAAAAATGATGACATTATCTTTTCTTGCCAATAAATGTTTTAGTAAAAAAAAAAAAGAAAAAACTCAAGACCATAAATTAATAAGCTTAAATGATAACACGTAATGCTACCTCTCTTACTTTATGTTTTTCATTTTTTTTAATCTTATTCCTCTCCTATTTTCCTCTTCAATTTTACATTTTTCATCTTTCCACTCATTCTTTCTTATTTGCCAAGTAGTAATGACAATATCACATATAAACACGAAATAATGAAGATAGAAAAATATACTCTATTGTTTTTTAATTTAATAGATTTTGTTACAAGTTTTATAGATTTTATATATGAAGAATCTGTAATATCATATATAATTTTTTTTATATCACATAAAATTAGAATTTATAAGGAAAAAGACAAATTTATAGGTCCCAAAGGTTTACCAAGTTTGCATGGTATAGATTTTAAGTTGGTTTTAAGTTACTAGGGGTAAGTTTCAATTCTAAAATTTATAATTTGTATTTTATAAGATAAGACATAAATAAGGGTTCATATTTTACCTACTTTATATCTGCTGACCCTATTTGCAATCCAAACACATTAAAACCATAATTGATCTAGATCTCTTGAATAAAATTTTAATAAATATAGTATAGATAAAATATGATAATTATATGAAAAATTTATTGATCAATGAATCTTTCTTCAGATCTCTTTATCGCTTTATCTTGCTTCACGTTACGTTTTTTCTATAAGGATCGGTATTGCTACGGAAATGCTTTTTTCCTTTTTCGCTCCCTTCCTTTTTTTTTTTTTTTTTTTTGCTCAAACATAAAAGAGGAAAAGGATTGAAGCAAATAGAATTGATTCGTAAAATCCATTGTTTTCATCGATAGATATTTAAGCATGGAAAACTTTTTGCCATGTCATTTTTAATTAAAATATGCAATCAATGTTATACTCAATAAAAATTCATAATACCTATTTGTATTATTAATCTAAAAATTTTTTCTTTTCCTTTTAATTATAACCGAGAAGGGAGATTCAAATTTCATCCATTATATTGCAAGATCGATATTAATATTACTAGGTTATAAGTCCATTGGTTGTTAACAGTGAAAAGTCTAACTTTATTGTATCTTATTTGTTTATAAAATTTATTTTAGCTTTAATTTTATTAAATGGGAAGGAAAAAGAAAAGGGCTTGAAATGGATAGTTGAAAAGTATCTTAATACATTAATTCCATAATTATTTGTTGTTGTATTATTTATTTTTCAAGTATATGTAAGATTGCAATCTAAGACCGTGAATACTTGTGAATCAGATTCATATTCGAAAATTCATAAAAATTGAATTCATTTTTATATAAACTATTTCTTTTATCAATTATATTACAATTTGAGAAAAGAGATATTCGAATTTTGATCTATTTTAGTAAAAAATTAATTTTAATTTTATTAAATTTATTAGTGTATTCCTGGGCTTAGATTACAATCTAACATATATATTCATTAATGTTTATTTCCTAAAAATTATTTTTTTTATATATATTTTTTTTTTTTTCTTATCGAATGAAAAGTACATGAAACATGCCGTCTTTGCTTTGCATTTTGGTGCGTGTGGGTCGTGCGTTGGCGTTCTCAAAACTGTGAAGGGAATTTCTGAATCAAACAGCACATACTCATAGGCCGACAGCCTGGTATGTGGGACTGGGACCCACTCATTCACTCACACTCTCTCTCTCTCTCTCTCTCTCTCTCTCTCCCTCCCTCCTTTGTATCTTATTCTTTCATCTCTCCCTTCATTTGCTCTTGGAAATTTCACCACTTCAACCTTGATCACGTCTCGGATGACGAAATCTTGTGAAGTACTTCAGTTTTCAGAATAATTTACGTAAATTTCCTTCATTAGCCCAGACAAGACCAGGGATCATCCATACTTACCTGAATCACCCGAAACTATGTAAGAAATCAATTTTAATGTCACAGTTCTCAAACATTAATGTCTTACTATTAAATTTCTTCATTACCTTTATAATTAGAAATATGTTGTTTATGTCACAAATAGTTCAAGGTTTCAATAAATTAATAAATTTTCATTACTTGGATGGTGTTTACTGTTCTATACTTTTTCAGCAAATTAGGATATAAAAATTAAAAAAAAAAAAACAATTCTAAATCGTTCTATAATTTTTTATTTATAACATATATCACGTTCAATCCTTTCTATATAAGGCACAAACACCTCTAACATACCCATCTAGTATAAAATAAAATAAAGGGATTGTTGACATTCAACATTAGGAGGTGGTCAAGGCTGAAGACAACTTGCAAAAAGAGTAAATGTAAACTCAAAGGTTCGTTAGAGGTAGTTCCAATGCAACTATTCTAATACTGAAGTCAAAAATAGAGAAAAAAGAAGGTAATGTAACGAGAATGGCTAAAGATTAGCCCCCTTATCTAATGGTGTCTTCTTGTTTTCATAAAATTAGCCAGCGTGTTATTCATAGAAAGGGAATTGTATCTTCAAAGATGCACTCCAGAATTAGTGGAGAAAATCTTGAGCCAATTGTGTGCTAACTGGGGACTTCCTTAATTTGGACAAGTGATTAGAAGCTCAATCCTTACTTTAGGAGGGTCATTTGTAATACTAATAGCTTAACATGAGTTATGATGAGGTCAATTGAGCTTTAAGCAGCTTAGCTAAGGCTTTGAATAGGTTGGTCATAAGTTTTTCTTATTCAACTCATGCTCCAACGAAGTTGGTGTAAGATAGGAGGCTCTCGTCTAAAATAGCCTATCAACATTTATCTCTTACTCTTGCTATGAGTAGGCAAGGAGAGTAAATTCTTAATAGAGTTTCTAAGCTCTAAGGTAAGTTGGTAGTTGAGTTGGAGACTATGGGCAAGTTTTCCTAACATGTTACTTATCTTGTATTCAAAATCATGGATCGAAGCTTTGGTTTGAGTGAAGTGGCAAGGTAGGGAGGTCATCCAAGGTGGATCAAACTTGTGCTTCCACAATTATAAAGTAAAGGAGACATAGTCTTTGCCAAGCTAGTGTATCAAGGATTGTACTAAGTAGTAGGGTCTTTTGAGTTGAATTAGGCTTTCATTCCTCTATGCTAAGCTAGCACGGTGAGAGGTATGTTAGGCAATGGAAGTTTCAAGCTGCAATAGGCTTTTACCCCTTAGATCGACTTTTGGTAGTTGGAGTTAGTCAAATGGAATGATTTACTCCTATTTTAATGTATTGAATTTTGAGGTGTTACAACTTACTAAAGAAGCTTCATTTAATATGCCTTAAAATGTTGTTTTCTTCTTTTGTATTATTTATATTTGGTCTTGTATCCATTCTTGTTTCATTGCCATATGAGGTTTATATCTCGACCTAAGCATTACTAATGCCTTGTGACTTTAGTGGTTGTACTTGTTTTTGCAACTTATGATGCCTTTTAAGGGGTCTCATGACCAAAGTGGATTATGGACAAACGCCTCATGAAGATGTCCACTAGACCAAAGTGGGGCCACACTTATAGCAAAGAAAGCTCGTTGTAATAAAGCGAATCTTAATTGGGTTTGTAAGAGGTTGAAAAAGACCTATAAAGGATGGTCATTGGACTAAAGTGGACCTTAGCTGAACTTATAATAAAGAGAGCCCATTGGATTAGAGAGGATTGTGGTTGGGCTAGTAAGAGGTCGTAAAAGACCTATAGAGAATGTTTATTGGGCTAGAGTGAATCATAGCTAGACTTATGGTAAAGAGAGCTTGTTAGACTAGAGCAAATCATGGTTGGGCTGGTAAGAGGTCTTAAAGACCTAAAAAGGATGTCTGTTGAGGCAAAGCGGATTGTAGCTGAACTTATAGCAAAGAAAGCCTACTAAATCATAGCAAATCGTAATTGAGTTGGTAAGATGTTGTAAACGACCTATAAAGGATGTCCGTTAGGCTAGAGCAAATCATGACCAGAGTTATAGTAAATATATGGAGAAGATATTATTGTAATTGGTTAGATAAAATATATGGAGAGGATCTTACCATAATCACCTAGATAAAACATGTAGAGAAGATCTTTGCCATATTTAGCCAAATAAAACATGTAGAGAAGATCTTGTCATAATTGGCTGGATAAAATATATGAAGAGGATCTTACCATGATTGATTGGAGTAAATATATAATTTAGCCATAATTAGCTGGAGTAAAAATATGGAGAAGATCTTGTCATAAGTGGCTGAATAAAATATATGGAGAGGATTTTGCTACAAGGGGTAAGAGTAAATTTAGAAGGTATGCTCATTGTTGGCAGTAACAAAAATATGGATGGTAATATAATATTTGGCCATAACCAGTACGAGTAATATTGGTTCATGATGGTTGCCATTGTGATTGTGCAACTAAAGTGTCATGACATTAACAACGATGGTAGAGTGGTTGTTTTGTGGCTTTCATGCCATTACAGATGTGATTTCTCATAGACAACACCAAAATCTTGACATTTAACATTAGGAGGATGATCAAGGTGATAATAACTTGCATAAAGAGTAGCCTTTAAACTTAAAAAGGCTGTCGGAGGTAGTTTTGGCGCAATTATTTCGATGCTTAAGTTAGAAAGTACACGATGAAAAGGTACGTAATAAAATGAGAGGGACTAAAGATTGGACCCCTTTACCTAAAGGTGTCTCCTTGTATTTATAAAAGTAACTGATGAGTTATTTATGGAAGTAGATCATATCTTTATTGATACACTCCAAATTTGGTGGAGCAAATCTTGAACTAGCTATGTACCAACTATGGACTTTCTTAATCTGGCTGAGTTGTCGAGAGCTTAGTCCATACCTTCGAAGGGTCATTTGTAATGGTAACGACTTAATTTGAGTAGTAATTAGGTTGATTAAGCTTTGAAAAGGTTGGCCAAAGCTTTAAACAAGTTGATCATTCGCTTTTTTTACTTAACCTAACTTCAGCAATGTCGGTATAAGCTTAGAGGCTCATGTCAAAATAACTTGTTGATATGGATAAAACTGTCCAATCTCCATTAAGTGTCTACGTCTATATATTTGACTAATCTCGTCTTACTATATGTTTAAATAAAGAAGGAAATATCAAATTAGAGAGAGAAAGATGTTGAGAAATTTCTTAACCTTTACTTGTGAAAACACTAAACCTACATAGTTTTGCTCATTAGGCCGAACCAGCTTAGAATTATCAGTTCATAAGCCAAATGAAGGCTAAACCGGTTCTAGGCCAGTTTGTTAGCCCTTAAACCCTTTTTTTTATTTTAATATTTAATTTTTTTATTAATTTTAATAATTTCTAATTTTTCATCAATTTCCAACTTTTGTGTATTTTTTTCCTAAACGTGACCTCCTTTTTTCTTTTTTATTGTACTAATTCATCAATAATTTTTAATTTTTTTATTAATTTCTAACTTAATGTGGTTTGAACTTTTTTTTTTCTCTCAAATTTTATTTTTTTTCCCATATTCAAATCTCAAACATTTGACAAGTTTTACAAAAATTATTTATATTAATTTAAATTGAATTTTTCATCCATCCTTAACATATGTTAATTTATGATTAGTCATTTATCATTAATTTGATTATATTATTTATAGAAAATTATCATTTATCATCATAAAAAAGGTAACTTTGATATGTTATAACCTAATGAATATCATTCAATTATTTTTTTTTTGACTTAATCGCTTCACTTCTCTCTCTTTATTTTTCTTTTTTTTTTTTTTTTTTCAAAGGGGTGAACCGGTGGGTTGATGGTCGGCTGGCCCATTGGTTTGGGCAGTTCCTACGCCTTGAATTGCTTGGGCTTTTTAGGCCCAGCGGTTTTAGGGATGGTTTAGATCCAGCCATTTTTGAACTGAGTTAGCTCACAGTTTAAAATTGACAATTACACAAGTCTATACTTACTAATAATCCTTTTATTAAGTGATAAGTGAGTGTAGGATGATTATTTGTATGATCATAATCAGATCGAGGGGATTGAAATACAATACCACAACATTTAAGAGATCATATATGCTTACTTTAAAATCCTAGACCATGTGTAGTGTGGATATTAAACTTTACTCGATAAATTACAATGATGCCTCGAAAGACTTTGTGAACTGCAGCGAAATTTGAATTTTTGAAATAGCAAACTTATGCCTCTTAAATTATGTTGACATTGTAAAATTAGTACCAAATCAAGCTATTTTATCAGTATATAAGTTTTTCACGTTCGATTCATTGCTTGGATTAACTTGTATTAACTGCTGAAATATCGAATTAATTAAGGAAATCCCTAAATCAGATAATTAGACGACATAAGAAAATAATCACGATTAAAAACATTTTTCAGGGGTGTAAGTACATTATTTTAGAAATTTGAGGTTTTTCTTTAATAATTTTGATAGTTTTTAGGAAACATCATTGTTTTAACAAAAAATATAACAAAAGAAGTGGAGTCAAATGCCCCCACCACCCACCACCCACCACCCGATCCATCAATGCATTAACAGACTAGAAACCTTCTCCCATGATGCACATACGTCTTAAAAACAACATTTTGATGTGCCTTTTATTTTCCTAATAAATGACGTCTTTATATGTTTGTTTAACGTAAAGATACAGTCATGAAAAACTACCACTATATGCAATTGGGCTACCCAAAATTCTTACATTTTCTCCTTAAAAATTCATATTCAATAGAATAATTATTTTGATTTAATCATATGGATAAGATCTAGGTTTGGTAATAATCGACCCACTATATTCAATTGTTATTCTCCGTAAGTACTCATTGCTTAGTATTCCTTATGAACGTGTCTTTTAACATTTAGTAATACTTTTTTAGACTTTTCATTTTATTACTTTGGTGATTGTTGAACTTTGGATTCAGAGTTTGCTCCCCTTATAAGATATAATCCAAATCAAGTATTTTTCACTTGGCATCATGTTTAATACTCATGGATTTTTTTTAAAGTATATAAAGTATAGGCTTTAATTATCATATATCTATCTTATAAAAATTATTAAATAAATAATAAAAAATGAAAAAAAAATATAATTTTACTTTGTAAGCTCTACTTTAAAAAAAAAATAATAATACACATATAGGATATAGTTCAAGATCAACATCCATAAAAAAATCCTAAAAATTTCCACACTTCATCTCTTGTCTCACATTTGCGTTTTTATTTTTCACCTCTCTGTTCTTATTTCTTCTCCATTACCAACTGTTGATAGACCATTTTAAGCTCAGACTTTCAAAGTTCAATCCAAGTACCTCGACTTACTCAGGTACTATTGGGCATCTTTCCAAGAGGAAGAGCCCAGTCTCCTTAAAAAATTTACTTGATCTCCCTTGCGATCTCGAACTTAGTTGTGCAACTTGCTCGAGATCCCCTGTAGACACCATGTACAATCGAATTCCTAGATGATATGTGTTCCTGACAAGTAAGCTCCTTGACATATAAATCGGAGAAAGAGCCAAAGGTATTGGATACTCTTTATCTGATACTTGAGTATGCTAAGCATCCTAAAAACACTTTAAAATACTACCTTTCTACTCTCTCTCACTTTCTCCTTACTAACTAAACCATCGAAGGGCCTACGTTGATACAACAATAAGGGGCTTGTTGCAAGTCTTCCACCGAGTAAGGTTGACGAGCCACTTGAAGCAGCCACTCGAAGTAGTCACCCACCAACCTTACCTAATCTTATGCATCACCACCAACCTAACCTTTATTATTATATTTTTACACTGTAGGTGGTGGTATGCCTTCTTCATGCACTTATTATTTTGTCACTTTTGTTTTTTCATGTTACTTTTGTCCAGTAATCATATGTGGTAGATTTTGCAATGTTATCTTTCAAAATTGTGAAAAGTGTGCTTTATAAAATTTGAATAAATAGGATGTTAAAAAAAATTGATACTTATAGATTATTGAAAATTTACTTTAGAATCTTAATATTATCAAAACATAATAGAAAATTTATATGCCATGTAAGTCCTATATAATATATTACAGATTTTAAGGTGATTTCAAAGTATAATAAAATAGGTTATGATTTCAAAATTTGAAAAGATAAACCTATAAGATAGTCTACGAACAAGATTTTATATTATACTTATTTTGTATTCACTCATCCTAATTGAGAATTAAGGATGACAGGATCGAGTTGCAGTTTTCAATTAGAAAAATGAAAATTAAAAAAAAAAAAAGGGCTCGGTTAGGTAAAATACAAAACAATAAATGTCAACCGATTTCTTGTAGAAAAAAGTAAAACTATATGCCTACTTTCTTATAATTAAGTTAGACATGTCTAGAAGTTTTCAACGATACAAAGTAAATAATTTGATTTGAATAGTTAATTAGCTAATATATTATTACCACGTATAATATAATATCGTTCTGAAGCATACTGTTATTAGAAGCAACTAGAATATTGATTGGTTGACTTAAAATAAAATTTTATTTTCTTGAAGACAGCTAGCTAGGTTTTTAATTTTTCCTACTTTCTTCATTTTTTTTGGTTTAAAAATCAACTTATTAAGACTATAAAAAATAAAAGGTAATTTATGTATGATGAAATATACAACATATTAAACTACTTCAAATTATTTAATGCAAGGATTAACTAAGAATATCATTTTTGTATTTATAATTTATCTTTGAAGGTTAATAAATATTTTTATAGACATATCTATATCATCAGGATAGTGGAGATACTATAGGTATACCCATCTTTTTCTTAGGGGATTAAAATTAATAAATATATTCAGCTAAATCCAAGCTTGACTCATTACGTTAAGTGAGAAGAGAAGAGGCGTTCAATCTGAATATAGGATGACTTAAGAACAATTCACTTAGTAGGCTAAAAATAGGATTGTTAAGCTGATCTATCCATCTCTAATCTTTCTTAGATAGGCTCATATACTTATGGGATAACCATAAAGTGAGTAAACTATATCTCATTCGTTGATTATCGAGATGATCTAATAGATGCCATCAAATCTAAGAGCTTATAAATACTAAGTTATTCCTCCTCATTTACAACTTTTGGAGAAACTAAGTATTTTGCTATGAGAATTTTCTCTAAGATGATCCTATAGGTGTCATCAAACTTAAGAGTCTATAAATACTGAGTAATCCTCATCTTCAACTTTTGAAGAGACCAAGTATTCTACTATGAGAATTCTCTTAAAGATGAAATAAGTAGTTTAAGTAAAAGAATCGATTTCATTCATTCAAGTTATAAGATCAATGCTCAAGGTTTCCTAAGCTCCTTGTTTATTTCTTATGCATTTGAGATTTAGAAATTGTTCATTTCTCCTATTTATCATTCTCTCCTAATCATTTCACCATTGGGTTATTCTCATATTAGTTGCAATAAATGTCTATAAATTTTAGAAAAAAAATTACATAATTACAAATTTTATAAGAAAAAAACCAAAATATTAATACTATACGATATTAGATACGATATAGCCATGATACATAAAAGTTCAATATTAATAAAGATGCGATTTGTTATTTGTATTAATATCGTATTTGCATTTTAAAAATGTAGCATTAATAAAAATAGCTATGTCACATTTGTTGTAAGCCCTACAATTAGTTGGTGAAGGTTCTATCTGTAAAATTTAGGGCAACTAGGTAAGTTGTTCTATTAAATCCAAATTTTACAACAAAGTTAGTAATATTAATAAAAGTAATATTGTGAGTTTAGATTTAGGAAAAATAAATAAGAAAATAATTAATTATTATAATATTGAATTATATGTATATTATTCATTATTTACTAGAAATGCGTAAAACGAATTCTGATAACTAACGAATCGATAAAAATAAATTATATATATACTAAAAATTATAAAATAACGTAAATAATATTTATTTGTATCATATATATATTTACGTGTAGGTAAAAATATGTGAAATTATTTAAAATACCCAAAATATACTAAAATAATACTAAGTAATTAAATGAAATTTATAAATAATTAAAGAAAAAGCAAGAAAAATATGGAAAAGTGAAGAGAATTTCAGAAATGAGGCATGACATGCTAGGAATTAAAGAAAAAATAACAACCAATTAAATTAAAATAATTACAAAGTGGAAATGAAAGAGGATAAAGGATACTTGGCTCTTTAAAAATCAAAAGAAACCCAAAACCTCTTCTATAAATACCTAAACCCATTCTAAAATTCAGTTTAAATCCTTGGTGAATCAAGAAAAATTGAGAGACACCAAAAAGAGAAGAGAGAATTAATTAAAAAAAAAAATAGGAAAAATCTTATACAATTAAAGCTTATAAAGAGAACCCATATTCGATGATCACCTAGGGAGAAATGGTCATCATCACCAAACATTGGACCCTAAGCCTTGAGCTGTTGACAAAAGTAGAGCTACCACTAGTGGTTAGAAGTCGATTGAACGGTGAGTTTTGATTTCCATTCCAAATTTTTTTAATTTAGTAAAAATACCAAATATATATGGAAAATTACGAAATTTGGTATTGTAGAATATTTTTGTATGCAGATTTAGGGAAAAATATTAATTTGATAAAATTAGAACTCGAGATATGCCGCTCTTAAAAAATGACTAAACTCGATCTAATTTTTAATATTGAAATAAATGAGCTTAATAGTGTAGTTTTGAACTCAAAATTTTTGTGTAAGATATTTAGAGTATTTAAAATAATGCTACAAAGAGATTTTTTAGAAATCTATTTTCAAAATTTTTAGATAATTTTTACGCCTTAAAACAATGTATAAAATGGGTTATTTTGGGCTAATTTGGTAATTAAATGGATAATTAATGATTTAGTATATAATTAAGTGTTTTAACATGTTAATATCTAATGTAGCATGATGTTTGTAGCATTTAGATTGTTAGATGTGATTATCAGGTGTATTATGTAGTATATATATAATAGGTAAAATGGTATATTTTAAATTAATTTTATGATTTAGGGTCAATTAGGTAAAAACTCTGATTTAGAATATAATTAGACATCTCAACATGTTATTGATAATGAAAGATAATATATGTAGTGTTAAAAGTGTTAGATGATATGAGTGTATAATATGTAATAATACATAATATGTGTATATAGGAATTAAATGAGTGGAAAATATTAAATAAAAATTTATGGTATCATAGTAATAAGAATATGGTATAAATTTGATTTGGAATGAGAGTTTACAAAATTATATGAAAAATGTAAATTATTTTCACATCGGTAACAAGTTCAGTAGTTAAATTAAGAATATAATGTATCGTATCAGCTAAAATACTGGTTAAGAGATAAATATGAGATTTAGGATATCTAGATGCAATGTAATTAATATCACAAAATGGTTCAAAATGAGTTTATAGGGTTCATGTATAAAACCCATAATCAGAAACTAAATTAGAACTTAACCTAAATTAATAATAATTGTAAAAGATTTTAAAACTTGAATAATTAGCTATAATAAAACCCTAAACTACAAATAACATAAAAATTACAAAATAAAACTTATATAAAATATTTATATAAGTATTAAAACAATATTTATATTATAGGGATTATCGGCGATGGCATGTGAAAGTCATACATTGAGTGAGTAAGAGAGGAGTTCAGGTAAGTTGGCATCATTATGTTATCATATTTCAGAAATTATTTTATAGTATTTAAAGGCTTGATATTATACTTAGTTGTATTTGTTAGATAGTTGGTTATGCGCATGTTTGTGTGTACGTGTTTCTGAATTTGATTGTATGATTTTAATTTACCGATCTGGCTTATATTTGTATAATTTGTTTAAATTGATTGAACATCTTAAACTAAACCTAACTAAGTATATAACCTATAAGTCTAAAGCGGACTTGCATAGCAACCCATTAGAAGAGATGTTTAGAATTCTCCGGCTAAATGCCGACCCCTTCGAAAGGAATAGTACTGGATAGTATAATGAGCCCTTTCTTCATCTTTAGTTAAACCAAGTGATAGAAGAGGAGGTTGCGGTAAGAGTGAAGTCAATGGTTTGAAAGTAGTCTGGGGAAGAGTAATGTTTTTATTGCACAAGTTTGGGTTTGGTTGTGAGCTGTTGTATAAATATGAAAACTCCTCAACCCGAATTAGAGTTAATGTAATTTCTCTAACTTCATGACGGATCGAATAATGTTGTGTGATGGCATTTGCTTGTATCTGTATTGTATCTAACTAATTTGGTTGATAATCTTGTTTGTGTTTTATATATAGTTTTAAGTTTCCGTCTCGACTTACTGAGTGGTTAGTTGCTCACATCCTCATAAATGTTGTTATAAGTACTAACTAAGAAACAGCCATACAATTACCTTAAAGTTAACAACTGTTAGATCTTGGGGAATGAGGATATAAACCTAAGGATCAATTACACTCTCAAGTTTGGACTTTCTCTTTAAAGTTTTTAATATTAATTTATGTATTATTTAAGTAGATTATGATTAGTTTACTAAATCTTATAAATATACTCAAATTATTTTAGTATAAATATTTATTTTTTTAATGATTTTATAAGTAAATAACATGTTCAATTTATGAATTGTTTACTTCAAAATAGGTTAGTCGTGGATATCTTGTGTAAATCAAATCTAAGATAGTGGCTATGGGATCAATTTCTATTTTATAATGGTTTGTACAGCAAGATTTTTATGACTTTATCGCTTTGGGATGTGATATTAGTAATGGTATTTTAGTAATATTTTTATTTAATTTATATTTATGTAATATTTATTAATTTTAATGGTAAACACGTATATTTTTCTTCTTTTGTTACTTCTTTAAGACCATGTGTAGTGTGAGACTTACTGGTGACTCATATGACCACTCTATTCGGAAGACCCCCATCATCTACACAAAGTGATAAGAATTCTAATAATGGACTTAATTGAGAATTGAGATTCCAATATTTCAAAGAAATAAGATTTATTGAATGGAAAATAAGATTCCACATACTTCGAATTTCTAATATTTTTAGAGTGTGCATAATGATATTATATGAGTGGTGATCAAACAAGCCACCACATTTAGATTCATTGTCTCTTTTCATTATGTATTTTGAATTTTATGGAATTTGGAGGCATCGACTTGTTATTTTCTGATCACAACAAATCTAATATGATCAAGCCCTTAAAAAGGAAAATATAGCAAATTGGACTACATATAATAGAATTTCACTAAAAACAACTATGACATGAAACTTTATTAGTCTAGTCCTTGAACACATGATGTGTTTTAAGAGTTTGGCAAAATACTGAAGTGAAAATTAGAAAACATGAACTCAAAGTACTCAATTTCTAATTTGTTTCTACTATTAACTAATAGTTTTAAAACTCCAATGATTTAGAAGTAACTATTTTTTTTCTTTTCTATTGGAAGTATTTGTCGTGGGCTATTCTTATTCTCTTTATTATTGTTGTTGTTATTTATAAAAGACATTGATAAAACCCAAATCAATTATAATCAATGATTGGAAAAATAAAAAGGTCTGTCTTTTTTCTTCTTTATCCCTTTTTTTTTTCCCTTTGATTGTCATATGAATAGGCATAATGCATCAAACAAATTGAGCTCCTTAATTGGATGGCCTAAACTAAATTAAATAGTTTAATGTCACGTTTGATATGCAAGAATGGATTAAAACGAAATCACAATTCTGGATTCTGTTCCCTTTCCTCTAAAAGTACATTTAAAAGGTAGAATTGCAATTTTACGGAATCAATGTTTCCAACTTTAAGGAAAAATTCAGTTCCATCTTTGAGAAAGTAAAGGTACGATTTCATTCCCCCCATTTGTGATTATTGATTAAAATTACTTATTTAATCCTCAACCTAATTTGACATTCTATAATTAGGGATATATTATATAAGTATTATTGTATAACATTCCTTATACATTTTCAAATATAGGAATGGATTTATAATTCCACTCTTTATCTCATTCCATTCTGGATTATTCCCTCATATCAAATGTGTCATAAGTCCTTCCTCTTGTCTTTTTACAATGTATGCTTAATCCCATTAGTGAATACATCGACATATGCAAGAAACCTTAAAGCAAAGGAAGGAAGTAGCCAGGTCCATTATTTTCTTTGGTAACAAGAAACAACTTAAGCATATTATCCTTTGTAGGGAAAAAAAAAAGAAAAAAGAAAACCACAAATCGTTGCAAATCACTACCATTTAAAATAGTTATGTAATCTTTATTTCATTATTTGCTTTTGATAAATTTTTATTACAGGGAATAAAAAGCTATTCCATTATTTACTTTAAAAATATCACATTACATTATTGAGTTGAAATAAAATAAGAGTACCTAATAAATCCATGCTTGACTAAAAATTCCACCATAACCATCACTACTATTATTATTGCCCTATCACTACCATAGCACCACTATCGTAGCACTAGCACTACCATGATAATTATCATTACTATGGTTGTCATCACCATTTCACTACACTAGTACAATACCATCACTGTTATCCTCACCATAGGACTTAGACTTAATAGAAAAACTTTAATCATTTTCAATTTGTTTGTTTGAAAAGGGAAAAAAGAAAGGTAATATTATCCTTAAATATTTATTCCAATTGCCTATAAATCTCAATGACCATTATTTGGAAGTCAATGCATTAAGGAACTATGGAATATATGAATCTTATATTAATCTTAGAATAAAAAAGAAAGAAAGTTGGTATTTCTTAGTTCTAACTCTTCTCTCTTGTATCCTTTAGCTCTTAGTAGCGCCTTCACTTAAAAATAAGGAACGAAGACTAATGCCCTTCCCTTTACCCCCTCAATGTTATAAGTTTCTTATTGTATTCCTATTTTACTATCCATCTTGGGCTCTTTTTCCTCTACTATGACCGTAATTATCATACCACTAAACCAATAAGTTACTGTAAGCCTTAAAGCTAAGCCAAGTGATCGTAGGGTTGAATTTAAAGCACAAGGTTTAAGGCGATCGGTTAAAGGATCCGATCAAACTCAATTTATAAACTATTGAGAGATATATTAGTAAAAATGACCCTATAAACTTGAATTTAAGAAAATAAGTAGTAAAATAGGAGATTATAAAATTTTCAAATTTTAAGCATAATAATTGCTAATTACCGAAAAGTGTAATCTAATAACTAATAAATTACTAGAGATAAATTATATGTATACTAAAAATTTTAGAATGACCAAAATAATAATTAGGAATGTTCACATGTACCCCACATGTATTTACATATAGATAAAAATACGCGAAATTACCTAAATTGGCCAAAAACTAAGTAAATAATTAAAGAAAATTAAAAATTAATTATGAAAAAATAAAAAAAAAATTAGAAGAGGATAGAATGATCCAAATCTGGTCGTAGCAGGTCAGGATCTGCAAAATAAAAATCAACCAATTAGAATTAGGCAACACAAAAGCCAAAAATCAAGGAAATTGGGAAAAGTCATGTCTAATTAATGCATAATAATTACCAAAATCGTCTATAAATAGGGGAAAAATTTCCAAAACTCATTTAGGCAGTGAGGAATCTGAGAAAAATCAAGAGACTCAAAAATTTAAGAGAAAATTCAGAAAACAAAAAAAGAAAAGAAAACTATGCAAATTTGGCAAGTGAGCTAAACCCACACCTCACCACCACCTGGGACCGAGCCACCACCACCACCCTACTTTAGACCCATCGTCTGGGCAGGTCGATAACCTTGGACCGGGTTTGGACGGCCAGAAAGCATCAAATTGGGTGAGTCCCATAATTGTTCCGATTTTGTATAATTTAGTAAAATTAGTTATTTTGGTCAGAAAATTATGAAACTTGTTATTCTGAGATTTTATTGTATGTAGATTTAGGGAAAAATAGTGATTTATTTTAATCACGTCTGAAAATATAGGGTTCTTAACAAATTGAACAAAATCGAGCATGATTAGAACTAGAAATAAATAGGCTTAGAAGTATAGTTTGGAGCTCAATTTTTTTTCTGTAGGATGCTCATGTGACATAGAACAGTGTTATGAAGCCATTTTTTTAAAATTTATTTTCGAAATTTTTAAGTTAATTTTTAGCCCTAAAATGATGGAAAAATTTAGTGATTTTGGGTTAATTAGGTGATTAAGATACTAATTATTGATTTAGATAGTAATTAGATGTTTAGGGGTGTTAATCTCTGATGTGGAAACCTAATCCTAATCTTTGGAGTATTAAGTATGGTTAATTTAGGAAATTAGGTAGTTAATGTAAGAAATTAGTAATATATGAAATTGAAAATTAATAAATCTAAAAAAATTAAGGTTATTTATATAATATTATAATAGAAATTAGAAAAATAATAAATCTGAAATAACATTTAATTTTAAGTAAATGTCTCAAAATGTAAGATTTTCTCACATTAGGAATAAATCCGATACCTCAATTAGGGTTAACGTGTACCAAATAGTATAGAATACTAAATTAAGACCCAATAGGATATTTGGATACTCAAGCTTAATGTGATTAATGTCACATTAGGATTTGAGCATATTTAAGACTTAGGAATCAAAATTAAAAGCTAATTTAGGATTCGAACATCGAAATAGAGTACAACGAATCATTAGTACGTTATAGGTATACAGGAAAAAATGAGTTAAATTATGACTTAGAATATGAATCCTTAAAGTATAAGTACTAAAAAGACCTATTTATATTATAGGACACCCAGAGACAAATCGGCTTGCGACTGAGGGATCGAGCGATTAAGAAAATTCTAAGTAAGTTGGATTATTACTTATTGTAATAAAATACTATTTGTATGGTACTCGGAGACTTAGAATTGTATATGGTTGTGATTGTAAGTAGTTTACGTATGTGTTTGACGTATCTGAATTCGTGCTGAAATTGTGATGTGAGTAATTTTGTGTTATGATTGAATTGGTGTGAAATTGTTTGAACACCCTAAATGAAATTTAATCTTATTCGACTCTTAGAACCAAAAATGTCATGCATTGCAACCCGTTAGGGGATCATAGGATTCTCCAACCAAATACCGACTCCTTTGAAAGGGATAGCGCAGGATTGCAAAATGGTCCCTTCTTCATCCTCAGTCGAATTAAGTGACATGAGAGGAGGCCGCGGTGAGGGTGAAGTCAATGGTTCGAAGGTAGTCGCGGGAGGAGTGAAGTCTCCATTGCACAAGCTTAGGTTTGGTTGTGAGCTGCTGCATAACATGGAACTCCTCAACCCGGATTAGAGTGGGCAAAATTTCTCTGATTTCACAACGGATCGGACTACGTTGTACGATGACACTTGATTGTTGCATTGCATGAAAATAATTGATTGATAATCTTGTTTGTGCTTGTATGCATTCATGAGTCTCCAATTCAATTTACTGAGTTGTAGTTGCTCATACCCTTATAGATCCTTTTGCAGGTTCTGATCTCTGAGCAATTTAAGTAGAATGTCACCTTACAATTATCTAGAGGTTAATCCTTTTCAAGCCGGGGGTGTGAGGATCAAACTACTTAATAATGATGTGTAGCTAGAGTATCCTTGTAGTTAAGGATGAAAGACTGATAGTTATTATGTAATTTAGTAAACTGTTATGTTTATGTAAAACTTCTTGGGAAGCTTTGCGGACTTACATATAATTATACATGTTTATTAGAAATTTGTAATATTTATCATAATTATAGTATAAATGTTAATCGAACTGTTTACTTCAAAGCGAGGAGTCATCGACGCCTTGTGTAAATCATGTCTATAGTAGGCACTGTGAAGCCAGTTACTATCATAGAATGGTTTACACGGCAGGACTGTTGCGACTCTGCGATTTCAGGGCGTAATAGTTACCACAAAATACCATTACCACTACCTCCATTATTATTACTACCATTGCCATTTACCATTACTACTAAACGATTACCACCCTTAACACAATATGGTAATATTTATAAGCAAGCTATGGTATTATTAGTAGTGGCGGTAATTATGGTAGTTTAATGATCATGAAGGTGGTACACGTAATGTATATAGGGTTATGTATTAGTATTGGTAGTGGTGGTAGCCTAATGATAACGGTGGTTGTAGCAGTGGTAGAGGAGGAAATACAACAACGATAGTAATGAGATGGCAATGATAGTATTAGGTTGGTAAGGGGTTAATAGTAGTGGCAACAATAGCAACATTGGTAAGTTAACAATGGCTAATACAATAACAATGATGGTGGTTTTGTAGCACCATAAACAATGATAATGATCTGGTGGTAATAGTCCCAAGGTGGTGATGATAGTGATGTAAGGAAAGAAATCCAAGACGATTTACGGTCATGGTGGCAATAATAATAGTGGTAATGGTAGTAATGGTAACAACAATGATGATATTAATAGTATAGTGATGATGGTTGTGTAGTTGTGGTGGTGATGATAGTGGTATAATGATGGTAGTGGAGGTAGTGATGGGATTAATAACTAGTGAAGTTGATGACAACAATGGTGGTGGTGATAGGAGGGGTGTTATGGGAATGGTGATGGTGGTGATGTAATTTGATAAGGTGAAATTATTAGATAACTATCGAATTCATTTTCTCTTAAGATGAAATAATTAATATTACCTAATATAAGATAATGGTTAATCCTACGAATAAGGAATAGAAAAACATTTTAAAAATTATCTGGAGTAATGTTTTAAGAGTAATAAATTGTATGTTTTGAAGCATAAATTATTTATTTAGAAAACTCAATGATTAACTAGACCGGCGATCATGTGAAACATTGAGCAAAAGAAGGAGAATTGTAATGTTTATAGGAAAATTTTGGACCTTTTGTAAAAAGGTTTTGGACCTTCCTTTGATTAGAGTAAAAGAACAAAAAAGGTCCAAAATTTTTCAAATACCCCGAAGCTCTTTAAAGACTCTGAATCATTTTTGGTTTGGTAATAAAATTTTGTTAAAACGTTGTATTTTGAAGAGTTGCAGCTTTTCATAAAAAATTTGATGAGTTTTACATGTAAGAGTCATGATTAAGGATCTGAATCAATTTGTAATTGATGTAAATAAAAACCAATGGGTAAGATTCGATTGTTAAAAGATTATGACTTTTTTTGAAAATCATTCAAACAATTTTTTTTTAGCACGAATTTTGCTAATTATTTTGCATTTCTCTTTCTTAAAACTATTGCTAAATACAAACGTCTCTTCTATATCTAAAGTGTGATTTGATGTTTGGATTTTTGCTATTCAAGTATTAAGATATAGTTGTATTATGAGAAATTTCCATAGCAAAGCCCTTATAACAAACTTAGCATGAGAGGCGTAATGTATTCCTAACATTCTCCTATATTACTCATATATTTTAAACTTGAAACCAAGTCTCCATATCACTAATTTTATTTTAATTTATACTCAAATTGTTTGCCATCATATGTGAATAAAAATAATATCTATCTATCTATATATATATATATTTATATCAAATATCTTTATATATACATGCCAGCAAATGAGTATTGGAGTTGTTCATAAACCTCAATCAAACCAAGAATTAGAGTAAACCAAATTGAATCTTAAAATGTGATCTTTTACATTTTTAATTCCATCTCACAATTCAGTTATAAGAGGATGTGAAAACTTTATGGTTCGATTTAGAGGGTATAAATAGAATCAAAATGTTTAATCAAAACTGAACTGATTCCCTCTTTATTTTTAGTTGGCATTTATGATCTTTTACATATTTATAATGTAATAATATATGTATTGAATTCTTTGTTTTTCTTCTTCATTTTAATTTGCATAAAGTGTTTGAATATGAAAGTACAGTAGAGAACATGATTAAAATTACACACTTTGAAGTCAAATGGGTAGCTTAATTACTTTTCATGATATTTAAACTATACTGTTTTGTATGAGGATTTACGAATGATATCTTCAAGACAACCAAAGCCGTCTTATTTTTAATTTTGTAATAAACTAGTAGTATTTTGTGCTGTGGGAAGTCATCGCATTAGGCAGCATGGAAGAACAGGGCAAGTTTCTTAGTATGTTATGGTTCTTAATTTTATTGTCCTTTAAGCTTGCTTATTATGTAATATTGACCATTTAGTAAATAGTTTATAGTATAAATTCAAGTAGCAAGTTGAGCTTATTCAAGGAAATTATTCATAGTTCTTTTGTTTTAATATTTATATAGGATTATACTCTAATTGATAAGTTTTTTTTCGAATTAAAACTATATATTGAAATATATAAGTAAAATTATAGTCATACGTGTATATTGTATACAGTGAAATCTAATAAAAATAACAATGTGCCATTAAAATTGATTTAAGTTGAGTCAAGTTAAACCAAATTGCATTTGAAACGGTTTAATTTAGAAAACTAAAATGTTAAAAACGGTTCAGGTTATTGAAGTTTTAAAGTGAACTAAAACAAACCATTAAGGATGGTATCTACGGAATACTGTTTGGGAAGAGTAAGATTTCACTATCCATTGGTTTACAGCCATTTATGATTTCTAGGTGTTATATGATGTCCCTCGCTCCGGAGCGTATAATCTCTTCGTTCACATCGGAGGATATTCTTAGTTTATCTCGATGTCTTGTCACTTCACCATTGTTAATAGAATCTTAAGCGACATGCAAAAATAATAAAGTTACGTCTCTGTGTGTGTGTGTGTTTTTGTGTGTGTGTGTGTCTCTCTCTCTCTGCGTCTGAGTGCGTGTGCCTTGTGCGTGGGAGTTTATTCCGTAGAGAGCATGCAACGAACAGCATAAGTGTCTCGACTATAGAGGGACATATTTTGTAACACAATCTTAGGATTCTCTCAAATATACCGTTGACTCATGCTTGATTGCATGCTGTCTTTTAGTCTCTCTCTCTCTAAATGATGCTCTTACGATGTGATTTTTCGGGAAAAGGAAAAACTGAGAACCGACTCCATAAAAATCCAATAGAAAACCGTCCATAACCCTTATAATAAGTGATCTACCATATATTAATCATTTATGATATACCTAATAGGAAATAAATTTTTTAAAATTATTTTTCTCCTAAAGTTTTCTAAAATTATAAAGAAATAGGCATTATTATCTAAATTTTTGAAATATTACATGATATCATATAACATTGTTTTTTTTTTTTCTCTAAATCTAAATAATAATAATTATTAATTTGTAATTTTAGGAATTTAAAATAAAAAAAAAGTTTATAACGAGATTTATAGATCTAATGCATGTAGATGTCTTTCAAATTGTTCCTCTCACAAAGACACGGATTTATTATTGCCTGCCATAGGTAATATATATGCCTTTCCTTCACCCTTTTCGTTAGAAGCACTACTTACCGTCCATTGAGCGCAAGCCCTGAAGAGGGTACACGAAGTTTCTTTTTTGTAGCGTATTTTTCATTTCTCTCTCATTCATACACGCAAAGAGGAGAGGTGTTTTGGTTGTCCGTATTCATGAAGAATTTTACGCGTAATTTCTAATTCCGGTAGTCCTCATTAGTACGGGCTGTAATCGTATATTAGATTTGCCCGTAAGTGATTCCAGCGTAAACGGGAACCAGCATTAGAGGTCGGCCAATTTTCATAATGGAAATCTGATGGTACGCAAGAATGTAACCGTATATGGGGTTGAAAATTCATTCTATATATCTGTCTTTAAACAGATTTGTGTTTAGAAACTTTATACTTAACACGATCATTTATTAATATTACTTACAAACTTACACGCATAATTAGGTTTGTGGGTTTTTCTTTTCTTTATTTTTTTTCCACTGCCAATCATAACCTGGCCTGTTTAACTAGTGTGTATTCCTTCCGGGTTGATCCCGGATCGATCGATTAACAAAATTTTTATATAATTATATCACAATGATGCAATGTCATACTCAATTCGCTTAAGGTTTATACTGGTAATTATATTGCAAACTACTATAATGCTCATAAAGATAGCTCTCCATTAGTATGCTAAATATATTGATAGATATAGATCCGATGAAAATATAATATCTTAAGAATATATAGTTATTGGTTCAGATTTTAAGTATTATGGGACTAAAAAAAAAAAAAAAAATTAAAACATAATGTTTTGTAGTTTAATCCACATACGTGATTAATTTAAATAAAAACCAATCAATATATTTAGTTCGGTAAAAAAACTAAGTGGTTTCACTAATGAGGTTTGCTTAAATGGAGGTGTACACAAAAACGAAGTTTAAAATATATTATATCATACTTTCTCTTTTAGGGATGTTAAAAATTAAATATAGGGAGAAATAAAGATAGTTATACTTTCATAAAACTAGGGTCAAATTAGTTGTAGACCTGGACAATAACCGGTTATGAACCGTGAATTGGCTTGACTCAAAAGTAAGTAGGTCAAACCGTCCTAATAAACCGTCGAACTTTAAGAGTCTATGTGGTTTAAGGGTGCAAAATCACCCGAATCAACGAGTTGATTCAGCCGGTTCATTCGCTTAAAAAGAGAAAGAGAAAGAGAAGAGAGAGACTACTTAGTCGGAAAAAATAATTTAACAAGATATAATAAGTCATTACATATAAAAGTTATTTTATCTACGATGGTGAAGGATAATTTTGTATAAAAATAATATCATCAAATTAATAATCGATGAGTAATCATAAGTTAATTATGTGTTAAGGATAGATAGAAAATTTAATTTTAGTTAATATAAGTCCTTTTTGTAAAACTTATCAAATGTTAAGGACTTGAATATGAAAAAAAAAATTTAGGAAAAAAAAATAAAAAAGTTGAAATTGCATTAAGTCAGAAATTAATAAAAAATAGAAATTATTAATAAATTAGTAAACTTAAAAAAAGAAAGGAGATAATATTATTAGAAATTATTAATATATTAAAAAATTAATAAAAAATAAAATATTAAAAAAAATCGGTTCAAGAGCCTCGAACTAACTTTTGAACTACCGAACCTAATGAATTGACCTGAAATTGCCAACTTACAGGCCGATTAAGGTTCATTATATTACCGACCCATGAACAAAAAATTCAAGACCAATTCGAAGCTAGTTCGACCCGATGGCTATCATTAGGTCGAGGATAATAATTGAAGAAAGAATAGTAATAGGTAGTAAAACTAAGGGGATTGGTTGATGTTAGAACAAAAAGCCAGTAGAGTATAAAATTAAATAATCTTCGTTTGTTCAAACTTGGACCAGGAGCCGAGGGAGGGGGGGTGGGGTGTGTGTGTTGTGGTGATAAATAACTCAAAGTGCTAAATATAAACTTAGATACATTCGTAAATTGGTTGAAATAGACTTGATCTTTTTCTTAATCATGTTGAATTTTACTTATACATAAATTTGTTTATAATCATATTATAATATGTCATGTCCAAATTAGAGGATTGAGTATCATATTGCGACTCCCATATGGCCATATATAGAATTCAATGAAATAAATAATACTATTAAGACATCAAAATTTTTAAGAAAGAGTGGTGACCGTAAAAATTATTACATACTAGTAATTTTCTATTGTGGGTTAGGAGTCGCTTTATAACGAAGGTGGAAAACAAAGCAGAAACATAAATATGCAAATTGATTTCTTGCTTTCCGGATTGTAGAATGTATGGTGAATTAAAAAATTAGAAGAAACCTAAAAACACTAATATTATTGTCATAAGTGACTTGACGGATTTTTACAGAAACTTCAATTATTTAATTTTCAGATAGTGTTAAGAAAAAAAAAAAAGATGGTGTTTCATATATAAAGATGTAAAAAAACATTGAGTCAAATTCTAAAATTTTGGAAATAAAACCTGATATAACGTAATTCCTCTTTTCCGTTTTTTCTCTCTGTCTTTATTAGAGTAAATAATTAATGAATAAATGAACACGCTATAAGAGGGCAAATGTAGGTCGATCCCGTCCCACGGTTAACTTCAGATAATTAAATCCTCTTGACTATACAATGGAGGAATATAAATATGGCTTCAGTATGGAACTTAAGAAAAATTATAAAAGTCTGCCCTGGAATAAAGATTTTTTCCTATTTGGTGTATGTCATGTTTCTTGACTGATTAAAAGTTTTCCTCTCGACTCTTTGTCTTCTTTTTTTTATTTATATTTATATATATATAAATAATGAATAAGCCCAACTATGGTAAATATTTAAATTTACATTATTAATGGAGATGATAATATTTTTATAATATAGGTATATTCATCTAAAATTCTTGCACTATAATTATGCATTCCTTTACAATATTTAAATATTATTATTATAAAAAAAAGAACTGTAAAAGCGTATTATATGTAGATATAGGGAATATATAGGAAGTTCCAATTGATATTAATACAAACCCAAGCCATAAGAAAAGGACCCGTGGATTGGTGATGCAGGCTGGGCCAACAGTCATCATTACTTTTTCTAATCAACGGGAGGAATTAAAAAAAGAAGAAGAAGAAGAAGAAAAGATAAAGAAGAATGATTGCTTTCATTAATTGGATTAGATTGTGTAGGTAAAGGATATATGACACACAAGTTCATATGTTCAGATTAACGTAACGACACTGATTAGATTAGAAGCCCTCGTGCACATGACTAGTACTTGGACACTTCTTTGTCTTCGCCTGTATTTTGTGTTACGGAAATCATCCCGTTTATTATTTAATTATTAATTTATTATCAATTTAATTTAAATAATTCAAAATATAATTAATTTAATAATTAAGATTAAATAAATATAAAATCAAAGAGTAAATCAATAATAATATCGATCTCATAAAAAATATATAGCTCCATGATAAAAAAGGTAAATTGCAAGCGATAAAGAGTACTAAAAAAAAAAACCGATCAGCTATTGTGCTATCTATTTTTATTAACATGTTTTACTAAAAGTACTATTCATAAAATAAGTTAAATCATATTATTGGATTTGATACTTAAATTTTTTATTTTTTTGCCAACCATCATATTACCGTTTTGGGGAAGAAAGAAATTGAATCCATTCAATCTTATTAAAAAATTTGTATTTATATCATTAGATTATAATAGTTTTAATAATTTACTATTTATTTAAAAAAATGAAATTCCATTATCTACTTATTCAAACATCTGGCTATCATTTATACTGCTTGAAATAATTCTGTTAAATGTGGTTTATATACTAGGATTTTTTCTTTTTTTTAAAACAAATGATGGCCGAGGCACATATTACAAAGATACGTAGACATCCAGATGGAAAAGATTGAAAATAAAATGTACACGTCTGGAAAAAAAAATTTATATATATATAAAATACGATGAAACTCATAAGAACCCGTATTTGGGTTTTTGACTACTATTTGACGTTATTTATCTCTTAAACATTCAATGACCCTGAAACCTCAACATGAATCCTCAAAACACCAAGGATTTTAGTAAGTAACTTCATGCAACACCAGCCTAAATCTCCAGCAAACAACCAGAAATCATTGATTTACATTTCAACGAAACTGACCATGCGCCCCGATCTCAAAGCTATAACCTTGGACTGCTTAAACCCATAATACTAGCAAACGGGGTTGGATTTAGCTCAATGTAAATTAAGAATCTACACAACAAAGGAAGGGGGAAAAAAAACCTAATAAGAATAAAATATAAAAAATCACTCAAACCAAAAATGCAAGAGCAAAGATTAGAACTTTAACTGCATATAGCTTAAGAATGTCAAAAACAGTAAATTTAGAATATTTAACCGAAAAGAAAAATAAAAATCTATCAGTGTTAGCAACTTTATTTCAATTACATGGAAGTGTTTGACAACTTTCCGTCGTCAAAGTTTCGATTTCTTTTCATGTTGCCCTTTTCTATATAAAAATTAGGGTTTCCAACCTAGACGGGCTTGGGATTTTTTTGGATGTTTGGCCATTTTGATTTTAATCTAGGTTCTTAGATTAGAGAATTTTAGTTAGGGTTTTTGACGTGAACAGAGGTGCGATGGTGAAGAAAGTATTAGTGGTTCTATAATATCTCATGTCAAGTAAAGTCCTGCATTAATTGTTGAAAAGAATTAATATTGGTTTATGAAATTATGGTGATGAATATTTTACAACAACAAAAAGGAATTTTTAGGTTAAATGATTGAAAAAAGCATATTAATATTTATTGACTTAAAATTATTTACTTTAGCTTGAGATGTTATGAATGGTATCGGAACTAATTCTGTATTAATAAAAATGGGGAAAGAATTGACCTCAATTTTAAGGTCTTATTATGAAGATGTCAAGTGTTAATGGGAGAAGATTGTGATACTCCATATTTAGCGAAGTCCCATTCAGATTACTACAGAGAATTTGTATTGGTTTATAAGGTATAGTGATTAATATATTATCAATACTAATTAAAATTTTTGAGTTAAATAGTTGAAGAAGGCTTATTAGTATTTATTAGTTTGATTATTTAAAAATATTGATCTAAGATGTTATAGTTCTATGGAGAAGGCTTAAGTTTTATTTTTATTAGGTTTGTTACTTTTTCTTTTCATATGTGTTCATTTTACTTTTAACTTTTTTCCATCTAGTGCTACATGGCTATTTGTTTTTTTTTTTTTGGTCAAATTGATAATATTTACCCTATGTGCTATCATTCATCGAACGATCCATGCAAACAAACAATAGTTAATAATACAGGTACTACTATAGATGACTCAAAAGTTTTAATTGATAGGAAATTGATGCTTTTAATATTTATGTACTAAATTGAAAATTTAAACAAAATTAAGGTATCAAATTTGATTTTTCCCCAAAAAGACAGTGTTAATGGCACAAGATATAGATGGCCCCCTCACAATAGTGGGTCTCATATCAAAGTTGGTGGATCCAGGATTTATCTTTAATGAATCATAATCGATACGGTGGAAAGATAGATTTAGCCCAAACTAAGCCCTAGTCCTTTCATAGATTCAAATCCACAAACTTGAGTTAATAACCAGCTTGCTTAGCATAACGCTGAGGTCTAGGTTAGACTTGAACTTAGTGGATTAGGTAATAAGTTGTATTCGATTCAGATCTAGCTTATGCATATATAAGCATCCTTATTTTTTTTTTTTTTAGAGTAATAATATAATTTCATAATAAAATATGAGTATAATTGAAATTTCTTATATTTAAAGCAAAATTCAATCAAATCATCTAAAGTGTCTATAGATGCTTAAGACCGTTAGGTACATATCCCATGCATTTAGTGTAAATCACATGCTTCACATGACATTAAAAAAGTGATAAAACTTGAGATAACAACTTCAAATTAGATGCATTGGAATAGCCTTAAGGAGAAGAATAGTCAATCTCAGCAAACTCGTAAGCTTGTATGATAGTTAAAGAAGCTTGCAAGCTTCGAAATTGTGGTTCTTAATCTTGAAACAAGAGTAGCTTTGAATGTGGGAAGTTTGTAATCATTTAACATTGATTTTTCTTTCAACCGTGAAGTTTGATCTCTAAAACTTGATACTACATAAAAAATCACAAGAATGAGAAACTGGGTGGCATGGTAAAACTTGATTACGAACAACTAATAATATTGGATCATGCTTGTGATGGACAATTGAAATTGATCAACCCCTATTATATTTTTATGTAGATTCTATGAAAGATATATGTCTCTTAGACGGATCTGTTGAGTATATGAACCTACTAAGAAAAGTCAAAGAAAGTTGTTTCACTTGTACTCTTAAATGAACCTTGGAGCATCTCATAAAGTTATAATAGTTTTCAATTTTGAATTAACCTATATTTCAGTTCGATATTATTAGCAGCCAATGCATCCGCATTATATGTGCAAAGAATTAAATTGAGTGACACTAAAAAAAAAAAAAAAGCCTAAGAAAATCTATGAAAAAAAAAGAAGAAAAAAATAAATAAAAGAATAGCAAATAATAATATTCGAAGGCAATGAATAGCAAATAATATTTGTAATATATGAACAATATACTTACAACTAATCGGATGCATTATGGAATATGTTCTTTTATTATAGATGTGTAGTGATTTTAAATTTATACTTAGCAATAAGTTGAATATATAGTAGTATGAATAATGAGATGTGTTTTTTATGGATGTGCAGTGTGTTTAATTTGCATATGAGGAAAATTGTTCAAGTGGTCATGGAAATTGGTTGTGGGAAAAATGGTTTAAGTAATAGTAAAACTTTATTGTGAAAAAAATAGTTTAAGTGATAGTGAAAATTGGTTGTGAGATAGTTTAATATAATAGATGATCAATTAAGCATACTATGGAGAATTCTTAACCTCATGTCAAGAATTGAAATATAGGAAATTAACACTTTATATGACTTATTAAATTGATGGCCAAGATAATGGAGGTTAGGCAACCTTTTGGAAGGAAGAGCTTTCCATAACCTGTTTCTAAATTAAGAATAGTGTAAGAAAATTCGAGTCACACTCTTATTAATACAACTTCTTTATTTCCGTTTTCAATCCCAGACACCAACTTGCCAATCAAATTCTATCTTTCACACGTACACACACGCACACACATATTACTTTTTATTTCATGTCTTTTCTTCTATCGGTAGTTGACAATTGCCTATAGTTTAAATGTTGAGTAATTATATAGTTCTCGTTTCTACTTGTTTTGAGAAATGTTAATCCCTTCTTAATTTATGCTTATCTGTTTTACATAGTTGAGAAAATTATAGATTTTTTTTGCAATCGATTCTCTATATACCATTGATCTATTTAATTAACTTACATTTTATATTAAGTTGCTTCACTTTGAGCACGTGCATCGTGGGTATACGTCCCATTAATATACATATAAACAAAATATATGGTGAATACTATCATATGAGTAAGAGCAAGGGCAAGGGCAGTGGATCTAATAAGGGTGGCCCATTACACCTGTCCTGCCCCCAGATCCCGTTGCAGAGAGTCGGAGCAGCCCTTGTATATAACATTTAAGAAGGGACCACTAATTACTCGAGTGATATGAGCGCCAATTGCCTTTAAATTCACATTGGGGAGTTAGTAGCATTTGGAAAGCGTACTCGTTAGAGTTGTTTGAAGAAAATGACGACGGATGTTTCCCCATTTTTATGAAAGATCTCTCCTTAGTTACTTTCACTTTTGAGTTCCAACCCATTAATGAGAATTGGTTTAATACATAAGATAAATGGAATCAAATATTCTCGCGATCTCACTTATCTTATATACTACACTTTTATTTTTAATAGAGAATACTGCTAAAATAAATTATTGATCTATCTATTTATCATTTTCATTACGAGACATTTTATTGCACATAAACAATGAGAAATTAATAACATCTTCTATTTGGTTTATGTTATCTTCTATTTGGTTTATGTTATTTGAGATTTACTTGAAAAGTATACTAATTCAGTGTTTATAACAAATATAATAGTAGATCTACTCGGAAAAAAATAATAAATAAATAAAAAGACTTTGCGTATTTCTCCATGAGCAAAACATATTAGACGAAACACGCTTAAAGGATGTATGAGAATCAACATTGTTGCATGAGGTGCTTGTACCAATTGCCAACCAAAAAGGTACATTATTGTTATTGACAAAGGGAAAAAAATTAAGTACAAGATTGTGAATCTTAATCTTTACAGCTTAAATCCAGCTTAAAGTGTTTGTAGACTCACTCTAACCACAGGAAATAATGGAATTCTATTGTACAATTGTCGTAAATTGGTACAGCCATACATATAAATTTGAGTACTATACCTAACACATGTCCATACCGGAAATCCTGGTTTTAACGATAAAATATTTGCGACGGAATCAGCAAATGTCAATTTATTTCCCATTCCTTGATAATCAATATTCTATTCTACAATTAGTTATTTTTAGTCTTACGTTATGTTTTCAATAACTCTAATATATTTCACGTCAACATCGCAATGTGCACCCCTCGTTATTAGTTAGTTATTGGTATACTTAGTATTTTGCCACTGGAAGAAATTTTGAGTAATTACTAATCTTTATATATCTATCTATATATATATATATATATCATATTTTAAAATCTGTTTGTTTAATCTCTCAAATATGACTTACTTGCAAAGTAATTCCAATATAGGTGTCTAAACTCATAAATTTTTTCGATTTAATGCTAAATTACAAGATTGCAAACTTGGATTTAATTTTGTGGATGATTAAAATTGTTATATTAATATAATGGGTTAAGTCCACTATATGTTTGGCTTGAATTCATGATGTATAAGGTTTTCTAAATTTTCTTACCTGTCACTTGTACATTTAAGATTCCAAGATTGCATATTTCTCCTTATTGCCATATTTTTTTAATTATCTTATTATGTATCATCTCTATATCACTACTTTAAGGTCATTTGTAACATGATACTCATGTATTAAATAAATGATCACTTCAATTGAAACCCTGCATCTTGAGCTTTATAAATATAACTAGTTAAAAAACCCACATAATGCACAAATAAATATTTGAATAATAATTATAATGTTATTAAAACAATCAAAATCAATAAATATGAAAATTTACAATTTTTTAACATCTTATTAATATGCTATTTCGGAAAAAAATATCATATTGTTACGAATGAATAAACCTATGAGGTTTTTTTCACCATTTAATTATGTGTAAAATTGACTATTATCTACAAAATAAATAATCCTTTAATGCTTAACAATTCCAATAAATTATGAATTGATCATGGTTATTAATATAATAAACCATCTATTATGTTAGAAAAGTATCTCATTTTGTACCTTTATTTAACTTAAGTTCCTTAATGTCACTTCTATAGATAATATTTAGTAACTATAAAGAATATAAAAATAAGGATATATTTATATTTTTGATTTACATTAATAATCATATTAGTAATTATACCTTTACTCTCCCTTTACCCACCATCTTTTAATTTACAGTAATCATTATATATTTGTACAGTCAAACTACATTAATTACTCACTAATATACAAGAGTAATAATTATTATTACGAGTTTCATTAATAACCTATATAATAAAATTATATTAAAGCATAAAGTACAGTAATTAATTATATTCATATATAGTTAAAGTATAGTAATACAAATTAAAACATGGTAACAATCCTATACAGTTAAACTATATTAAATACATGTTATATATTAATTTATTCAATCAAATTATAGTAAAAATGCATTAATATATATATACATATATATACACACTAATGTGTAGTAAACAAAGATTAATCCATAGTAATAAATGAGTAAGTTTTCTAATATTAAATCCATATTGCACGCAACATGAAGAAAATATAAAGTATGCCATGAAAATTTACGATACATATAAATGCAAATTGAGTTAGTAAAAGATTGCAAATTTTCAATGGTTGACACAATATATATATATATGTATGTATGTATGCATATAAACATTAACTATTGAAAGCAAATTGAAGCAAATACAAATATAATAATTAATGACTGACTTTAGAATACATATTGAATTATGTATATTAAAAAGACACAAAAGACCAATACAAATACTACTAATTATCCTGATGAAGTTTAGATGACAAACTATAGTGATGATTTTCTTTTCCATTAAGAGCCTTGAAACCTGCTAAAATAGATGTTGTAAGTAAACCTAAGTGAATTAGAACATGCAAATAGAGAATTAACTATAGTGAACTTTATAGATAAAATCTCTAAATTCCACAAATACTAAACAATATTGTAGTTTAGAAGATATTGTAGTAAATAGTACCTTATTTAGTTGACATTGCAACTTATTAATATGTGTAGATATTCAAATAAATCCTAATAATCTTTTTTAAGGTGTTGACTAATATTTTCATCAATTGTTTAGTGGGAAAAATAAATTTACTACATCTCATAATTGAAAACTATGAATTATATAGAATATTGTCATGTGAATAGCATATATGCAAGACAGTATGAACAATTTATGTACATTAAAGAATATCCATAATTAAAAAAAAAATTCTTGAAAAATTACATTCATGTATTAAAATTCACCATTGGAAAAAAAAGTATTAAATTTCACCAATTCATTCAATCATAATAATGAAAAAAAAATTAACGACATTAATAAACTAAGAAGAAACAATAATTATTATCAAAATGACCTTATTCTTTTCATAATATTTGAAAGCCTAAATAAGGAAAATAAAATGATGAGATTATAATTTAGGAGGTAAAAATATAATTTATCTGGTTGACATTGCAATCTTTATTTTCATAACCATACTTTAGAATTTACTAAATAACTATACACATGAGGTAAAATATGCATAATTTCTAAAACAAACCATGAATTGTTTTCATTTTTTATTATCATTAGCAATACATTCACATTCTTAGCTCAAAATACATGATTAATTTAAATTAAAAGAAATATCATCGATAAGAAATATTTTAGAACTACAACAAAATTATCATCATAATCATCACTCTTAAATTAAATCTTGTCATTGTAGATTCACCAAAGTCATTGCTCATTAGTTTATCTATTAAATGAAATAATAGTGGTTTATCACGTATTACTAAAAAAGAAAAGATATATGAAATAAATAGTAAATATTAGGTATTGAATTATATCTCTTCTCAAAAGAGTTATTATATCGTAAAATAATAATATGTAATTATTCTCAAATCAAAATAAACACAATTGATGGATTAAAAATAATCAAATGGACATAACAACAATTATCTAAATCAATAATCTTTATAATAAAATTAACAAAAAATTCCAATCATACTACTCCAAAAAAGTCAAATTTATCACAAAACAAAGATCTTATAAGAGGAAAAATAATGGTCTACATCATCAATCTTTACAAAAATATCACAAAAATAAAGACCATATTACAAAAATATTTGTTTCTCTAACAAATTTAGTGTTCATGTACATAATTTCTTTTGATTTTTTGGGTTTAAATTTAGAGGAAATCACACTCTCTCTCATTGTCATTGACCAAATCATCTTCAATTTCAAGTGGCTATGCTCTCTATCATTTCCTTTGATTGTGAAATTGAGATTTCATTCGTTGCAAAAAATATTCCATATAGGGATTAATCTTAAAGTATAAGAATCACGGCCTAGAATGATGTCCATATTGTATTAAAGTTCTTTTGTACTTATTGAGAACTATATAGGAGGAAGTAAATAGATATTTATGATATCTTAAAATAAATTTAAGAATAATTTGAGTTGGTTATGGATATATTTTACTAATTGCTAAATTAATGTATCATAATAAAATAGAAGAAAATATTAATTATTAAATGATATTTTCAAATAGCAACTTTAAGAAATTTTATAATGAAAGACTATTATGATTCTAAAATTATATATAGAAAAAACTTCTAAAACTATATATTATAATAATAACATGTATATTGAAGTACAAAAAGAAATTATTAATTGTACCTTTCCTCATAAGGCTACCCTTTCCGCTATTATTAGTTTAGATTATCAATTATATTTGTTAATCAAGTGTCTTTGTTAACGGAGAATGGTGTAAGAAATTGTTAAACTCATGGATCGACAACCAAAGGAACCGTGCTATTCTATATCTTTTTTTCACTCCTTACTTGTCATCTCATTCACACACACACATATATATATTGTGATGGGTAATAAAAATTTAGATCCTATGCCAATCATTAAGTGCATTTCAGCTAATCTATATTTAACTCAAACCCGATGGTACCCTCGGTCGCTCCATTTCGCACTATGCCACTATCACTTGCAACCTCAAACCATCACTTGAGCCAATAAAGTTCTTGTGGATTATGCAAGTCCAACATACCAATATCTTATGTGGATTGCACGTTATAATAGCACACATTTTGTTAAATTAGGACTTTGGAGGCGATAATCCATCTAAAATGCCTATAATAGCGAATCATTTATCAAGAAAAATTGAGAAGTAAGAACTTGGTCTCTATTTGGGATATAGTATTGCAATGGCACGGTATCTCCTTATTATCGATCTATAGCCCATCCGATGACATGTTATGCATGTATGGTAAAGAAAATGAACGTACTCGACATACATGGCAATTGATGATTGGAGGAATCTGGGCACAAATCACCATTTGGAAATAGAGAAACACTATCCATCCAAGCCTTTAGCGCAAGTAGTCTTGTTGCGGTGCCCACAAACTGCAATATCCATTGCAAGTTTTGATAAAAGACCATACGAGGATAACATTGTATCAACTTCAAACTAAAAATTTCCTTGATGCATTAACAATAATTACAAAGTTGCATCAACGCTGAATGATCTATCCAGAAAACAAGGTTTAGTATTGCAAAGCAGGTTGTCTAATTTTTTTATCAGCAGTCAGATTCATCGCTATTACAAAAGACCCGCCTTAATGTAGCTTTCAATTGAATCGACTAGTGTTTCATCCAGTGGCCTGTAAGTCCAACCAAATCTTTGCAATTTTGCAGAGTTTAACTGGACATCTCCTCCAACATCGATCAATCTGCAAAGATAAAACAACATAGTATTACCAAGATTTCTACGTTTACATGAAAGATCGTATTCAAATTCAAAGATTAAGGTCATTATAACCCAGTGGCATATACATTGGTCTTCTAAACAGGTGGACTAGGTTCAATTCCACTTTCTTAGGGGGGAAAAACAGAAAGACATTCAAATCCAAAGCTATAATGGTAACTAGATGGGGGACATTTAAAGTTGAGATATGATTGAGTCACTAATTAATTATTTACAACTTTTGAATGGATTTAAAGTAACTTTAATCTTAGGAAATCACTAAAGTAGTTCATTCACATTTTAAGGAACTCTTCATTTTAAGAATGCCGTTGCTATTACAAATTAATGAATGGGTACTCTAACAAGGATTTCTCCTTTAGAAGGGACCCATCTTTAATGGTGAAAACCTTCATCTAGGTTTTGTATCAATGGTTCGCGGTTAAAGTTAATCTTGTAGACCCTTTTAGAATTTTTACAAATAAAAAAGGATAGAGAATAAAAAAGATGAAAATTTACAATATCGTACAAAGTGAATTCCTTTTCAATTGATAAAAATAAGCGGTGTTACGATTTCATGACCAATTAAGTGAATATAAGATTTTTACGATCAATGAGGCGATTTAACTTTTTAGTAAAAAATTGGAAATATGAAAGATATGTATGAACGATGAGGCAAAATTGTTGTAAAATACCTCATTTTCCTCTGAATTTTCAAACTAGGTAAAATTGTTGTAAAATCCTAACTTTGCTTAAGGGTTCATAAGATTGGCTCGCTACAAATTTTTTGGAAAATTACTTCATAACAATATTGCAAACTTCCCAATTTGTTCTCGCTTTCAAACTTATTCAATTCATTCGTGATTCTTTGTATAGATTTGGAAAGCACTATAATATTTCATGATTTTTTTTTTATAGTTTGTAATTTTCCCTTCCATTTGCAAAATCACCTTTTTCCTAAAACAACCAAAAAGTTAGTGACCGATGACCCGAATCTGACCTCAAAAACTTTCCTTCTATACAAGCAAAAAAGTCTTATGCAGATACAGAAGTATAACAGTGAGAGGCATTCGCTCAGGTAAGAAAAGGAAACTTACTTTTGAGGATAATTGTAGTTTGGATATAGACTTCTCAGCTTCTCAAGCAGATCCCTGGTTTTTATAGAATGTGATACACATAAGTACCTCCCTTTAGCATCAGATTTTTCATATGTCATAAGTACAGCTTCAGCAACATCACGAACATCCACTAAATGATGGTGTCTGTTCGGTACATCATGTGTCTCTGTAATTTAAAACCAGAAACTTAAGATGGTATAAATAAAGAGGGAACATCTCTGTAAATATGTGATTCAGTCATGCTCTTCGCCTCAGAATGCAATTTTTGCATGTCCCTACTCAACAACCATATAATTAACATATCATGCACCAAGAAGTGTGTTTACGTATCTTTCTGTGTTCTATTTGCATCTGATCTTTTCTGATAATGTGTATATATCATCCTAACTGCCGATAATTTTTCTGGCTAAACACCTGATTTCATATTGGCCTAACCTTAAGGTGGGGATGCAATCATACGGAGTAATACATTTGCAGCATTGGATGTTTTACTTCCTAATGGTAACATTGAAGACTGAGTAGAACGACAAAGTTGAAGCAAGATACCACGCGTAACATAGAAATAAGTTAAGCAGCTGTTATCCTTGCAGAACAATTTCATTAGAAACGTGAAACTCCTATGACATACTTAACGGCAAGTTTTGACCCTCTGCAATTGCAATATACTGATTATGCGAATATCTCCCCACACCCTCCCCCCCAACCGGACTGGTGGTGTAATGTTATTACTATGGGACCAGACAAATTCTTGAAAGAACGCACACTATCTTTCCTATGACAAAATGTTTATCATTATCCTTCTCGCCAATTGTATTGGACTTTATTTAAGCTTGGGTTAGTGAGTCATCTGCTAGATAATAATTATTGGATAGCACCTTTTGACAAGAGATATGAGCAAGAGGCTTTGAGAAAACTGAATTCAGAGTGAATCAAATCTCCCTAAGAAATGTTTGAAAGAAAGAATCTGTGTATATTATAACGCATATTACATAAAGCACGAGTTCTGTGCAAATAATCTTTGCATTAAACAAGGAACTGCTAACCTGGTATAATCTTCAGATTAGAACCTTGGCAAAGCTTGATGAGTAACAAACTGCTTGTGTTCATGGTAGACTGCAGAACTGGACCAAATACAAGGCCAGGACAAACAGAAACTATATCGAGGCCCTTTTCTCTCTCATACTCAAAAGCTTCATGCTCTGCTTCAGTCTTGGAAAGACAATACCAGTTCTATTGGCAAGTAAGGACAGCACTTAATCAGGATTGCAAAGAAAACAATATTGATCACGACATCGAGCATTGCATATCCAAGTATCTAATTAACTTTTCATATGTGTAGCTAACCTTGGCTACATACAAGAAAGATGATATTTCCACATATCAAGTAAGAAGTTGAACATGAAGTTCACCTAGGTGGTCGTTTAGCAAATACACTATGCTCATCATATCTAAAAACATAAATACGTTGAGACAAAAACTTATAGGACAGATGAAAACTAGTTTCAATCATATTATCTTAAAGAGATATACCATGAAAAGTTTTGCCTAACAATGTCCTTGATTTAGTGAATTTCTAGAAAATACCTCAGTATTCCTGCAGAACTCTTTGTCAGACCAGCAAGTCTCATCCATATCTTGATCTTTTGGCCATCCAGGATTCATCATTATAGCAGCAACAGATGATACATAAACAACTCTTTTCATTTTTGCTTCACTACTTGCCGTCAGCACATTTAGTGTCCCCTTCACAGCAGGCTCTAGCACTTCGACCTAAATAAGTTGTTTACCACATGGCATCAAAGATAATCCAATCAGTTCCACTATGTTGCAACAATACTTCCTATTTCAAAATCCAAGGCCACCTCAGAAGGTTATTTATGAAGTGGAATAAAACTATTTTACAGAACTTTTGAGGTGGCAATGCAGGACTCGTAACATCCCTCCTCGACACTTGCCTCTAACAAGAAGAACCTCAAGTAAGGTAACGGTATCAGCTGGTACTGACCTGATTACTTGTTAAAGTCACAAGCCTATCTCAAAAACTAGTTTACCAAATGGAGGGTCTAGACAGGTCTATAAGGAGCACTTCACATCATATAGGAAAACACTGTAGGCAAGAAGTTGAAGGCAACAACTTCTGCTCACAAGTGCTCCCATGAAGTTGGTAAAGTTCCAAGACGAAGAAACTAGATACATTCAATGGGAATATGAAAGTTTTAAGACTATAATCAGAAAAGGAAAAAAGATTCGAAATGAGAAAACAATGGGACCTGAATGCCGATGACTGAATAAGCTGGAAGGCAAATCGAATTTCTAAGTACTGACAACGGTCTGCACTTGACCTGTGATAAGGGGGATGTGATGTAATCTGGGGACAATCGATCCAATTTGAATGCTAAAAAAAAGAAAAAAAAAAAAAGCAGCAACGACACAAGAAGAAAGAAAACACGACCCTGCCACTTGCCAATTACTCGATGGTTGAAGCCTACTGTTGCTGTCTTGTCGCCATCATTGACTCTCCTTCGGGCCATCGATAGTTCAATGAGCAGGGGATGTCTTGCGAACGGGAAGGAAGAAAACTGATCTATGCCACCGTTGTTGCTCATTCGAATTAGATTCATTACCAAGACCTACAGATGTTTGCTGACGTTCAAGTAGCTGATTTTCGGTGCCAATATCGTTTTTGATAGTTTACCTTAACGCACATGATGCATAGAATTTTTCCCCAATCAAAAATCCAGTAAACAGCACTAGAAACGTTGAAATTTCTCATTAACATTATTCCCCTAGTACAACATGGACCTTGATCCCATCAAAATTTGAGAGCAACTGCAAAATTACCTTTATTTATTATCTATAACTTTCTTGCTTCCACTTAATTGGCCACTTGCCTCTGAATAGAAAAACTAGTAAGAGAAATGATTTATAATAATGAATAGTAAATTTGACTCCACGCGAGTCTTTTCGACAATTGATGGATTGAGGTAGTCCTACCTCTGGGTTCAAGGTAGAAGAATGTGGAACAGGAGAGGCGACATGGAAAACACCGACACATCCGTCCACAGCTGATTGGATGGAATCGTAATCCAGCAAGTCTGCCTTGAAAAGCTTCAAATTCTCTGATGCTTTCTCAAGATTTTTCAAATGAGCATGCTTCTTGTCACCTGTTCAAAGTTTATTACAGATACAGTTCCCAATAAAACAGTGGACAAGTTCAAACAGATAAATGTCTTTTCAGAAGCGTCTCATGGACCTAACACTGATGGTTGTTGTATTCATTAGCGAAGTGCAATTCACTCCAAGTCAAAACCACCACGTTATGAAAAAAAAAAAAAAAAAAAAATCAACTTCATGCATGAGGATAAATTCCTTAATTGCTTTATGGATTTGAAAAAGACTATCAAAGGTTGAAAACATCCGGATCATGAATGTTTGGAATCCATAAAGAAACATTGCTTTTGCTAATTCCTATTTTTTTTTTAAAAAAAAAAGACAACAACTTGCGAGGAATCTTATTGGTTGATTAACTTCGACAAAGGATGTAAGAGTATTTAGTTCAAGCTCGACCTGGATTCAAAATATCCAAACTTTAGCTTGACTTGACCTTAACCAAGTTAGAACTTTGAACTCGACTTAATTAAGATTATTTACGCTTGTTTTGCACTAAAAAATATATTTTTTTCTAGTTAAATAACACAGTAATGTGTAAACTCAACTCAAAAATCAGACTTATACTAAGCTTGAGTTTGAACTTTGATTAAGCTAAATATCATAAAACTTTGACCTCAAGTCTGTGTTCAATTTCAGTTCAATTAAACTCTAAGAGCATCAGCCAAGTTTGAGCAGCTTGCGAATTATGCATGGTATTCATAAGATTTTAGTTACACAGGTCGGCAGATGCATCGAAATATAAACGTATTCAAATTAATGCACGCCGTGAAAGAAAATTTTTCATCCAAAATACTTAACAAGACGCTATAAATCCCTAATGAACTGGTCCAACAGCTATCGTAGGAAACAAGTCATAATCATGGCCATAATGAACAATGAACAAGTGAAAAGAATCAATGAGTTTGAGAATATGAAAGAGTGATGGATAATGCTGACTTGGGTCTCGGACAGTTCCATGTACTATGTAGTCCTTAGAGAGAAGAAGCTTGACAACCCATGATGCTACGAAACCTCCTGCACCTGTCACACACACTCTTTCCTTATCCATTACTCTCTCTCTCTCTCTCCCCTCTTGCTTTCTGATGCTAAAACTTAGAAGGGTGTTATGAAATCTTATGTATTCCTTTTTTTCTTCTTCTTCTTCTTCTTTTTTTTTTTTTTTAAATTATTGCGGTGGACATGCACGAGAGCGAGAAAAGGACGTTGGTGTTCGGTTGGCCCAAGGAAAATTTCATTCTCGGAGGATTAGTTTATTTTTCTATAATATTAAAGTTCGATGGTGTCTTTTAGTTCATGTAATTAGTGAACTGTCTACTTTGTTAATACCACACTCTATTGCCCTGAACCTTACTTTTCCAGAAGTAGTTAACTACGACTAAAGATAGGAAGTTGTTAATATAGTATCCTGCAATTTTTTGCTTTTTAATTCCATTTATATAAACTACAACCATTACATTACGATATCGCATCTGCTAATATTATAAAATATATACATATATATATATAATATTAACTATGTGATTTATGACAAATCAAAGAGATATGTCAAAATTGCTAATAACATATTGAATGTCTTGAGTTTGACATTTGAAATTATTGAACGTTATACCTAATTAAATTTCTAAATTAGCTTTGAAATGCTTATTAAAAACCACATTCATTTTCTTTTGAGCTAATTATGGTACAATACATCAAGAAAGAAAATTGAACATGAACACAATATATCTATGCAGTAATAAAGTGGGAAGTCCCATTTTAATATCTTTGTAACTTGATTTTATTCTTATTTTGCAATTTATAAAATGGATGAAAATTAAAACTAATCATTACGCCATTAAGAAAAATGATTGAATAAATAGTACGTGTCATTTATAAGTATACGTAGTATGTAACTACTAATTATACTTATATATGTGACAAAATGAATAATGAATTTTTAAATAGCTTTCTACTATTAATTCACGTGTTCAAATTCGATTAATAATTATATATAATGTATATTTTTACATAGCATTATGTAGTATATACTGTCATTTGAATCCCTTTTCTCTCGTTAGACCTCTTACTTCTAAAAGTTATTTTAAGTATGATAATATATAAAAATAGGAAGTTAAATATGGATATATATATATATATATATATATATAATGGTTAGTTATGATCTTTTTATTCAATACATATATCACCAGGGATGTA
The DNA here is from genome assembly GCA_024138015.1 of Lumnitzera littorea. Classification (NCBI taxonomy): domain Eukaryota; kingdom Viridiplantae; phylum Streptophyta; class Magnoliopsida; order Myrtales; family Combretaceae; genus Lumnitzera; species Lumnitzera littorea. Next base: position 15,637,855 of record JAMXBB010000012.1, on the reverse strand, counting down.
ATATTTGCTAATATTAACTTTTTCTTTTTTTTTTTTGGCCAGCTTGCTAATATTAACTTAAATTTTCTTATATTAATGGTCATTTGAATGTCTTTTCTTTTGTTATTATTATTTTTAAGGCATTTAGAGCATGCAGATCCAGTGAATTGTTGAGACATGAGGTGGGACGATTGGGAGAAGAGAATATGACAAATGCCACTTGGCTTTGAGCACTAAAATAGTTGGAAGAAGGGACTGGAAAGTGATGACAGCATAATTTAGTGACGTGCCAGTCGCCCTTCACCACTCACGACAACATCTAGGTGCTCTTTGGATGCATTTTATCTATATTTTATTTATATGTAATTTATATCTAATCTATACATGTTGAAAGTCTGGTATTTAAAAAAACTATAGGAATTAAAGTATAAAAACTGACAATTGAAAATTCACATATGCTAAAAGAAAAGGTTTAAAAATATATTTTATGAACTGAAAAATATTATTTTAATTGGTATTTTAATAAAAATGAATAAATAATTTCATATGATTTATTAGATCTTTAATTTCAGAAAAAGGATATATATATATACTAATATTTCTATTTTTTTGGTATCATATTTTTATTAAATATAAGATTTAAATAGGCAACAAAAAAATAATAAAAAAATTGGACCAAACGGACCTTTGAATACGCATGGGATTATACAAAAAGATTATATAACAATACGGTATAATCTTTTTATGTGTGGTATAGGATAGAGCATGGGTTTGCTATGACATAAGAATACATTGAAACCGAGCTTGGAGTTGACCGTACCGACTAGTAAATGATGATGTCTTCGGTGTTGAAGATGATTTTTTTTTTATTTTTTATTTTTTGAACAAAGGTGTTGAAGATGATTTTTGATATTTTAAAAATGTGTTTATTTTGTAGAGTGAAACAGGTTTTATACATATAATTTTTTTTAGTTTTGTCTAGCAAATTCATTTTCACCCAAGTACTTGACTCAACATGCAAAGAAAACAATCGAAGATTTTGTCCAGTATAGTACTATGAGATGATGGCAACTAAATGCTCCTTAATAATTTAAAATTTTGTTTATAATAATTATTGAAAAATCTAAAAAGTATTTTCTGCAAATTAATCATACCCTATAACTATATTGGAAAAGTTTACCTCACGAAATGTTGATGGTTGCCCGAAGTATTAGCTAAGATGCTGATCTAAAAATAGGGAAGGGGAAAAAAAAAAATCGATCGTGTTTGGTAAAATTATTTCTTCATAAAATAAGCATAGAATGATAAGTATGATCCTCTTCTTAGATCCTGAAGAAACGTCTCGAGTATTCACTAACCTAAATGTTTCACTATCTAAATCGTATTCTCGTCCTAGTTATAAAATAAAAGCAAAAGTCAGCGTTTAAAATAAATTTGCAAGTGACGCATCCATGTAATGGGTGTAGCAATAAGTGTTTTTGAAGTTATTAATAAAAATGATTAAAATATAATGCATCTATAAGGTATATCTATAAAAAATACATAGTTACGAAATTAAAAGTTAAATATTAAAAAAATACATTAAAAAACTTTTATATCTATTTTTTCAAAATCTAAATTATGGAAAATCTAATAATTTCTTCCCTTAAAAAGTTAATAGTTAATTACATGAGTAAAGAATAGAACATTGTGGAAAGAAAGTTTATATGTAAAATCTGTTGAATAATATCTACAAAAAGAAGAAATTAAAAAAGAAAAAAAGGAAAGCCTAAATACCATTAAAGTTCAATGAATTTGAGATAAAAAAATTTATATATAAATCTATTATTTAAACTTTAATCAAATATGGATTTTATTTATTTATTTATTTAAACTCAAGGCCAGCCGACCTTAAAGCATATTCGAAGCCGCTTTATCATCCACGTGTTTGATTTAGATTGCAAGGATTTTTTTATTTTTAACTTAAGTTTATATAACTTTAATGGTTTAAACTTTTGTTATGTTTAACAAGGAGTGATGCATTTTATCTGGGAATTTATGTTTTTCAAATTGCCCACTTTGAGTTTAACCATGTAACAACTTTGCTTCATTAGATTATTACTCAATCAAATTTTTCTTGCGAGGTCCATATGTTTTTGAACGATAATGCTTTATTAAATTTTTGTACATGCAATATGAATATGCATATGTTAATTTAAACTTTTATTTGCAAGTATTGGAAAGCAGTACTAAGACAACTTATTTATAATAATGTAAAAGAAGGTTGAATCTCAACCGCTTGACGGTCTTACATATGTTTAATTCTATGAAATAGGATTTGATGAAATCTAATTTATTTTTATTGATAATGAGAGCTTAAGTGAGGCGTGAGGGGCGAGAGTAAAACATTGTTTTCTTGCTTTTAATTTTTTGGGATTCTATAAATTAAAAGGAGGGAGAAATAGGATCGCATACATAATCCAACAACGAATAAACATTTGTGTTCAGTCAAAAGGGAATTTGAAAGGAGAAGAGAAAAATAAATGGAAAGTATTTGTTTGAAAGGTTTTTATGAGAATGAGTATATACGAATAGTTTGTGCACGTCTAAAAAATTAATTATATACACTCGATTCAAGGATTTTGCCTTCCTCCGTTCAACAATTATTCAATCAACATCAACATTTCAATAGTCATATTCACAAAAAAAAAAAAAAAAAAATCCATCTAATTAAAATGCAATGTCACGAATAACACCACTATAATTACATGTAGAGAATAAAATATTGTTTCCTTACTTTCAATTTTTGCAATTCTATAGATTAAAAGGAAAGAGGAATACATACATATTCAAGCAACCAATGAACATTTGTGTACTAACTTATGTGTGATTTGATTTGTTTATTAACTAACTATTGACCACGTTACGCATAATTATTATGCAATCAACTTGTTTAACCATATTGTTTTGTGCTTTTGTAGACTAAATGGAGCCTAGACCTGTTGATGGATCCATTGTCATTAGACAAGACGGGCATAGGTCCGGACGCGTATGGGCAAGACATGTAAGAACACTAACTTATCTTTTCAACATAAATTACTCCACTTATTCATAACATACTGACTAGTATCCTTGGTAAGGCATGGAGGCTCTATGTATAAGCCAACATGAGAGGACACTGAGGAGGAACTAGTAGGTCCATGAGATCTTGTTGGATGACTGCATGCTACCTTCCATTAATCAAGCCAGCTTCATAGGTCTGAATCATCTTCTTTACATTAAGCTAGATTACTACCTGGTCATTATGCTAATAAAGAGGTAGAGGAAGGAGACTCATATGTTCAACATGGCCCATTGAGAGTTAAAGATAGTACAAGTTCAGTTAGGCCTTAAGGTTGATGGATTGCCAATAACAGGGAGCACATACAAGACGCGAATAGAGATATGCGCTATATACCTCGGGTTAGTTTTGGAGGACTCTATTGATTCGCGAGGAGGGTGCCTACGTATAAGCTAACTAGTTGACCACTTTGCTTCTTTGCTTAGATGGGCAGATGATGAGTAAATTAGAAGGTATACATGAGCTTACATCTTGTAATTACTATGAGGGTTTATCTTTGTTGACAAATTTGGCAACCTAATACATGCTATGTTCCTAACTCTATTGGATGCTATGTTCCTAACTTTATTGGATGACTTTGAGAGAATCGAACAATATAACTAGGGGTTCACATGCCTCTCAAAGCTATACAAACAGTTATGTGGCTCTTCGTTACAGACTGTCCGTGAGATAAGGGGTGTAGCGATTCTCCTTTAGGTATGGGTATGGGATAGAATCCCACACATAGCTCTCATCCTTAGGTATGGCATGGTCATAGATAGCAAGAGACCATTACAAGCTAAGTGGATGATAGATCATGACATAAGGATGTACTAGATGCATGTAGTCACAGCCTACCGCGATGCTTTTGATAGATAAAGTTCGGATATGGTATGTATTTTTCTTCTAATTTCATTACTATCACTTTCACTACTTTGCCATTATGGTAATTGTAAACATCTCATTTTTACCTCTTTCTTAATTTTAAGATTTTTTTTAGGGGTCCTAAATTTAGAAAAAGCACAAAATATAGAAAATTAAAAAAAAAGGAAAAAGGAAAAAAAATTGAAAATAGCAAATTCAAAAAATAAATAAATAAATAAAAGAGATAATAATAATAATAATAATAATAGTGAAGAAATGTAGGATTTTCAAGTAAAAGTAGATCTTTAGGTAAATAAATTGTTTTTAGGAAAAAATATTTAGAGTTGTGGACATTTTAATTAAATAACACTTTATTTTATGGGTTTTTTAGGTTTTGTCTTATAGAGTAATTAGTATTTAATTGTAAGATAAAATAAAGCGCAAGCCAATGGCCTATTGATACTATACTCTAAATAAACTTGGCATAGGAATTAGATGTTTGGAGTTCAAATCTTGCAGTAGGCACAAAAGTGCCTTTTATTTTTATCTAAAAAAAAGAAAAGGAGAAGAAAGGATCAAAGTAGGTTTTTAAACCTAGTCCATGTAACTATGAAATAGGGCCAAGGCTTTGCTTGATTCAGCAAAGCAGAAGGTTACAACACTCCTGTGAGTTGCACGTGTGCGTAACATGTACCCAACACATGACCCACACCCCATTTTCTCCTTTAAGCCCAAATTTTTGTGATCAAAAAAGAAAAAGAAGAAAAAATAGCGTGATGTTTAGTTTTTGACCGAATTTAATTTTTTTTTGGAATAATTTTTAGCAAATTAAATGGAAGAATTAAAAGAGTACATGGAGTACTTTTAAATAGTACCAATTTTTCATCCAAATTCATTCATACCTTAAGTCAAAATGAGCATTGAAATCACCCTGAACATAAAAATTTGAATTGCTCAAACCCTCCATTAATAGAGGTTTCCAAGTTTGTTCATGCCCGTATTAGTATAAGTAGACCTCTCAAACATTATTTGATGTACCTAGGAGCTTAATTATCACTAAAACTTACCGTAGCATATTTGAACCAATGGGTCCTTTGAAATATTAAAGAAAGTAAAGTGAGTAAGTCTATGAACTAATTAGAATAGCTGACGTGAAGTTGCTCAGAGGATATAATACACCAATGAACATAACATAACTTAACACTTCACTTGATATGATGCATAAGTTGATGTCAAGGTCTACCCGCTACTAATCTTGAGTTACTAAGTAAGATTAGATAAAAGTGTATGGAAAATGGATTTGGAGAGGGTCATCTTACAAAAACAGTATATTTAATGTATAACTGTAAGGTTAGATGATTTCGGCTTACAAGGAAAACGGGCTATTTATAGTAAGTCTCTAAGGTAATAATACAAATAAAGAAATTACAAATGCGAAAGGAAAATTCCTAGTATATGCGAAAAAGGGTAAAAAGGACAAATGACAAAAAGGAAAAAGAAAAGTACAGTATTAAGTAGAATGGACATGTGACAGCGCAACATTGGTTCCATACATAGATTCTCTGATCACAATAGACGAAGGGAATCAGGATATTGTAGCAACAAAAAGGCCAAGACTAGAAGTGATGCCGTGAGAATAGGAAGGATGTCAAGAGAGGAGTACTTAACTATGGTGAAGGTAGCTTACGTTACTCGATAGGGACTTTTGGGGGTAGAGAAGTCAGATCACTCGGCATAGTCTTTGACTAAGGAATAGTTGGTATTGGCACTAGAGAAGGAACAGAGTTGGGTGTATAGAGTTTCTCATCATTAGCAGGTTGATGAGAAAGAATTCTTCGAGTGAAAGACTAGAGGCCCCGTAGTCATACTCGAGTAAAAAGATCGGTGGTTAGCAGTTCATCAATTCCTTGGGGTTGTTGAAGATTTGCCCTCAAATCTTAGCCTTCTTCTTCATCGAGTACATAGGGTGTTAGATTAGCTACATTAAAAGTAGTAAAATATACCGTATTTGTCAAGCAGCTCTAACTTATAGGCATTATTGTTGATGTGCTCAAGGATCTTAAAAGGTCCATCTAATTTAAGGGAAAGCTTGTTTGTCCTCTTCCTAGGGAAATGCTCCTTACAGAGGTAAACCCAGATAGGGTCTCCAAGACTATAAACCACTCGTCTCCTTCTATGGCTTCCTCGTTCCTTCTATTGGGTTATAGTCCGTGCTAGTTGTTCAACAACCCTTTGATGCAACTTCTGGAGTTCCTTGGTATGCTGTAGGCTAGATTGACTTTCCCTTTATACCGCTAAGCTGACAATTATATCTAGGGGCAAGTTCGGATTAAATCCATAGACAACCTCAAAAGGTGATCTTCCTATCGAGTTGTAAACTGATCAATTGTAAGCGAACTCAATGACAAGTAGGCATAGGTCCCAATCATGTAAATTCTTCCTTACAACTACTCGCAAAAGGTTGCCAACTATCCTGTTTACTATCTTAGTCTGACCGTCTATCTAAGGATGGCAAGAAGTATTGTACATAAGCTTAGTGCCGAGTTTCTTTCATAGGGTTTTCCAAAAAAAAACTCGTGAACTTCAAATCACTGTTGAATACAATACTTCTCAACAAACCATGAAGACATATAATTTCCTACAAAAAAAGGTTAGTAGTAAATAAAGCATCATTAGTTTTATGGCAAGGAACGAAGTGGCTCATCTTGCTGAAACGGTCAACCACAACCATTATTAAGTTAGATCTTCTCGGCGTTTAGGGAAGGCCGAACATGAAATCCATGCTTAGGTCAATCCATAGGCACTTAGGTATGGGTAAAGGTGTGTACTCTCTATACAGCTCTCTCCTTCCTTTTGCATGTTTACACACCTCACACTTCTCAAGAACTTGCCACACATCCCTCGTTATCCTAAGATAGTAGAAATGTTCTTTCAGTATTTTAGTTGTCCTCTTTTCTTCGAAATGGCCAGCCAAGCCTCCAACATGAGCTTCACTGACAAGTAGTTCTCTAACCGAACCATTTAGTACAAAAATTTGCTTGCCTTTCATCAAGAACCTCTGACTTAAGTAGAATCCATCCACAATACCTCCAACATTGTACTTGGCCACTAAGGGCCCAAAATACTGGTCATGCTTATATTGATTAGGCAGGGTGCCAAATCCAAGTACCTTAATTTGCATAGTCGTAATAAGAGTATGATGACAAGAAAGAGCGTTGACTATAGTGTTGGTGCTCCCTTTCTTATACCGAATGATGTAGTAGAAAGTCTATGGGAATTCAACCCATTTGGCATGACGTTAAGAAAGTTTCTGTTACTTATGAAGATGCTTGAGTGACTCATGATCTAACTAGATGATGAATTCTCTCGACAATAGATAATGCTGCTAGTTCTGCAATGTTCAGACAAGGGCATAGAACTCTTTATCGTAAACTGAGTAATTCAGGAAAACTCCCCGAAGTTTCTCACTAAAATAGGCAATTGGTCAGTGCTTCTACATAAGAACAACACCAATGCCGATGCTAGACATGTCATACTCTACCTCCAAAACTTTCTTGAAATCCGACAAGACGAGTATTGGAGCAGACGTCAATTTGGACTTCACATTTTCAAAACTCTTGTGTGCTTTCTCCAACCACCTAAACTCAATGTTCTTTTTGGTCAATTCAGTTAACGACGCAGTTATGAAACTAAAGTTCTGAATGAATCTCCGATATAACGAAGCTAGACCATTGAAGCTCTTGACTTTAGCAGCACTAGTTAGCATAGGCCACTCAAGAATAGCTCAAATTTTCTCGTCATCAACTCAAACTCTTTTCCCTGAGTCAATATATCCGAGGAATATAACCTTGCTTTGACAAAGCACACATTTCTTTAGGTTGCTAAATAATCTTTTAGCACGAAGGATGTCGAACACCGATCTTAAATGCTCAACATAAGTGATGAGGTCAGCACTATAGACTAGAATGTCATCAAATTAGACCACAATATATTTGTTGATCAATGTTCTAAGCACATGATTCATTAGCCGCATAAATGTACTCGGTGTATTAGTTAAGCCAAATGGCATTACCATCCATTTAAACAGACTATCCCTTGTCTTGAAGGCTATCTTCCATTCATCTCTAGGCCTCATTCATATTTAGTGGTTGTAATATCCCATAAATCAGCAATCAAGACATAAACATCTAAGTATTAGGATAAAGTCCTACTCTTGTACAAATAAGATCAATAATGGATCTAAGACATTTAAGAAAGTAAACCGATTGGGCAAAAAACTTATAAGAGACATGATAACCCTAATAAAGGAATTCCCGTACATTTGGAAGTTCATAATATAATACGAATATTAAGAATATAATCAAAATAGTGAAAAATTACTCTATACGAGACCCTAATGTTGAATTTAAGGTAATTATACCTAAATTTAGGACTTTCAAAAAAACATATTCGATTAAGTTCAAACTTTACAACTAAGTTAGAAAAGTTAGTTGAAATGACTCAATAAGATTAGATTTAAAAAATAATCACCAAAAATCCCAAATTTACCTTAGAAATGTGATTATTTAATAAAGTGTAAAAATGATTGAAATCCTTAAAATTAAGCTTGCAATGCGATGAGAAGCTAGAGATAAGTTAATTAGGCAATAAAAAAAAACAATATAGCATAATATACTATATGAGTATACACGTATTTTTATAAGTATACTTGGTATATATGATAAATATACCCAAAAATTAATTTAAAATTATACAATTATGTATAATAAGTGATAAAGTCACAAAATTAAATAGGAAAAGTATCTTAAAAATAAAAGATATGTCAGAAACATGATTACATGTATATAATTACTCGGTATGTGTATGATATATATAGGACATATACTCATATATTAATAATAAAATCATTAAATACTAATATAAAATACCAAAATATCCTAAAATACATCTAAAAATTATTAAAAAAAATAAGAAATAACTTGAAATATGATTGGATTAAATGTGGAGCAACTTAAAAAGAATAACCAGTTGCATAAAAAATAAATAAACAAAAAATTAACATATCTCATATGTAAATTCCTTAAAAGAATAGATAAATAAATAAATAAATAATTACTTAATGGCAAAGGAAAAACTCAACCAACCTAAACTACTATAAATTGGACTTCTAGACCATATTATACACTTTAGACACTTAGGGGATTTTTGGAAAAATTAATAAAAATTAGAAAATAAAACAAGAAAAATAGGAGAATTACTGAGCTAAGCTAAGCTAGAAACCCAACGAAAGGAGAGTCTACTATGGAACTTGACCAACCACTACTATTCCATGCCATGTCTTAACCGTCCGACAAGCCCTCTCCGGCCAACGATGGCAAGAGCTTCGATAAACTTAGGTTCCGAGTTTCTGTCATATTTTTTTCTATTTTCAAAAAATTATTAAATTAGTTAGGAAAAATATAAAAAAAATTAATTCCTAGGTTATTTTAAATGTAATTTTATTTAGTAAATTTATTTTTACAAAATTAAGAATATTTAATGTACTTGTTTAGTAAATGTACTATTTATCCAAAATTCGAAATTCAAAATAAATATATTAAATGATATAGTTTCTAGCTCAAAATTTTTATATAAGATACTTATGATATACGGATAATTTCTATGTATCCTGATTTTTTATTTGATTATTTTTAATATTTATTATATTTTTCGACCTAAAAATAGCTCAAAATTAGATTGAAAATGTGAAATAAATAAGATTTATGAAACTAAACGATGAAATTAACCTATACTGATTTCTAATGAAGTATAAGGATGTTAAGATAGGTTGAAAATAATTTTGTGCAAAAAGAATTATATTTGGGTAATTAAGTGTAATTTAAAGTTAAAATCGTAATTTTAAATATATAGGCAATGAATCAATAACACGAAACTAAGTAATGATTAAATTCCATATATTTTTAGGAGTCTATAAAAATTTTTGGGGAATTATTTGTTAACTCGAGTTATTTATTATGAATTTACGTTGTAAAATAACTTAAATAACGAACCAATACTCAATTCTAGTAATAATAGGTTAAAATATGATAAATAGTTAAATAAAAACTATTCATATGTGTACTAGTCAAATTGGATAAAAAAATATTTTTTTAATTTATTTAATGATATTTTAATAACCGTGATATGTTATAGAAGTATTAGGGTTAGATAATGCCTATATTATGAGTTATATTGACAAATTAGGTAAAATATAGTTTAATAACATAAATTATGTATAGTATAATAATATTTGATTAGATAAGCATAACTGTGTTAAAAACTCAAATTAACCGTTAAAAGTTATATTTAGAAATATGACTTGTAATACATGTTGTTAGATCTATATGAACCTAACAACATCGTTTTTACTAAAATCGAATAATATTAGGTAATATAACCTATAACTTTATAATATTACTAGATATATGTATTACGATAACCTTGTTAGAATTAAAACGTGATTTAATCAATTAAAAGTATATTTCAATATGATCAAAACGATATATTATACGTAATAGTATAATTATATATATTATNGTAAGAAGAAATGGCCAATTATTACCCCTAGTATCAACTTTTCATCTTTTAATAAAAATTACACAATCATACACAGGACCCCTCAAAGAGCTTAGTAGTTTTCAATATTTTGGTTTGCATGTGAAATGACAGATACTTGTAAGATTTACTGGCACTCTTTTATAGAGTCAAATTAAAAGTTTTTTTTGAACAAATTATATTCGAGGATTCCTCTATAGGTTTATATTAAACAAGTATCGAATTAGATACTTCAAAGGAATAAAGTCGAGTACGCTTGGTATAAACTAAGTTTAAGGTAGTAGTTATAAGGATAGCTTCTATCTTAGGATGACTCACACTATAGGATTGTTACAACTTCACTTTTTCAAGGCATGGCAGGTAGCTACTTTTCAAATCAATCTTTGAAAAGATGCGAGCACCATGCAACTCATCGAGCATATCATCTAACTATGGAATTGGATATCGGTACTTAATAGTAATTTTGTTGACAGTATTGCTGTTAATGTACATTCTCCATGACCCATTTTTCTTTGGTACTGGCACAACTGAGATAGCACATGGGCTCATGCTCTCTTGAACATACCCGCGATCTACTAACTCATCAACTTGCTTCTTTAACTCAGCTACCTATTCAGGATTAAGCCTATAAGCAAGTTGGTTCAATAGGGCTGCTCCAAGATAAAGATCAATACAATGCTTAATGCCTTTTAAAGGTGGCTCAATGCCTTTTAAAGGTGGTAAACCTTTCGGCATCTCGGTAGGAAATAGATTGGCATACTCTTCTAATAGAGCTCTCACTTCGGTTGGACAGTTCTTAGCATCTCTTACCTCTAAGAGTCTCCTGACTGAAAGAAGCATATAGTCTTTAGCCTTGACTTCTTAAGCAAACTGAGCTAGAAAAATCACCAAGGACTTCTGTTATAGAGATATAACAACCTTTTTCTTAGGCTTCCTGTACTTCCTTAAGACTCATGGGTATCAGTATTATTTTCTTTCTGTCCTTCTAATACATGTAGGTGTTCTTATACCCATTGTGTAATACCCTCAAGTCAAACAGCCATGGTTAATCGAGTAATATGTAAGAAGTGCACATCGGAAAGACATCACACAACACCTCATCTATGTACCTATCACCAATTGTAATCGGTACCTTAACTTGCTTGACAACATGTAAGCCTCCTTTCTCATTTGGCCAATGAGTCTTGTATGGCTTAGGATAGAGGAAGGTTGGCAATTGCATAGCTTTGACTACCCCTTGTGTTATGACATTGGTAGAGCTCCCTCTGTCAATGATTAAGGCATATAGCTTACCATTTACCTGATGATTTGTATGGAAGAGGTTTTCCTTCTACTCATTATCTTCTACCACAAATGCACTAAGAGACCGTCGAATGACAAAACAATATTCGGTATTGCCCTTAGGAGGTGTCTCAGCATCAAGGTCTTTCTAAAACTCTTCTAGGATTTATTCAACTCCCAGCTCTTCCTCTCCTTCGCTCGCACTCTTTACTTCAAATTAGAGCTTATCTCCTTTTATAGTCATGACTCAATAGTTAGGACATTGACTAACTATATGCCTATAATCGAGACATTTAAAACATTTGATTTCTCAAGTCTTTCTTCCAAAGCTCTGACCTTAATCTTTCGGACTTCAGGTTCCTCGACTTTACTCTCACCTTGACCTTCTTCTAGTTAACTCAGCACTTGCCCTTGATATTCCACCTCGGAATAGTTTGATGCTTGGTAATTCACTAGTCAACTCGGCATGTCGCTTCAGCAGCATAGGTTGGCTACACGGCATTCAACTAACCTAGTTCCACCTCTACCTTTCGACTCTTTATACTGCTCTAATGGCTTCGTCTAGAGTCATAAGACTTTATAGTTTTACTATGTTACCAATCTTAGTCCTTAGTCTAGAAATGAACCTGTTAAACCTAAGATTCATTATTTGATTTTGATAAGAATAAAACAAAAAGTGTATATCTAAACATATTGTTTTTGAAGAGAATAAAAACAAGTGGATGATTAAACTAAGTATTATTTGATTATTTTGAGATAATTGAATAAGTTCAATTAGCTTGCTTAATGATTACATATATTAATTATCTCTACAAGAAATTTAATCTTTTGAAGTAATGATCAAATGATCTTGAAGTTATATTGCAAAGAGTATTCATTTGTTGTGTGTTAAAAGAATTTTCAAGTGATATTTAGCCTACCATGTTGATGGCTCAAGGAAGAACCAAGCTAATGGTATAAAGCCTTAGAAAATACAAAGAAAAGTTCATTAACCTAGAAGAATCGGCTTGTCGGCAAAGTAATTTTTACCGGCTTGCCAGTAGTTCAAGGTATCAACATGCCGGTAAGTCTGATATAACTAGTCGTTGGAGCATTTAATGCATTATAATAGGAAGAATTGAATGTGATGATATAAATGCTCAACAACTCGACTAAAGACAGTAGAAAACTGATCTTTTGCTGAATATTTCAACATTCTCTTGTATTCTTGTTGTCTATAATTCTCATTGTCTCTTGTACCATAAATTGCTAATATTTAAAGAGATTTGAAGTGTAGTGCTTTTAACTCTTAATACTTGCAACTAATAGCTCATAAGCACTACACCAATAATTCTTGAGATTGAGTTTTTGTATTGTGAGTTGAGATTGGGTTTTGTGTTAAGAGTTGAGATTGCGATTTGTGTTAAGAGTTGTGAGTGTGAAACTTATGTAATCAAGTTTGTGTTTATGTTTGTGTTTGTATAGCTCTTAGAGCTTGGATTGAGAAATTAATAAAGTGGTGTTAAGTCTTCGATTGGAGGCATTGTGTGTTCGTAGAGACTAGGAGGCAGTCCAAACTCTATGTTATATTCGGACTTGGTCTTCTTTATCTCTATCTCTTTTAATTTTCGCACTTATTATTGTTCTATTGTTGCTTTGATTACTCTTAGTATTGCATTTAGTTGTTTATATCGGAAAAGAATTGCAATTTGTCCTTAAACTCAATTCACCCCCCCCCTCTTGAGTTTAGCCTAGTGTTCTTTAGAACCTTACGGTAATTTACGTCTTGGGTTCATCGACATCACATCGGATTATGAGTAACTGAAATTCTCGAACATAGTTATTTACTGACCGGTTACTCTATCTCAAATCTTATAGACATCAGAAAGTATCCTACTCATAGTATTCGAGAATAAACCTACTTCTTAGAACTCTCTTCATCTCATTCCATGTTTGGATTTCGCGTCGGGCCCTCAGGCAAACATTCTGCAATTTCTTTCACTACATTACTACATATTTAGAAAATTCTAATATGACCACTTGAATACAGATAACATCTTCATAATTGAAAAAGTCAAATATCTTTTCAATCTTCTCCTCCCAATCCAGTCCTCCCAATCCAGGTAGTCATCAATACTACCAGACCCATTAAAGCTCAAAATTTGTACCTTAAGGTGTTTGGCACATCTTAGTGCTCTAAACTTACGCTCATCGATCATAACATACTATTCCTCTTCTTCTTCATACCCTTCCACTTCGTCTAAGTCTAAGTTCCTTCTCGCCATTCTATCAGCACGATGAGGTAGTGCTTAGTTTACAGAACAGGCTTCTGGTGCTCGTTTATTCATTTGTCTTCTAGGCTTATTTCTTATTTCTTGGCCCTATTCAACTACTCTATCTCTCGGCTCAATCTCTAAGACTCTTTATACTAAAATAGCTAAATTACCTACAATAGCAACAAGGTCTTGTATCTGCTCATTAGTAATATATGGGACTTGTTGGTTAACTTGATCATGATCATGAGCATCACTCTCGGCAATGTAAATCTCTCCCTAAACATTGGGATTCGACATTTTCGTAAAGAATAAGCTTCAAAACACACTCTTTACGTAGGAAAGCCTTCTACACATACAAATATCTCGAACAACAACTAGTAAGGACTATCTGTAGACACCTAATTTTTGCCCCTCTATAGTCTTAATTTTTATTTTTACAAAAAGAGTCCTATTTCAAAAATAAAAATAACAAAAAAAATTAATAAAAGATAAAAATAATAAAAAATTAACAAATGATGAGAAAAAGAAAAGTTAAAAAGATTTTTGGATTGTTTTTAGGAAGTAAATTATTTTAGAGTCAATTATTTTAGTTTAGCTTAGTTAAAAAATTTATTTTAGGGAATCGGGTGTTTTAAGTACAATTTAGTTATATTAAAAATCAAGGCGCAAGCCAACGGCCTAACGGTTAAGTATTGAAGTACAAGATTGGATTTAATTTAAGGTCTTGGGTTTGAGTCTCGCTAAGCACCTATATCTTTTATTTTTCTATCTTTTAAAAGAGCGAGAGAAATAAACAGGATTCATATCTAAATAACATCATTTGAATCTAATTTGATTTTATTAAATCAGATTTAAATTAATTTGGATCTAGTTTAATTATTATCAAATTAAATACAATTGATATGATATGGTTTGGATTTATAAAGACAGTCGTACAACTCCATTCGGCAGTAACCAATCCATCACGACATTACTACACACGAACAACGCAACAACAGAATTATTCTTCTCGCTATATAGTGCACGAATACAAGCTACCAATGACTTGCACTCATGACCCTCACACATAGCAACATACGGTGAAACACACACTGCACAACATAACCAAATCAGTCCACACGCACGCACTATTTCATCCTTCGTCCATCTACTGTTCACCGTCGACGCTATCAATAACCATAGCAACAATACAGCAGATGTGACCCAACACTAGATTATATTGCAAATCCTCGACCCTTTTCTCTAACACCCATTGTGCGACACCTAACATAATTGAACAATCAACAATAGCAAACGTTTGTTGATCACGTCCCAACTACATCTACAATTCACCAAACTGCACACCTACATGACACATCCAATTCATCCCCTGCATGCACTGCTACCGCTCTAGTCCATCTATGCTACACCAAACTGCAGTACTGTGACATCTAACGCTTGAAAACTGATTAGCTCCACGTTATAGCAGCACCGAGCACGTCATCCGCTGCTGCACTTGCATACCGAAGCACCCACAACGGCTTTATCATGCTCACAACACATGACCGTCCCCTCTTACGATCAGCAATAGCATACATCCACTTATCTAACAACTCCAACCAATGTCAAAGGTTAAACCAAAGCTGATTCCCTAACGTCCAAGTTTTTACTACCGCAGCAAGCCCACCACTAGCCTACACACACACGCCTGGAGCACAACGACAACAACCTGACAATCCCCCGTACTGCACCACGACTGAACCACACAACATACAGCAATCTCTAACGCACTGTACTGTTGACTCATTGGACGCTCTACGACGCCGTGATGCTTCATCGTTGTTGTCCACTTCATGCCGATCAGCACTACATAACATAGTAGCGCTTGCAAGTGTCCACAATGCTAACGTAGCTTTCTTATTGAACTACTGCACAGTAAACACCAAAATTCTGGTTCGATTCCTATTTCCTTGTTATTATTATATTATATTATTATTAAATTATTATTTTATTCACTAGTTATTTATGTTAATAACATAGTTATAAGTAATTACATATATTAATTTAGTAGATTTTTTTGGTACTAGTATCTCTCAATATATATATATATATTAAGTATATTGTTTTTTATTTATATATGCAGTCGTTTAATAGTGATAATATAGATATGTGTATATAATAGTTTTGGAATTTTTAGGATTAGGTTTTTAATTCTTCACATAGGAAATTTTTTTAGTAAAAATTAATAATGAAAAACCCTTTTAAAAACTAGGACGTTTTAGAGAATTTTATTTAATGCTCGAGAATTAGAACCCTTAAGATTTTTTTTTAATAAATTAAATTGATTGGAAACGTAATTCTGGTCAATTTTAGAATTAAAACAAACCAACACACTAAAGTTTTTGGAAAAAACTACAATCGTCTGATCCCGGCTAGTAGGTACATAGGCACCTTCGAGACAACAAGAAAATCTGTAGAAACTTATGTTCTTTTTTTAATTAATTAATTATTTATTTATTTACTTTTTAAATATTATAAAAAGAAGAATAATCCTAATTTTGGTAAATAGATAGTGGTACCTGCGTTAGGGTTTAATAGGTTAGCTCCCGAATTCAAAACCCTTTGGTTCTTCATTAAAATTGAAATAAAAAACTGATAGCTAAATCGTAATCAATCAACTCAATTGATTACAATTTTCTTTCATTTTCCCGACTCCGGTCGAATGGTGACTCCAAAAATTTTTCTAAATAAAAAACTAGAATTTTCCAATTTCTTTAATCGATGATTAATATTAAACGGGTTAAGATTTAGTATTAATTAGAAATGAGGAAATCAATTTTAAAAAGAAAATCGAAAAATAAGCTCTGCACTATCGTTACACAGCTCTCAGCTACAACCTCAAACTCTGATACCAGGATTATATAATATATCTAGGAGCTCAGTTATCATTAAGACTTACCATAGCATATTTGAACCAATAGGTCTTTCGAAATATCGAACAAAGTAGAGTGAGTAGGTCTACGAACTGATTAGAGTAGTTAACGTAAAGCTACTTGAAAGATATGATATACCAACGAACATAACACAACATAACTTGACACTTCACATAATATGACATACAAGTTGATGTCAAGGATTACCCGCCACTAATCTTGAGCCACTCAGCAAGATTAAATAAGAGTGTATGGAAAATGAACTTGGAGAGGGTTGTCTCACAAGAACAGTATATTCAATGTGTATCTATAAGGTAAGATGATTCCGACTTGCAAGGAAAATAGGTTATTTATAGTAAGTCTTTAGAGCGACAATACAAATAAAGAAATTACAAAAAGGCATACAAAAGGGAAATTCCTAGTACATGCAAAAAAGGGTAAAAGGGACAAATAACAAAAAGGAAAAAGAAAAGTATAGTGTTAGGTAGAATGGACAGGTGGCAACGTAACATTAGTTCCATACATAGTTTCTTTGATCATAACAAGTAAGGGGAATTTACACATTGTAATAACAAAGAGGCTGAGATTAGAAGTGATGTCATGAGAATAAGAATGATGCCAAAAGAAGAGTACTTAGGCATGGTGAGGGTAGCTCACATTACTTGGTAGGGACTCTCGATAGTAGAGAATTCAGATCACTTGGTACAGTCTTCAGTCAGGGAACAGTCGGCATTGACACTAAAGAGGGAACAAAGCTGGGTGTAACCTTCTAGTGCTGTTAAGGAGTTCAGCCATCTGCCTTCTACATAGAGTTTCTTATCATTTGTAGGTCAATGAGAAAGAATTCTTCGGGTGAGGGATTGGAGGCCTCGGAGTCGTGTGTGAGTAAGAGGACTGGTGATCAGCAACTCATCACCATTCTAAGCAGGAAGCTCCCATTTCCGAAGTCGAAAAACATTGCCTTAACCCTTTTCTCTCTCTAGCACGATTTTTCTTCTTCTCTCTTTAGGAGTGGCAACTTCCAAGGTAGTTTCCAACAAAAACTACCATCACCATGAGCTCTAACACCCTTGAAACACCAAGATCTAACACCCTTGAAACACCAAGACCTAACTATCTTATCATCTTGTATAGTACCCCACATGTACTGTGCACAATTACCATAGCCACCACTCTTCGACGACCGCCAAATGAGCTCCAAACACTACAACATCACTCCTAAACCCACTATGCATAGTAAGAAATGTAGGAAAGATGTCATGAACCATGACCAAGAATAGACAAGGTCGGTCGCTGGGTGGGTCTAAGCTTGCAGAAAGCCCAAAAGAACTAATGTAAGAAGGTACGATAGGAATGAATGACGAATAAAAGGTAAGTAAAACTTATGAATAGCTCAAGAGGATATGACACACCAATGAAACTTCCAATGACTCACAGCACAATTCGATATGATATACAAATTGATCTGATGAGGTTACTCACTACTTAGCATTGCTTAAAGGTTAAGATAAGAGTGATGCCCAGAGTAAATAGAGTGTTTACACAAGGAAGAAAATACTCAAGTGTATTCAGAATAATTTGATCTTATAACTATAAGTATAAGAGTATTTATCCCCATAAGTTAGAGTAATTTGCCTAAAAAGGAAAAGACAAAAAAGACATTTCTCAAGGAAGTAACGTACAAGATACAATAGGGGTAAAAATGGATATATAAGAAGAATAATCATTGATGCAATGAATTCTACACATGATATTGTATACGTGACAATGTTACATTAACGAGGTTGTTAGAAGATGCGGATAAAAAGTATGGACAACTAGCTTGTCCGAGTAGGGATGACTTATTTAGCCTAGACTCTCTCTTTCTCAACTTTTCGGCAAAGAAGATGCTAAGTAATTGGTCAACTCGAGCGCGAGTAAGTAATCTTTAATTTGGTGTACTATGGAAAAATGGGTAATCATACTGCTCGGCATGAAGGGTGGCCTTAACAGGAGTCGGATGGAACAGGAGGATTCGTTGTGCTATCTTTCTAGTCTCTGGGCTCAACTGCGAGTTAGAGGTCCTATAACCTGATTCCCATCAAAAGTGACCTTACTCGCTTGAAATAATCACTCGAAGTTGCCACAGATCATCACCAGAGTTGTTGTTCATCATCTTCAACCCAAGTGAGCTTCGACTTAAAATGCGGCCCAAGCTAATCTGCTCGCCCAAGATCCGACCCATGTCCTTACGTCTTAGTCTGGCCTTCTTTTAATTGTTGCAATTTTTTAATATTATTTTTATTTTTTAGTTATGGTATTGTAAATGTAAAAAAAAAAAAAAGAGAAAAGGAAGGAAAAAAAAAAAGAAAGAGAAGGAAAAGAGAAAGTAACAGTAGAGTAGTTTTTATTTACTTTCTCGATTAAAAAATGATAAAAAGAACAAAAAATAAAAAAATAGAATAAGAAAAGAAAAGTAAAATAAGTAAAATTCTTCACCACTTACAAAAACCAATTTTACCAAGAATAAACAAACTCAAACCTATCTCTTTTCAAAAATTAAGGCATCTTTAATTTTCCAAAAATAAACAAACCGTTTAGGACTCTTCCCTCTTAGGCATTTTTTTTCTTAAATAAATGGCTAAAAAACTTAAAGCCAACCATTTTCAAAGGTTAAAATAAATCGATCTGCTAATATTTTCAAAAAAAATTATGTACTTTTGATTTCGAATAGTAGGTATGTAGTCACTTTCGAGGTGACATAAAAAATTAAAAAAATTAGTTCTTCCAATTTTAGTTACTCAATTTAGTAAGAAACGAAAATACTTAAATTTTTTCAATTTAGTTTAACTTATCCAATTTAATAGAATAGGATCAAATTCATTAACTAGTGATTGAATTTCAGTTCAAAAAGGGTAATTTTAAAAAGCAAATCTAAATTCAAAAAGTTAGTAGTAGTACTTATCAGAGTTTAAAAAAGTTAGCCCTCAGACTCAATCTTCTAGTTTCCAAAAAAACTATTTTTAGAAATTACTTTTCAAGTTGACCAATGGCTAGGTTAAATCAGCCCACTCAATCGATTTAACCTGATACTCTTTTTCTCAACTCTAGTCGGGTGGCAACTTCAAAGAATTTTCAAAATACATTTAAAAAATTTGTTTTCTTTAAGGTTTAGTCGATGATCAGTATTAAACGAGTAAAATTTAATATTGATTGGTTTAAGAAGACTTATTTATAAAACTAGGAGATCCTACTTGATTTCTACTATTATGGCCACCACATCTAAGCAGCTCGAGTGCCACTTGCCACTCATATACTTCCATATTATTAAGTGACACTTTCTTGAGCATATCATTTGATAATTTGGTAGATTGTAGAGGATTCTACCAGCATGCGATATGGAGGAGGCGTTGTATCTAATCAACTTGTACGAGTAGATGGATGTAGATTCGATCACGCATCATCTTCCTTACATCACCACATGGAACAATTGCTACTCTAGGTTTATCTAAATTGATGAACCTAGAGGAGTAGAGTGTAGGTGCCAACAGTAGTATAAGAGGATCATTTGGCGGTACATTGGTTAGACCGGAGCACTACTTAAATAGTTGGTAAGACTACTTTTAAAAACAACTATTTTTTCTAATTTCATTGCTTTACGATGTCTTAAACCTCTTCTCTTTAATAGGTTGAAGAGTTCCAACAAATTAGGATCTTTCTTGATAGGGTTGACAACCAAGTAGCTTGATCTTCTACTGAGCATAGGATTCGGTTACCATACGACCATCTCCTAGTCACTCTCTACCCTCCCCATTTGGCTCAAGTTGAGGTACAAGAGTCAGACGAGGACACTCAGGCAGAGTGCAACTCTCCAGACCCCACTAAGTGTGGCAAACAAACCAAGAGAAGGGAAGTTGGAAGTATTTGGGGATAGGGTCATCGTGGCGATGATAGGACAACTTTATCCCTTGTAGAGGGGTCATTTGAGGATATACAAGGGGGAGCATGTTGGAAACCCCAACTTCAGGTATCCAAAACGAACCCCCTTTTACACCGCCAGTACCATTTAAGAGAGGAAGGAGATCTATTAGTTCTTGGGGAGAGATTTCTTCTTAGATAGCTACTATTGACCCGCCACAATTTTCAAACTCACCTCAGCAATTGCTACAAACCTAAGAGTCTCAGGTTCTACCTATTCTTGAGGAGAAGAGATGTAGTGAGAGTCTTGTGTCCAAAGTGTCTCAAGTGTTCATTAGGTCTAGGTGACAATAACATTGTATTTATTATAAACTAAACTTTATGACATATGAGTTTACATAGATTTTAATATTAGTTTAACTTATTCATACTAGTTTCCATGTGCTGTATGCATTATGTTTTACATTTTACATTATCATAGTAGTCAATGATTTAGGATTTCGGGTATCCAAGTTAGATGTGAAGTAATGAATGTCATCATAAGCTAGAGCTATGTGTCAAGAGGTGAGGGATTTAGATTTTCAGGGTTTCAATTGTGTTATAATTGCTACTTTTACTTTGTTTTGTACTCTATAAGGTGTTTTGATTTATTTGTTTTTTGGAGTATAGGTTTTTTCAAAGAGAGCACATTTTCAAAAAATGCCTTTAGTTGCTAATATAAAAAAATACCTAAACAGCTCAAACATAATATTTTTCTGAGGACTCCTTTTTTAATTTTTTTAGAGGATGAGTTCCTCTTTCTAATAACAATTACAACAAAAACCTTATGAGCTTACTTCTTTTATTCAACAATAATTCATAAAAGGATAATCTTAGAAACTTAATTTTACGTGGCAACTGCCGCTTAACCTTAGAATATTAAATGGTGGTCATTACAAAACCACTTTGAAATGTTATCAATATTACTTTCCAGTAAAATTGCATTTGTAATAAAAATAATCTATCTCTCTCCAAGCTTTCTCTCACCAAATTTTCTCTATACTATAATCGCATTTTTCAAATGTACATTTTTTCTTTATCATTGAATATACTGGATTTGAATCGTTTCGATTTTTTTTCCTTTTAATTTTCCTTAATTTATGAATCAATTATTGAAATTATCTAGATTCTTGAAATATCTTATGATATTATCTTTTTTCTTTATAACTTCAATAATTGATTATGGGTGGTGGTATTTTAACAAGATAAATTGAGAAAAATTGAAAGAAGTTACATTGAGATGATCCATTTCTAGATATATTCTTTAGTTGTTAAATTTCTTTTCTTTTTTTGGTGCTTTAATGCACTATTTTTTCTTTATAATTTCAATAATTAATTACAGGTGGCAGCATTTTAACAGGATAAATTGAGAAAAATTAAAAGAAGTTACGTTGAGATGATCCATTTCTAGATATATTCTTTAGTTGTTAAATTTCTTTTCTCTTTTTGGTGCTTTAACGCACTATTTTTTTAAAAAAAAATCAACAATTTAACATACAAGAGTGTGTATTAAAATTAAAAAGGCAGCAATCTCCTTGTTGATAAAGAAGGACTCATTTGTGAATTTATGTAAATGTTGAGAACTTGAATATAAAAATGAAAATTAGGATTTAAATGAAAAAATAGTCAAACATTAATAATTAAAAATGCACATTTTCTCTATAATTTTATTTATATCTTCTTTAGCACTAGAAGGTTATTAATTGTGTGACTGCGGGACCACTTGGGAAGAGTTGTTTTCACTTCCAGGAAACGAAAAAGGATAGTTAAATATAATGCTAATATTTTGGAAATAAAAGCCTTTCGTCTTGGCTTTGACTGAAACTCAATCTCATCATTGTATGGTGTATCATCTGAGTAAAGTTTTCTCCTATTGTTAGGCGGCTATCTAAATCAGCTACTTCGTGATATTTCTTTATAGGTAAAGTATTCACTAGAGTATTATATATAGAATATGCTAAGCTAGTAGGAAACTGGTCAATAAAGATTTTTTGTTTGACAGTTAATAGTAATATGCGATTAAATCGTGACTCAACTTAGTACTATAATGTTATTTAGCTAATCAATAATTGGATTTATTATATTTAACAAGACTTTACTGTATTAAAACTTTTAATAGGTCCTAATTTCATTTTTATGTCATTTGAATTGTAAATGTTAATTTTATAATCACGATCACCGTTTTCTTTGTACTTATAGCTTACAACCATTTAAATAGGTCAAACCTAAAAACAAGATACGCTTATTAAACGAGTTAAATTACTATTTTATGTTCTTACATACAGTTAGCAATTAGATTGTATGATGAGTTAAGAATTTAAAATACAAATCCATTTAGATATGAATGTGGCACATGATGTATTAATATGAATTGCTAGCTCTAAATTCAACTTCGGTCTTTAGAGAACTCATTAACAACATAATCCGAAGTTAGATTCAACCCCAATCAAGACCTAAGCTTTCTATGTATTTGAGCCCATAAGTATGATTGCTAACTAGCTTGGCTAGTATATGGCTAAGGTCAAGACCAAAACTATGGTGGGTCAATTTGTAGGCTAGATCCAAGTTAGATCGAGCAATGTGCATATATTAACAACCTTATATTTTATTTAAAGCAATAAGACAATATATCCCATTTATAAAAATTTTGTGCTCTACCACATTTTTTAAGTAAATAGGAATGATTACAATTTGTATGATTGTCATTAAAGTTTCTTATATATGAAACAAAATTCAATTAAATCATCTAACTGAGAGATAGTTTTTCATTTATAGATGCTATGGCCATTAAGCATGTATCGTATGCATCTAGTGAAAGTCTATGCTTCCCATAACATTACAAGAGTTATGCTATCTAAAATAATAACTTCAAGTTGGATGAGTTAAAGAAGGCTCAAAGAGATAAACAAGTAATCTCAATAAACTCACATGCTTATATGATAGCCAAAGAGGCTTCCAAGCTTCGACCTCATGGTTCCTAATCTTGAAGCAAGAACAACTCGAATGTTGAAGTTCTTGATTTTTTTGACATTGATTGATCTTTGAGCTTCGAAGCTTAATATCTGAAGCTTGATCACTAAGAAAAATCACAAGATTGAGAAACCAAGTATTATAATAGAACTTTACAATGAACAACCAAATGTCGGATCACGCTTGCGATGGGTGACCCAGATTGATCGACATTTCTTATATTTAGCTGTAGATCTTTTAGAAGGTGTATGTCTTTTGAATGGAAATGTTGAGTGCATGAACCTACTGAAAAAGGATAAGACTAGATTAGCAGGTCTTAATAGGAGCAGTAAAAAAAAAAAAAAAATGTCAACCAAACTAAACCAATATGTAAAACCAAAGCAAAACCAAAATGAAGATATGGTTTTTATGCAATTTAGTTTAGAAAATTTCTAAACTGAACCAAGCCATTTTAATATTTAAAAATTTTTTAACTTACATTTATTAATATATATATATATTTGACTTTCATTAGCATAATATATAAATTATATATATAGATTGACTCAGAATTTATATGATACACTAGTTGTATAAATAAAATAGTGCTGTTAAGCATTAAAATTTCTTAGTTGCATAACTTCTTATATGATATCAATACCAATTATCATTAAATGAATTTAGTATTTTTTATATAAGATTACATGTTATGTAATGTTATGTAAATATACTTTCCTATGTTACAAAATATGGTTTAATTCCCTAACAAAATTGAAGCTTTATGATTTGAAAAAATTTGTAATACGAATTATATGGTTTGGTTTAAAACTATAAAAAAAAAAAATCAAACCTCATTATTACGATTTGGTTTGATTTTAAAAGAAAAAATCAAACTAAATCGAACCATACCTACCTTTAGGTCTTAGCGAATTCGTTCCAAACTTATAAAGTCAAAACTCCTTAAAACATTTCAAAGTATAGACTTAATTATTTAAATGTTGCCATGAAGTTAAATTACGCTTGGGTTTAACCCATTTAATATAATCATATTCTAGCCCTCCATACCACCTTAGCCTCGTATATAGAAAGAGAACATTCTATTATGTAAAACACGAGGTGGAGTTAAATTTTGATTACATAGCATTGTACATATATAGTTGTTTTACTATTAACTTCTCAATACTTATTTAGAAAAAATAGGCTATATTTGGTTATAATCTGTAAAGAGTTGTGTTGATCTTCGCTCCATAAATTTACTAGTAGATATTCATCAATCTTAGGCTTCCTATAACACAAAACATTGTTAGTAAAGTCCTTTACTTAGGGGCTTCAACTCTTATTTATAGGAGACAAAGCTAGGTTATTTTCTAGAGTGAGGTTGGTCTAGATAACGGGTCAATTAGTTTAGAGCTTAGGAGCCCTTGTACTAAAATACCCATCGACACTTACCCCCTTAGTCTTCTTAGGATTGGTTTGATAAGGAGGTCAAATGCTTCTATCTATGGATTCTCAAGATTTCAAGTCTAGTAACTACATTGTAGGGGAGCTTTTCGTAGATGTCTTGGGCCTTTCTCAAGTCTAGTGGGCTGGAGTCTTGACTTAAGTGGGGTAACGTAGTGCAAGCAATTTGGATTTGACCTAAGCATCAGCCTTACGGGATTATTTGTGTGGCTTGAAGAAGAGAGTTGAATCTTCTTCAAGTTTATGTGACAACGAGGGTAATCTAATAGCTTTAAGAGAAGAGGCAGATTTGTCCTCGGGCCTATGTGCTAGCAAGAGTGATTCGAGTATGATTAATAGATTTTTCCTAGGGCATGAATGTTACAACATTATCCGTGCAAGTAAGATATTTCCCGGTATGAGTGCCACGGGGTTATTTGAAGAAGTAAGATTGCTAGGCATTAATTAATCTAGGCTTTCAATGTCTTTACTAGGGTTTTTTTGAGAGCTTTTGACATGTCAAAATTTTCATTACCTAAGATACCTGAGGGTTTGGACATCAATTGCCTCAAGTCTCTTAACTATATCTAGGCTTTCTAGCTTCAAATTTTCAATTTGGGCATAAACTTATAAATTGCCAAGCTACACTTTAGCATTCACTAATCAAGCTTAAGGGCCACGGTTTTGTCATTTGCCTCAACCTTCTTTGCTTATGGAGTTTTTACAGCACCCAAGTGTTTTAATTCTATATAAAAATATAAGGGAAAAATATAGAGCAACGTTGATGTGTGAAGCTTGATCCTTGTTAACAGAGCTAGGTGCCGCTGCTGTGAAGCTGAGCTTGGTTTAAGGGCGTGCCTAGTCATAAAGCTCGGGCTTGCTATTGACGTCCATTGGCTTGGCACTCAGATGAAGAAACTGATGAGAGATTGGTAAGAGCGAGTTCAGGATTTGCTCAGGTCAGCACGCTACAAGCGACTGTTAAGTGGAGCGCTGGGGCCTGTTATGTCTTAATTCCGATTGTCGAGGAGCTATTCGGTGATTGGTTGGAGCGCTGCTTGATTTCGGCTACAGCAGCTCCATTGTTGGTTTGAGCGGCACATAACTCGATTCTGCACGTTTGTGTAAAGCTGCTGGAGACTAGCTCGGTGGAACGTGCTCAGTCTTGTCGCTATTGGAGCGCAACTCAATTGAGCTGTCATTCGACCTCAAGTGCTTTGTTCACCCAGGTGGCTTTTTCGGATCTACAGAAACTTGGCTTGTGAATGGGCAATTTGTTTTTTTTTTTCTTTTTTGGGAAGGAGTAGCTCAGTCAGCAAGTTAAAAGAGTACTCAGATTTTTCTTCTAACTTGGCACAGCTGCTCGATTTTTGCTTAAAGTCTCTGGTCAAAACTTTGTCCTACTGCTAGGAGCTCCGCTATTTGAAGCTTGGGTACAAAGAATAGCTCGGTCGTTCAGGGAATGAGCTGCTTTTTTGTTGCTATTGTGCTATAGAATGCAACTTGGGATTGTAGCTGTTGTCCTGACTCGGCATTCAACAACTTTTGAGCTTTCCTAAGGGATGTATCCTTATGGATGTTGAGACTCAGGATTCAACCCGCAACTTGGAGATTGCGGCTGCAGCTATTGACCAGCTCGTGTGGAAAGCGTGGAGTGGAGGCTGTTCTGCTTGGCTGTTAGAGTTGCTAGCCTCGGTTTGTTAGGTCGAGTCCGTTTGGCCTTGTGCAGGTCGGAGCACGAACTGCTTCGATTTGATTTATTTTAACTGCTATTTGCGTTGATGGATAGAAAAAGAGTTCAGAAAGAGCTCAGATCTTCCATAGCTCGACAATTTGGCAGGGTATTCAGATGAGTATCTCGGCTTGGCTATGTTTTAGCGGGTTGGTTGCTGCGCCACTCCACGGATCTTGTTCATAAGTCAGGTGGAGCTCAGCTCCATTGTGACATTTTCAAGCTCAGGGATTTTAGCTGTTCTGTTTTCAGAAAAAGTGCTGCTGCGATGCTTGTCCATATCCTCGCAGATTTACTGACCAAAGGGCAACAACTCAATGTGCATGTATATCTGGCAGTGGATTCATATCCGGAAAAAACTGCATTGATGGATCTTTATGCCCTTTTTCCCCTCCTAGCTCAGTGAATATATGGTGTTCAGACCATGAAGGGTGCAGCTTGACCCAAAGAGCCATTCTTACTGACTTTATTGAGCTAAGACCTGTTGATGGTCAAAGCTAATCATAGCATCGCAGGCTTTAATTCTTAAGGCGCCTAAAATGCGAATTTAATGTCTCTGACGGCATCTTGTCCCGCAGCGAAAGAAAGAGGGTCCGCGAGATGTAAAACATGTGGGAATATTGAACACACAGAGAGAGAATCGATTGGTATGTGATAAAACTGAAAAATGAAGTCAATTATCTGTAAGTGTAAGATACAGAGCTATATACTCCCCACTAACTAACTGCAGCATGTGATATACAAACCACAAATGTGACTTGCTAATAGACAAACTGTTATTTGCAAGAATATTACTATTCTAGCATCCTCCCTCAAGTTGAAGCATTACTAAGACCCAACCTGGAAAGGAAAAAGTGTAATTCCGACTCAAAAACAAGTTTGGTAAGGATGTGCTCCAGCTGCAATTGAGAAGGAACAAAGAGTGTCTTCAAGAAGCCTTGTGCAATCTTATCTCTAGTATAATGAATGTCTACTTCAATGTGTTTTGCCCGCCCATGGAGATAAGGAACGCTAGCAATGGAATTAACTACCATATTACAACAATAAAGTGAAATGGGAGTCTACACATGATCCTACAATCCTTGAACTACATGAAAAATCCACTTCAATTCTCACGCTGCAACTGCCATAGCTTGATACTCTATTTCTATGCGAGAAATTGACACTATTCTTTGCTTCTTTGTTTTCCAAGCTACTAAAGCATTTCCAAGAAAAATACAAGAACCACCAACTGATTTCCTATCTATTGGACAAACAACCAATTAGAATCGATGTATCCTAATAGATTCAAGGAGTTGTTTGAGTGATAAAATAACCTAAGCAAAACAATGCCTTTGATATAACACAAGAGATTCATTGCTTCCTTCAAATGCAAAGAACAAGGTTTATATAAAAACTGACTCAAGTAAAAAGTTGCAAATGATAAATCCGATCTTGTAAGTGTCAAATACAAACATAAGGATACATAGTTAGGTCATAGTGTACATCTCCACTGTCAACATCTAAATGTAAACTAGATGGTAAAAGCAACTTAGCTAGCTTGGCACTTGACATACCCATGTCATACAACAAATCTAATATAAATTTATGCTGATTAAGATGTATACCAACATCTATAAAACATAATTCTATGCCAAGAAAATAACGAGCGTGGCCTAGATCCTTGATTGTAAAGGTCTTATGCAAACACTCTTTTAATCCAGCAATAGAGGAATCACAATCCCTTATAATTAGCATGTTATCAATGTATACTAGAACAGCAAGAAAGCCATCACTGTTGACCCTTGTGAACAATGAATAATCATTTTTCGATTGAACAAATCCTTAAGTAACAAGAAACTTGGATATTTTTACATTTCATTGCCTTGAAGCTTGCTAGAGGCCATATAAAGAACAAATCAATCTACAAACTTGCCCTTGTTTAGCTTCAGTATACCCTTTGTGGAGGATACATATATATTTCTTCATCAATAAATCCATGAAGAAAGGCATTATTAATGTCTACTTGATAAATAAGCCATTGTTTAGCAACAGAAATAGCAATAAGGATGCAGACTATTCCTAGATGAGCTATTGGAGAAAAAGTCTCATTATAATCTTCTCCCTCCACTTAAGTATACCCTTTACCCACAAGTTATGCTTTATATCTCTTAACTGATTCATTTGCTCTATATTTAATCTTAAACACCCATTTCGATCCAATAGCGTATTTTCCTTGTGGTAAAGTAGTAAGCTCCCAGGTATGATTATTCTCTAATGATTCAACTCCTTATTCATCGCCTCTATCCATAATTCATCTTACGAGACTTGTACATAAGAAGTAGGTTCCTTTGTAGTTAAAACATGGGCTAAGGATGATATATATTCTTGAGATAAGAAGAAAATGTATCATGAGTAAACAAAGAATAAGGAACAAAAGGTACTAAACATGTATCAGCAAGTAAGGTTCCTAATACACAATTAACATGATATATATAACTTGCAAGCCACTTGGGAGGATGCCTAGTCCTAGTAGAACGGCAGACATTAGAAGCTAGTAAAGCATTAACTTATGGGGACAAGTTTGAAATGGAATCAACATTTGGAGTAGTGTATGAAATAGGATTTGGAGAAGAATTAGGAATGATATTAGTAAAAGGAACATAGGGAAAATTGTGTGAAGGAACAAAAGTGGGTGCAGCAGCAGTACCATCCAATTTTCAAAAGGGGAAACAATTTTCACAGAAAAATGCATCCTTGCTCATGATAATTCTCTTTCCTTGAAGATCATATAACATGTAATCCTTCTATCCGTGGCCATATCTTAGCATAATGCACTTGAATTCTCTTTCATTAAATTTATCCTTTTGAGGAGAAACATTGACAACAAAACAAAGACATCCCATAACTCATAAATGATCATAAATAAGAGGATGACCAAATAAGACTTCATATTGTGTTTTCCATCCTAAAGTAGGAGTAGGCATGCGATTGATTAGATAAGTGGTTGTTAAAACACTACCCCCAAAAAGATTTTGGTAAATTGGCATGTAATCTCAAAGCTCTTGAGGTTTCAATTAAATGCTTGTATTTTCTCTCAACTCTACCATTTTGTTGAAGGGTATAAGTTATGGTCTTTTGGTGCAAGATGCCAAGCTTAGAGAACCAATCTTGTGCTTCTCTTGATAGAAACTCCACTACATTATCAATTCTTACAAACATTAGTGAGGCTTGGAAATGGTTCAATATGTAAGCAAAATAATGTTGAAGAGTTTTTGTGTCTTAAGATTTGTGTGTAAGAAGATGTGTCTAAGTGCACTAAGAGAAATCATCAGTTATAGTCAAAATGTATCTACAACCACTAATTGATTCAATATGATACAGGCCCTAAATATCTATGTGCAACAACTAGAACAAAAAATTAGATGTACTACTATTAGATTGAAATGATAATCTATGTAGTTTAGCAAGATGGTAAGTCTCACAAATGAGATCTTTGGTGTTTACATAGCTAAAACCATTCAAATGTTACAACATGGTAAATAAAGAATGACCCAATCGGTCATGCAACAAAGTAATATTAGAAAAAATAGCATTGATAGTTTTATGAACAGTACAAGAAGAAGATGATATATTGGGTGATTTTTTAACAGTATCACTATCATTATTATAAGTGGCATGCAAAATGTATAAACAATGTTGGACCATTACAGTAACTATAGGCTTATTAATTCTCTAGACTTGAAAGAAACAAAGATTTTTATCAAAATTAACTTCCATGGATAGTCTTGCAAAAGCCTTTAGATTGATAGTAGGTTGTGTTTGAAGTCAGGATGTAAAATGCATTGTGTAATATCAATGAAGGATTGATCTTGACAAAACCAACACATTGGACTGTCTTATGTTTGTTATTAAGCAAAAAAACTGTAATAGGTATGGTCAAAGTATGTTTATGAAAAAGTAAGTGTTCATGAGCGATCATATGGTCAATAGCCCCTGTGTGAACTATCCAAGCAACTTACTTTTATTTACTCCTTTAAGTAAATTAGAGGTGGAAGTAGCCCTTGTGTGAACTATCCAAGCAACTTCACTTTTATTTACCCCTTTAAGTAAATTAGAGGTAGAAGGGGAATAAGTACTTGTGAAGTTAACAGAGCTTGCTACATCTTTCTCCCTTATAGCTTTAACATACTTCATGAACGCTTGATAGAATCCCTGGAAAAACTGAGGATCAAATGAAGCATTGTTAATA
Organism: Lumnitzera littorea; assembly: GCA_024138015.1. NCBI lineage: Eukaryota > Viridiplantae > Streptophyta > Magnoliopsida > Myrtales > Combretaceae > Lumnitzera > Lumnitzera littorea. The sequence goes on along the minus strand of JAMXBB010000012.1, from coordinate 15,606,603 downwards.
TCACTTACTTTTACGGGAAAATCTAAAGGAGTTGCATCAATACGAGTAAGATTTTCTCTTGATCTCGCTTTTTTTCTATTACGCTTCCCTTTAAACAACTCGAGATAGCTAATTATTTCAAAACAATTCTCAATGGATTGTCCACTTGCTTTGCAATGCTTGCATCTCAAATTACTTTTTTTCACCTCTTTCTTGTTACTATTAAATTGAATTTGTAATGATATATTTAGTTGAAAAGCAACAGAATTTGCATCTAGCGTAGCTATCACCTATCATCGCTTTTCGATTTACTAAACTATATAGAATTCTTTATTAAAAGTAGGTAGTGGATCACATGATAAAATCTTATTTCTTGCAGTCTCATATACATCAAACAATCCCATAAGAAATTGCATCAACTTATGTTTTGATTCAAAATCAGACAACTTGTCCTTTATACCATAAGTACATTCATTTACTATTCCACAATCATATTTAGGATATGGATTTAGCATTTGTAATTCATCCCCGGCTTTCTACGTCCTATTATAATATGCTTCTACTAATAAAGTTGCTTGTTTGATATTGTTAATTTCATGTTCTAATTGAAAGATCAACAGACCATTAGCTTGTTCGTATTGCTTAACTATCTCGTTCCATAATTCAAGAGAAGATTGAGTATAAACAAAGCTCTGTGATAATTTGCTTATCATCAAATTTAGGGTCCAACATCTAACATGATAATCATTGTGAATCTACTAAGTATATTCCTTAGATTCTTCTTCTGGTTTTGTAAGTTTTCCATCAATAAAACCTAGCTTTAACTTCATACCTGAGGCTAATTTGACCGAACGACTCTATGTCATGAAGTTATTTCCATTAAAGATAATATTTCCAAGCACCATACTTGGATTATCCAAGCCAAAAATGAATAATGGATTGGAATTTGAAGCCTCACCAATGAACGCCATGAATGTGCCTTTTATTTTCACCAAAAATTCCCTTTTTGCGACTCAAAGATTGAAAGAAATAAATTGAGATCAACTAATCGCAACCCTTAATCAACCTACTATGATACCATGTGAGAATATTGAATAAAGAGAGAATCAATTACTATGTGATCAAATTAAAAAATGAAGTTAATTACTTATAACTGTAAAATACAAAGCTATATATACTAACAAACTCTCAACTAACTAACTGCAGCACGTGATGTACAAACCACACGTGTGACTTTATACAACTATTATTTACAAGAATAATTACTATTCTAACAAAACAAAGGAAAGATGAGGCCTTTTGACTTCTTTAGACGATTGCCACCATCCTTAGACCCAAATTAATGGGGTAGTGTGCATCTTTGCATCCAAATCTAAAGCAAAAATATAAGGAGGACCCAAATCTGACCAGATTTGTGGAAGATACCTATACAAGGGGCCATATCAAGATCGAATCTAAAAGGATCAATGCAAATTCATGAGAAGAATGAGAAATTCGATTAGGAACGCAAATAAATTATCAATTTCGAATTTTTCAATTCCTACAAATGACACCAATGTTGATGGTTGATCTTTGCTCCATAGATTTGTTGGTAGAGATTCGTCAATTTTACACTTCCTACAAAACAAAACATTGTTAGTGGGGTACCGAACTTTGCTCTAATGCAGTCGCTCTAATACTTAAGTCAATGAGATATTTAGGGCATATGAAACCCTAATTAAAAGGGAGAAGAAGTGAGAGATCAAAAGTCCTTTACTTGAGAGCTTAGGTTATTCTCTAAAGTGGGCTTAACTCAAATGTTAGGCTTGTCGATTTGGAGGCTAAAGGGTCATATATTAAAATATGCATCAACAGTACCTAATGCATTTGTTAAAGGTATTAAAAAAAAATGACATTTTATAATTTTGAATTGGTGATTATGTGTTATATGAAAAACAAATATATGAAAAAAGATCAAAGAAAATTCTTTCACTTAGATGCTTAAATGCACCATAAAGCATTTGCAAATTTATTTTTGTTTAAAATTAACTTAAATTTCATTTTTTATATTGTTCTAAGCAACTGACATTAATTGATCAATTAGGTATACTTTTGGAAGATTTGAAAACTCATGCTAAAGATTGAAATTTGCAAATTCAACTTTTGCAAATGGAAATTGACATTTTAAATTACTTATTAAATTAAGGGCTAGGGTAATCGAGGATAAACAACCTTAAGGAAGTGTTTTCAATAAACTATTCCCTAAATTAAGAGTAGTGTAAGAAATTATCAATTTACTCTTTTATAAGTACAACTTCTATACTCCTGCTATGTACTCTTGCTATATACTCCTTACCTTAACTTACCAATTGTAAAAAGCTAAAAATTACTATATTATTTATTTGGGCTTAACTTTTTGGGCTAAGTGATAAGGTCTAAAGAGTTCGGTCTATATTTGGGATGAGTTTAGAAGATATAGCATAATAGATTTAGAGTAAGGACCGTTGAGCCAGTCTCAACCTTTTTTAGAGAAGCTTAACATATAAAGAGACTTGTTATGGGTTTGGACTCAACAATAGCTCATGAAAAAATCTATCAACAAGAGGACTCATCTCGACCGTGATGATCGTTGATTGTCATCACGATCCAATGAATATCATTAATGGCCTAACTCTATAAATACCCTAGATCTCTTCTTCATTTGGGGATAATTCAACTATTTAGAGAAACAGTATCGTTCTATCATACTGCTAACACAAAATATTAAACAGAGCTTAGAGTAAAGACCACATTGCCTCTTATCTAGAATAATTGGATCGATGCTCAATAGCCCCCACACTTGTCACTAGTGTGTTTAAGCTTCCTAAAACTACCTACTCTTTCTTTATTTTCTTCTTCTTCAAGTCATTCCTTATGTGTCATTTTACATCACTCATTTAAGGTCACATTTAACACGAAACTTACATTATATATACATAACCATTGCAACTGGATCTCTACATTACACCGATCAAATTCCATTATATGTATACACACACGAACATATATATATATATATATATATAGGTAACATATCCACCTCAATTATTTACCCTTACCCCCATAGATCCAATTTTGAAGCTCCTTTTCACCATACACCATACATGGGCATGAAATATATGCTTAGCCCAAGAATTCCAGGCTTTTGTTTGAAGATCTACTTTGCTTTTTCCTTCATGTCTTTTTCTTCTATGGTTAGTTAATAGCTGTCTTGGTTTAAATGCTAGTTAAATATGGTCTACATTTTTTTCTTTTCTTGTGAACCGTTAAGCTCTTCTTAATTTATGAAATACCCACGTCCCATGGTTGGCTTATCTATTGTTAATAGTTGAGGAAACTAAATTTACAATTCTTTACAATCAATTTTATATACAGTTGAATTACACAATTGTTTTTACAATTCATGTAAGGGGGTGCATGGCATGTATATATCTTGCTAGCATATTATCTACCTAAAAATATATATATATATATATATATATTATAAGATTTTTATAATTTAATAGTAGGAAGTTCAAAACTGAATCCTCCCTCATTGTAGTTATCGAAAAACAGAAAAAATGAGTGAGTGCAGTGGCTGTCTATTGGTTCTAAAAGGATTCCCCATGACACCTCTCCTGGCCCACATCTCTTTGCAGAGAGCAAGGGCAGCCTTGTTTATAACATTGAGGAGGGACCACTAATTACTCAAGCGTTTTTATTCTCCAAATGCCTTTAAATTCACATTGGGAAGTTGGTAGCGTTTGCAAAGTGTACTTGTTAGAGTCGTTTGAAGAAAACGACAACTGGATATTTCCCCATTTTCATGAAAGACCCCTCCTTAATTATTTTCATTTTTTGAGTTCAAACCATTGGGTTGGAATCCATCACGAGACCTTTCACTGTGCACAAATAACAAGAAATAAATAGATGAATTCGGATATACTATTAATTATTATTATAAACTGAATGAAATATATAGGTAAAAATTATATGCTTTCAGGTTATCTATTTATTTTTCCACAAACAACACATTAAATGATAAATGTGTAAAGGATGTATAAGAATCAACGTTGCTCCATGGGGGAGTTTGTGCCAATTGCCCACCAAAAAGGTACATTATTGCTATTGACAATGAGAAAAAATAAGTACATGATTGTAAATCTTAATCTTTACGGCTTAAATCTAGCTTAAAAGTGTTTGTAGACTCAATCTAACCTCAACAAATAATGGAATTTCCTCGTACAATTTTGTCGGACATTCGTACAGATAAATTTCAGTACTATACCTACGCATTCTAGAAATCTTTTTTTTTTTTTTTAACTATAAAATATTTGTGAAAGAATCTGCAAATGTCTAAATATTTTTCCCTTAATCGACGATTTTAGTTATTTGATACACACATACACACATATATAGTTATATTCAAACACCTTTTCCGACGTTATATTTTACTAATAAATAACTTTTTTCTTTCAATTATCGTATTGCAATTATAAGGGAAATAGAGCTATATTAATTCTGTAATTTCGGACAGATACGGTGAACCTGCCACACCATGTACAAATCTTTGTTTTATCTGTTCTAACATCCTAGCTTATGACAAGGGAAAAAAAAAAAAAAGAAAGAAAGAAAGAAAGAAAGAAAGAAAGGAGATTTCATTCCAATTGTCATTGCAAGGCAAGATTCTTATTTATTTCCCATTCCTTGATAATCAATCTATCCCACAATTAGTTATCTTTATTCTCCCCAATATTTTACTCTAATATATTTGACATCCACATTGCAATGCGGGCCCCCAATTATTTATTATTACTAGTAAACTTAGAAGTAAATGTGTCCTAGTATTTCTAAAAGAAAACAAAGATATCAATGTTTGATGGCCACTTATTAAGTATTATATTTCTGAAATGGACCATTAAAACAGTAACTACATTTAAGGACTTATAATGTGTGTAGATATATATATATATATATATATTTTGATATGATTTTTTGGACATGGATCCTTCAAACCCATGTCGATCTTTTTAAGCTCATTCCTCACCTCGAGCCAACCTTAACCTAAACCTAAAAATTGGCCTGTCTAACTATAGCAAGTGTCAAACGGTTAGAAAACTTTGAATAAAACTAATAGATCAAGTCAATAATCACTTCCTACATTTCTGGATCATATCAGATATCATAAACCCACTTTCCAATACTTGCGAAAACGATTCTACCCATTAACTGCTTTTCAACTGCTAGTACCACTTCTCTATAAATACAAGAATATCGCTCAATGTTAAATTACTTAATACTTTACATACTTACGCTTGTTAATTACTTTCAAGCTCTCATACTTTTTCAATATTTACAGTTGATTTAAATATCAAAGTAACCACGCTGGATAATCCTCCAGCATATCCTCGTTGTGTTTTGTTTTATAGAATTCATTGCTCGTAAAAAATATAATATCTGTTTAATCAATACCGATAAAATCCTTAAAACGATATATATATATATATATAAACTTGGCATGTTGTTATTTTATTTGTCATTTGTGCTGCCCCCCCCCCCCCCCCCCCAAAAAAAGTCCATACGCGTATTTTCTTGGAAAGCTATCTCCAATAATGACTAATCATATATAAAATATCTCAAAATCGGTTTGCTTAAGCTCTCAACTCATAAATTTTTTCCAGTTACTGCTATATTACATGTTCGCAAATTTTAAGTCTTAACTTTATATAAAACATAATGTCTATTTTAGTACAAAGAAATTATTAATTGTTCCCTCGGATCACAGGACTTGCCGTTTCGGTTATCCGCCAGTATAAGATTCTATTTAAGTATCTTTGTTGATAGACAATGCGAAAACAGATGCATGGAGGTGGTCCGAGAAATTGTGAAAATCGTTAGGGATAAAATGTCCAATTTTATTGAGAGCAAAACTCTCTATATTGTCCCGTCCGTATTCCTTCCATTCCACATACATCGCAATTGCAAACTGATGATCGTAGGGATACGAGCAAGATCACCATTTGGAGACCGAGAAACTTTATCCGTCCAAGCCGTTAGCACTAATTAGTCCTGTTGCAGTGCTCACAAATAGAAACATCCGTCCCAAGTTCTAAAAAGATCATATGATGAAGCGAATGTGGCAAAATCATCTTTGCTCAACTAGAGATTTCCCTGATGCATTAAGAATAGTTACAAATTTGCATCGATGCAGAATGATCAGTACCGAAAAACAGGGTTTGTTTTTGCAAAGCAGGTTGTCTAATTTTCTATCAGCAATCACATTCTCCGCGCCATTTCAAAAGACCTGCCTCAATGTAGCTTTCAATTGAATCGACTAGTGTTTCATCCAGTGGCTTGTAAGTCCAACCAAATCTCTGCAATTTTGCTGAGTTAAGCCGGAGGTCTTCTTCGGTCTCGATAAATCTGCAAAGAGAAAACAACACAGCATCACCAAGATTTCCAGGAAAGAAAATATTCAAATCCAAAGCTGTAATTCTGCCTAGATGGGGGACATTTAAAGTCAGAATGACTGAATCATTAGTTGATTGTTTCGAACTTTTGGAGTAGATAACCTTAGGACCTCACTTAAGGTATCATATTAGCATCTTAAGAAATTCTCCCCATGTTAACGACCCCTTCAGTTTATCACTAACATTCTTCAGAAAAGTCGTAAATACAAAAGTACAGCAATGAGAGGCACTCCCTCGGATACAAGAAGCAAAAGACTTACTTTTGTGGATAATTGTAGTTTGGATATAGACTTCTCAGCTTCTCAACCAGATCCCTAGTTTTTATAGAATGTGATACACATAAGTACCTCCCTCTAGCATCAGCTTTTTCATATGTCATGATTACAGCCTCAGCAACATCACGAACATCCACTAAATGACGGTGTCTGTTTGGTACATCATCAGTGTCTGTAATTTAAGGCCCAAAACTTTAGATGGTAAAAATAAAAGGGAACATCACTACTATTATGTGATTCCATGGTGGTCTTCACATTCAGAATGCAATTTTTGCATGTCTCTATTCAACAACCATGTAATCAATATAAGATGCACCAAAAAGTGTGTTTACATATCTTGTCTGTATCCAATCTTTATCTGATCCTTTTTTTATATGTGTACTTATGATCCTATATCATCGATAATTATTCTGGCTAAACACCTGATTTAATAGTGATGCCAAATAGGTAGGAACTACTGCCTAATGCATTTGCAACATCAAATGTATTACTTACTTACAGTAACATTGAAGACTGAGTAGAACAAGAAAGTTGAAACAAGAAGAAGGAAGATACCACATGAATTGTAACTAGTACGGACCCAGATAAATTCTTAAAAGAATGCGCATTACCTTCCCTATGATAAAATTTCTATCATCATCCTTCTCATAATTGTATTACGCTTTATCCGAGCTTGGGTTAGCAAGTCATCTGCTAGATAAAAATTATTGAACAGCACCTTTTGGACAAGAGATATGAGCAAGAGGCTTCAAGAAAACTGAATTTGGAATGAATCAAATCTCCCTAAATAGTGTTTAGAAGATAGAGTCCATGAATATTATAATGCATATTCCAATAAAAAAAATAAAAAAGAAACACTATTTTATTCTTGATTAATTATGTTTGAGACAAGCCTGCAGCATTTGATTCTTTCTTTTTATATTCAGTAAAATATGAGTTCTGCAAATAATCTTTGCATAACACAAGAAATTGCTAACCTGATACAATCTTCAGATGAGAACCTTGGCAAAGCTTAATGAGTACCAAACTGCTTGTATTCGTGGTAGACTGCAGAATTGGACCAAATACAAGGCCAGGACAAACAGAAACAACATCGAGGCCCTTTTCTTTGGCATACTCGAAAGCTTTGTGTTCTGCTTCTGTCTTGGAAAGACAATACCAGTTCTATTGCCAAGCAAGTACAAGACTTAATCAGGATTGGAAAGAACCCTTACTAATCGCGACATTGAGCGTGCAAATCTATGTTGCTAATTCACTTTTCATATGTCTAGTTAACCTTTGCTACATAAGAGAAAGATAATATTTCTGCAAACCAAGCAAGAAGTTGAACATGAAATGTTGGAATCAGTTCGCCTAGGAGGTCCTTTGGCAAATGCACTATGCTTGTTATATTTAAATACACAAATATGTTGAAACAATAAACTTTTGGGACAGATTAAAACTCTTTTAAATCATTTTCTATAAGAAATATGACAGGAAAACTTTTGCATAACATTGTCCTTGATTTAGTGAATTCAAGAAAATACCGACCTTGGTGTTCCTGCAGAACTCTTTGTCAGACCAACAAGTCTCGTCCATATCTTGATCTTTCGGCCATCCAGGATTCATCATTATAGCAGAAACAGATGATACATAAACAACCTTCTTCGCTTTTGCTCCACTACATGCCTTCAACACATTTAGTATCCCCTTCACTGAAGGCTCCAGCAATTCCACCTAAATAAGTCATTCAGCGCATGAAATCAAAGATAACACAATTGGTTCTGCTATATAGCACAACGGTGAAAAGACGCATCCTGTTTGAAATCCAAGCTCACCAAAAGGTTATTTATCAAGTGGTGTGAAACAATACAGAACATTTGAGTTGGCATCATGGGACTTTACCGTCCCTCCTCAACAAATACCTCTAGCAAGCAGAACCTCGAGCAGTGCAACAGGAACATCTATACCGCTAGAAGCCTAATTCTGATTCCATGCTAGACACCACACCTATCTCAAAAACTAATACCGATTTAGGGTCTAGACAGATATATAATCACTACACAAAACTTTCAAGGAGGTAATGTGGGACTCCAGTGCATCCAATCAATAAAAATTCTTCTGTACACCCGGTTTTTATGGAATCATATTAGAGTAAGGTACAGGTACTATGCAGCAGTCTACCTTTACCTTATACATGTGGTACACAAAGATGAGTCCATATTATAATTTTTTCCCAATTAGAAATACAGTAAACAGTATTAGAAACAGTGGAATTGTTCTTTAATATATCATGGACCTTGATCCTATTGAAATTCGAGACCAACTGCAAAATTTCCTTCATTTGTTGTCTATAGCCTCTTGCTTCAACTGAATAATATGAATGGCAACTTGACTCCACTTGTAAAATTGACAAGCTATGTGTAGAAAAACTAGAAGAAGAATATTGATTTATGATAAAGAATTGTGTCATTCACTCCATAAATGAGTTTCTTCAACATTTGATGAATTGAGGTAGTCTTACTTCTGGGTTCAAGATAGAACCATGTGGAACTGGACAGGCCACATGGAAAACACCGGCACAACCGTCAACAGCTGATTGGATGGAATCATAATCCAACAAGTCTGCCTTGAAAAGCTTCAGATTCTTTGATGCCTTCTCAAGATTTTTCAAATGGGCATACTTCTCATCATCTGTTCAAATTTATTAAAAATACAGTACCAATAAAACAGTGTACTAGGTCAAACTGACAAACACCTTCACCGTTTTCAGCTCGTGTACTTATATTCACAAGCAAAATGTAATTCACCTCCAAGTCAACACCACCATGTTATGAAAATTGAAAAAAAATAAATAAATAAATAAAATTCATGCATGAGGATGAATTCGTTAATTGCTTCACAGATTTTGAAAAGACTACATAAGGTCAAAAATTTATCTTTTGAACTTTTAAAGCATCTTATTAGTAAATTAGCTTCAACTAAGGATGTAACAGTATTGAGTTGAGCTTGAATCTGAAAAAGCCACGCTTTAGCTTCACTTGGGCTTAACCAAGTTAGAATTTTGAGCTCAAATCGATCAAGATTATTTAAACTTTGTTTTATACTAAAAACTATTGTTTTTCTAACAAATTAATACATTGATGCCTAAACTTAACCTGAAAATCAGAGTTGGACTAAGCTTAATTGTCAGCTTGATTAAGCCAAATACCATAGAATTCGAGCTCGAGAAAGATTTGAATTGTAGTTGAATCAACTCTATAAGCCGAACTTGAATGACTTGCGGATTATGCATAGTAATCATAAGATTTTAGCTACACGAATATATTCAAATTAATGATTACTTAACCTTTTAAATTAGTGCATGCCGTGAAAGAAAAATTTCCATCCAAAATACCTAACAAGAAGACGCTATAAACTCCTAATGAACTGGTCCAACAGCTTTCCTAGAAAACAAATCATAATCATGGCCATAACAAGCAATCAACAAGTGCGAAGAATCAATGAGAGTTCAAGAATGAAAAGAGTGATGGAGAATGCTGACTTGGGTCTCTGACAGTCCCATGTACTACGTAGTCCTTAGAGAGAAGAAGCTTGACAACCCATGATGCTACGAAACCTCCTGCACCCGTCACACACACTCTTTCCTTCTCCATTACTCTCTCTCTCTCTCCTTTTACTTTATGAAGCTAAAACTTACGTGAATTATGGCAAATAAAACGGATAATGTTGAAATCGCTATCAAAATTTTTATTAAATATGGTAAAAGCGGACGAATCGTTCGTGATTGAATAGAGCATGCATAATGGATTAGTTGAATCACACAGATTTAAAAAGAGTGGGGTAGAGAATTAGGTTGATTCGACGGTAAGAAAATCATTTTTCTGGAATGTGACATGCGGTGGGACAAGTGGAATATTGCAATTGCCACGTGGCTTTGAGCACCAAACTGGTTGGGAAAAAACGGACTGGAAAGTGAAGGCAGCATAATTTAAAACTAATGGACCCGCGACGCGTACGTAAATATAAATATTAAATATAACACTGCACGTAAATGTAAACAAAGTTACTACCATCTTTATGCTTTCCTGTTTTAATGACAATAAAATGATGGACAATAATTGATCAAATAATTTTTTGAATAGAGATAATATTGCATTTCGTGCGCGAATTTTATCCAAATATATAATTCAATATTTGAAAAGATAAATTTAATTCCCCATAATCAGTTATGGTACGGTATGTGGCATAGCACTTGGGGACGTGGCATCCTGAAGTATCAATTGAAGTCTGAACTTAGATTAAAGCCTTGATTACTCGTATCATGGTTTACTGCCTGTATTCGAGTGTGGGATAAAAAAATTGCAAATCGTAAATCGAATGAAAAGATTGATTTTTTTACGAATTGTTTGTTTTACAATTTGATTCAATTATATATAAATAATTTGATTTAAGAAAACGAATCAAATTGTACTATTTTGAACTAAAACAAATTGAATCGTTTAATTAAAAAAATTTATACAATTATTTTATATTTTTTTATCAATCTTCATAAATTTCATCAAATTTTTTATATCTTATTATTCTTTATTATAATTTTTTATCAATTATTAAAATTAAGTTGAGTAAATTCAATTTAAAATCTCATCTTAATTGAAGATAAAAATATTTAGTGAAAATTTGACACAAACAATTCGAACTGTGAATCGAACCAAACCAAACTGATTTTAATTATATTCGAAAAATTTATGAATCGAACCATAGATTAAGTTAAACTTAAAAAAAAAAATCAAGTCATTATTATTAGATTTGATTCAGTAAAAAAAAGTAAACCATACCGAACTGAACCGAACCTTACTTACCCCTAATGTATTTAAACTCAATCCACTGATCCACCTAAGTCTAATATATAGAAGACATTTTCTTATATATTGGTAAAATGGAATTTGCAAATAAAGAGCTTGAAGAAATACTACTTCGCAATTATTCCCATGATTTTGTTCCACTTTCTTATTCTTTTTCACTTCCAAACTAAAAATTAAAATTTTAATATATAATCTACTCCATAAAATCTTTTATATCATACAAAAATTTCTTCAAAACTCTTTTAAAATAGGTTGCAATTAGCGAATCAAAATGGGCTACTTGCTAAATTTTCTTTTAAAATCTATTTAGTAGGTCTATTTTGATCAACTATTTGCGTCCCATTTTGGAAGAGTTTTGAAGAAATTTTTGTATAATATGAAAGATCTCGTGGAATAGATTAGATATTAAGAGTTTAATTTTTAGTTTGCAAGTGAAACGAAATAAGAAAAACGTAATAAAGTTGCACAAATAATTGAAAAATAGTAGTTTTCAAGCCTTTATTTGCAAGTCCTAAATTGTCAATATACAAAAAATTATCCTCTAGATATTAGATTAAAGTTAATTGGTTGGTTGAGTTCAAGTGTACCTAATGAGCCATCGTGTCAGAGTATGGTTAAAGTGTGGATTCAAGATTAAGCCTTTAGTAGTTTTTTTAGGGTACTACATCACACGTTGTCCCACCATGTGTTGATATGTATTATCACCTCAAATCAATTAATGCCATGTTATTGAGTGCCATGACATGTGTCAATCATGTCTCGCCAAGTATTAATTAATATTACGTCAGTAATCAAACACTAAAAGAGTCAGGTTAAATAATATAAATGAGTACCAAAAATGTCAAATAGGTATTAAATTAATTTTTTAAAATTTCATGCGGTAAATTACACATTCTGTAAAAGTTCGGGTATCAAATGCAATATATTATCTCTATTGATATGATGATCATTTAAAGAAGAGTATAAGAGTTTGAAAAAGTTCTTTTCTTTTAATTTTTTTTTATAAAATTTATTGTCACTGTCAAAAGAGAAAGAATGTTGTGTATCCTAAAGATATTTTTATCACAACAAAACATTACATTAAGTGGACTAACAAGTTTGTCCGGGCTATAACTAAAAATACTAAACATGTTATAAACTCGACTTTTGGGAAAAGCTCTAACTTCTGGGAAGAGGTTTAAAATAGCAAATATCCAACTTTAAAAGCATAAGCATAAGGTAGAAACAGGACAATAAGATGGAAGTTAGTTTGAAGTGCAAGCACAAACCAAAAACTGTATAGAGTATTCACATGGTCCAGAAGTTAAATGTGCAATAGAAAAATAGAAGTAAATAGTTGGAGGTGCATAATGGAAGAAGTGAAGTTAGTAATTAGAGGCAGGAGCTCCATGTTCGAGGCGGAAGCACTAGAAAAGAAAGTTGTAGAAGCTTATTAGCAGAAGTTGATATGAGAAAACTTCAGTTAAAACCGAAAGCTCGAGTCAAGAACAGGAGCAACCGCACAACGATATCAACGACATATTGAAAAATCAAAGATTTGATGAAGTGCTTTCATAAATTCAAAGAAGACAGATTTGGAAGTTCAATCATTATCGAGATACTAAGATTCCTAAAATTAAGAAAAGAATATACAGAGGTTATTACGAGATTAAGGAGACATTTATAGAATGTAACGGCTAATTAGCTTCAATGAACAAGGAGATATTCATGAATGCAATACAAATTAATGATACGCGAAACAATAGGACTATTACTTTATGGAGAAGAGAATTTGAATTGCAAACAACTATTACCAGCAAAGAGTTATTCACGGAAGCATATCTGAATATATGGTTATGTAAATTTTTTCAAAATATTTAATTTACTACCTATATTTTGAAAAGATCAATTTGCTACATAATTGAAGTTATCCTAATTATTTTTGCTACTAAAACTAACTATATTAAATCCGTTAACTAACATATGTATAAAAGCAAACTAAGAATTGACTTATTACCATCAATAAGTTAAACAACTCACTTTTTAAAATGGACATAATCCACTTTGCCTTAAATGGCCATTTTAGCTACCCTACGACGAAGAAGTGGTCGTTGGGGAGTTGCACAACTCCCTACAGGTAATTATTGACTACCCTCTAACTTTAAGTAATCAAAACATTCAATTCCTAATTTATCCTTATGTTCATATCAGTAAACGAACTTAACAGGATTAGTTTAAATAGCAAAATGATCTTAAAAATTCAATCGAGTAGTAAATTGATCTTTTCAAAATATAATAATAAATTGCATATTTTAACAAAGTTTAGGTGCCATTTGTAGCATTGAACCTTGAATATATATATATAACTGTGACCCTTTTCTTAATGAAGCTTTTAAAAAAGAAAAGGAAAAGATCATCGTGAAGCAATGGTTATTTTAATATGACGGAAATCAAATAATTCAACTCAAAAGCCATATAAAGAGATAAAATTCAAAGATCAAAGCTAGAAGCAAATGCAATAGAGAAAAGAAAAGAAATGATCAACAATAAAAAGGAAAACAGAGCCAAAAGTGCTTTGTTATTATATGAAGTTATTAAGCGAAAACTTCTATAATCCTGATCAAAATTGTTTACTCATATCAAGTGCTTTACAAGAGCTATTTGAGAAATAAGAGGTAAATTTTGCAAATTTGTGTTACTCTTACATTGAGAAGTGTGAGACAGAGCTAGATCGCGATTGATAAAGAGGAGCATGTGTAACCCCTAATCATTCTCTCAAATTGTGGAATGAGCCAATAAAGAAAACTTGACTTTGAAGATGGTATTAGAAGAATGAACTAATGTATAAGGCAAAACCAATGTAAATTGAGAAAAGATTCAATTTTCACGTATTATATATATATGATATGTAAATACTAATAAGATATTAATATATATGATATATGTAAATTATACATGATAATTGATTTGATACTCATTCTATTATTATTCTTATCTGCATTTTATTAATATTTACACACCAAATGTACATAACATGTGGCTTGACGTGATGCATAATACCTAATGAATTTTTTTTCCTGTAAATTGAATTGCTTGATTTTCACTATCTTTCCTTATCTAATTGATTTCTACATTTCATTTATTGTGCTTAAGTTATTTAGCTTTCTCTTAGGAATCTAATAAACTTAAATAATAATTACTAACTTTGCCATAGCTTGAATAATCAAGAGGAGGTTTTCGAAAGTATTTTACAAAAAAAAAAAAAAAATTATTAAGTTTTACAACAATCCATTCAATCTACCTACTTGGGACTAACACAATTTGCATTACCTCAATTAACTACCACCACAACCCATCAACTTGCAATTGTCTAAAGGTAGGGACCTATCTACTACACTTATGCATGGCCTATGCCTAAATGACCATGTCTCCTTTTTCTTTTGCCAAAAATCATAGGTCATTCCTATTCTCCAATATAGTTCACCTAAAGCCATTCATCAAATCAAATCAAGTACTAATTCGAATGTGCTAAACTGAAAAATGCGATTCTTTGTGTTTTGATTCGATTTACGGTTCGGTTCGAAAATAGTCCAATTAGTTTACAATTTGGTTCAGGTGGTTGAACCGAATTAAACCACTTAAATTTGAATTAAACTACTTTTTATTAAAAACTAAAAAATAAGCAATCTTTTTAGTTTTAAACACAATGCAACCCAATTTATCTCCTTTTTTTTTTTTGTTATTTCTTATTTTACTCTCAACCTCTAAAATTTACATATTTTCCTTTATAGTTGTCTCTCATCTCTAACAGATTCACACACATTTACTGTTATTTAAGACGAAGTGTTGCAGTAATATAATGTTATATGGCTTTAATTTTTACATAATATTCCTCAATTCAAATATTAATGTTAATTGCAAGCTCCAATGATTATTATAATTATAAAATAGAAAATGGTGCTCTCAAAAAGTTGTTTCAACCCTACAATTCCGAATCATATTTAAAGTAGTTTAATTTATTTAGAGTTTAAATCGAATCGTTTTAAGTGCGATTTAACACCATTAACCGAATTGAATTATGAACACCTATAGTGTTCACCAATGCCCAACAATTTAAGATAAACTCAACAATTTAGTAAACATTTTGGCAATATTCTTAGAGAAGGTAGTCCAATGGGTTAATATAGTCGTAGGAACTAGGCATGGAATCATTGAGTTATGGTTTAAAAAATCATGAGTTGTAATTGGCTGATTCCCCATGGTTCCAAGCCAATCCAATTGAATCATGGTTCACAGGTCTAAGTTGGCCTGTTAATCGTCATTTTTTTTTTTTTTTGGTAACTTATGATTTTTTCTTTTAATTTTGAAAACTAATCTATTCACTTTCTCTATTTCTCTTTAAATGTCTAGTTAAAAAAAAAAAAAAATTATGTAGTAGCAAAACCTGATTTGTCATTTACTCCATAATATCTATCGTTGAGGCGGGCCGAAAAAGATTCGTCTTGAATTTATTCCTGAAACTAGTCTAATCTATGTTTTAACTTACGATGGCTAAAACTAGAAAGTGAGCACGACAAAATGTTTTTTACTTACTAAAGAAATGGGGAATCTTTCATGGCTGCTATATAGTTTTAAAAGTTAATTGTGTAAAACTGCCTTTCATTTTAACAACTTATATTATCAACGGTAGCATTCTTCCGAAAATTGTAAGCATTCACAAGAAGTCATGCCTTTTGGGCATGCATCCTTATCTTTTAACACGTCCAATTCGCAAGTTTTGGGCATGCATCCTTGTAATCCAGTCAAGTTGCTTAAGGAGCTTCCTCCAATTTAAACTTGAATTAATTAGGATCATGTAGGTGAGATTAATGGGGAAAAAAAATTATTTTCTTTTTAATTAAAATAATATCAAATGTCAAAATCGATTCAAACTCAATTGATATTTAAATCTAATTCATGTTCAATTGAGCACGCAAGCTAATTAGAGCAAATGCAAATATTATAAAGTTCGTATTCGACTAGATAAACTACAAAAATAGCTCAAACTTGGTACCAACCGATTATTATTGAATCCAACTTAAATACTTAACGAAAAGATCGTTACATTCATCATTCCACCATCCATTCTTTGAATCGAAGGAAATGAAAATATTTCATGTAGGAATGAATCAGGTGGACCGGGTGGAATATTTATCCTAAAAGGCCTTAATTAATGTGGAAGTTTCGAAGTGTCGGCCCATCTGATTTGAATGATTATTGTATTAAATAACATCGACCTCAATCTCAAATTTTCTAAATGAATTTTGTTCAGGAAAAATGCATGTCCTTGGATTTCGAAGATCTTCTCCGTTTTACTGTTACAGCTTTTGAGATCAGAACTTAAATCCTTCTTACTATTTTACAAAATAAGCAATCAATTCTAAAATACTATGTGGTAGTTATTTGGTATATTTTAACAATCGTTTATGCGAGTAAGCACGGACATGGAAAGTTGAATCAGTATAATTTTAAAATTATTAAAATAATTGTTAATTAATAGAAATATACGGAAATAGAAAGAAGATTAAATATATATATATATATATAGAAAAGATAATGATGCTAGCAGTTGCACTTACCAATTGTTAGGCTAGGGCAACAACTCCACTCCACTAGAGTGTTGGTGGTTCACTAGCACAACTAATGAGACAATCTAAGTTTGAAAAAGAAAATTATAGGGTCAAGACATAATATTATACAATTTAAACATATTTGTATAACAAAAAAAGATCGATATAAGACATAAATAAGTTAGACTCATATAAACTCGTTTAAATTTATATCCAAATTTGTGTTAAGCTCTTAGATACGAATACAAAACACTATATATTCTTATATATTTCCATTTTGTTGTGCAAATTTCTTCTTTTTAAGTCAAAGATCTTGATTAAATATATGAGATTCACTATTTCTAATTATATATTCTTTTTACTACATTATAGATTATATAGGTAAAAAGCTACAAATCTATGTGTAGATTTTTTTATTAACTCCTTTGAAATCCAATAGATAATGTGATGAATTGGGAAATCAACATTGGTGATAATATTGATTTAAAAGTCATGGTTCCGCTTAATTCAATGGTCATGTAACTTAAATTATTGAATTTCTTATATTAGACAAGATTTTAATTCACTAAAACTTTCATTTGGGTTGTGATTTTATATTAAGTATCAAGATTTTATATCATTTGTCTTTTTAATATTACTATCATCATTTTCTTATTGTATTTATAAGTATTTGATAGATTTATTTAAAACTTTTTAGTTGATAAACAAGTTCAACCCGAGACACACTTATTAACCAAGTCGGGTTACAAGTCTAAATTTTCATACACAGCTAATAAATGAGTTAAGTCACGAGTTGAGATTTTCCAAATATGAACCCATTTAAATATGAAAACAAGACATAACACAGTAAAATAAATTACTAGCCCTAGGTTATATACATAACACACAAACCTTATGGTGAATCATCCTTGATCCAAGATAGTGGATTGTTAGCTAGTATTGTTGCAATTAAAAAAAAAAATTGGATAAGTATGCATAATGGATTGTACAAACCAACCAAGAAATTTAATTTTCTTTTATATTTTATTCCACCCACCACCTCCATTGCATCTTCTTATATCTACTTCATATGTGCTTAGTCTTCTATTTTTTAAGTTGAGTGTTGGATCTTCAATCTTTAAAAAATGTGCATTTTGACGACTTTGCTATTACCTTACTAGCTACATCATTGCCCTAAACACAAAGGTGATAAAAATCATATATTAAAGGAGGGAAAAAAAAAAAAGAGTTCCCATGAGGCCTAATCAATTTGCTTAAGCTTTAAAATGCTATCAAATAGGTTATTATAGACAAAAGAAGAAGAATATTGAAGGCATTAGTTTGATGAAGCTATTAAGTTGAGGTAGCTTGACTCTAAGTATCATATACTGATCTTTGAAAGCAACTGCTACTGGAGTTCCATATCCAAAGCGGTAATCTATATTCACTCTCTATCCTACAATAGATTAATTATATCCATATTCAATTAATGATTTATTTTGATATAGTTATATAGCATACAAATACTTTATGTATTATAAGAAAACAGAATGGAAAAAAAGAAAAAAGAGGAACTATTTTCAACTTTTGCCGGATATTAAAACTTACATAATCAAATTGAGTCGGATTGGAGTTATTAGCAACTTCATAAAAACCCTATACAAGATGAGTTCTCTACATAAGATAAAAACTTCATAAAATTTTAGAATATGTTGGATAAAGCTTTATAGAGTAATAGGTCAGATTTAGATTTTAAAAAATCCATCTCAAACGCAGCTTGGTGGCATCCTTAAAATTGTATAGGATGATATGCATAAATAGAAAACTAATCCACGTCCAACATTCGAGTTTATCCAAGCATGCTCAACAATCACCCTTATGATTTTAAGCTTGATTCCCACGCCACCTTAAATTGGTTTCTTTTGATTCTATGCATTGCACTGACCTTTTTACTAGGGGAAAAAGGAAAAATAAAACAATTGTGTTGGATCTGTACCTGCGCTTCCTAGTAAAATGTTGAGGATAAGCCATCCACCAATACTACTTAGCTGTGAGAGATGGACTTCCAAATATTGTATTGAAACTATTAATTAATTTTTAGATGCACGTATAAAGACACGAAATAAGTATTCGGAAATTACCCGTTAGCCTTAGCGGTGGGCATCGGATTGGCCCGGCCTTGAATCGGCCTGAAACTACTAGCTCATAGGTTCAGTCACGGCTAAATCGTGATCGGTCCGTAGGAGAGCGATTTCGAGCTGGTTTAAGGATTAGAATTAGCTTTTTTTTTATATTTAATATTTAATTATTTTTTTAAAATATATTAATAATTTATAATAATGTGATCTCTTTTCTTTCTTTTTTTAAGTGTACTAATTCATTAATAATTTTTAATTTTTTATTAATTTTCAACTTAATGTGATTTCAACTTTTTTTATTTTTTTCTCTCAAATTTTATTTTTTCCTTATATTCAAATTCTTAACATTTAACAAGTATTACAAAAATGACTTACATTAATTGAAATTAAATTTTCCATTTATCCTTAATATATAATTAACTTATAACTAGTCGTTTATCATTAGTTTAATGATATTATTTTTAAAAAATTATCCTTCACCATCGTAAATAAAATAATTTTAATATGTAACGACCTATCAAATATTATCCAATTATTTTTTTTTAATTTAGTAGCTTTTCTTTTCACTTTTTTCTTTTTTTTTTTTAAAGGTGAACCAATCAGATCGACTTATCGATTCAACGATGAACTAACTCGACAGTTCGAGAGGACGATTTAACCTAATCTCTGATAGACCAAATCGATTCACGATTCGAAAACAGTGATTGTCTAGGTCTAAGTAATCCTTGGAGTACCGTTAGTACGGCCATTTGAAGGAGAGCTTCGAGATAGCTCTTAACACCACCAATTGGAGAAACAAATCCATATAAGGTGGCCTTTTGTTACTAATAGTCAAATAATTATTTTCATGTCTACTTGTTCTCAAACAGTATACACATATACATATATATTTGGGTAAATTCCACTTTACATAGTTAATATTTTTATTTTTAACATTTTATATATCTAGGTCTTCTTCCATCTCGTCACTGTTAAGTAATCTTAAGGAAATTGAAAAGACCTTATTTTAACTTGCTTCGGAGGGAAACAAGTTGCATTTTTCATATTATTTATCTTAATATATACGATTATATAAGTAAATCTTGAGAGATATAATTAAATTAAAATTATCCCTTCCATCAAACACACAAAAAAAAAAAAAAAAAAAAAAGGATTACCGTTTTATTTGATTTGGCCAATAAATTAGCTTTCCCCCACAATCTACTGCTAAAAACAAAAGGAAAAAAAGGAGAAAGAAACTTCAACTAAACAAATCTCTTTATGAATATAGGCAAGACGACTTACTATTTTTCTAACAGTTTGTTATAATATTTGCTATTTCTCTAAAATAGACATCCTCTGCTATGTGGTGAAAATTTAACACGTGAGATCTTTTGGTTGAGGTTTATTTTCCTTCGTTAAATATATTTAGCTTACTTTTATTTTGAAATGGATTTCTGTAAGGACTTTTTAGGTTACCAAACATGTAATTTCAAAGATATAATAAAAATTAGGTGCACATCACATGGGTATATTTGCAATTTAACAAAAAGATGCATGCACAATAACAGGAAAATGAAGTTAAACCAAAGAAAACGAATCTCCAGGACACTTTGGTAAATGAATGAACACATGCAACACTAGGGCACGGAAAAAAGAATATTTACATGAACGCTAAGAGTCAACGAGCAAGCAGGAAAACGAATCTGAGCTTAGATCCTTGTAAGTATTAGCTGGAGAAGATGAAATTTTAGAGAAAAGTTTAGGTTTGGGTTTTGAGTAAGTAGAGAGAGAAAATATATTAGTTCGATTTCTTCTGGTTGTTTTAAGTTTTGGCTTTTGTTTTTCCTTTACATAGATTAACGAGTTATTAACCAAAACACATTGATAACAAATCTTAAAATGATGAAAAATCATAAATTTTTCATGATACATCTTTCTTTTTTTCGATTTGAGAATGGAGATAGCTCGATTTCCCTGGTACGGAGTCATCGGCAGAGAAAATGGACTAGGGCAACGAAGAAAGGTACTAGGGTCTTTTTAATTATATTATGGGTATATTCCTTACTACTGTTTTTGTTCAAGTAAACACTATAATGGTTATTCCTCCATTATTCCATTCCAAGTAATTTCAATTCCATTCCCCTTCTCCAATTTTATTTAGAAAAGTGAACAGACCCTAACGACAAAGGACAAACTGAAGATGAAAAAAATGCGAGCCAAATTTTCTGAGACAAATCTTGGTCCCCAGTACAACCAATCTTAGCAAAATCTAAAAAATAATAACAAAAGAGAACATCTGGTCCCCAACTACACCACAACCACAGTTGACAACACAAGAGCAATGTAAAAATTACTCACGAATAGGAAATAAACATAAAAAAGGAAAAATATCCAAGTGGGGGCTCTGCACACTCAAAGGCCACCAGATGATGCTGGGCCAAGCCAGGACGACAAGTGAAATAAGAGAGAAGGGCCACTGGCACGATCCACCCAAGATGTGCTCTTAGCTTTACAGCCATGAAGCAATTTCACGTCACATGGGATAAACAGCTTGGTATGGACAGTTTTTTCTGTTTGTATCGTTCCTTCCCCTCATCCGGCTCTTATTCCTGCTAATTGATCTTGGGACCACGACCTTCTACTTTCGGTTCAAGAGGCGACTTTGCTGACATCTCTGCTGGATCTGTTGTATATCATGTGGCTTTTGACAAGCTGCCCAGCTGAAATGGCAGACATAAGAGAGAGTCCACCTGCAAGAACTGCACCAGCCACGATGGTGGCCAAGAGTCTAGCATTTGCTCCAGGTGAATCCTTGCTTGCACCCTTAACCCCGAGCAGATTCAGGCAAGCAGATTGAGATGCTAGTTGAGTCCCACCGCCAACGGTTCCCACCTACAAGTAAAAATATTTCAGACGAAGCAATGAAATAATCAAAACTGAAAGTGATAATGTCTTAACAAACTACCTCAATAGAAGGCATGGATACGGAAATGTGCAGATCCTTCCCATCATTGACAGCTTCCATCATGGTGATACAATGAGAACTCTCAATATTTTGAGCCGGATCCTGGCCCGTTGCTATGTATATGGCAGAAACTATGTTGCTGGCATGGGCATTAAACCCACCAAGAGCTCCAGCAACAGCAGAACCAGCAAGATTTTTCAGCATGTTAAGTTCCAACAATGAAGCCACATTGGTCTTGAGCACCTTCTGCACAACTTCTTCCTTGATAGTTGCCTCACAAATCACAGATTTGCCACGTCCTTCAATCCAATTCACAGCAGCAGCCTTTTTATCGGAGCAGAAATTTCCTGAACACATTTTTTGTTAGCGTAGCTTTTGATAGAGTGCAATTAATTATAGCTAATTCCATGTCCTCCTTCAAGAGATGAGCCTCCAAAAGTAAATAATTTTTTTCCCTCAAATTTATTGAGTGACAGTTGTCCACATAAAATATAGGCAACAAAGGAAAGAAAATTATTAATTCTGGTACCAGAAAGAAACACAAAATAAATGCTACATGGCTCAGAATATCGAGAAAATGACATTAACAAATTGATGCATACTGACTCCAACCATTACTAAACTCTCTTCCCGAGCCTTGAACAATTGACCTTAAAAAGAATTATGTCATGTTCTCCTCAAAGCTTGAAAATAACACATAACTTGAAAAGGTCATTACGAAAATGACTCATGAGTAGTATGAAGATAGATACATGAAAAAACCAGAGAGCCAAAAACCAAAATGCTAACCGGGCCAAAAACCCTGCTTGTTACAGAAAATAAAAAACAAAAAAACAAAGGAAAACAGCCATCGCATTGGTCATTCATTAAAGAAAAAGGCGTTTTTTCCTTCTTCATTTTGTGATGTTCAAGTGGATGGAAACTAATAGTTTAATCCAGAATATATAAATATAGCATGCAGCAGTGACCCAATGAAAACTACAGCAATACCATGACATGGGACAGGACAAAGCTAAGTAGCAAGTATCATTAAGCTATTTTGGAATATCCCATCAACACAAACATTTTACCGCAGAAGTTGATGTTATCCCTAAATACAATGAAAAGCCAAAAAACTATCCACAGCCACAGACAAGACAGCAAAAAAGAATGAGTCAACTCAGAGGAGGAGATGAAACATTACCGGAGATTCCAATGACATCCATGTCCGGGAAATCATTTTGTAGGAATTCTAAAACATTTTGGACCCCTTTGGACACCATATTCATCCCCATAGCATCACCTGTGCTGGAACAGAATCTAACGTAAAGGTTCTTTCCAGCAATTGCACATTGAACACTTTGGAGCCTTGCAAACCTGCTTGATCTGCAGCCAGACAAAGACCGGTCAAAAATCTTTGATTCAAATAAACCCCACACCACTATCTCTTATGAAAATTCCAACCAAATTCAACAAACAAAGGCTATCGTCCTCCAGTTAACAAATTCTTCTAACCAGATCCCAGACGATTGATGACAATCAGTTAACAGTACCACAATTCTGTTCTGTCCATGAATTTCCTCCATACCGAGAGGTCAGATGGAAGGAAAAGCACAGAAAGATAACAAATGAAGAACTTCGGTTATAATCTTACAAATTTAATCTGTCAACCATCAGATAATAACACATTATTAAAACGATATATAAACCCAAAAAGATGCACTAATTCCTCAAACATTTAAAAGACAGAATAAAATCATCCACCACATTACAGTTTTACCCAGAAAAACGTTACAATTATTATTAATTTTCCACAATTCACATTATTGTAGCATCAAAATTCAAATTTTATACCCCCTAACATCTACAATTTTTCACAATTAACACAACCAAATAAAAGATAAGAGAAAAAACAAAAAATCCCGCAACAAAGAACACAGTTTCACAGAAAAAATGAAATCACACCAAATTCCGAAAATCAAGCAAGAATTACCTATTAAATACACAAGCCAATGTATCAAAATTCAAGGGATCCTCCAAGAAGAACTTCAATTCGGCCGCTCTTTTGGCGGATCCAAATCGAACAACGGGAGCTCTAGTCATCCCATCTTTAGTCAAAACGCTCGTAACACCACCGGAAGCATAAATCGCTTTACACCCACGGTTCGTACTCGCTACCAAGCACCCTTCCGTGGTCGCCATTGGGACCATATACTCAAACCCATCAAGCAACAAAGGCCCTGCAATCCCAACCGGAAGCTGAACATATCCAATCGGCATTTCACAACATTGCCCTAAAATCGATTCGTAATCGAAACCCTCTGCAGGCAATCCAGCGAGGGACCTGCCCGTGATCCTCTGCACCACCTCACGGCGTATCGTCGCTGCTCTTTTACAGTCTCCTAGCTTTGCCTCCAGCGAGTAGGACGGTACGATCCCCTTAATAACTGAATTAACGATCTCTTCGTCTTCTTGCGACGAAAGAGGAGACGGAACCGTTAGTTCCGCCTCCACGGATTTTGCTTTCTCAACCAACTTCGCGGTGGAGGTTGCTTTGAGGTAATTGCAGTTAGGACCGGCTACGCGGGGGTTGACCTCATCGTCGTCGAGGTCCCACGCGTCATGAGAAGCGCGTGAAATGAAGGACTGGACGAAATCGATGCCGAAAAACCCTAGGAGGTAGATGAAGGAAGCGATGAGGGAGAAAATGGCGATGATCTCGCTCAGGGTTACGACATGAAGAGGGGTGGAGTTACGGATCTTGTCACGCCAGCGGTGGAGGAGGTAGTAGGCGACGGAGAAGAAGAGGGTGAAGAAGACGGCATTTGTGAGGTAGAGAGGGAGGGGAAGGGCGTCAGAGGCTTTGGGTTGAGGTGGTGTGGAGGCGGTAGTACGGTGGGGGTGGTGGTGGTGCGAGGGACGAGAAGGACGCCAGCGAGGCTCCATTATGGGGTTGTGCTCGCCGGCGATTTGGGAGGAGACAGAGGGGAAATTAACTTAAATTTAATTTAATCAGCCAATGGGAGAATAAAATTTTTTAATTGGAGAGAGAGAGAGAGAGAGAGAGAGAGAGAGAGAGAATTGTCGTTGTGAGTTGGCTTGGAGAAAGAGACTGTGCGGGAGGTTTTGGTGTGTTTTATGGGAGCTTATATTAACAATTGGAGGAGAGAGAGAGAGAGAGAGAGGAGGAGATCACACGTGTCTTCAAATGATGCGGTGCGAGGCGACTGTCACTTTTTATTGAATTACCTCAGAGAGTCAGATACCAAGCGGGACATGTCATGCACGTGACGCTGAAGTCAAATTTTTCTTACGAGTGTGGTTTGAAGCAGGTTAAAATTGAAGGAACGGGATAGTTGCAAGAGAGGACTGATGTTTTGATTTAGTCTGTGGATCGACATGTTTTAATTAATGGTGTTAGACCTGGTTGAATCAGTCTCATCCGATTATGAAATCGGTTTTAATCATCTTTTGATTTGTATTGACAGTAATTTGTAAAAATCCAATTAACATAATTAGTTTAATTTTATTTCTATAGGATCTAATCAAGTACTAGAGTGGAAATATATTTGCTCTTTTTTTTTTTCTATGAAATATACCAAATAACTAAAAATTAAATCTAAGTCTAAGAAAAAAGAAAAATTAGATTGAAGAAAGTTTTCAATTTTAAATATAAAGATAGTAGATGATTTTATTACTTTATATATATATATATATATGAATTATATTTTAAATATAATTATTAACACCAGTTTAATCTCAACTTGATGTTATTTTAACTCTCTCAATTATTAACCTTTTTCTCATTTTCAAATCATCCCCTCAATTTAAGTCTAAAAATATTGGTTTTGATAGTACAAAAACAATATAAATAGGATCTGCATTATATATCATTGATGTGACACACAAAACGTGAAAATAAATGCTAACATAGCATATACCACATCATCGACATTTAACAAGATTATATATTAATGTAATGATATCCTCTATGTGTTTATCTATTTTTTGTGCTATGAAAATTATTTTAGCTTTTATTTTAGTTTGTATTCAAATATGAACGTGTCCTTTTTGTTTAGGCGGCACTCTCCCATCGGACCCATCCCCGTAATAGATTCCTATTGTTAAAAAAATTAATTAAACAGTGCCTTCTTTTTCCAAGTCGAAGCTTACAAAAATTTCTCATCAGGTTGAAAACTTGCTATAGCAGAAAATCGATCCTCTCAATTCTTTTTTATTTATAAATTAATAGTTAAAGTTTTTTAAATTTTTAAAATATTTTATGATATCATTGTGATATAATTTTTTTCTTATAATTTATAACTATTAATTACACGTAATAATATTTTAAAAAGATAAATCAAAGAAAATCGAAAAAAAAAAATTGAAAGGATTCAAATCTAGTTTAATGGTATTTGTTTTAATAAAGTTTCCTCTTTCTTGATCTCATTTAAAGGAAGGGGTCCTTTCTCTTTGCTACTAAAATTGTAAATAGCTCAAATAGCTTCTCTTCTACTAAAATTGAATAAGTCCATAAGGTTGCTAACTAGTACTATGTACCATGCCCTAGCTAAAGGGCATAAACAACACTTTCCCTCTAATTTCTTCGCGTTTTCTTTTTTATTTGTATCTAGTCCTTTTTTTAAAGAGATAAGATCAAAAGAATTTATAATCATGAGATACTTATATAAATAATTATCAATAGGGCTATAAATCTTCACTTCGAGTGAAAATTCTTTTTCATCCTTCTACTATTCTAGGAATGAAATTTCCGTTTCGAGTTGGGATGGTGAGACATTTAGCATATTAACTATGTCAAAAATGTCTCTCTTTGCTACTCACTTTTTGAACAAATGACAACTCTTAGTTATTGTCAACTTTCATGCTTATTTTATGCTCCTATGCTTTATGATTAAGCATTTTCCTATACATCTCCTTGAAAAAAGAAGATTAAATTAGACACTTTATTAAGTTCCATATGGCCTTCTCATTATTTGGAAGGTTTGGTGGCCAAAAATTTACTTTGACTTTATTAAAGAGCCTAATTATCTATATAAGCCTACTTATGAAGTAATCATCTTATAGTAACGTTTTAAATCTCGCTTTATCATTATCATATGCTATTTTTTTCCTTTTTTATTCCTAAGAAAAAGTTAACTCTAAGGTATTCCCATTAATTAATAACTAATTTATTGATTAGTCTACTGGATGTTATAGGATAGATTTTAGAAAATTTTAGGAAAGATATAAGTAGAGATTTGTAAATTCTCCGTAAATAAAATAGGTAACCTTTGAATTCAAAAACACTATCCTCAATAACATATTAGTAATAAAACCATCTTCAAAATGGTTTATAGGGTAAGCTACACAAACATCTTCTCCAACAACTATCTCGATCTGATAGCATTATCCTTTGTAATGATCAAGCCTTGTAAGCCCATCAGTCCACATAGCTGTCTATATACCAATAGAAGATTCTGCAACTACAACCCTTGGCTTCTTAGGTGGAACTTCACGTTGAGTAATTACTCGAAGCATTGCCAAGAAGTCGGTATCATTGGTTTTATAGTGAGTAGCATAACAATTGGAGCTAAAATTATATAACTGAAAGAGGAAATAATACGGGTAAACAAGACGTGAAAACTAAGATGTATGTTTTTTTTTTTTTTCTTTTAATAGAGTTAACCCTTATTAAAAATTGTAAATTTGAGGTATTAAGTAACTACCATGATGTGAACTTACTTAACTATGAGGAATACTACAATGACACTTTTTTTTTTTTTTGAGTCTTCAAAAGATAAGACGATTCTTAAAACAGCTTGGATATATATATCGTACCTTTTACTTATAAACGTGGAGTGGGTAGAATACAATCTATAAGAAAATCATGTACCACGTCGGCGAGAACAATAGGAATGTTACCTTTGCCAATTAGATCTTCCACTTGATTTCGGCACAACAATTGATTGGGATGGATCTTGACATCTCAAAATACACCAAATATGAGATTTTAGATATAATAAAGAATGAAGTCGGAATGACATAATTGGATACATTGTTTAGTTTTTAATTTTTATTTTTTGTTTTTTTTTTTTTTCCAGTTAGATCTTTCATTTGATTTCTGCACAAAAATTAATGGGGATGTTATTGAGATGGATCAAGTCTTTCTCTATTCGAATCCTTTTAAAAACAATCTTTATTTTTATACCATATTACTAGTTTTTTAATTTTTATTAAAAAATCATTTTATTATAATATAGTAGTATAAATACTAATCTTCCAACAATATAAACCGATTTCGAAATTCTCTCCTTCTAATTATAATATGTAATAGTTAGTAGAAAAGAAAATAATTATTTTAGAAATGTTAGGATAATGTAATTGTAAAAGAAAAAGAAAAAGCAAATATGGCAACATTTGAAATGGAATTAACCATTCGATGACCTCTTTCAATCAGGTGCTCCTGAATAAAACTACTAAAAGCACCCAACTCTCTCGTAACTTCTCACTTTGATGGGTGTCTTCCCTTCCCTTTCTACTTTTGGAATACTTAGAAACCAAGTAAAGATTTTGTATCTCAAGCTACAAATAGCTTATCCAACATTTCATGATTAGATTGATTTAGACTAGGGCTTACAATTCATGTTATCATATAATGTCTAAATAAATTCATGTTTGAAAAAACCTAAACCTGTAACACGATTCGTTTATTAATCTTATTTGAAAACTAATAGCGTAACATAGCATGTTTCGAGTTTGGATTGGACCCTTTATATTAAGACTAACAATTCGTATTACCATATTATATTTTATTTATCTTAAGTTTAATACCATCCATCGATTAAAAAATTATAATAAAATCTATAAAATATTTATAGATATAAAAGTAAAAGAACGATAATAATATTTAAATTTTACAAAAATAAATTATATAGAATTTTTATAATTAATAAAAAAAATCATAACCCAAGCAAAAGTTTTTAAGAAAGTAAAATCTTACCAAATATAGAAAATTAAAAAATTAAAATTATATAACATCACTAAATTAAGTAAAAACGTGAATTAAATAGATATTAATATTACTACTAACATTAGTTTGGAAGAATCTACACATAAATTGATAATTTTTTATCCATTTAAACTATGGTGTATATATAATATTATTAAATTTAAATTATATAACATTATTAAATTAAATAAAACCATTATTTAAATGAATTTTAGTATTAGTATTGATATTAATTTCGAAATTTATCATATTATTTATTGAATCTTCAAGAGAGATAATAAAAAAATATACATATGAGTTCGTAATTTTTTATCCATTTAAATTACAATATAAAAAGAAAAATATATAGATAAAAATATCTTACATCTTTAATTAAGATCTCTAACTTAAAAATAATTTATTTATGCAATAAAATGCAAATATGAAAAATTATATAGTCTGTCTCAATTTGAAAATTTGATCGAATCTTGAAACAAATTTAACCTTGTTTAAATAGGTTTAACCCATGTGTGCCTCCTATCAAATTTTTTTAAATACTATTCTATTTAAATTATACGTGTTGTTTCTAGATCATCGTTTTCGTATCCTAAGTTGCGAGCCCTAATTCAAACTAGCGAGTTCATAACCTATCATGACCTCACTATAACCCAAAATAAATTCATTTCAAATAATTTTGCAAATGCAATCTGAACTTTATACAAAATTCAATTTATTATCTAAATTTTTAATTTATTAAATTTAGAATCAAAAGCTTTTTATATCATCTTACTACTCAAAACAAATCATGTGTGGGTCGTTTGTCTAGTCATGTTATCCAACCAAACTTAGTGCAACACATGTCCCACTGTTAAAAAACTCCTGCTTGGCATCGTTGGCTCCACTTGTTGCCACTGTGGACATAATAAAGGATAATGAGACCTTGGAATGCGCCAAAGCAAACTACAATTAATTGGTTGGGGCTTGAAACCAATGCTTTCAATGCGACATCGGTTGATCCGTGTATGTCGCATTTGCATACTCAAATGATGATTTGATTGTTCTAAGCACCATGTTGTGGTAGGTTGTTGATTAAGAAAAATGTTGTTTATTGGGTTAGTAGTCGGAAATAGGCCACAACAAAATCTCAATTTCAGATTCAATTCCCATTCGCTCTGTTTGGAAGTATATCTTAAAATTCAAAATCGTAATTTTGTGAAATCAATGATTTCGACTTTTAGGAGAAATTTGATTCTGCCTTTAACAAAACCAAATGACAATTCTACTCTCACATCATTAATTATGATTAGTTAAAATTATTTTTCTAACCTTCAAAAGAATGTAATAGCAATAATTAAGCCATTTTTAACGAATAATACTATTTAAGTATTTAACGTCATTCCATTTTGTGGTTATCTCTTAAACATAGGAAAGGATTTCTCGTTCCAATCTTCGTTTTGTTTCATCTCAAACTATCTATTCATACCAAACATGACATTATAGTAGATGGCTATATGTGAACTAATTTAACTAATGGCTATCTAGTATTTACTATGGTTAGGCAAAAAAAAAAAAAAAAAAGAGGGGTAAACAGTGAATCAATCTACGAACCCAATTGAATCGAAGATTAGGTTTTTTGCAACTGGTACGATTACTCATTCGATTTGGCAACAAATCGAACCATATGGTTTGAACCGAACCAAATCATTTCCTATAAAATAAAATAAAAAAGAAAGCTTCATCATGTAACCAGCCAATTTACTTTGGAATTTTTACATCCTTACCATTACTAATTTAACATGCTTTTTTTACTTAATTTTCTTCCTTCAATCTCTCATTCATGTTTTCTTATGTAATGTTTTTGTAGTAACTAATAACTATGATGACTCTCCTCGTTTTTGAAGTTAATTATAATCTCAATTGTAGGCTTTGAATTTTGATGGAGCTATGCCTATGTGTTCTTCATATTGGACTTTTGAGATTTATAATTAAAATTCTATAGGTTATGCTTTTTTATTATTAAATTTATAATAATTTATTAAAAAATTAAAATGGTTTGAACCACAAACCAAATCATACCAAATTGGTTTCTTTTTTAGGTTTAAAAAATTTAAAAGTCAAATCATATGATTATGTTTGATTTAAAAAAAAATTTTGAATCGTTAATTTTAAGTTCGATTCGGTAAGGTAGACGAACTATATCAAACTAAACTATGCTTACCCCTTAATGTTTACTTTGGGATGACACAAGTACTCTTGAACTTTTGAATGTTAAGGAGCACCTACATTGTATATGTATATTTATGTCATATGTTTGTGCTATTGGGTTATGCATTGCCGGATGCCAGGACTATGATGTATTATGACACCACATTGAAGAGAAAAATTGATTGTGTTGTGCATTAACTTTTTGTATGCATACATGTTTGCTTGGTGTAGCATTCACATGTGCTTATGGTAATTATGTACTTATTTTCAACTCATCCTTATATGATTTGTGTTTTTTACAAGTATAGATGATAATAAAAATTATTATGACTATTCAAGATATGACTTGTATGTTACTTGTAAGGACAACGTTAGCTATGTAGAATATTATGATGACCATTGATTTTTGTGAGCTTCTAAAATGGAGTTTAAAATAATCGAGTTTCGATTTAGGGTTTCTAGGAAAAGTTGTCCAATTGAGCCCAAACTTTACGACTAAGATAGAAAAGTTAATCGAAATGACTTAATGAAGTTAGATTTTGGAAATAACGATCTAAAATTCCAATTTTGCTCCTAGAAGTAGAATTATTTAATATGGTACCAAATTGTTCGAAACCTTTAAAATCGACATCGGAATGTGACGAGAACTTAGTAATAAGTTAATTGAGCTATAAAATGAGATAATATAGTTTAATTTACTATATAAATATATATATATTTTTATGAGTATACCTTGTATAAA
This sequence comes from Lumnitzera littorea, assembly GCA_024138015.1. Lineage (NCBI taxonomy): Eukaryota > Viridiplantae > Streptophyta > Magnoliopsida > Myrtales > Combretaceae > Lumnitzera > Lumnitzera littorea. Next base: position 15,574,472 of record JAMXBB010000012.1, on the reverse strand, counting down.
TAATAATTATACCCGTAAATTAACCTTAAATTACTTAAATGAATATATTATGTGTTGAATTCATAAAAATAACTAAGAAATATATCTTAAAAATAAAAAAAATGCTAGAATCATAATTATACGAGTATAGTTATGTACTTGTATATTAATAAAAATCATCAAATACTAACATATATAAATATATAATATACTATTTAATTAAAATATCCACACAAGCTTATCGATATGGTCGAATTGTGCTTGGAAACTGGCTAGAGAAAAACATGGCATCTCCAATGCAATTGTTCAAGCTATATCAAAAGCTAAACATTTAGACTCATGACACCACCTACTAGAAAATTAAGGAGATAAGCATGCATTTACGGAGGAAAAATTTTTGGACGCCTGTAGTTAGTATAAAAGCAGATCTAGGCATGACATGAACACTTTAGGACCTAAAACGTCTAAAGAAAATCAAAGGAAAAAAATTAGAGAAATCTTAACATTTTAGAAAAATTATTCAAAAACAGGGGAATCCATTGTACCCTACCCGTACTCGACTCAGATGACCACCTGACAACTAACCCAACTGACCACTTGACATTGTCTAGTTGGTCCGACACACCCCCACCATCGAAGCATAGAAGAACAGTCAAGTTAATTTTTTGCCCTATTTTTTTTTTATAATTTTTAAAAAATAGTAAATCCACTTAGAAAAATTCGAAAAAATTTATATTTAGATTATTTCATACATGCTTTTGTATGAAACTTTTTTTTTTTGGAAAAATTTGTAATATTTAATATACTTGTTTAAGAAAATCACTATTTATCTGAATTTTGACTTTTAAAATAAATATACCAAATGATATTGTTTCTAGCTTAAAATTTTTGTGTAGGATATATTGATAATTACTATGTAGCTCGAATTTTGATTTGAATATTTTTAATATTTATTGTATTTTTTGGCCTAAAAATAACTAGAAAATAAGCTAAAAATGTGAAATAAATAGAATTTATGAAATTAAGTGATGAAATGAACCTATACTAATTTCTAGTAAAATATATTAATGTTGAGATAGGTTGAAATCAATTTTGTGTAAAAAGAATCATAATTGTGTAATTCAATATAATTTAGGGGTAAATTTATAAATTCAAATATATAGACGACAAATCAAAAACCTAAAATCAAGTGATAATTGAATTCTCCATATTTTTAGGAGTCTATAAAAATTTTTAGAGAATTATTTGGTAACCCAAGCTAACTACTACGAATTTATATAGTAAAATAGCTTGATTTACGAATCAAGACGTATTTCTAGTAATAATAGGCTAACTATGATAAATAATACAATCAAAACTACCTATACATGTATTGGTCGAATTTGATAAAAGGTATATTTTTAATATATTTAATGATATTTCAATGATCGGGATACGTTAGAAGAGTATTAGGGTTAGATAATATCTATATTAGAGGTTATATTAACAAATTAGGTAAAATATGGTTTAATAACATAAAATACATATAATACGATAATATTTATTTAAATCCATATAACTGTATTAAAAACTCGAACTACTTATTAAAAGTCATCTCTAGAAGTAGGATCTATAATACGTATCGTTAGGTCTATACGAACCCAACGATATTATTTTTACTAAAATCGGACAATCTTAGGTAATATAACTTATAACTCTATAATATTACTGTATATTACTAGAATGTATGTATTACAATAACCCTATTGGAATTTTAACATGATTTAACTTATTAAAAGTACGTTTTGATACAATCAAAACGATATATAATATGTAATAGTATAAATTACATATATTATTAATAATTAATAACTAAACGTGATCTATATATATATGTGATATAATAAAACTATATATTATTATGGTAATATACTATATATATATAACCGTTTTAGATAAAATCTTAATATTTTCGTAACTATTACGAAAACTGAATTTAGGTTTTGTATATATAGGATTTCTTAGTAGCCAGACTGTTGATACCCTGAATTTTCTATAGTAAGCTTCTAAACAGGTAAGTTGGGATTGTACCTTTACCGCTTGTTGGTTATATTAAAGTATCTACAGACTCGAGAGTATTACTATTTGTGCTTGTAATTAGTTATTTGTACGCATGCAATGCGTATGTATGTTATTCAGTTGTGACAGGAGTTGCACTCCTTAGTGTACTGTTCTGCATGTTTGCATCGTTTTTATATTGTATGAACTTATTCGATCACTCTTGATTACAACTAATTATTATTCGACTACAATGAAACTAGACATGCATAACACCCATTAGGAGAAACGATTAAGAGTGCTAGACTAAATATTGACTTCCTTCGATAAGAATAGTTGAAATGATTATTTCCCTATCTTTAGTCGAACTAAGTGACAAGCAAGAAGGTTGTGATGGGGGTAAAAGCCATGGTTCAAAGGTAGTTACAGGAGGAGAGTATTCTCCATTGCACAAGCCTGAGTTTAGTCTGGTTTGAGTCACAATAAAACTCCTCAATCTGAGTTGGAGTGGATATAATTTCTCTAACCTCACAATGGACTGGATAACATTGTGCAATGTTTCATATGATTGATTATACTACATTTCATCATAATTAATAAACTTACTTGTGATTGTTCAGTACTCTTTTGACTCTATCCCACTTATTAAACTAATTGTACTCATATCCGCATAAATTCTTTTGCAAATACTGAGCGAAGACTAAGATATTCAAATACCGCCACCCTAAGTTAGTAGGCTATTGACCGAGAAAGTGAGGAACGAAAAATCAACTAAACCTTGGTTTTTTATTTTTCTTTTGAGTTTTGATTAAACTAATTGGGAATTCATTAGATCGTTAACTAGTTTCTTAACTTATTATAAATAGTTCGCAAAACCTGTGGTTTTTAATAAACTCTAACTGTACATTATTACTCCGGATGTGAGACATTTATGTAAATATTGTTATGTTATAAGATAACAAGTTATATAGAACAAGTATTTTGTAAAACTATACCACAGGTTTACTTATTTATAGGTATCAGAACGGAAATTTCAAGCTGGTTAAGTTATGCACACCTTATGTTGACTATATTTACGCTAATAACTATGAGGTTAACTTTTATCTTAGGTTAGTTTACATGGCGAAACTGTTATGACTCATCCTATTCGGGACGTGACAGTTCTAAATTTTTTAGGGAACTAACTGAGAGTTTCTTGAGACATGCACTAGTTTCCTAACTTATTATAAATAGTTTATAAAACCTATCGTTTTTAATCAACTCCGACTGTATATTATTACTCTAGATGTAAGACGTTTATGTAAGTACCATTATGTTATGAGACAACAGGTTATATATAATAGATATTTCGTAAAACTATAACACAAGTTCAATTATTCATAAGTATCAAAACGGATGCTTCAAGCTAGTTGAGTTATGTACGTCTTGTATAGACTATATCTATTATAGTAGTTATGTAGTCAGCTTCTATCTTAAATTGGTTTATATAGTAAAACTGTTATGACTCTTTCTGTTCAGAGCGTGACAATTTTTAGTTTGTTTGGTGTTGCTATAAGGGTCATGAACCTTTAGATGCTATTGATGTTTAGGTAATATTGTTGGATGTTAAAAAAGACTTATCTTCATTTTGTTGTATTAACTATGTTAGCATTGTCAAATGAGTATTGGACAACTTGGTGAGCCACATTTGATGCATTTATGATAATGTCTTAATGTAAGATTACAATTTATGTTTTTTAATTGTGAAGTTTAGTGTATTCTTAATCTTGACATGTCCATAATGAAGCATGGATATATTGCAAAATTGTTACATCACGGGATATAGGGTGTTATAGATACAAGACTCTATTTAAGGATTGAAACTTTTTTCCAATTCTTCTTCAACTCATTAGGTTATTTATCTTCACCATGTAAGTTTATCGGGCTTTATTTTCATCCTCTCTAAGAAATTTATCAAGAAACTTAAACAAGTGATGGGGAATTTCTTATGGAGTGGAAGTCCTAACGTAGCTACAAAGGTACAAATGAAGTGGAAGAATGTTTGTCGTCCAAAAGATGAGGGGGACTTAGATCCCAAAGTTGGAAATATGGAATAAGGCTGCCAAGCTGAAACATATATTCAATTTGTTTGAGGTGGACTGCAATATTATATTTTCCTTTAAGGAGCAACTTTTGGAATGTAAGATGCCCTTCTAGTTGCTCTTAGATGTGGAGAAAACTATTGACACTTCATAGTACAACACATCTTGGTTAAAATAGCATGTTCATAATGGGATCTCTGTATCACTTTAGACAGACTTTTGGCTCCCCATGGATCCCTTGGATGTGGATAGAAGTTCAAGACAGATTACTGCTATAAGGCTATCCATGATGCTAAACTTTGCTCTATCATCGATGAGAATTCATGGTCACTTCCTATAAGTGATTTTTTAAGTAATTTGAATATCCCAACCAATATCCTTCCTAACCCTACAAGAATAGGTTACCTTTGTTGGGAGCTTGCCACAAGTCACATAAGAGAGTTCGCTATTAAGAACTCATATAATAGTTTTAGATATGAGGCAAATAAGGTCTCTTTTCCAAGATAATATGGTGCAAAAAGACTATTCCTAAGCATTCATTCATCTCACAGCTAGCTTGGAATAGTAAATACACACTCGACAAGATATGCACCTGGGGTACCTTGTCCCACTCTCTATGCTACTTGTGTAATTTATGCCCAGAAGACCATGTACATCTATTCTTTAATTGTGATTGCTCAAGAAAAGTTTGGCAAAAGTTGTTCTGAGATTTTGATTGGCTGGCAGATTTATCTGCTTGGCATGATGGAATAAATAGCCTAATTTAACAGCCCTTACTTATAGCTCTTCCTCTGCCTCGAGTATTGCGATATTAGTGGGGGTTTATTGCATTTGGAGGGTGCAGAACAGCGATCGCTTGGGAAGAATCTCCGAATCTACGCCCCAGGGGTACCTCGACCCGCACTTTATGCCTCACTTATTTATTTATTTATTTATTGTCTCGTCTTAAATAGATGTAAATTTTCTTTATATCAATGAATGATTTATTTATCCAAAATTTAAAAACTTTTCTCTAATTCTTTATTAAACCTACTTACATGGAAAGTTCAACTCAACTTATTCCTTTTGATAAAAATATAAAATTCTCTTTATTCGAAATAAGGTAGTCTTTTAATTTTCTCTTTTCAAGACGAAGATAATATCTACCAAAGAATTCAAAGGAAATTCTTGAGTCTTATTAAAAATGATTAAATGAGATTGTTATAATCATGTGCAAGTTATTTATACTCTTAACTAATACCTAATATGAAACTAATATCTAATTAACTATCTAATTATTATTAATATCAAAGCTATTATCAATTAATATCTAGAAGAAAATTAAATTATTAAATTATTATTTTTCTAATCTATTTTTGGGTCATAACATTATTATATTGATGTTTGAAACTTATTGATATTATAACTCAAACGTCTTGTTCAATTTCATTTATTGGAATTCAATTTGTAGAATCCATCCAGTAATTTAATTTTCTGAAATTCAATTATCAGTTCATTGTTTGTAATTTATGAAAATAAGGATGCCACCATTTCGTTTAGTCGGTCACGAAGCGAAATTGAAATTACAAATAAAAGAAAAAATGATATACACAAAGGAGAAGATGGGGAGAGAGAGTAAAGTGAAAATTTTATTAAAAAAGGTAAGGTGAATTTTCGAAATTAAAATCTTATACATAATAATCCAAAGTCCAAACAAAACCAAACATAATTATTGAATTTTCGAACCGAATACGTGCCAAATCAGCCAGTTATTAGTATTAGCTCAAAATCTTCAAATAGCAAAGAGGACAGTACATCAAGCACTGAGGCATTGTAAAAGAAAGAGGAGAAGACAAAAACAGAGAATAGGACAACAAGAAGGCGGTACACTAATAACCAGGGTTTTGGATTAAAAATAAAAATGAAAACCCTATTCACCATAATTGTCCCACAGCGAGTTAAGTTATATAATTTTACGATTTTATAGCTTTATATGAATTTATTATATTGAGACAAATATAAAATCCATTAGATATAAAATTATAAATTTAAATGTATGATTTGATAAGTTTATTATTATACCAATTTATTAGTTCTAATTTTAAATAAAACCGTGAATTTAATAACTCTATATAAACAAAAACGATCGTCTGATATCTATAACAATAATAGACAGCTATGTAGGCAGCTTTTTCGAGTAATCCAGAGAATGTCATCCAGCTTAGCATATTAAGATATAACATACACATTACATATTATACTGCGGTTGCCCCTTATTAGAATCCACACACGCACGACATGCCAACAGCGTTGCTAATAACATGATGCCAACAAAAGAAGTTCGGGACCATTAATAAATTTCTTGCTTAATCAAATATAGTGGTGGCCAGATTATTTTAAGGAAGAAAGATTAGTTAAGGAAGAATAATTTAATGACACAAAAGTGGTCACAACTTTAACAGGAAATGGAACATAAAATTTAATATAAATTCACTATCATTTGGTAACGTTTCCATACTTCTTAAATTCGAGCTAAGATAATATAATCTCAAGATTAATTTCAAATTGAAAATTCCAAACTCGATCTAAACTTTATTAGTATAAAAACTTCATCTGAGTTCAATTAAATTCTCGAGCTTATTGAGCTTAATGTAATATAACTTAAACTCGACTTAATAAAGTGGACGAATAATCCGAACTCTACTATACTCGTCCTGTAAAAGTAGAAATCCAACTGAGGATTCATGCGTCTAGCCACTATTATCATCAACTTTGACTGTTAACGTAGCTTTCCTTTGATAAAGTATGCTTCTTTTGGGGTTGGTGCTCCGCTGGATTCATGATGGCGACACGCGGACACATGATTGAAATAAGTTGAGTTTGGTCGATTCGGGTAGAAATCAATAATGTGAAAACGTGACTGGGTTTTGATTTGAAGATGATTAGTAATCAAGGGTTGACTTTGGACTACACTTGGTTGAATCAAAGTTAAATTGTGATTGATAAATTTATAAAAATGTCATATATATAATTATAAATAAAAACATCATATTACACTTAGCATATCTCAATTTAGCAAAATTAAAGAAAAAGTTTGACCTCGTTAGATATGTCAACAATAGTGAAATCAAGTGTATCAAATAAGAAATGATAATAGATCGAATCTTCCTCATCTTTGTTTCCCCCACGCCGCCGCAACACCCCTCCCCCGGGCGACTAATCACCACTCTACATAATGAAAGGGCGTAAAAGGTTGACTTGAGAATTTAAAGTTCAAGCTTGATTGAAAGTGACACTAAATAAGTTTGAGCTCAAACTTGTTAAGATTGTTTTGTATCCTAGTGATAATGAATATCATAGGTGGTGGTCCGATAATCGTGTGCAACGATGGACCTACAAAAAAAACCCCTTCCCATAGTATAACCGAAAGCCATCTGATGCTAAAGTTAGTAAGAAAGGAAATAAGAGAGTGTTAAGAGTGTTTTAAGTATGTATAGAGTGCTTAAGGATTCAATCCTTACACCTATAACTTCATGCCCCATTTATATGGCATGAAACTTTCTTGCTTAGAACACAGATTGAATGAGGATTAGCTTATACGTAGTTAGTATAAGGAGATGTGCTCAATACGAAAATGACAATTCCTTTCTATTGATTGGTAACTTTGGGAAAGAGTGCTTATCACATTAATATGGGCAACCATCATAACTAGAGTGACTAGACATCTAAGTAGTATGACAGGCTGTTAGGCAGCATTTAATGTAGAGAGAGAAGGAGAGTGAGCAAAGCAACCATGGCATCGTAGTCCTTAAGTTGCATGCCGAGCACTTGGCGTATGCTCAAAGCTGAGGTTAGTATAAGTAGATTGAGTCTTAGATCTAACTACCTTAAAGACTAATAGTCCTCAAGGTCTTGAGTATCAAGGGGTCAAGCACCTTGAGAACTTCGGTGGAAGCTTCCAAGGTTTTAAGTTGGTCGAGATTTAAGGAGTGCTCGAGGGTTTCTCGTGCAAGCTCATTAGTATGCCGACCATATGATTGCACTTAGGCCGAAATGAGTATATGAAGGAGACCGAATCGATTGACTTACTAAAGTGGGCTAAGCTATCAACTCAAAGAAGTGCTCAAGCAGCACTAAGCATGCTAAGGCACTCAAGCTTAGGCCTATGGAGATTAAGCCCAAAAAGGCCTATCAATATATTCTATTTTCAAAATGTTTTTTGCTTTAAGTAATATTGATGTCTAAACTCAACTTAAACTTAACTTATATTTAAGTTTCATTCAACCTTAACTAAGCTTGCAACCTTATAGAGTTAAGTATTATGAAACTCGAGTTTGAACTAATAAATATAATCAAGCTAAATAATAGTTAATAGCCAAGCTAACATGAGACTAATATGATTTTTCAACTACTTAGCAAAAAAGTTCTTAATTAGTGTTGACATATTTATTGTTATTTTTTTTTTTAATTTTACAATTAATTATGTTATTATACATATGTTGTTATTTTTTATTTTTATCTTTTATTTTATTTTTTGAATTTTTATTGTTCTTTATATTTTTTATATTTTACATATATATTTTTTTTTTCAATTTATTCATTATTAATTATCCATATAAGTGTCACGTAGCAAATAATTATCTACCTAAAGTAATAGTGTTATAATGGCAATTCACTATTTTAACCACTTATTAAGATATTAATCTCTTATTTGAATTTTTCAAAATTTTGATCATCTATTTAAACTTAACCCTATACGTTGATCCTCTATTTAGACATTAATCCTATATATACGTATATATGTACACATTTTCATCTAAATGTACAATTCCAATAAAAAAGGAGTACACGTGTACATATTTTCACCTCTTTCTTTTTGTGCTAATTCCTTTTTTTAAACTATTTAAAATTATTAAAATTAAGAGTATAAATAAGTCAAATTACTCATAAATTACTCGAATTTCACTCATTATTTACTCGAGCTCGAGTTACTCAAGTAATTAATCAAATCAAGTTCAAATCTTATAATATTTAACTTAACTAACTTACAAGCTTAATTAAACTCAAGTCAAATATTAAAACAAATTAAGTTTCAAAATTAATATTATTATAATCAAAATAAAAAAATATATTTTTTAAATGAATCAAGTTTAAACAAACTTCATCAAATCGAGATCGAGTTCATTAAGTACTATTTCAAAGTGCGTTTATCGAGTTTAAGCACAAAATTTCAAACTCAATTAAGTCCAAGTTAAACTTCAACTTTAAAATTTCAAATTACCCAAACTCGAGCTCAACACTATATTATCTTGACACATTTATAACACTAATTAAAATCACTTTAGTAAGAACATTTTTGGAAGCTTATAGATAAGATCAAATCTTAAAAATTATCCTCCCAGTTTCAAATTGTCACATCTACTAGTGATTTATATTTAAATGTGATGATAGATGGTATTAGCCAGCTTGCAATGGTGGTTAGCGATTATTAAAAATACAAATAAAAGAAATTAAAATGATTTTCTCATCGAAAAATAAAAATTTATTTTTTTCTATTTTTAATCAATATATTTCATGAGGGTAAACTACCATTGCTGAAAAACGACAACGTTTTCAGTGAAAGAAATAACAGCCTCAACGTTATATTATACTACATAGGCCTCGCTAACACTACGGTGGCACTAGAAAATGTAATTACAAGAGAAGTCAACGCTATATCGTTCACCTCACTTACCCTCCACACCACCCATCAATCATCGATCACACCTCAGTAAGATTTATGCCATTATCATCAAACGACATCTTTAAACATAAGCTCCAGTAGTCAACCAACTGTAGTGGGATCTTTTATCCATATCTAATGACAACGGTGTAAGGCGGAGCTGTAGGGGCTGAACCACCAGAATGTTCGATGGTATAAGTATGTAATAAAGGGGCTAACTGACGTAGGGGTTTAGCAATTTACAACTCACGTGATGTTAGAGCTGAAGTAGAAACTCAGCAATGCGCTAGGTTGAATAAATTATACTATCAATTTCATCTGGACTCGCTCAATCCAAACAAAGCTTTACCGGTTCGCAGACCAGTAATCAACGGTGACAGACTTATATATCACAGGACAACAAATTAGTGGAGACACTCGTTCACGCCCATCATATCATGGCAGCAAAACTTTTATCTGCGGCCAAAGATTGAATCATAAGGAAGTAAGAACCGATCCCTGTTCAAAAGGGACTTTTATAAACAGCCGGCCGTGCAGGCTTACAACAGCAGAGGTCTGGAGTGGATCGATCCTTGCAGGTAGGCTCACAACCTAGAAAATTCAGACCCCAATGAAAACAATCATGATATGGTTGATTAGCTCTTTATCTTCCACCATAAGCAATGATAATAGTCAACAGTAGCATTAATAATCATGGTGGTGATACTGCAATCATCCATGCACAAGATGTTACCTTTTTGAAGGGAGTTATACCCCAAGGATTGTTGACCTGTTCTGGTTGACCTGTTATAACTAGACGCCCAGCAGGATCTGATTGAACTCGCACCTGATTGTACCAAAAAGTTTGAGAAAATCTGTCAGCTCCACATGCAACATTATCTTTTGACACGATCGGGTAACAGTTAGCTTTCAGTCTTAGCTTTCATTCCTAAGGACAAAACAAATGCATTCTTATCTTATCATTTGATGGATGCGTCCTTTTTTCATTTTCTTTCCAGTAAAATATAAGATGGATACATGGATAACTTGGGGAAACCATCATCCAAATAAAATATTGGCTATAGTCCTTTTCCGATTTAGTTGTTCATTAATGCTGTTGAGACAGCCACAGAATGAATAAGAGCATCAATAGAAAAATTCAACACCATTTATGAGATAAAACCTGAGATAGTAAGCCTTTCCCACAAATCTAGAAATCCATCTGAGAGGACTATAAAAGCATACATCTGATCATAAAAGAGAACCGGATATTCAGGAAGATTACTGCTGTAATATGATCCTTCACCACATTGCAGTTATGAATCTAAATTGCTGACTAGCCAATCACAACTACTAAACAGGACAAAGGAAAAAGGATTCAATAAACACGAATGTATAAAAAGTGATATAGCATAAATTTTGATCCTTTCAAAGCTCCTTACATATGACCAAATAGATCTATAATCTATGATAAATCCATATTATACTCCCCGCTCGATGCTAGTGATTTGTGCTTCCATGCATGGAATACTCACTTAGAATTATACATCAATTGTTTCATATCTATACAAAATTTAACTTCTATGATAATATTCTACATTCTATTGGAGATTAGATAAAGCTTGCATGGATCAATTAGAACCCAAATACTAAAGTGAAAGAAGTGATATTCTATCTGCTTTAAGATTAATGTCCATTGAAGTGAGTGATCTTGGCAAATGCAATGGCTCGAGAGATATTATAGAAGTCTGTTGTACTCAGACCATGGCATGGGAAGTACACTGATTGTCCACTTGTGATTAAGAAGTGGCACATGGACATTGAAAAAACCAAACAAAAGAAGTAAAGTCTGTCTTATGGCTTGACATAATTCAACATATCAAAAGACTTACTTTTTCACTTATAATCCCTCTATCCTTATATTTTCCCTTTAATTTCTTGAAAAGTACGATTATAAGTGATCTAGAAGCATTCACGAGAAGAGGGTAAAGAATATAAACTATAAAGGATAAAGATGTGCTCACTTCTTCACGCAAAAGCCCAGGGACAAGAGCATATATCTCAAAGGAATCCTTCTGGAAAGAAACACCGGCAACCGTCAGATCCTTACACCAGATTGTGCCAAGAAATGATTCTCATGTGTAGACTTAGACCTAGAACAAGACTAAGGATGATAAAACTGTTAACTACGTACCGTCTCCTGCACATTGATCTTCACCCAATCAGCAGGGGGTCCAATATCCATTACCGTCATTGCCACCCTAACAGGAAAACCATGCAAGACTTACAAAGTTGAACATTCCATCGTAAAATATATATATATATAAAAGTAGAGAGCATCCCTACAATTCTAGACAATTCCTCGCTCTAGATTATTAACGTTTCTTACAAACTTTTGGAAAAATAGCAATGCAATTTATCTTTCAAGCACTCTCAAATTAAAAAGAAAACTTCAGCAAGTGGTCAATCCAGAAACAAAAGGTTCACAGCCCATTTCTATCCTAGTTGATACCTGATGGCTCTCGTCTAACCAAAATTGTTCAGTTCATATCACAGAATTAATTCAACTAAAAGCTTAAGCTAATAGATATAAATTATTTTATACAATCCCCTTAATCCTCCATCTAACATGTAAGCCGAGACATTAATTGAAGCCAGTCCCTTAAATCATATGACTGGGGTGATTGGTTATATGGTAATTGGTCTCATGGCCCTCACCCTGATAGTGGATTATAATTAGAGCCTACAACCAATTTATTTAATAGCTTAAGCTATTAGATATATGTGCAAGTTTTGCATTCACATTTGAATAAGAATTGTGCAAATGTTTTAATCTCAGTATCGCAAACTTGCTGCCTTAAGGCAGATATTTTGCTTTCTCAACGGAAAATGTGTATGTGTTGGAAATTTGAAGATGGAAATTGACTCATTGGCCTCTACTGCTTCTGGAGAAACAAGGGAGTTGCTTTACTAAAGATGTATGTAGGCTAGTTCAGAAGTGAGGACTGAAGAAGAAGTTAAAAAGAGAAAAGGACTCAAAAGGACAGGCAACTGGGTCCTTAGTAAGACAATGTCTTTCTTCACTAACATGTTAATTAATTCTTGGTTCCTCAGTATGATTTATGTTATAGATGGCTTCAGAGGCCCATGAATATGTCATTCTTCCGACAACAGTAAAGTGTGAAGAAATAAGTGTGCTGCTACCTAAAACAACAATGTTACCTTTGTTAAATAAAAACCCAATGCTGAACTAGTTGCATATGTTCTTCGTTATTACTTATTAGTCTCAAATCATCCTTTGTTTGTATTTTCTTACTTATAAGTATGCATAGGTTTTTATTGAAAGAAAAAGAAGCTTTTCACATCCTATAATCTTCCCCATCTAATCCTTTCCCAAGTCCCCTAGTCCTTCTCCCAAAAGATAACTCAGGCACCTTGATCCATTCACATATTACATTCTTGAACCTGTGTCCCAGCCTCCCAGGGAGCAACATGGCTTTCAATCAAGTCAAAGCAGAGGATAGAATCTGCACAGGTATTGGTTATATGCAATAAATAACTGTGAAGTTGTTTAATCCACATGAGCAAAAGTGACCAGATCACCATGTACAATACAGAGTGGACTTCATATCATTTGAAAGGGAAAAATGTGAAACGAGGGAAGGTAAATCCTTACTGCTTATCTGTCTCGTGGATGGCAGTTCTCTCCGTATGCTCAAGGGAAGTTGCAGTTTTCTGTTTAACCAACCCTGCTGAACAATAGACTAAACCCTTAAAATCAACATATAAGGTGGCAGTAATGCATGCTGAAAAAGGAATGATAGGTAGATTTACCAATGCTCTTGAGGGGTTTTTCACGTTTCATCATTGAGTTGATGTTCTTGTCCTGAAAGTTTGACACAAATTATAGATCACTTTGTTTTGGGAATTAACAAAAAGAAAAATTTCTCTCTCTGCAGTATGCCTGCCATTGACATGCCAGCAGGCAAACCTTCAACAACCAACCTCGTCATATTCAAGGTAGCGCTGAGACTGCCAACCCTTCACACCACGACCAGTGGCATTCCTACGTACCCTTTGTGCTCCTGAAGTGGTATGTGCCTGCAAATAAATAAAACATAGTGTTTTCCTTTGATAATAACATATAAGACTAACTAAATCACCCAAAAACCAAAAAAAGGTATTGGATAATTCCATTCAAACAGGTATGTGGGGAAAGGAATGCAACACCAAGAGCAAGCATACTGGACATGTGGCCACACCCAAAACAAAAAGAATAAAGGAAAAAGGAAAAAATAAGATTGTTGGACACATGAAAGTAAGAGCTTGTACGAGTGTTTACATTGGAATTTAATTAGCAAGGTACAACCTAAGTGAGTTTCCATATTATTTTAGGTAATAGCTATGAAGTGCTTTTGCACATTGAATTTAAGACTGTACTGTTATTCTTTTTCACTCTGCATCCAAGCTTAACCACATGCACACACGCACATATAAACAACTGTTCAATACCTACAATACTGGGGGTGGTGTAAATTTTGCTTAAACACTTAATCCAGGAAACATAAGACAGATCTTGGACACCTGAGCCCCAAAGTTCCTGCTTAAGAGTTGTCTGCCATAACTCAAAATTCTTATTCAAGTAGGCTAGAAGCTTCTCCAACCTAAAAACTCAGAATCCTAAATGCAAATACAACTCTCTTTTCCTATAACTGGTCCTTCACAAATAGCTCAATCGAGAGCACTACCACATATTATGCCATAGAATGACTGAGACAAATAACTTCCATAACAAAATATGGATCTAACCTACTTTACAAAACTGAAAACAAGTAGAAGCCTGTACCTCCTTTTCAGCACTCATAGGCTGTACAATTGGTGCAGCAGGAAGTTGAACATCACCACTTTGGGTTTTATGTCTCTCATACTCCAGTAGAGCCTGTGAAATTACAGAAAGAGCAAATATGCAAAAATAAGATAAGATGAACAATGAATAACTGGCAATATAAAAACACATGTATTGATTATAAAGATTAAAAGAGAGGGGTCCAATAGAGAGTCTCAAAAAGGGTCAATTAAGAGATAGACTGCAATATATTAATGAGTAAAATGCCTAAATATGACAATGTTTTGAATTTGCTAGAGCTCACAAAAGAAAAGAGGAGCCAGATAACATGGAGTCAATATTGTAATGATGTCTCATAGAAAGACTGTAATAGGATTAGAAAAATACTTTCTGTTTGCTGATTAACCAACAAAAATCACACAACAAGGCAGTATCACCATGAGCTAAAGGAAAATAAAGGATCACCTTCTCATAGAAATTCCGAAATGTCCATGAGACTGTTGTACACGTCCTAAGACATAGAGGGCAGGGGTCAACCAAATAAAAGAGAATATTTTAGGGGAAAACATGCATAACTGTAAACAGCAAAATGCTAATGATCTTTTTGTCTGTAAATAAAACGCTAAATTCAGCTATTAAAGAAAATTCTAAATCTTGCATATTCATAAACAGCATTAAAGCTGGATGTAATTAGTTAGCATAGAGAAGTTTACAAGAAAACGACCATATAGAGTGCCTTACTTTGGGGGATGGAATGCCTCTCCAACATACCGCCACGACTTGGTTGCAGTCACCTATAAAAGTCATTTAATATAAAGAAAGTACATCACATTTCACTTCATGTCGTGAGTTAAGGAGATTGTAGCCAATTCATCTAAAAGCTCAATCTATATTTACATAACTGTGCCACTTTCATATGTACACTTCAACACCCTCTTTCATGTGGAAGGCATCAAAAGAAACTCATTATATGGAAATCAATTAATGAGATCCAAACAACAATGCAACAAACTTTATCGGATACCTTGCTCTCTAACATCATGTGGAAATTGATCATAACCACAATACACTAATATGAAAACTTAAGCTTGTAAAATAGATAGCGATTAGTCAAGGCTTTTCAATTGATCTCACGTCACATTTGTGATATATAGTTGGCCAAAAAAAAAAAAATAAATAGTACTTAATATTAATACAAAAACGAAATATGTAAGAAAGAAAAAATATCCAGGCACTTTCCATTGCATGTTTCTAAAAGAAGATATTACGTGCCAAGGATATGGCCTAGTTGCTCATGCATTGGAAAGTAAGCGACAAATAACACCTCATTTTGGTTCAACACTTGGTGAAAGACTAAAGATCCTCTAGTTGACTGGTTGGTAAACAACTCATTTACAACGGTGGATGGCCTAAAGAAACATGCTTGCGTTTGTTTGTTTCAGAAAATGAGTGGCCATCGCCTTCAGGAAGTGCCTGAATTACAAGAAAGGCTGAATTAGATCCTTCGCCTATGCCTTCTATGGGGTTCTCTCTAACCTAGAGATTGACGCCCAACAAACCCCTTTCTGTAAGGGAAGTTCACAAGCTGCTTCTCCCTTCACATCCCAGAGCATCTTGAAGCAAGACTGTTTGGCAAAAAGCTTGCCCACCGGGCCATAACTTCATCCTTTAGATAACAGCAAGAAACACTGTACTTTGGATAGACTATCATATTGGAATATGGTTTATCAAAACGAGTGCTTTCTAAGAATGAGGAAGAGAATCATGACCTCTCTTTTTTGGATGTCCCTGTGCTAGAGAAATGTTAGGTTTCACAGGCCAAATACTCAATGTTTCTATGATAAGAAGCAATATAGTATAAACTAAGCTAAGTTATCTAGAAGCAAGTAGCAGAAATGCAAGTATCTGAGCCAAAGACTCAGCAAAAGGAGGGTCCCTGAGCTCTAAGCCCAGCCATGAGCAACATAACAGTAGCCTAGCAGGAGAAGGACATTCCCTCTAACAAAGTCTGCCCACCTATTTATTCTTTCTTTTCCCCCAAGGATGCCACCTGGCCTTCTAGAAAGTTATTTTTATTCTCAACCCTCTGATCAAAACAGCCCTCAACCTCAGCAACTGACATCAGCCTGATTTATTCACCCACATAATCCCCCTTTATTTCACACGTGACAGCCCTCTACTCACATACCGACACACACACCAACACACAATCTGGAAATATATGGGCTGGCCAGTGGCTAAATGCCACCCAAGCCATCCCCTTCTCCTCTTTTTTTTCTTTTATACATGTTGATTATAGGGGCTGGCACCCTTGGAATCATATCAAGAACCATGGAGGAAGCTTGGAGATGCCTTGCACTGGGCTGAACAAGTTTCTCTTGGGACGCTAAACTTTGAAAATTTTTTTGGTGCACCTACTACCCAATTGCACCCGAGATGGCTTAAAAGGATTTTCTGCAACTATTTACTATATATGGAGAAAAGAAATGAGAGAAGAATCCCTCAGCAAGAACGAAGTGAGCATATGATCCTTATAAAGTTTTCAGCTTGTAATTTGTTTTCCAGCGCATGCTACTTGGTTCTAAAGGAATATTTGTATTTGCACTATTTTGCTTGTGTATCAAGCGCTTCTGTGAACATTCAAAGAACTTTTTCTACCATTCTCTCCTTCAAGTTTTTTTTTTTAATGAAATTGCTTGATTATCCCAAAAAGGAAAAAAGGAATAAAAACAAGATTTTCCCATTTGACTGTCCTGATACAATGCCTGGTTTGCTAACAATGTAACTATCATACTTGTTTCAGCAAGTAAAATTAATTGAGTAAACATCAAGGAATAGAAAGGAGGGAATATTCTCTCATTACAATGCCAAAAATGTCCTGCTTTGATCGTTGCATCCTAAAAACTAGAAAAAGCTGCTTTAACTAAGGTCCTCTCAGACCAAGAAATATATAAGATTATTAATATTTCAGAAGAATTGAACGTGCCAGAAAAGTATGCAACAGGAAATTCTGATCATTTCATCATCTTGAATTAACCCCAAAATTTCTCCCCTTTGAACCACCATATGCAAAATGGTAACAATGCAGAGAACACTGTGTTTATGGTACATGATTTAAATCTTCAAATCTCTATATTTTCTCCAAAAATATAGAATAATTACATCCAAAAAATAATGATAATCTAAGTCTACCTAAATGCTCTAAGATGAGCTCCCCTCAGATCACTATCTCACTTTCAAGGGTCTTCTTCTAAGAGGACCGTACATTTTATTAAAATAGGAGTATCTAAAGGTCAAGATATAATCTCTAGATGGATTACGGCAGAAGAAGATATGCATACCACGTCATAACCACCCAACGCAATGACAGACCTCCATAACCTATATTCCAATAAAATGAAACGTACATTAGGTAAAGAGACATACGTAAGCAATAAAATATTAAGGAAGTCAAGTGAACCTACTTTAGGCAATTTACCGGTACTCCATAGAACTTTGGAGGTTTGAATTCCAGTTTCTTCTCCCTGTAAAACTTCTCAACTTCCTTCAAGAAAGACATTTGGTCCTCCACGGTCCCTGGGTCAATTGCACAACCTGTCTGCACTTCAAATGTCAAAATGCAATTAATCTAACTGCCTGCGAGATGATACTGCACATGTCATCAGTTCACATCGTAACTTCATAGTCTTCCTTGAAATACCTTGGTATCAACTAACCAATTGTTAGGCTTCCCCACACCCTCCACAACAACTGTTGGATTGGCAGGTTCTTCACTCGGAAGAGTAGCAGTAGTCACTTGCTGATCATTCTGATGAGCTTCAATGATGTCATTGTTCCCATTTTCTTGCATTTGCCCATGAACATCTCCGCTTTTTGTATTATTGTCAGCCAGATCAGGTTTTTCAATTTCCACAGGTGCAGCAGGAGTTTCTTCCATATGAACATCGCTTGGAAGAGTAAGAGTATCCTCCTTAGCATTTTCAGAACCACCTAGTTCACCATTTTCTGTATGGCTTTTGTCCTTGTTTAAAATATCTGGTTCTTGCTGTTCTAATGGTTCACCAGCATCAACAAGATTGGCACTGGAACTTTCCAGCATGCTCTCTAGCTCTGCTGGCTTTTCACCACCCTCCATCTTCCTTATATTGGTTTTGATCTCAACACCTGGAAAAAGTAACTACGAAATACCAACATGTAGATCTTACTGCACCAATTACTACTGGGCTCTCAAACAAACTAGAAAGAGACCAAAAACTAAACTGTTAGAGAAAGAGAGAAAAGAATTCTAATAAATAAAGAACAAAAACCACATGCACTTACAACATTTCTGGCGGCACAACAATGCATAATCAAGCACAAACATGATATTGAAAATAAGAAACCCCATGGAAGAATTTGGTCTTTCCAAGAAAAATCACCCAAATTGCAATGTTACTCTCATTGTTTACTCCCTTGATTCCCAACTTCTATAGAAAGTCAAGCAAAACTAGCATTTACACAGATCAAATATTAGGGTAAATCGGAAAAATACTCCCTTATATATGCTTCATGTGCATTTAATTCCCTTATCTTAAAATTGTGCCTAAGATGCATTTGGATTCCAATATGACCATTTTGCCCTTTATGCATTCTTAAGATTTTATTTTTTTATTATTTTATAAAAGGACAAAATAATCAAAAATAGGGTCTAAATACACTCCTTTTGAAGATTTAAGATCTAAATGCACGATATCAAAGATAACATGAAGAAAAAATATAAGGGGTGTATTTGCAATTTACCCCAAATTTTATCATGGGAAAGGGGTCCGTGACATAGACCCATTCAATCTTAAAAGATAAATAATCCTTTGCTTTCATGGATATGCCTAATTGACATCAACCCAAAAACCCCATTCGGAAAAGGTTCAGTCTTTCCATGAAAAACCTTATAAAGAACACGGATCAAACCTACAACACCCATTTGCATACAAATCAATCAACAGCGAAAGCAAAAAAATAATAACACATTCAACCTCGAAAGGTTTGGTCTTTCCAAGAAAACCCCAATTCACTCCCACAACTATAAATGTCCAATAGAACATAAAGTAAGACTGAAGAACCTATTTTCGTACAAATTAATTCATCATTACAAGAAAAAAAGCATGTCATAAGCCCATTAAAGCTCAAAAGACGTCTCCTTTTTTTCTGGGTATAGGCGAAACATACCAAACAAGCGACCCCATTTGAGAGGCACTCCAATTAAAATTAACAAAGCTACTGATTTTCAAACAAAATGCTTCCTAGTTATAACGTGAGGGCCTAAGATAAGTTCTTCGCACAAAATAAACCTTCTTTGTACTTGGAAATGCTTAACAACACATCAAATAAGCAACCCCATTTGAGAAAGTTCAGTCCTTTTAAGAAAAAACCCCATTCACTCACCCAATTATCAACATCTATAGAACAGGAAGTAAAACTAGAGAACCTATTTTCAGGTAATTATAAGGAAAAAGCATAACATAAGTTCATTGAAGTTCAAGAAGCACCTCCTTTGTTCTTGGGTATGCTTGAAATACATCAAACAATAAATCCTTTTAAGAAAGTTTGATCTTTCCAAGAAAAACCCTATTCACTCGCCCAAAAACCAATATCTACACAACAAGAAATAAAGCTAAAGAACGAGTTTCCACACAAATTAATTCCTCGTTATAAGACAAACCCACAACATTAAATCATCAAATTTCTCAAAAGATACCCTTTTTCCATATCGGGTATGCTTGAAATAGGGAAGTTAAGGAGCTACCAACAACCTGCAAGAGAAGCTGATAGGAAAACTCGCGAGGGTAGAATTGGGAATGGGTAGCGATAAAATGTCGCAATGGTAAGAGGAGCAGTATGGTCCGGATGGAGATGGAGGGGGTTCAAGTTAAGTAAGTGGGAAGAAGTGGTGTGTTGAGGAAGAGGGAAGGAGTGAGTTCGTGCTTAGGCTAAAGAAGGCTCTTGCTTTTTGTCGTGTGTGCGTGTGTGTGTGTGTGAGAGAGAGAGAGAGAGAGAGAGAATGTGTGTCCCCAAAAACGAAGCCTTTGACTTCGTATTGGACGACATGTAAGCTTGATTTCATGATTTATTTATCCAAACATGGGTTAATTTAGTTTTGTTTTTGTTTTCACTTATTCCTTTAGTCAAACACAAATAATTTCCAAAAGATAATTGCCTACATATAATCAGAAAAGTGCATGAATTTTATACATAATTAATAATTTGATATCATATAATTTTAATAAGTAGTTACCAAAAGAAACCAAACACATCCTACTAAATTTTTAATGGTAACTTTCAACTACATAGGTATATTTCTTATAATATTTATTTTTATGGTTATTATTCTTTTATTTATTCATTATTTTAATTACTTAATATTATTATTATTTGAAAAATTCATTACACATTTTATTTGACAAACATTTATAAGAATTTTTTATTTAGAAAATTTATTATAGTTTTAATTTTACTAATATATATTATTTATCATTTTTTGATATTTTTTTAATGTAAGTATTCTCTGTATTTTTTATACACATAACGTAAGTACGTCGTCCACTAATTTTCCTTTTAAGGAAACATCTCTAATGTATTATTTATATTTTATTTAATCAACACATTGTAACATCCAAATTCCTTGTAAGTACTTATCAAGTAAGGGCATATAGGGTTTATTTACATATGATCCACTCCATGAAGGATCCATAGGGCAAGTTCGTTGTAAGTTACTTATAAAACTCGAAGTCATAAATAAATAAAAGGAATTAAAAAAAATAAAAAGAAATTATAAAATTGTAGGCTTGGTATGACATGTAATAAACATTAAGTATTGGAGGCAAAGTAGTCAAAGGGAAAATTTAAACCTCTCCCTATTTTGCATTACGTTTCTTTTTGGATCACATTACACCTATCGTCTCTCTTATTCATTTCTTCCTTTATAACCAGTAGAAAACTCACCAAGGGCATTCCAAGGGTAACCTAAGGTTCGAATTTGAGAAAATTTGTGTATTTCAAGTGAAGAAAAAATCATCTTGTGCATGGAGACAAAGTAATTGAATAAGTTCTAGAAACTTTAGTGAAGGGGATTTGTTTTTCCTCTTTTTTTGGTGAAGAAAACTTAGAGATTCTTGTTTTTACATAAGTAGATAATAAGAAATCACAAGTTAGACTATTCTTGCACCAAGAGACATCAAGTAAGTCGTTTTGATACCCTTCGTTTGTCAAAGATTCGTTCTTAATTTGATTTGTTTGAGGTTGAGTGTTAGATGCAATTTTAGGATTATGGTTTTTATTTTGGTGTTTGGAAGAGGTTGTGAAATGTTTGGAGATGAGTTTTGGGGCGAGAAAAGACCCGAGAAGTGGAGTTTAGTGTTTAGATTCAAAGTTAACCGTGTACAGGGGAAGAATTGCGAGTTACATTCTTCAGAGATTGTGCAAAGATCACCACAAGAGTCATGAGTAACCTCAAGTCTATATATTATCCATATTGTATGTGTGGGACTCATGACCCAATACCATGAGTAACCTCAAGTCTTAAAATGCTAAGATTATGCTATTGTAGACCTAATTAAATAAAACTAAACCAGTTGATTGTTGCATTTAATTTAGTCACTCGTACATATACTTTTACCATTGATCGTGTATTCGTGTACATATGTATGGTAACTTGTACTGAGCATTAGCTCACCTTTCCAAGATTGTTGCTTTTCAACTGCAAGTTCATAGTATGAGGTATATGATGATGTCTATGCAAAGGATGCAAGTTATGACTATTTTTATTGTGATGAGGATGGAGACTGCTATTATTATGATGTAGAGTCAGCACTTCGTAGCTTAGCTATTAGGGGTGAATTTCTAAAGATTTTATTTTCATTTTCCGTTGTATATATTTATGACTTGTGTATATGTTTGGAGTCACCTATGACTCTTGTTATTGGCATTTAGTTGGTCATCTTTAGATGGAGTTAAAAGACTCCTAGTTGCTTATCTCTAGGGATTCCCTTACGTTTAGGTTCCTTAACTCATGTATTTGGATTTAATGTGATGTATTTAGAGAATTAAGTGGTCAATATTCCACTCTTGTTGCAAAGTTTGAGGATATTAATTTGTGAGTTAACAGATTTTATGAATTTATGTAGAATATAGATCAATACAAGGATCCATATAATTTAACGTGTTCATCTCTAGGGTTGGCATGTGGCAAAGTTATGGCTACCTGGTTTTTGGGGCATTACATTACTTGAATTTAACTCTCTTTAAACTCAACTTCATTTAGACTTAATTATAAAAATGACAAGGTTAAGTTCAAAATAAAACCCATTTGTTTAAATAACCCGAACTTGAACTCATGTTAAAACTCGAGCTAGTTAAATAATATATTGTTTAATTTATTTAAAAAAAAAAGATGAAAAAGGTAGATTCTAAAATTTTGAATTAATTTCAAACTTTAATTTGAGCTTAGTCATGCTCGAGCTCACTTAGACTCATTTATCTAAACAAGGTGAGATCAAGTTTTAGGTTTCTTAACGAACTCGAGCTCCAGCTTATGATTATCAACTTGGTAAAAGCTTGATTTCAATCAAGTTAGATGATTTTTAAATGAGCATAGCTTGAGCCTTTATAAGCTACGCTAGGCTCTATTCAACTTGACTTAGCTTGTTTTCAACCATAATTATAGCATAAGAATGAAAATTATATCCACTTGTAATTAAAAGAAAAGAAAATCTCAAAGTAACTAACACTTTAACAATTTTTTAACAATTTCGATCATTTGGTAAAGTAGTATGCAATGTACAGTATATTGAATTGCAATTCTTTAACAATTCTCTTCTAAATCTTAAGGCTCTTATTGTAAAAGATAAGATAGAGCATTGTTGTTCTTGAGGTGCTTCCATTTTAAACTGTTAGTTTTAGTTTCTATTTCTAAAATATACTACTAATTATAAAGATCAAATTATGACATGATTGTCCAAGAGAAGAACGAATCATAAAAAAGCTCCATGAAAAAAACAGTCTTTCTAATAAAGCTATTGATAGTCTTTAAAAGTCAAAACAAGCAAATTTAATCCTAATATGTAAATCATATTTAAAGTTAAAACCATCATTCTCCTTACAATAATCGTCATTAAAACGTTGTTAATAAATTCCATGGTAATTGAGTTATGACACATGATAGTATCTACAACCTCTACTTAAATAGATGCACATACATATAGAATGTAGATGATTTAATTTTCTTATATAAGATCTCATCTATCACCAATTCCTAAATTGGTTGTCTCATCTTAGCCATTAAAATTCCATTTCATAAGTTATTTTATCCCTAACTTTAACTCAAACATAACTTTGCGAGTTGGTTCTCAACTAGACGAGATGGTATGATTACGCACCTCACTGTCGTTAATAACCACTAGCTCATACCTAATTCTACCTAGTCCAAGTTATTACAAACTTTGATGATTAATCAACACTAGTCACTTCATCACAATTCTTGAACTAAGGTAAGCTTCACAACACGTCACTAACCCACTTAATTAAAATGGTTATAAATGATGGAAATCAAGTGGCTATAGCACCTATAACTAAGCACAAGGGATTAAAGCTTCAACGTTCACAAATTTTTATAGACTCAGTAATAGTAAAATAGCATGGATGTCGAGATAATTTTATGCTATGTCATCTGAACTTAGGATGCTAAGTGATATTATTGATACTAGCATAAGCAAAGGAAGAGTAGCAGGTTCAAATTATACAATAATAGAACCTACCATTCAATAAGTAAAGTACTACCATCCAGAATGTGGGCCATCCAATCTTGACTACAAAATGCCTGCACAACCCCATCAAAGTTGTAAGTAGGTTTTCATTCAAACAACAACCTACCATTTAAATGGTTATGATGCTCTCATCAACTACTACAAATTACCATTACATATGGAATTTTATTATTTCTTCCTTAACTCATTTAATTATGTCTCAGCTTCAATTTTAATGATGTTTTTACCTTAGATGATGTAAGCATTATCACTGAACCAAACACATCCTTTAACTAGTTCTATTTTCTTTCAGTTTTCTTGCCCTTGCTCTTATGAATCTATCTTAAGTGTGGCAGTAGAACCACTTATCCTTATTTGCATCATATCAAATCATTTGAGTATTATATGATCTTTTTTTCAAATAATATTTATAAGAAAGTCATTCATATCTTAATTTCATACAACCCTAAAATCCAAAACACTTAATATGTTTATTAATTGCCTTGGTAATAAAAAAGATTGATTTGCATGGTATCCTCCTAGACACACTATATTTTTTTTATCAAAGCCAAGTTACTAGTAACATTTGTGGCTGTAAATGTAAAGAGGTGTTGCATATCCATTACATCCTTAAGTTGGTTAGTGAGTGTATTAAAATTATGTGGAGAAGAAGTCATATTCCTTATTGCTTGCAAGGGCATTTGATAAAATTGTCTAAAGGAGGATACATAGAATTTGTCCCAATTTTCCATAGTATTCATAGTTCTTGATTACAAGAACGTTTCGAGAAAGTTTCATAGCAGCAAAGTTATGGTGGATAAGCATTAGGGGTAAATTTAGGCATAAGGTTACAAATGTATTTAAGATGTCATTCAATCAACACATGACAAATCTCACCGAGATGCTTTAAAGGCTTCTAACTATAAGCTACAATGATGCGAAATATCAACAATTAATTGAATGCACTAAATGATAATATCCTAAGGAAGGTGCCTAAGGTTACTAGGCAAGATGGTGATGCCAAGTGTAATGTAGATAATGGTGAGCGCCAAGAAATTACTAAACTAGCAAAAGGTAAAGGTAATAACTTTGATATGAACCTAGAGACTTAAGATGATTAATCTGACTTTCACCTTAATTGATGGGGATCTGGCGATGACTATCTCAATTGGGAACACAAAGTTGAGAAAATGTTCAAGTGTTATAAGTATTACAAAATTACAAGAATTAGATTAGTTGCTTTATAATTTACAAGATATGCAGTCTTGTGGTGAAAGAATGTAAAGAACAATAGTTATCAAACTAGTAAAGGGCATGTAGCTAGATAAAACAATTCCTTCATAGGAGATTTGTACATAATAACTACTATTAGAAAACCTTTATAAAGCATCAATCACTAAGGTGCTTTAAAAGCCAATAACTATGTCATGGAATTTGAAATGCTGATGATTTAGTGTGATATTAACAAGCTAATAAAGTAAACAATTGCCAAAATTGTCACAGTATTAAAGCATGAAATTTCATCGCACTATAAAATTTTGATACTTTAGACATATAGCGAGCATTTAAAGTAGTAATAGAGGCACAAAAACTTTTCAAAGTATTTATATTAGTTAAGAGAATGACCTATCCTAGTTAGTTTATTGATTGAGAGGAAAGAGAATTGACAAAGGAGTTGTAAATTAGGGCATCAAGGTCTCTAGGAGATGTGTGGAGATTAAAGCTATGGGACGATACTAAAGGGGTTAGGCTCTTATTGCTAATGAAGGAAAAGGAGATGCTCAGGCTATGAGTGCTAACTAAATAACAACCTATTCACTTTGCTAAATGGAATGAGGGAAGAATAAAATTGCAATTACTTAAGAATAGGATAAACTGTTAATAGTTATAACGGTGTTCACTTAAGTGTAATTGAATTGGTATTACATTGTTCACTTCATAAAATCCATTTGTGAATAAGCTATGATTACTTGATATGACCAAAATACTTATGCTTAACTATAAAAAAATAGAGATAGAGAGAGAAAAAATGAATAAATAGACACCATCATTCGAAACTTAAAAAGCCCTATCACAACTCTCTTCCACTTGAAAACCTAACCCCATAATAATAAGAAATCAATTGAGTACTTTTGAAGAATCACCACGACAACCCAAGGAGAAGCCTCTTTGATTGAACTTTCTATTTCCTATGAGTTTAAATCAAGTATGAAAAAATTACTCCCAAGATTCTCTTGCTTTGATTTCATCCTTTATTTTATAATAAGGTGTTTACTTCTTCCTCTCCTCTTAATTTCATATGAATTGCACAATTCTATCTTTGTATCCTCATCAATGGCGACTTACATTTAGTTGTATTTCATTTGTTTATTTAGTTCTTATAACAATTTGGGTGCAAGATACGAGAACCCATCAGGTCGATTAATAGTCGAGAATCATATCTAAGCTTTGTAAATATTACAAAATAATGGAAAGAAAGAATTCATGTTCCACTTCTACCATTTATCTTTTGTTTAGATTTACTTGTTTGTCCTTTTTTTTCCCCTAAGATTTACTTGTCTAGTCAAAACTTCAAAAAATGGCATTTTTAATCTTGGAAATAAATCAAGGTACATAAAGTCAAATCTTGTTTATTCTTATACAAATTTAGTTCATGGTTGTTATAGTTATACTATCTTCCTTTTGTGTGATTGAAAGCAATCTATAGTCTATAAGCAAAGCAATCCAGGATCCGTAAAAAAACAAAACCTTATAAAAAACACGTAAACAATATATTATGAATGCACTTATATTCAAGAAATCTTGATACAATGGAGAAGAATGCTCAATGAAATGGTTGGGCTATATAAGGCTATTATTCCCCTACAAATATTAAATAAAACATTTGAAATATTCAATTAACCATAATCAGTCATAATGCTTATAAATCCATTTATAGACTAACTAGCCATTTTTAATTGAAAGAGATCATCTTAATTTAGGGTTTAAAATGTTTTTTCATTAGTTGAGATCTACGGATAATAGTTTTTGGATGATCTATTATTGTGGTAAGTATAAGTTTTTAAACACTAAAAAGCTCTTACTTTAACTATGATTGATTTTGAACTATTGTCATGCCCTTTTTACCAAATGAAATTGTTTTCTTGTAGTAATTTCATTGGTCTAGGATCCATAATGATTGTTAAAAATAAAAGTTATATGCTTACTAACTATGTAGTCTTTAACTAATGTTTGTATACTTTTATTGCTATGTGTGTGATTTAAGTTTATAGTTGTAGACAGGAGTTTAGGCAACATTATAGAGAAAAGCATCCCAATAACAAATTCGTCAAAAAATTTCTTATCTTATACTATATTGTTTTCCCCATTACAATCATGCATTTGATACTCCAAGATTAGATATCTTAACATATTTAGTCGTTAAAATTGCCTTCTTCTTTTTTTTTTGCCTCCTAATGCTTTCACTCCTGTACATGAGTAAAACATGGTTAATACGTTTTGTTGTTCATTCATAGAACATTATTATATCTAATGTCTCGAATACATTAACTTCTCAAAATTTAAAAGGAAAAATCATAGTTTGTGCTTATTGGACACGGTTAATAGTTGTATCACCTTAGTAGTTGCGAACATTTGGAAAAAGATTTCATGAGTGTTTAAATTAGAGGGTATGGATGTAATTTAAATCGAACTTTTATTTATTGATTCATTTCCTTCGAATGTTACATCTTACTTTTTTGTAATATGTAGGTTAGGGGGCTTGCAAGTTCTTCAAATGGATAGATCCCCTGCCATTTGATTATGTATTGCAATTTAAAAGGAAGGTTCTATAATGCTTTCACTAATTAGAACAACAATTAAAGATAGAGAAAATGAAACACAAAAAATCAATCATGAAACTTTAGCATAAGTTGCACCTATCGCAAGAAAGGGAAAAAGAGCCAAACACCATGTGTGAAGCAATTGAAAGTAACGATAAAAAATTATGACTGTTATGTATCTTATGGATGATGATCATTGTAATGACCATAAGTTATATTGTAAACGATAAAAAAACATGTTTTGGATGTCATTTCAATGCTTATTATGATGAAAATGTCAATCATTGTAATAAGTGCA
Source organism: Lumnitzera littorea (assembly GCA_024138015.1). Classification (NCBI taxonomy): domain Eukaryota; kingdom Viridiplantae; phylum Streptophyta; class Magnoliopsida; order Myrtales; family Combretaceae; genus Lumnitzera; species Lumnitzera littorea. The sequence goes on along the minus strand of JAMXBB010000012.1, from coordinate 15,545,954 downwards.
AACCTTTTTTTTGGATTAGGTGTAACCTAAGGATGTTTGTGGATTGTGAATTCATAAGTTGTAACTTATGAACATCGAATTGGCTTTTACTCGTAATGTAAAAGTTTATTATGTTTATAAACTTTCTCAACTTTATGTTCTTATTGATAAGAGATGGTAACTTCATTTGCTATTTCATACTTTATCAAGAGGAAAAGAGTCTTGAATTATTGAAATTATTTTACTATTGTGACTTACAAGTACATAATTATATTAATATAATTACATAACTTCAAGCATAAGTTAAGATATTACAACTACTTACATAGCATGCATAGGGAGTGTAAAAAGAGCAATTACCTTATGCCATCACAATCATAAAAATTCATACTACTAGGCTTGTTATTCAAATTCCATCTCCCTTTCAAAAAGATATGCAAGCAAAGTTATGTGCTTTTATTTTTTTTTTTCAAATTTATCATTATCTACAATTGTAACTTGTAAATATGATGTTTGTTTCTAGATTTATTATATCAACTATTTTTAGGTAGGATGGACTTTACCTTAAACCCATTAAGGAAACAACTTATTTAGATGACCTAAAACAATGAATTAAGATTCAAACTCAAGTCCTCTTAACAGGATTAAGATTTGTTGTTACATACCAATATCTATTTTTCTTAATAAATATAAAACCATAACTAGTTAATATAGATAGTTTTTATGGATAAACAAAATAAAAACCACAATGAAAAGGACCATCTAATAATTACTTTTCATTTTATATATTAAGAGAAAGTAGAAAAAAGTTCATAACGTTTCACGTTTTTATAAATCAGTTTTTAACTTTTCATTTAATTCATTTTGTTCTTAACATTTTAACAAATTTATAAAAAGGTCACTTAGTTAATTTTTCTGTTATGTATAAACACGTTGAGGACTAAAATAGATTAAACGAAAATATTAAAGAATGATTTGTATATACAAGTAAATGTTGGAGACTTTTTTATACTTACGTAGACCAATTATATAACGATATGTATTCATGGTAATGAAAAATTTAACAGAATAACTTATTTGATGTACCTTCATTAGTTTTTTCGTTATATGTAGACATGTTAAGGACTAAAATGGACTAAATGAAAAAAATTAAAAACTGATTCGTATACAAGTAAATGTTATGGACTTTTTTGTACTTTCATGAACTATTATATACTGCCATGTGTCTACGATAACGGAAAATTTAACAACGGGATTTATTTGATATGACTTGAAAATGTTGAAAACTAAAATGGACTAAATAAAAAATTAAGAAATAATTCGTAAAAAAGTGAAATATTAAGGATTTTTTTGTACTTTTCCTCATACATTAAAAGAAGCATACTGAATGACGATCAAGTGGTGCTTATGAAATAAACTTACAATCACTAAAGCCATCAAAACACCAGCCATGATAAACATATTATAATTTTCCCCACTGATTAATCCTTCTTTTAGATAACGAAGCTAACCTATGAGGAAATGTGTCATCAAACACTTCCACTCATTCCTATTCCTATCCCACCACACTACTATATCAAGACTCATAGCGCTCTACCATATACAAAGCAAGATGAACAGCTCAATAATTCCAATTATATTCCTTGTTTTGTTGAAAATAAACCTTGTTGAAATTATTAGATTTTGTTCCACAATTATCGTGGCCGATACAATATACCAGACTCAATAATAATACGAGTAGATGCGTATTTAAAGTTGAATAATTCTCTTATGGATCTTGGTTAGTGATTGTAATGCCACTCATTCGTATGATATCTTTGACTCCTAAAGAGTGTAAGGAATCCATCACAATTAGGGTAACCTCTATCAACTAGAAAGTAACAACAACTTAGATTATCTTTTATTTCATTCAGTTTTTCATCAAACATAAATAAGATAATGTGTTTACATCTTGCATAACTCTACTATCTGTTGTAGAAAATCCAAGTAAAAGATAAAATAAAATGCATATTAGGTATCCAAACCAATGTAGTTAAATTTGGACAATTCAATTGAGTTAAACTGGAACCGGTAATATAAATAGGCTAATCTAACCTAAAAGCTCGGATGTACATTAAATTAGCAAAAAAAAGGTCAACCCCAACAGTTCAACTACGGGTGAACTAGCCCATTTAGATCAAACAAGTTAAATTGTACACGTAACAAATGCTTGAAAAAAAAAAATGAAAGATGAACAATCACTAGCTGTTATTTAGTTACACCATTTCTCAAACTCCGATACATAGCCTATTAATTCTTTAGCACAATAAAGGAGTAATATATAAAGCATTTAATGACATGTCTAATCATATTTAATTTATAGTACCATATTTCATAACTATATATCTAATACTTAATATAAATACCTGATAAAATAATAGTCATTTAATAACCATATTTAATTTGCAATATCATTGGTGCATTTTCCTTTAGAAACCGTGTTTTTTTTTTCTAATTAGTAATCTATTCTTTAATGGAAGTATAAAAAACTTAACAATTCATATTGTTATTACCATAACTATTTATTATAAGCGAAAGCTAAAAGTATCATTAATAGGTAAAGCTAACTTAATGTAAAAATATAGGATGTATTATGTTGCATTATTTATTTTTATTAGTATATATGGTAGCAACGTTACCACCTATAATATTTCTCCATTTTGCGATTTGATAATTTGAAAGAGAGATCAAACATTGAAAATTAAAATAAAAACTCGAGTAAGAGTTTTTTTTTTTATCATAATTTATGAGATAAGAGGTTAATGTAGACCTAAGTGAAAAAAACATAATCGACACAACTATTATTCTTTTTTTGGTATTATATCATGTTTAATTAAAAATGGTAATGCTACTAATTTAAATTAGATTACTGAAATTCTAATATTTTTACTAATTAGTAATTGTGATTAATTGAACTTACATTTTATTGAAATTTCATATTTCTCATTGTTATTAATTATAACATAAATTATTTTTTATTGACTCTAGTTTGACGTTCAGTGGAACCCAATTCAGCCCCTTGATCCTTGATCCCTTCATATTTTCAAATCAACTACTTGGGTAAGGTCTGACAATAGTGTTACGCTCTGAGAAAGTGAAGTCATAACAGTCTCGCTGTATGAACTATCCTAAAATAAAAATTAATTTTACGACTACTATTTTAGGCCTAATTCATACTAGGTATACTCGACCCTACCCCTTTGAAGTATTCAATTTGATGCATGTTGATTATAAACCTATAAAATAATCTTTTGAAATAATTTATTAAAAATGAACTTGTAATTTAACTTTGCAAAAGAGTGGTAGTAAATCCCACAAGCATCTATTATTTCATATACAAACTAAAATGTTGAAAACTATATAAGACTCCTTTCATATGTAGTTTTCCTTAAAAGTTAAGAAAGTTATTACTAAAGACAATAACTAGTCATTTCTTATTATGCCTCACTCTTCATCCCAATTGCTAGTGCTCTAGTTTTTAGTAGGTACTTGTAATGCATTTGAAATCTGCAAAACAAAATATAGGAAAATAAATGATAATTTGCTCAGTAAGTGAGGCGAAGACAGAAGTATGTATTTAGCACATCACAAGCAAGGTTTTCAACCAAGTTGGTTAGATGCAACATGTGTACAAATAAATATCATCGCACAACGTTATTCGGTTTATTATGAGATAAGAGAAACCGTGTGCGCTTTAATTCGGGTTAAGGAGTTTGATGTTATGTACTCGCAAATTGAAACCAAACCAAGGCTTGTGCAATGGAAAATAGCCTCCTATGACATTCTCTTCTATTACTTAGTTCAGCTAAGGGTGGAAAAAAGACCATTTCAGCTATCCTCATTGAAAAGGGTTCATGTTTGGCTCGAGAATCTTAATCGTTACCTCTAATGGGATGTAGTGCATGTCAGGTTGAAATATTAAGCCAAGTTTGAGTTAGTTTATTTTTAAGGTAATCAATTAAACTTAGATAATTCAAGCATAATAATATTTACAGAACAACCACAACACGGAGCTTATCTCCCATTACAACAAATTGAATTTCAAACATAAGTGTTGTATACACATAAATAGCTAACTACAAGTATAAGTAAATACATGCCAAAGTTTTCAAATATTTTGAAATAATACAGTAAAATGATGTTAAGCATTGATCCCACTTACTTAGTAATTTATACTTGAACGTCGAAGATTCTGAACCTCTTGTGCTCAAAATTCTATATAACGTAACTAAAGCTTTAGAATTTGTACTACTTGCATAATGTTGTCCCATCTGTTTTATGATACCATTACAAGGATTAAATAGTATAGTTAATAGTAGATCAATTTCTTACTTGAAAAGAAAAAAAAAAAGATTAATTATATGATCGTGTGTAATGGTTTATAATATATTTCATAAATACCATGGCTTGGAAAATATAACATATAATATACATATATAGAGACTTTGTATTATAATGGGAACTAATATAACCTATAAGTACTAAGGTAAGGAAAGAGTACTATCTAGATATGTCTTTTGATAAAAAGCATGATAAAGTTATATATATATATATATATATATATATAAAAGATAAGTGGCAGTTTGAAACCAATATACCTAAAATTTTGTAAGCAATCATAGTTCAATATGAGGTATATTTGATGAGTCAAGATAATTTCAATTTTATATAAGAATAGATGTAACCATTAATATTTATGTGTATAGATGTTTTATATTGTAAAAGGAGGCTAAATAAAACTTTTGTTATATACATATATTATCATATTGAAATGCATAAATCAAATGGTAAATCTTGTTACCATTTTGAGAATCTGTAATGATATAACATTTCGAAAAATACTAAGAAAAATCTAATTGTGTAATTATAGTTATTTAAAATTAGCTAAATTAGCATTATCAGATTCAAGTAGTTGTGATGTTGTAAAATTTGAGTCCATATGGTTAATTCCAAATCTAAGGAAGGTCGCAATATTGACTATTTCCTGGCTACCCAATAAAGAAAGACCAAGTATAACATGATTTTGTATAAGTCCTTTAAGTTACAACATAATATAAGTTATAATATAATATCTAGCACCCATAGATATATTAGCCATACACTTAAAATCATATGCTATACCATTCAAGGCTCATCCTTTAATTTGCACAACCAACGTGGTAAATATTCAATACATCTTGAACAATGCAATGGTATATATATGTGTGTGTATATACATATCTATATATATACACATATTAAAATGATATTCTAATTATTAATTAAAACGTTTTCATGTAAAATTATATAGTAAATAGCATCAATTACTAATTAATTTCAAGAAAATTCTTATGAACTTATGAAAAAACAAATAGAAAATTTGGATCAAATCATTTTTATGAAAGGACCCCATCATCTTAGTGATAAAATTACATTTTTGCCCTTAGAAAAACGATTAATTACTTAAATAATTATACCAATATGCTAATTAAATTCTAATCATTCTTCATATAGTATATTATCAAAGAAATCACGTAGACTCAAATTCATAAGTTGATTTATATAAAATCTATTATTCTCTAAGAAATTCCATATTGTATGTTTTTTATTAACAAAGTAAATAAGGAAGGTTTCGATTTCCATGAAGGTTTTTTTAAAAAAAAAAATTATTTAACTAGCATTGTTGTTATAAGGGGTTTATTTAAAACTATTTGGATTGGGGGTAGCAATTAAATACATGATGCATTGATAATTTTATCACAATATATTTACTATAGGAAACTTACAATAATGATAACCTATAATTAAATTTCTAAAACTATTTAAGTGGCTCTAATATTTGGATAATTTTTTGCAAAACCGAGTGTGAAAGAAAACATACCGATAGCCATTGCTCTAGTTGCTAGCAAAAATGGTAGTCTTGTCAGACCACTCGCCGTGAGACATACTCCTTCTAGGGCTGAACGAACTTAATAGCATGTTTAGAAATGGCCTTCAAACTATACTAATGAAGCTTCTATATGACTTTCTTTTTACTTTTATTCTTTTCCTATTAACTCTGACTAGATTTCTTACTCAATTCTGGTGAAGCACCAAATCTCCAAACTTTCATTTGTGAGGTGCTGAAGGAAAATATATAGGAGGGACATTAGTGCCTTAGCCAAATGTACATAACATGTTGCTATTGCACCTAGCTTGGCAATCAGTAAGGGATTATGTATCCTTTTTATTTTATTGAATGTGAATATTAATCATGCTTACTCTTCATGCCCTACTGCCACATGAATTGTTCTTGATTTCAAGATTTCTAGCTATGGAATCTATATTTTATTATCAATTATTTAATAGTATGTACCTTAGGGTCTTACGCTAGTAATATGTACATATATTATGTACTATGCATATCTATGAAATACGTGTATTATTTAAGGTCAATCATTGCCACAATATTTATTTATAAGATAATTAAATTATTCTTTAAAGTTTCATCAAAACTTAGTTTTCGAGTTAGCTAAATGATGAAAAATAATTATGACTTATAACTATATCTATACTCGCAAGTTAAAGTATTTATGAATTCAAGTTTTACAAAACCATTTTACTAGTTTCTTGCAACATTATCACAACTTGGATTCCAAGAAAATCCACAGTCAAAGGTATTCCAAACTTAAGTATGAGTGTTGTTGATAGTATTTTGCTTGAGGTTTACACTCCTCTTAATATTATTATTAATATTTAATAATTTTGTTAATATACGAATATATATTGTATACAAATGTATACACGTAATGAGTAATTACATGCATATAATTATGTTTCTATCATGTCTTTTATTTTTAATATATATTTCCTATTTATTTTTGTAGATTTATTACTTATTATGTATAATTATATAATTTCAAGTTAATTTACGAATATATTTATTATTTATACCGATTATATTCATAAAAATACACATATATTCATATAGTATATTATGCAATATTATTCATTTTTATAACTTAAATAACTTATCTTTAAATCTTCATTGCGTTTTTAAGCTCGACTTTAGAGATTCTAACGAGTTTTACGCTATTTTCAATAATTGTACTTTTAAGACTAAAATTGGGTTTTTGAGATTTTACTTTTAAAATATAACTTTACTAGGTCACTTCAATTAATTTTTCTAACTTATTCGTAAAGTTTGAATCATATTAAATATATTTTTCCGAAAGCCCTAAATATGGGTATGGTTGCCCTTAATATGACTTTAGGAGTTCATATAAAGTAAACCATCATTATTTTTATTGTATTCTTGATATATTATTATTATTATTATTATTACTTCTAAACCTACAGAAATCCCTCAATTAAGGTTACTAAATTTCTTGCAAATTTCTAGCCTATTAGGGTTAATTTCACGAACACCTTAAATTAACCATCGACCCTAATCGTACGAGAACGAGGCTTTACTCTAATGTTCATGTCCTAATTGCTAATTTAAGGATATCACAAAGTATTTAAACCACACATTTGTACATAAAATTAGCAAAAACTTGTTAATTTTACACAAAGTTAGAGTTTATTCATAAAATGGATCAACTTTTGTAACACTATAAAAAATGCATGAAAATGGACCAATTTTAAAAGGATTTGATTAATTTTATATCTTACGTACAAGTACACAAGAGCTACCATGGTCTTTATAGCTCCAACTGTTCGATCAAGGAGGCTTAACTCAAGGGAGTTAGTGAATTTGGACTATCGATTGATTGATAATCTTGCTCCTAACCGATTGGTATTCCCTAAAGTATTAGAGGTGAAGCGACTTCTTCGACGATTGATAATTGGAGAGGCCAACATAGTGAATAGAATCTGTCTACCAATCGATCAGTTGTCACGCCCCGAAGCGGCAGAGTCGTAACAGCCCCGCCGTGTAAACCACCCTAAGATAGAAGTTGGCCTCACAACCGCTATCCTAGACCTGATCTACACAAGGCGTCCACAACTAACCCGCTTTGAAGTAGACAATTTGTAATTTAAATAAATCATTTATCTAAGAAAGTGAGGAAATATATATATGCTATAATTCAGCTATTGTAATTAAGGTTTACAATATTTCTCCGTAATATATTTCCTAGTTGTTACATTATTCAAAATGAAAAGTAATTCTAAAATAAAAACTTAAACCTTAAAATATGTGTTTATTCTTCAATGTTTTTCCTCACTCCCCAGGATCCAGCAGTTGCTAGCTTCGGAGTAATTAGTTACCGCTTCTTAGCCAGCACCTGCACGATGTCTATAGGAATGTGAGCAACCACAGCTCAGTAAGTAGGGACGGAGGACTTAAAACTATACCATACACACAACAAGGTTTTCAATCACTTATTAAATGCAATGCATGTGAAAGCAAATGCCATCACACGACGTTGTCCGGCCCGTCGTAAGATTAGAGAAATTGCGCCCGCTCTAATCCGGGTTGAGGAGTTACCATTAATGCAACAGCTCACGACCAAACCCAGGCTTGTGTAATGGAGACCTTGCTCCTCCCGCGACTACCTTCGAACCACTGTCTTCATCCCCGCCACGACCTCCTCTCCTGTCACTTAGTTCGACTGAGGATGAAGAAGGGACCATTTTGCAATCCTGCGCTATCCCTTCCGAAGGGGTCGGTATTTGGCCGGAGAGTCCTAAATCCCCTAACGGGTTGCCATGCATGCTCGATTATGATTACTGGTCGTATATTTGATTAGGTTCAGTTTAGGGTGATCAATCATTACATACAATTCATACAGTATGTACCAGAGCAACAAACAGAATCATGGCATCACCCACAATCAAGCACATGCATACATTCAACTATCTAACAAGCATAACCAAGCATAATCTTAAGCCTCCCAAAATACAACATCGTATTAATCCCAACTTACCTCGACTCCTCGCTCGCTCACTCGAGGTCCGATTTGCTCAGGCCATCGCCGGTTATCCCTATAACACGAACGTGGTTTCAGCTTTTCATATAATTGTTATAGGTTCGTTTTATCCTATAATGCTTCTTGTTAGGTTTTGTTTAAGGTTTAATATGCCCAATTATCTAAGTATTAAGTCTTTTACAATTATTCTAGGGTTGGGGTTAGGTTCAGGTTCGGTTTTCGCATCGATTTCTAAACCGGGTTTTTAGTTCGATTTTTAAGTGGCGTTTTATATTCCAACCCTAGAAATTAGTTTCAACCCATAATGTGAAATTAATCACATTATTTCCCGATAACTTAAATACCATCATTACCCTTTGTCAGTGTTTATTTTACTCGGTACACTTAAATCCATATCAGTGTACCGAATTCACTCCTAATGTGACAAATTTTTACATTTTTCATATAATTCCATAAATTCAAGTTTCCTATCAGATTTATTGTGCATTTTTATTATTCTCAAAATATCAATTTTTATTATAATATTTTCTATTTATTATATTTTCAATAATTACACATTATGCATTATTGCATATTATGCACATAATGCATTTCTAATATTTCTATTACCCTAATTACCATCTCTAAACACCAATTATTATTTCAAAATGTCTAAATCCATCCTAAATCAGATTTTACTCCAAATTTCCCTAATTTACAAAATTAACTATTTTTTCCTATTACTCATTTATTACATAATTAACCTAATAATTACATCTAACACCCTAAATGCTATAAGTATCATACTCCATCAGATCTTAACATCCTAAAACATGTAATTATTCACTAAATCAGAAATTAATCATTTAATTATATAATTAACCCTAAATTACCCATTTTATGCCTTTTTTTAGAGCCTAAAAATTATCTAAAAATTTCGAAAATAAATTTTTGAAAAAGGGCTTCATAGCACTGTTCTATGTCACATGAGCATCCTACAGAAAAATTTTGAGCCCCAAACTACATCCCTAAGCCTATTTAATTTCCGGTTTAATCATGCTCGGTTTTGAAAAATTTGCTAAGGATCCTATATTTCCAGACATAATTAAACTAAATCAACATTTTTCCCTAAATCTACATACAATAAAACCTCAGAATAACAAGTTTCATAATTTTCTGGGCAAAATAACTAATTTTACAAAATTATACAAGAATCAGGCTGGAATTTGGACTCACCGGTTCAGGTGGCTCCGGCCATCGCGGGCCGCCGTGGCCTTGTCGGCCGGCCTGGGCGCTGCCACCACCGTGTGGTGGTGGTGGCCGTCCACTCCCAGCTCCTTGTTTGGTGTGGGTTCCCTTTAAAACCCCTAACTGCACAGTTTTTCTTATTTTTTTTATTTTTCTGGATTTTCTCTCGAATTTTCGACTCTCTCTAATTTTCTCTGATTTGTATCTGTCCAAATGAGCTTCTGAATTTTTCTTGCTATTTATAGACGAATTTTGTAATTATTATGCATTAATTTGACAAGATTTTGTCAACTCTCCTTGATTTTTGGCTTTTTGTTTGTCCAATTCTTATTGGATAATTTTTCTTTTTCTGATTTGAACCTGCCACGACCTTATCTTGCTTCAGTTATCCACTTCTGATTTTTTTCTGATTTTTCTATAATTATTTTGTATTTTTCTTTAATTATTTACTTAATTTTCAGCCTATTTCACTAATTACGCGTATTTTTATCTACACGTAAATACATGTAGGGTACACGTGAACATTCCTAAATATTATTTTGGTCATTCTAAAATTTTTAGTATAAATATAATCTATCTCTAATAATTTATTAGTTATTATATTACACTTTTTGCCTTTTTGGTAATTAGCAGTTATTATGCTTAAAATTTAAAAATTTTATAGTCTCCTATTTTACTACTTATTTTCTTAAATTTAAGTTTACAGGGTCATTTTTACTGGTATCTTGTTAAATAGTTTATAATTTGGGTGTGATCGGATCCTTTAACCGATCGCCCTAAACCTTGGGTTCTAAGTTCAATCTTACGGTTACTTGGCTGAACTTTGGGGCTTACATCAGTACTAGAAGCATCGATCTATCGATAGAAGAAACTAAGGTTAGGGTTTTTTTTATTAAAACCTAATCACCCTTAAGTGTCGTATTTAATAAAACACAAAGGTGACTTGAACCTGACACATGTCTACCAATTGATCGACAAACGTTCACGCCAATCAATTGGTAGCCTAGAAATATAAATATTCACATTTGTAACTAGAAATGCGAGCCACAATTAGGATTTTAGCATTGTTAGGTTTAGTTTTGCACACTTATTATCTGTTTTTCATGTTTTAGTGACTTGTTTATGATATTTGTTTACTGGAGATAGTTTTGTGATTTTGATGAAAATTTAAGTTTGTTTATTGAGTATTTACTACATTCTCTTTATTTAATCTCTTGTTCACTTATTCATTAATGGAGATCGCTACTACATTTTCATCATTTATTGCTGCTATTGTTACTAATATGAGTAGCTAAGTGGTTTTAGTAGGTTTATGATAATGAAGATGATGTATATGGTGTAATCTTGTAGTTATGACGTGGATATGTGTATTTAATTGGGATTTTGATAATTGGTATTTGAAATCATTGAGGTGCTTTTAATAAAATTTTTATTAAGTTTCCTTATGATTATGAGACTAAAAGGAGATTAGTCATAGGAAATGCCTATTAAGAATTATTGGATTTACATAATTATGAGACCGATAAGAGATTTGTTATGTAATCCCCTATTTGAGTCATTGAGTCACTGAAATGTCGATAATGAGCCCTTACATCTATGAGATCGAGAGGAGATTAGGTGTCTCTATTGAATTCACACTATGTTATGTAGTTTTAATGGATTAAGGTAGGTTATGAGACCAAAAAAAGATTGACCCCCTCGTGACAAGATTTGAGTATTTAAATGATGTAGGGAAATAAGACCGAAAAGAGATTTTTTGCGACATAGTTAAGTAAGATGCCCTACTTGAGATCCAATTTAAGTAAATTCTACCAAAACCTAATTAAAAACCATCCTCAATGTCTTAATAGCATACACTCACCTCTATTTCGAAAACATGTCACAAGTTTACATCTTTAATATTCGTGTTAATTGTTGCTTTTCGCTCATCTTTTAATTTCAATTTCAATTCCAAACTCTCGCTTCAATTTGCCTAGATTAGAATAGCAATTAGGATTTGATACTTAATCGAATCCCTTTTCCTTGTGGAATTCAACTTGATGAATACTCACCTGTATTATTACTACAAATGATCCTGCATACTAGTCGGTTAACATGTCACAAGTTTACATCTTTAATATTCGTGTTAATTGTTGCTTTTCGCTCATCTTTTAATTTCAATTCCAATTCCAAACTCTCTCTTCAATTTGCCTAGATTTAGGATTTGTTACTTAATCGAATCCCTTTTCCTTGTGGAATTCAACTTGATGAATACTTACCTGTATTATTACTACAAATGATCCTGCATACTAGTCGGTTAACACGATATTGTATTAAAATTCTCCATTTATAAAGTATCTTTAAACATATCATTTTTGTCAGTGTCTTGTTTTATTGTTAGATATGATTTCTATCTAAAGCACTTAAACAATTCTAAGTAAAAAAAAAAAAGGCAAATAAGCTTGCTAAGGAACCTATACTTGAATTACTATTTTACTGTAGTTTGTTGAGTCTATACCTTGAAATATTTCTATTGATCATCATTGCAATCGTTTTGGACTAAGTTCAAACTTCTTCAAAAAATGACTACTCAGATTTAAGGTTGTGTTTAATACAATATGAAAATACTTACTACTATTACTTCATAATTCTTAAAATTATGCTTTATTACCTTATTATTTACATGATAGGCAAGAATATGCAAATTGCAACATGCTTATCTGTGATCTTGATTGCTCTTAAACGCCCTATACTTTATAACATCTTATATAGTTCAAAGAATGCATACCTATTCACTCTTAGTTGTTTGATATGTGTGACATCATCGCTCTCTACAAGCCTCCTCATGTAATGTCGATGTAGATGAAAATTTAATTCATAGGATCGAGCTAGAGGATGATAGGTATAGAGGATTAGAAGATACAACATAAACAACAAGCTACATATACGATTATAATATTCTACCCATAATACTAAAAGCAAGCAAGCAAGCAAATTTCTTTCTCTTTTGTGATTTATTTATATAACACGATATGATTTATAAAAAGAAAAAAACCATGCTTACTTAAATTGATTTATAAATTCTATGTACTACATGGTCCTATTAATACATAATCAGTTTCTAATGTTGAAAGGGCAATTAAATTCCATTTATTGCAATCAACTTCATCTTGATTCACATCATAATACCATGAAGAGCTTGAATGCTTGAAAGAAAAATATTGGCCACCTGTCAACTCATTTTAGCCAAAGCATAGTTAACTGTTAATCATGTAAATAATCTATATCTACCAACCCAACTAATTCATGACATATTATAAAGGCAGGCTAGAAAGAATATATATATCCAAAGTCGAAATAGCCAACCTGTGCATTCTTGTTGATTATAAAACATTGTACTCAAAACATCATTAAAATCAACCGATTATTATTAATTTGATTCCTATATATTATTAAGGGAATCTTTTATATAAGCACTGGCCTCCTAAACCCATGTACTTAAAGAACATTCATCAGATTCCATTCGATTAACTGCTAATAGAATATTACAACATTGTGCATCTAATCAATTTGATTGTATTTTTTTAGATATATTTATGTCATTTATACAGGAACAATAAAACAGTTTTAGAACCAAAAGGAAAAGCCATCGAACTAAAAACCTCAAATTGAAAGCTAACAAGAAAACAGATCATCTGCCATAGTCAAAACCTAAAAAAAATGCTAAACAAGAACTAATAAGAAGATTGAAACAAGATATTAACCTCGTTGAGGTGGAAATCATTCACACAAAATAGAAGCTTGACACACGAACGAACCTCGATCAATATTCCAGAGCAACTTCGCTTCTTTCGATTTCGACACCGCAAAACGAGATACGGTCTCAAGTATTCTAAACATTAAGCAGAGATAGATGGAACGGGGGAGGGTCGGACTTATAGAAGATAGAGAGAGAGAGAGAGAGCCGGTTTAAGGTTTGATTGACTCAAGTATTCTAAACATTAAGCAGAGATAGATGGAACGGGGGAGGGTCGGACTTATAGAAGATGGAGAGAGAGAGAGAGAGCCGGTTTAAGGTTTGATTGACAATTGAGAAGGTCATGTCAATGGATGTACCTGGGGGTAATTTTTTTGTCATTATCAAATGTTTATGAGTGTGGTAATGGGAAAAAACGAAAAAAAAAAAAGAGGACCAAGTACTGTCGAATTCCAATGTAGAGCTTTTTAGAGTGGATTCCAATTCCGTAATTCTAAATGATTTAAGGATTCCCGTAAATGGCTATTATGAGATTAAAAATTAACTAAATCACGTAATAAAAAGCTCCGCGATCAGAAGAAAAGAAATAGCCATTTCTTTTATTTTTCAAGCATCTAAATTTTTAACATATTCCTTTTTAAAATGATAAATTTCTCTAATTTATCAAAAACTATTTATTAAAAATTACAATTCTATTCCCATCTTTCTACTCCTTAAATGTCTTAGTCCTCTGGCATATATTCTACGTGCAAAACTCCTTTTGATAGCATTTATCTCATCAACTGGATCTTGGTTTTTTCAACCTGCTAGTAAAATGCATTCATTAAGCAAAATTTTACTTTGATTTGTGACCATAAAAGCTCCACAAGAAATGAGAAGAAAATAGAAATAGTCATTCCTTTTATCTTCCAAGCCTAAATTTTTAACATATTCATTTTTAAAACGAATTCTAATTTATTAAAAACTATATTCGTTAAAAATTTTGCAATCCTATCAAATTTTGATAGGATTTTTCGACTGATTTTGGTTTTTTCGACTTTTTTGCATTCATGTATTAAGGGCAAAATTTTACTTTGGTTTGTGACTAAATAATCCTGAAGTTTCTTTAAAAAGCTTCGTCCCAGCAAGCCTAAAATTTCTTCAAGTATCTTCATGATTAGCTGCCAATCTTTTGGCATGTAATCCTAAAATTTCTTTAAAAAGCTTCATCGTTGAGCAATTAGCATTGACGGCAAAAGAAACTAGAGCACCTCGGTGTGGTTGGTATAGGTTAGCTAAAGAAACTAGAGCTCCTCGGTGTGGTTGGTTATTGAGGTATTTTGGGCCCCTACTCTTATCATCAGCTATACAAACTAGAACTCTTCCTCATTCTTCTTGGTTATTGAGGTATTTTGGCCACTATCCTTATTATCCACACAAAGGTTGTGTGTTAGCAAGTATGCCTTCCTGTTTCTAATACTCTTCTTTTACGGACTACTTTTTCATCCCTCCACCAAACTAAGAAAACAACAAGAGTTTTTTTCACTGGATTTTTCGTTTTGAAAAGCAAATACCATTCCAGACTAGCAGGTCTTAAAGGAAAAAAATTGCACTGAAAACTGATCTTGGATTTGATCAATATTCAGGAAAGCAGATTGAGCACAAATAATTTCAAGTTAACAGCAGATGTTCTTCCTAAAGGTGTAAAATTGCAATGAATACTGGATCAACAAAGCACAAGTTTGATTTGAAGTTAACATAATCGCTGATTGTGATACAGTCAGATGGAGATTGACAGAATCTCTGAGTTTTAAATCCATAATAGTCATCCTAAAAGCAGCAACAAAGAATAGCATAGCTTGGCTTCAAGAAAGATTAAACATGCTTGAGGAAAGCAACAAGGTTACGTGCAAAACATCTTTTTATGTTCCAGCTTATCATTCTCACAGAAGCTCCTTATTAACATCATCGAAATAAGGATGCTCCATAGCTTTCTTTGCTGAAATCCTCTTCGACGGTTCATACTGCAACATTTGCTGCAAGGGAACAAAAATGAGGTAAGACAACCAATACATGAATAGGCCTCAATTAGCGTGGCTAACTACATCAGGAAACACAAGCAACATACGACGAGCAAATCCTCTCCATCCTTGTCAAGATTAGGAACAGCAGTTAATAGACTCTGAGGCTTCCACTGGGGATACTCATGCCAGTTCATCAAATTGCTCACTCCTGGCCAGACCTTCTCATTTGGAGTACCCAACAACCTGTACACATCCCAACTCAAAAATTTAATTTCAGAAAGAGATACAAGAATGTGATTTAGAGAATGTACAACCTCCAGTTTAAAGGGACCATAGGCTAAAGGTTAAAACCTGAAAATATGCAAAAGCTGCTGCAATTCAGAATCTCCCGGAAACAATGCTTGCTTCGTTATCAATTCAGCTGCAAACACACAGTTTATGTAAACAGTTAGCATTTCAACCCCATAGAATTTCTTGCGAATTTAGCAGATCAATTTAACATCTAGATACTGAGAAAGAATTCTTAAGGGATGGAAGGGAAAGGTATTGTACCAAAAATACAGCCAACAGACCACATATCAACCGCAGTAGAATAGTGAGTTGCTCCTAAAAGGACCTCAGGAGCCCTATACCAAAGTGTCAATATCTGTAATATGAACAAGGTTTATCGATTTGGTTTGCAGACATGAAAAATCGGAATTCGAAAAAGGGGGCAATTCGTTGTCTACTACCTCATGAGTATACTTCTTAATTGGAACAGTGAATGACCGTGCTAATCCGAGATCCGCTATCTTAAGCGCCAATGACTTTCGGTCCATGAGAAGATTGTGAGGCTTGAGATCCCTACAAGACGAGCCAGAGAAACAAAAAAGAAAAACCATTCCTAAACTCAAACCCGTGTCAATGGATAAAAATGTGGTTTGAAAGAAATATGAAATTACCTATGCAAGACTCCATGACCATGGCAAAAGGCAACACCTTTACACAATTGATACATCAAACTCTGCATTTGTATCCAACCAACCATCAAATTAAAAGGGAAAATAACAAAAACAAAAAAAAGAAAGAAAAAAAGGAAAGGTTCTTTCATTAAATAACTCGAGATTGATTGGTGGTTTTGATTCTACCTTTACAACTTTAACAGGGATGTCCTCGCCCGTGGCTCGAAATCCTCGGATGAATTTCTTCAAGTCGGTATCCATATATTCGAAAACCAGGTAGAGCACTGTCTTACCTTCTTTGTTCTGTCCTTGTTTGACATCAATCAATCTGGAAATATCCACAAAAACTTTGAAATCAAAGCAAATATTATAAAAGGTATAAAAAATATTTTAAGACCCAATTGTCCAAAACATATAAAAGGGCAGTAAATGACTGGAAAACATGATCAAATCACAACAATTAAATTATCGAAAACACGGAAGCTGAAAAAAGAAACAGAAGAGGCATACAAGAATTCAAGAAAACAAAAAAGAAGAAACGAGACTGAGTTAATGAATCATTCAAGATAATTAATCCACAAGAAAACACCATGTACCTGACAATATGTGGATCTCTAGAGAGCATACGCAAGATAGAAATCTCACGGAGAGTAGTAGGAGGAACACCCTCTTCATCTTCATGAAGACGGGTTTTCTTCAACGCGACAATCCGTCCGGTGGCTTTCTCTCGGGCTCTATATACTTTCCCATAAGTTCCTTCTCCTACTTTCTCAAGCTTCTCGAAAGCCTCCATGGCTGATATCGTTCCCACTGTTTTCTCCATTTTGTCTTCCTCTCACTCTCTCTCTCTCTCTCTCTCCTAGGGTTTGAATTTGTGTTGTCCTTTTGATGAAAGGGAATTTTAGAAATGAGGGTTTTGAAGTGGGGGGTTGGGAAGATATATAACCGTTGGGAAGTGATGAGAGCGTGTTTTCTTGATCGTTAGACAACGGCAACTTTTTTTGAATTTCAAAACTTCCAGCTCCAGGTCACTACTTACTGTAGTGGGAAATAAAAAGCGAGATTTACATTTATACTAATATTAATAATACTACTATTATTGCCTAATAAAACATGATGGAGTTCTTCCCAGTCCCACCCGTATAAATGAAATGGTAGAAGATACTATGTCGATGACTTGAATATAGACGAAACCGATTAAAAACCAAAAATTGTTAAAAAAAAAGAGAGAGTATATTATTATTTTTTATATTCGTAAAGGAAAAGTAACATTAAAGTTATCAATATTTAAAAATAAATTTAAATAAAAAATTAATATTTTAAAAAGTTCAAATAATAAATTATTGTGTTAATTAGTAGTTAAAAAAAAAAAACTGCCATTATAACGTTGTTATTTTCATCTAACACAACTGTTAAAAGACAAATGGTACTCCAATGACACACATACGGTGTGCACATGGTGCATTTGTATACATATAAATAATAAATAAGTTGAAAAACATATAAAATAGCCAAAAAAATAAAAATGATTAGAAAATTATTTTTAAAAAGGAAATGAAAAAATAAATATGTATAAAATAAATTAAAAACTATTTATGTGAATAATTATAATATATTATCGTATGTGTGTTATTGGAGTACANCTTTTTTATTTCCTTTTTTAATAATTTTCTAATTATTTTTATCTTTATGGCAATTTTATGTGTTTTTTCAATTTTTCTATTTATTCATTATTTATACGAACACGTAAGCGCTAGAGTATGATATGCATGCGCCATGTAAGTGCCATTTGTCATTTAAAGACCACGTTAGATGAAACTAATAGTTTTATAACAACAAACATTTATTTTAACTATTTATTGAAATGTTAATCTCCTATTTAAACTTACTTTTAAACGTTAATATCTTTTAGTATAATTTACCTTATTTTTAGGATATGTCTTTGAAGTCATTTAGATTATTTAAGGAACCCTTTTCATATCTTTTAATACCATGTTAATATTTTAATGAACTCTTTTCTAAAGAAACTTATCACTTTGTTCTAGAGTTCATTCACAAAAGTTTCTTAATATTTTCTAAAAATTCTCGTGGATCTCATTTCCTAATATTATATTCTAACCTATTGTAAGTTCCCAAAATCGAGTTTAGGACAACTGAACTTAGATTTAGGGCTTTCAAGGAAATTTATCCAATTGAGCCCAAACTTTACGATTAGAATGAAAAAGTTAGTCGAGGTATTATAGTGAAGTTAGATTTTAGTAATAACGATCTGAAATCCCAATTTTGCCTTTAGAAATTGGAATATTTAATAAAGTACTAAAATGTTCGGAACTCCTAAAATTGAACTTAGATTACAATGAAAACTTAGAGATAAGTTAATTGAGCTATAAAATGAGATAATGTAGTATAATTTACTATATAAAAATACACGTAATTTTTCGAGTATACCCGGTTTAAATAATAATTATACCCGTAAATTAACCCTAAATTGTGTAATTATATATTTATTGTGTTGAATTCATGAAATTGACTTTAGAAAATATCCTAAAAATAAAAGATATACTAGAAACTTAATTATATAAGTAAATTTATATATTTCACATGTTATTTACATAGGGTATAAATTTGTATATTAATTAAATAACTAATTCTAACATATAATATCTATATTTAAGTAATTATCTAATAAAAGAAAAAGAAAAATTAATCAAATACATTGGAGATTGCTGGACATGATGCGTGGCAGGAGAATAGGAAGGGGTTGCTGATTCAAAAAGTAGATTTACAACATTAGAACACCTCATGCTTAGGAAAACAAAAAAAGAAAATAGAAAAGAAAATATAAAATAATTAAAAAAAAAATCCCTTAACCGATTTTGAGGCACTATAAAAAGCCAACACCATCAGATATGAAAGTTTTAGCAGTTTGGAATCAGAAATACTTAGAAAGAAAAATTAGAAAAAATCGTGGAAAAAAAAATTTAGAAAAAAACAGAAAAAATTAGTGAAAGTGTAGAACCCTAACCTAGAGTGATTCTGCTGTGAAACCCAATCAACCCTACACGGTCCACCCACCGCGCAGGCCATCCGACAACAGCCCAATTGCCGCCGGCCACCGGAGCACCCAAGAACACCAAGGTCAAATTTCTACCCTATTTTTCAATAATTTCTAAAAAATAGTAAATCCGCCCAGAAAATTATGAAAAAAATTACACTTAGGTTATTTTAGACATGCTTTCATGTGATATTTTTATTTTTGAAAAATTCGTAATATTTAATATATTTTATTAAGAAATCTATAATTCACCCGAATTTATATTTGTAAAATAAATGTACTATATGATATTGTTTCTAGCTGAAAATTTTTGTGTAGGATGTGTATGATATATAGGTAATTGCTACGTAGCCCAAATTTTTATTTGAATAATTTTAATATTTATTGCATTTTTAGGCCTGAAATTAGCTCGAAAATAGGCTGAAATTATGAAATTAATTGATGAAATGGACATGTACTGATCTATAATAAATAGTAATAGTATTGAATCAAATTGAAATTAATTTGGTGCTAAAAGAATTATAATTGAATAATTTATCATAATTTAGGGGTAAAATCGTCAATATGAAAATATAGGCAATAGGTCGGAAACTTGAAATCAAGTGATAATTGAATTTCCTATATTTTTAGAATCCTATAGAAATTTTCGGGGAATTATTTGGTAACCCAAACTATTTATTACGAATTTATTAAGTAAAATAGCTTAAATTACAAGTCGGGGTGTATTTGTAATATTAATAGGCTAAAACGAATTAAACAAAAGCTATATAAAGGATTGCTGATCAGATGGGATTAATGGAAATTTTTATTTTATTTATTAATATTTTCTGATCGGGATACACTTTAGGTGTATTAGAATTGAATAATACTCATATTGTTACAATATAAGGACAAATTAGATAAAATATAATTTAATAATGTAAATTACGTATAATACGATCATTTTTATATAATTATGTATAATTGTATTAAAAAATTAAACTACCCGTTAAAAGCCATCTCTAGAAACAGGATTCGTAAAACGTATCGTTAGGTCTATACAAACCCAATAACACTAATTTTGTTGAAATCGGACAACCTTAAGTAAATTAGCTCAAGACTATATCATATTCAAGAATATACATATTTCGGTAACTTTACCAGAATTAAAACGTGAATTAATAAATAAAAAGTACGTTTCGATACGATCGAAACGATATATAATACGTAATAGTATATATGATGTACAGTATCAATAATTAATAATTTAATTCGATATATAGTGATAACATAACGGTATATTATGGAAATAATATATATATATATATATATATAACCATTTTAGATAAAACCCTAATGTTTTCGTAATTATTACGAAAACTGAATTTGGGCCTTTTGTGTAATTAGGACCTTCCAATACAAAGACGGTTGATAATTCAAGTCAGCAATAGCGAACGTCTAAACAAGTAAGTTGGGGTTGTGGCTTCACCGTTGTTTGGGTGCTATTTAAAGTATCCGAAGACCCAAGAGTACTTCTGGTTATGTTTGTAGTTAGATGATTATGCACATGCTATGTGTGTAAATGAGTCTCAATTGTGACAGGAGTTCAACTCCTTGGAGTGCTGTTCTGCATATTTTTATGGATTCCATATTATGTGAACTTGTTGGTCACCCTTGATTAACATTAACGGCTATTCAACTAAAATGTAATTGGACATGCATAATCACCCGTTAGGGGAAAACGATTAAGAGTGTTAGGCTAAATACCGACTTCCTTCGATGAGGATAGCTGAAATGGTCCTTTCCCCATCCTTAGTCGAACTAAGTGACAGGTGAGGGGGTCGCGGCAAGGTTGGGGGCCGTGGTTCGAAGGCGGTCATAGAGGGTGTTCTCCATTGCACAAGCCCGGGTTTGGTCTAACTTGAGTCATGATGAAACTCCTCAATCCGAGTTGAAGCGGATGAAATTTCTCTAACCTTACAGTGGACCAGTTAACACTGTGCGATGTTTCACTTAAGTGATTGCATTGCATTTCATCATGATTATTAACCTTATTTGTGATTGTATAGTACTCTTCTGACTCCGCCCCACTTACTGAGCTAGTTGTGCTCACATCCCTATAGACTCTTTTGCAAGTGTTGAGTGAAGGCAAGATGTTCAGGTACTACCGTTCCCAGGTTAGTGTGCTGCTGTGTGGGAAAGTGAGGATCGAGGAATTTAACTGAACCTGAGCTTTTGGCTTTGTCTTTAAGTTTTTAAGAAAACTAAATGGGAATTCCCTGGGAACCCACTAGTTTTCTAACTTATTGTATATAGATCGTAAAACCCGTCGTTTTTAACAAACTCTGATTGTAAACTTTACTTTTGGACGTTAAATGTTTGTTTAAATACTATTATGATACTAAACAGTAGGTTGTATAGAATAAGTAACTTGTAAAAGCTCTACCACATGTTTGGTTAATAACAGGTGTCAGAACAGACGTTTCAAGCTAGTTGAGTTATGTGCCTTGTGTAAACTGCGTCCCAGGTTAGTGTGCTGCTGTGTGAGAAAGTGAGGATCGAGGAATTTAACTGAACCTGAGCTTTTGGCTTTGTTTTTAAGTTTTTAAGAAAACTAAATGGGAATTCCCTAGGAGCCCACTAGTTTTCTAACTTATTGTATATAGATCGTAAAACCTGTCGTTTTTAACAAACTCTGATTGTAAACTTTACTTTTGGACGTGAAATGTTTGTTTAAATACTGTTATGATACTAAACAGTAGGTTGTATAGAATAAGTAACTTGTAAAAGCTCTACCACATGTTTGGTTAATAACAGGTGTCAGAACAGACGTTTCAAGCTGGTTGAGTTATGCGCCTTGTGTAAACTGCGTCTATGATAGCAGCTGTGAGGTCAGCTTCTATCTTAGATTAGTTTACACGGCAAGACTGTTATGACTCTTCTTGTTCGAGGCGTGACACCTATTGATACAGCTTTTTAGACATGAGCTTCTCAAGCTTGTGCTGACTTGATAAGGCTCACAGTATAAGTTATGCTTCATAAAGACTCGAACCTCTACTTCATCGTTAACTTAAGTCTAGGTTAATCAGGCGACTTGCTTAGCTAAAATGGCCTTGAACGGCTAGAAGATTTTGGATAAGACTGAAAGACTAAGTCAAACAACTAACTTCTATACTTGCCGACTACGTCAAACATTATGACCTTACTCTCTAACACTTGCGGACGTGACTTTATCTATTGACTCTTCTCCAACTGTTGGCTTTACTCCTCTATAAATAGAAGACCTTCATCTAATGGTAAACTACTTGATACTTTGCGTACTTGAGTCCACATACTGTTTTTGAGTACTCATACTTTCCAAATACTTGATTAATTTAAGTATCGAAATGGTCATGCCGTACAACATCTTAGCGCCCCTTCATTATGCTCTCTTTTGTAGGTACAATCACTTACGCAAAGCCTATTCTCTCTCAAATTTATACCGATAAATATTTTGAGACAACATTTGGCGCTATCTATGGGAAGTTGATCATATTTCCTACCTAAACACACTAAATACTCTCCCAAACACCACTTTTGACCACCATGTTTCGCATTAATAACCTTAAGAACTACTAGTTGATAAACAACCAACTTATTGAAAACCACCCTCTTCCAAGGGAAACGTTGAAGGAATGCTTAGAGCTGAAGGAGCTCTTAGTTGAAGAGTTTGCTACCCAAAATAGATTACTCCATGCTCACCTTAAGGAAGTTGTATATTTACTTATAGGTAAATATATATATATGGTATAAATAAATATCCATAAATATTATTTAAATTATTTTATGATTTTTAGTATGTATATAATTTATTTCTATAAATTTATTAGTTATTAGAACTCGTTTTACATGTTTCTGATAAATAACGGGTAATATATATATAATTCAATATTATAATAATTAATTATTTTCTTATGTATTTTTCCTAAATCCAAAATTACATGATCACTTTTACTATATTTCTAACATCATCATTAAATATGGGTTTGATCAGATAACTTACTTGATCGTCCTAAATTTTAGGGACTAAACCCCGAACACCTAATTGCAGGGCTTACATTTCCACTCTCCTTATAATAGTTTTGTCCTCGAAACTACTATATATTTGCGTATTACTTAACTAAGCAAAAAATAATAGCTTATATTTTTTTACTATCTTGTTAATTAGAAGAACCGTAAGTAATGTTTCATCTTTGCTACATTCTGTTCTATTGTGACTTTCAAGTCTGGACTTTTGTCCTATTATACCTTCACATATTCCATATCTCAACTTTTTTAACTTTTGAACCAGATTATCTAGTATTTTTATAAGTTGCTTCACAACTTCGAAATTTCTTTTCCATTCTATTGAATTATCTTTTAACTAAGCTTCTAAATGATTAAGTTTCCACTCCTTCTTTATCTAAACCTTCACTTGACCTCTTCACTTATCTCTTAAATTCTCATCCCATTTCCTTCATTTGCATTCTATACTTTGATATTAATCATATCTTATTCTATCACTGTAGTTCTCTAGTTGTATTATACTATCTTATGACTTAGTTCTATAATCTTTAAAATTTTCTTATTGGTTTATCCTCCATCTGTTCCTTATTTTATTGATTCCTAGGTTTTACTTATGATCATCAGTGGTTCTAAGTTCACTTCATATCATCATCCTTACTCTCATCCATCATCTTCTACTTACAATGTCTATGTTGTTACCATAGCTTCTTACTTGTTGCTTCAAACAACTTAACATAGGATCAACAAAAGTAAGTTTATTAAATCTTGACTTTCCTTTATCTTGGATTCAAATGAGATGGTTGACATTTTAGATCGATCCTATTTGACTTAACTTGACTCGATAAAAATGAATTTAACTCTTGACTAATAAATTCATTAAGAGAGACAATATTGACAAGAACTCATTACTTGACAAGATTCAACATGACAAAATACACTGATAGGGTTAATATGACATGAGACTTAACAATAATGAATTGACCATTTTAGATTTGTCATTCCTCTATTGGGTTACCTATTACAACTGCTCATATGAAATACATTGTTACTTTATACCTTCCTTGTACATCCAGTTACTTCAATAGATCTTCCTTCTTGGTAGTGATTGTCAACTACCTTTCCTCAATTACTACTTAAACACTTTAAGTATCTGCAGAAGTTTCTTTTCCAGAGATAACTCATTTAAGGAAAGCAATATTGTCTTATTTAAAAGTTGTACTTTTTTAATTTGGTATATCACTTATGGTCACTTAACTTCAGTAATGCCATCCATAGATACTTTGTATATCAAAATACTGTTGATAATTATCACAACAATTGTCTTCATATACAGTTGACATATATGTGATTATCTTAAATTCTGTGAATACAATCTATGCAATGTTAAATTAGGTGACATAGTTAGGAATTCACAATGTCCATATCATATTGTGATGCAAAAGCTTCCTCCAACTTAATCCTGCTGTAACTCTTAATGTCCCATTTATGATATCTAATATAAAACTTCAGCGTATATTCGATTCTTGGTTAAATTAACCATAAAGTTCAAATATCCACAAACTAATCTTTAGAAATATATTTGAATATTCATATATTACTAGTAGGTTTAGTACTTATTGGTACTTTCTTCGGTTTCTCACTTATAAATATCAACAAACTTCTCATCATTTACTATTAATAGCTTTTCTTCTAAATTTCACTCTAATCATATCCTATAACTTTTTCAAATTAATATCCTTCCTCTAATATAAATTCTAAATTGATAGATAATGATAATTCCAATCACCTTAATTCCCTTTCCGTCTACTAGTTTTTGATTTGTAGAGAATGAACACCTCAATATCATTATTGTATTTGCATTTCATCCATTTGTATATATATATATTGTAATAATTATATATTATTCTTATAATTATCAATCAATTCTCTTGTTCAGATTTATTATCATACAGGTAAAATTGAGTGAGGTTCCTTTACTGAAATCACTACTTATCTCTCGACTACTTTAAGCTTGGATCTTGAAATGATTATCTCTAATAAGTATTTTCTTATTCATCACTTCATTATTAGGGCTAAAACAACAGCTTTCCAACTCAAGACACCTAATTAATCCAAATTTAATAAGGAACAATTTTCATACCATCCTCATCTGAACATCATTACAAAAAATATATTTCATTCTAACTTACTATCAAACACTTATTAAGTAATCCAATCCTCCACCCACCCCCCCCTTTTATTTGCCTTATTTCCAAATTTTCCTTATAGACAAGCCTAAGTACCACATAATGATATCATTATGTTTGCCTCAACATAACATAAAGATCTCATTATCCACTTCATACTCATTTTGCTGTACCTACCCTTGCTTACAACTCTATAGATATAATTCTTAGATTTGTTATTCATTAAGGGCTAAAGGATTTATAACCTGATTATTACCTCATATTTAAGTTTTTATGACCATTTTTACATATACAAAAGACTTTTGAAAGATCACCCAAAACACTTCCGATCATTTTACATCCTTAACCATAAATATATAAAACGTTATATCATATGTACATATCCAAAAGAAAACACATTCAAACACAACTATGTCCATTAAGAGATTAGTAAGATGTTGATGTATATGAATAACTAACATATGAGCAATTCTAACTCCCAACAAAACATATCCAGCTATCATATTATATCCATCATTTAAATCACCAAAAACCATTCTTAGTTTAAAAGAATTTCACCATATTTATCTTCTAATAAATTCAATATCATTTTCACTTATTGATTTTAGTACTCTATACTCCCAAAGGAAAATCAAAATTAGTAATAATTCCATATACCTTGTCATTATTAGACTCTTCAACACTATTATCAACTATTATCTCATATACCGCATTCTTATGCTGTATATAATCTACTCCAATTGATCCAGGAAATATAGAAACCAATCAATAATCCTCAGAGGGTAATCATATGAAGATACATAATATGTTAATTTGATTATGAGTTATACTAATAAGATAAGGTCTCTTTTATCCTTACTAAAAGTTTCTCACTAACGTTCTCTAAGCTACAATCCCTTCTTTTCCATCTACCTTTAATTAACGACACATATCTCAATATCTCTATTATTTTAAAAACTCAAATTAATCTCCATTATTGTCCATGAGTCCTATCGCTACATCACATCTCATCAATTACAACACAACCTATCAACAAACTTCTCAATAATCCTATCCACAGTATCAACATATCTCAACTAACCATTTCTAACAATATTCTCCATATCTTAGCTCTATATTAGATCAGAGACTTTTCCATTTTACTTGCATCACTTTAACTAACTATCAATTTTCCATGCGATCCTGCAACTAGATGTAAGTTCAATTATTGTTGATCTTAGTTTAGTATTATAATCACTACTTACTTTATAATTTATAGTACATTCCTTTACTATCCACTAATCACTACCCACTCTCGATGTATGCCTATTATGTCTACTTCTTTTAATTATTACACTTCAAAACAAGTTCACTAGAATTATACTCCGATATCAACTTAAAACTATCATGACCTGAAACAGCAGAGTTGCAACAATACTGCCGTACAAACTATTTTATGATAGAAATTGACCTTACAATCGTTATCTTAGACCTGATTTATATAAGACGTCCACGACTAACCCATTTTAAAATATACATTCCATAAATTTAATATGTTATTTACCTATAAAATCATAAAAAAAATACATATTTACACTATAATATCTAAGTATATTTACAAGATTTAGTAACCTAATCATAATTTACTTGAGTAATACATAAATTAATACTAAAAGTTTTAAAGGAAAGTGTAATCGATCCTCATGTTTATATTCTCACTCCTCGGGATCTAACAGTTGTTAGCTTTAGGATAATTAGATGGTTACTTCTTAACTAACACCTGCAATAACATCTATTAGGATGTGAGTAACCAATCGCTTAGTAAATTAGGACAGAAACTTAAAATTACACATAAAAAGCAAATAGGATTATTAACTAAATTAGTTAGATGCAATGCATGTATAAGCAAATACCATTGCATAACGTTATCTTATTTGTTGTAAGATTAGAGAAATTATACCTACTCTAATCCGGGTTGAGGAGTTTTAGTGTTTCTGCAACACTCATGACTAAACTAGGCTTGTGTAATAGAGACACCGCTCCTCCTGTGACTACTTTTGAATCATTGACTTCACTTTGCAGCAACCTCCTCTCCTATCACTTAGCTCGACTAAAGATGAAGAAGGGACTCATTATGCTATCCGGCGTTATCCCTTTTGAAGGGGTCGGTGTTTTGCTAGAGAACCCTAAACATTTCTCCTATTGGGTTGCTATGCAAGTCCATTTTAGACTTATAAATCATATATTTAGTTAAGTCCAATTTAAAGTGTTCAATCATTTCAAACAAATTACACAAATACATGTGAAAACAGTAAACCGGTATCATATCACCAAACTCAAAATAAACACATACAGGCATGTACATAGTTAACTATCTAACAAACACAACAAAATATAATCTCAAGCATTTGAGTACTATAAAATAGTATTCTAACATACAGTAATGTGATGATCCCAACTTACCTAGACTCCCCACTTGCTGACCAAAAGTACGACTCGCACAAGCCATCCCAATAATTCCTATAATACAAATATTATTTTAGTTTTCACATAACTACTATAGATAGGTTTTGTTTTGAAATTCTTATTATTTTCTTTAGTTTAAGGTTTCATTATACCTAATTATTTAAGTTTTTAAGTCTCTTACAATTATTCTTAATTTAGGCTCAATTCTGGTTTAGTTTTCAAATCTGTTTCTAAATTAAGTTCTAATTCAGTTTTTGATTATTAGTTTTATACGCGAACCCTAGGAACTCTTTTCAAATCATTATGTAAAGTTAATCACATTTCACTTAAATATACTAAATCTTCATTTTAACTCCTAATCAATGATCTAGTTAGAACGGTACACTATATTCTTAATTTAACTACTAAATTAGTTCTCAATGTAAGACTAACCTGTATTTTTTATATAATTTCGAAAATTCACCTTCCAAATTAGATTTATATCATATTTCTAATATTATAGTACTATTAATTTTTACCTAATATTTTCTACTCATTAATTCCTATATACACATATTATGTATTATTACATATTATACACTTATATCACATACCTAGCACTTCTAACACTACATATATCATCCTTCATCATCCAATAACATATCAAAATATTTAATTATATCTTAAATAAGAATTTATACTTAATTAATCCTAAATCATAAAATTAACTTAAAATATACCATTTTACCTATTACACACATACTATATAATGCAACTAATAATTACATATAATACCCTGAATGCTGTAGACATCATACTACATCAAATATTGATATCTTAAAATACCTAATTATATAATAAATAAGTAATTGTTTATTTAATTACTAAATTAGCCCAAAATTACCAATTTTATACATCATTTTAAGGCTTAAAAATTATTTAAAAATTTTGAAAGTAGATTTTTGAAAAATTTTTCCATAACACTATTTTAAATACTCTAAATAGTCTACACAAAAATTTTAAGCTCAAAACTACACTATTAAGATAATTTATTTTAATATCAAGAACTAGTTTGAATTTAGTCATTTCTTAATAACAGTATATCTTGAGTTCTAATTTTATCAAATTGATATTTTTTTTCCTAAATCTACATACGAAAATATTCTAGAATACCAAATTTTATAATTTTCCATGCATATTTGGTATTTTTACTAAATTAAAAAAATTCAGAATGGAAATTAAAACTCACCATTTGATCGACTTCCAGCCACTAGTGGTGGCTCCACCCTTGTTGGAAGCTTCAGGCATGGGGTCCACTATTTAGTGGTGCTGGTCGTTCCTCTCCAGGTGATCATAAGATGTAAGTTTCCTTTATAAACCCTAATTGTACATGATTTTTCTTATTTTTTGTAATTAATTATCTCTTCTCTTCTTAATCTCTCTCAAATTTTTTTTTCTAATTACTAAGGGTCCAAATTGAATTTTAGAATGGGTTTAGGCATTTATAGAAGAAGTTTAGGGTTTCTTTAGATTTTTAGAGAGCTAAGTATCCCTTGTTCTTTTCCATTTCCACTTTTTAATTGTCTATAATTTAATTGGTTGTTATTTTTTTCTTTAATTCCTAGCATGTAACACCTCATTTCTAGAATTCTCTTCACTTTTCCATATTTTTCTTTAATTATTCATCAATTTTTTATTATTTAGTATTATTTTAACATATTTTAGGTATTTTAAGTAATTTCGCTTATTTTTACCTACATGTAAATATATATATGGTATAAATAAATATTCCTAAATATTATTTAAGTTATTTTATGATTTTTAGCATGTATATAATTTATTTTTGTTGATTCATTAGTTATTAGAACTCGTTTGTATGTTTCCGATAAATAATGGATAATATACATGTAATTTAATATTATAATAATTAATTATTTTCTTATTTAGTTTTCCTAAATGTAAAATCACGAGATAACTCTTACTAATATTATTAGTTTCGTTGTAAAATTAGAGGTCAATCGGATAACTTACCTGATTGCCTTAAATTTTACGAATTAAACCTTGAACACCTAATTGCAAGGCTTACACCTACCTCAGTCCGAAATGTACAAAAGCTCATCGGCATAGTGGCTGTGCTGAGCAGATTCACCTCCAATAACGTAAATAGATGCATTGAGTTTTTCAAAATCCTAAAAAATCTTAAGGGTTTTAAATGGACTCCTCAGTATGCAACGGCCTTTAAGCAATTGCAGGACTTCCTCATACACTCTCCGATCCTTTCTAAGCCTATTCCAAAGGAGGACTTGTATTTGTACCTGGTACTCTCATTTATACTGGTCAAAGTAGATAGGAGAGAGCATAGGCTTGTATGTTATGTCAGCCATATACTCCAAGGGCCTGAGTAAAAAAATTTGCCTTGGCTGTCATTATCTTAGCATGTCCGTTAAGGCCTTATTTCTAGACACACCAGGTTATTATGCTTACAAACTAGCCACTCTACACAATGTTGAAGAAGCCGAATGCATCTGATAGATGGTGAAGTACGCAATGGAGATGAACGTGTACCAGTACCAACCACGGGCGACCTACAAGGCTCAAATGCTAGTTGATTTCGTAGTTGAGTATATAGGAGAGGAGAAAGCACCACTAGGGGATGATAAACCGGTGTGGACCCTTCATGTTGATAAATCATCCACCTTGGGGGATGGACGTACGGGTTTTGTTTTGACTAGATCGTACAAGATCACAGTTTGCTATATCCTCAAGTTTGGGTTCAACACTAGTAACAATAAATCCAAATATGAAGCACTGATAGTCGGTTTTAAGTTGGCCAAGGAGATCGGCGTTAAGCACTTAAAAGTCTTCTTAAACTCTATGTTAGTCATCCAGTAAGTCCGAGGTGAATATGAGGCTAGGGACGACATCATAATAAGGTACTTGGAGAAAGTGAAGAGCCTTCTAATTGAGTTCTGTTACGCCCTGAAGTCGCAGAGTCGCAACAGTCCCGCCGTGTAAACCATCTTATAATAGTAACTGGCCTCACAATACCTACCATAAAGATAATCTATACAAGGCGTCGACGACTCCTCGCTTTGAAGTAAACAGTTCAATTAATAACTATACTACAATTATGATAATTATCACAAAGTTCTATAAACATATATAATTATCAATAAGTCCACAGAGCTTCCCAGGAAGTTTTACATAATCACTACAGTTTATTAATTTACAGAATAACTAACAGTCTTCAACCTTTAACTATAAGGTCAGTCTAGTTACACATTATGCTAAATAACTTGATCCTCACACCCCTAGCTTCAAAAGGACTAACCTCTGGGTAATTGTAGGGCGGCATAATATTGACAGTGATCACAAATTAGAACCTGCAAAAGGATCTATAAGGGTATGAGCAACTACAGCTCAGTAAGTTGAATTGGAGACTCATGAATGCATTCAAGCACAAACAGGGTTATCAAACAATTATTTTCATGCAATGCATCAACCAAGTGTCATTGCACAACGTAGCCCGGTCCATTGTGAAATAAGAGAAATTTCACCCGCTCTAATCCGGGTTGAGGAGTTCCATGTTATGCGGCAGCTCACAACCAAACCCAGGCTTGTGCAATGGAGACCTCGCTCCTTCCGTAACTTCCTTCGAACCAATGACTTCACCCCCGCCGTGACCTCCTCTCCTGTCACTTAGTTCGACTGAGCATGAAGAAGGGACCATTTTGCAATCCTACGCTATCCCTTTTGAAGGGGTCGGTATTTGGTTGGAGAGTCCTATGATCCCCTAGCGGGTTGTAATGCATGACATTTTCGGTTATTGGGGTCGACTAAGATTAAATTCCGGTTAAGGTATTCAAACAAGTTTGTATCAATTCAATCAGTCACAAAATCATTCACAATACAAATTCAGATATATCAAGCACATGCGCAAATTACTTACAATCACAATCATATACAAGCCTAAGTCTCCGAGTACTACAAAACTAGTACTTTATTACAATAAGCAATAACCCAACTTACTTGAATTCGCTCGATCGCTCGATCGCTCGATCCTTTAGTCACGAGCTGATTTGTTTCTGGGTATCCTATAATACAAATAGGTTCTTTTAGTACTCATATTTTATGGATTCTTATTCTAATTCAAAATGTAACTTATTTTCCCCATGTATACCTATAACGCTCTAATGATTCGTTGTACTCTATTTCGGGGTTCGACTCCTAAACTAGATTCTAGTTTTAATTCCTAAGTCGTAATTAGGCTCGAATCCCAATGTGACATTAATCACATTATGCTCGGGTATTCAAATATCCTATTGGGTCGTAATTTTAGTATTCTAAACTATTCGGTACACACTAACCCTAATTGAGGTATCGGATTTATTCCCGATGTGTAAAAATCTTACATTTTGAGATATTTACTTAAAATTAAATATTATTTCAGATTTATTATTTTTTTGATTTCAATTATAATATTATCTAAATAACCTTATTTTTTTAGATTTATTAATTTACACTTTTACATATTCCTAATTTCTTATATTCTTTACCTAATTTCCCTAATTAACCATACTTAGTACCTAAAGGCTAGGATTAGGGTTCCACTGCAGAGATTAACTTCCCTAAACATCTAATTAAGATCCAAGTCAGTAATTAACATCCTAATCACCTAATTAACCCTAAATCACCCAATTTTACCATCATTTTAGGGCTAAAAATTAACTTAAAAATTTTGAAAATTAATTTTCACATTAGGATTTATTTTCCGGTTTAATTATGCTCGGTTTTGAACAATTTGTTAAGGAACCTATATTTCCAGACATAATTAAACTAAATCAATATTTTTCCCTAAATCTACATACAATAAAACCTCAGAATAACAAGTTTCATAATTTTCTGGGCAAAATAAATAATTTTACAAAATTATACAAAAATCGGGTGAATAAATGACTAACCGGTTCGAAGCTTTTGGGCCGTCCAAACCCGGTCCAATGTTGTCGGCCGGTCCAGGCGGTGGTTCTAGTGTAGGGTGGTGGTAAGTGGTGGTAGGTGGTGGTTTTGGTTCACTTGCCTAATCTGCACAGTTTTTTTTTTTCTCTCGATTTTTTCAGTGTTTCGATTTTTCTCAGATCTCAAACTGGCCAAATGACTTCTAAAATTTTTTTCCTTATTTATAGACAAATGTAGTAATTAATGTGCATTAATTTGATGGGATTTTGCCCAATTTCCTTGATTTTTAGCTTTTTGTTTGTCAAATTCTTATTGGTTATTTTTTTTCTTTTCTGTCCACGACCTGATCTTGTTGCAGCTTATCTTCTTCTGATTTTTCCATAATTATTTTATATTTTTCTTTAATTATTTGCCTAGTTTTCGGCCAATTTTAGTAATTACGCGTATTTTTATCTACACGTAAATACATGTGGGGTATACGTGAACATTCCTAAATATTATTTTGGTCATTCTAAAATTTTTAGTATACATATAATCTATCTCTAGTAATTTATTAGTTATTATATTACACTTTTCGCCTTTTCGGTAATTAGCAGTTATTATGCTTAAAATTTGAAAATTTTATAGTCTCCTATTTTACTACTTATTTTCTTAAATTTAAGTTTACAGGGTCATTTTTACTGGTATTTTGCTAAATAGTTTATAATTTGGGTTTGATCGGATCCTTTAGCCGATCGTCCTAAACCTTATATTTTAAGCTCAAACCTACGGTTACTTGGCTTGGCTTTAGGGCTTACAAGTTCCCTTCATGGACCATCATGAAGATCCCTCAACTGAAAATTTCCGCAACAGATTAGTTATCTAAGCTCGCCTCTACTAGGATACAGAAGCCTGAGGTGATGGATAGGAAGATTGTCATCAAGTACTTGCCAAAGAAGAGCATAACTTTGAGCTCAGTAGAGGTCTTAGAGCTAATAGCATCAATATCAAAACTGAGCTAGATAAATCTTATTCGGAGTTACTTAGAGCAAGGCACGCTCCCTAAAAATAGGAGAGAGTCGAAAAAGCTAAGATATAATGCCACTAACTACATGTCGGTCGATAGTGTCTTGTATCATAAGGGGATTAGCCTCCCCCTACTTAGATGCCTCTGAGAAAATGAGGGCTTACACATCATGGAAGAGCTACAAGTTGGAGTGTATAGTAACTATATTCAATCCCAAGCCCTTTACATCTAAGCTCTATGGCTCGAATACTATTAGTCTACCATGAAGCAAGATGCTAAGGTCGTAGCTCAGAAGTGCCCCCAATGCCAGAAGCACATTCCCATTAGTTACGCTCATAGTAATAGTCTCTAGCCCCTAACTAATCC
The DNA here is from genome assembly GCA_024138015.1 of Lumnitzera littorea. Classification (NCBI taxonomy): domain Eukaryota; kingdom Viridiplantae; phylum Streptophyta; class Magnoliopsida; order Myrtales; family Combretaceae; genus Lumnitzera; species Lumnitzera littorea. Next base: position 15,511,122 of record JAMXBB010000012.1, on the reverse strand, counting down.
ATGGCCATTTGCTTAGTAAGGCATCAATATTCTTGGCGCCTTTCCTAAGGCTTCGAGAGGTCCGCAGTTCATCATCATTGCCGTCGACTACTTTATTAAGTGGGTCAAGGTCGAGGCCATGGCGAAGATTACCGAGAGAAGTATTGAGTCCTTTGATCAGAATAACATCCTCTCTTGATTTCGGGTTCCTTATGCCCTCATTATAGACAACGAGTAGTAATTTGATAACCCCAAATTCAAAGAGTTTTGTGCCAAGCACCACATTACGCCGTACTTTATGTCAGTCGCCTACCCTTAATCAAATGGTTAGGTCAAAGTTGCCAATTGGGTCATCGTCGAAAGCTTGAAGAAGAAGACCGAGCTCAGGGTACCTGCGCAAATAAGCTACCAAATATTTTATGGGAATACAGGACCACCCACTACACCTCCACAGGTGAAACCCCTTTTTACCTTGTGTTCAAGTCAGAGATAGTCCTCCCCATCAAGCTAGAGTTTCCCAACATCCAAACTTAAAGCTTTAATGCCATCTTCAATGAGTCCTTACTATAAGCCAGCATTAATATTATCGAAAAAATTAGAGACCTCGCTACAATTTAGGTAACTGCTTACTAGCACCAAGAAGCCAGATACTATGATCAAAAGGTTTGGTACAAAGAATTCAAGGTCGGCAACCTGACTTGTCGAAAGTTAAAAGCTATGGGGTTTACAAGAAGGATAGGGCAAGTTGGCCCCTAATTGGGAAGACCTAGTTGGAGTTAGAGAAATTTAGGGAATAGGGCATATATGTTAGAAAGACTGGACGACGAGCTCATTTCGCATACATGGAATATCGATAACCTTCGGCTTTACTTTGATTATGGACAATCACGTAAATCATTCTAAAATTATGAATGAAAGTTCCATTTCTTATGAGTTGTCTAAAATTACATCTTTTTCTCTTACTTTCATACCAAGTCCCAACCCCTAAAAAGTTAATGGACCCCTTATCCAGGTAGATCAGAATGCCATCGACCTGATGCCCCTCGGGTAACCTTGGCAAGAGGAAGCACTCATTGCACAAAGAGACTCCCACTAACTACGTAAGTCGGAACACCATCGACCTAACCCCTTTGGGTAACCTCGACAAGAGGAAACACCCTTGCACAGAGGAACTCCCATTAATCAGGTAGGTTGAAACACTACTGACCTAACCCTCCTTGGGTAACCTTGGTAAAGGGAAACACCCCTTGCACAGAGGAACTCCCATTAATTAGGTCAGTTGAAATACCACCGACTTGATTACCCCCTAAGGTAACCTTAGTAAGGGGAAATGATATAAACTGCGCCAAGGATAGACAAGGCCGGCCATCAGGGTAGGTTTGATCCTATCGAAGGAACGAAAATAGAGTGGGTTTAGTGAAGGTTTTAGCCAATCCATGAGCTACTTAACCGGATATGACGCACTAGCTAGACTCTACATGGCCTAAGACTTGCCAGATGTAACACACCAGTCCGAGCGATAGGGTTACTTACCTTAATCCTTGCTAAAGGGATTAATAAGAGTTAGTATGAGAGAGCTTTCTGAGAGAAAAGACTTAAAAGGGGGTTATTTATTAATTTTCTATATTCATATTGTTACAAATGTTGTTATTTATAGTACGTCTTAAATCTTAGTGAAAAAACTGTAAATAATATACAAGGCCTTAAAGCCTAAAGAATTAGGCTCATAAATAAAATAAAGATAAACATTTACAAAAATATAGAACTATGCGTTTTTATAGGGGGAAGTTGGCATGCGGTTAGTCGGTGTACCGTAGAAGTAGTCCTGCATTACTTGGTTGAGACACTAGAGAGGTTAGCCCATAATTGCTGAGTTTTGAAGTTAGTTGGCATTAGTTTCTCCAGGCCTTATTGAGTGGATCCAACTCTTGGCAATGTGATCTCTTAGCATATTGGCAAGTGTGAAGCTGAGTAACTGGTCAAGCATGGGTGAGGATTAGTTGTTGTCTCAGCCTTTTGCTTCTCGGCCTTTTATCTATGAGAAATAGGGTTATTTGACTTGACATACAGAGTGAGTAGGCAAGTAGATGAGCTTGGCCTTGGCAATCAAGTTGCGTCGGTACCCCGAATCCTATAAGGGAAACACTCCTTACCTTGAAGAACTCCCATTAATTGGATAGGTCGGAACACCACCAACTTGAACGCCACACCCCCCTTCCCCCCCTTTCCCCCTCTTCAAGTAACCTCGACAAGGGGAAACACCCCTTGCAATAAGGAACTCCCATTAATCGGGCTGGTTAGAATGTCATCGACTTAACCCCCTTCAAGTAACCTTAGTAAGGGGAAACATCTCTTACCCTAAGGAACTCCCACTAACTGAACAGGTTGGAACACTATCGACCTGACCCCCTTTGGTAATCTCAAGAAGGAGAAACACCCTTTACCTGAGAAAGACTCACCAATCGGGTAGGTCGAAATGCCTCCAACTCGACCCCCCTAGAATAGCTTAAGCAAGGGATAACACCCTTTGTATACTAAGTATCAGGCTATGTTACAACGAACCAAGCTAGAAAGTGAAAAGCATTGAGGAAGAATCGAAGTTTGTAAAACAGAACAAGAATCAAAGTATGTAAGGCAGAGTACATGAAGAAATTCAAATTCCATTACTAAAGTAGGGATATACAAAATTAAGGTCAACATCTTGACTTGAAGTACAAGACTAAGGGAAGGGGGATAACTACTGCTTCGAATTGACAAACTTTGGTAGGTTCGAAAAGTCTAGTGCTTCAATCCACTCGAAGGGTTGATCCGTTGATGGCCCTTAAGATGATTAGCTTTGGGCTATAGGAAAGACTGAAACTTATTAACTTAGGTCAGTAGGAAGATCACCTCGACCTTGATAACCCTAAGAAGCACCCTCAAGGTGACGTCCTACTAGGTTGCCAAGGTAAAGGTAGATGCAGAAGTTTCTCGACCAACCTCGATAGCAAAAGGGGGGCTTCAAACCTCAGTAGCTGCTTTAATAGTTTCCCTCTCTCACGCTTACGTCGCCTTCGTCTCCTAAAAAGTTGGTGAGTCCAGCTAATCAAGAAAACTCAAATCGAGCTTGGGATGGTAAGAGAACACCTTGTTCTTCATGAACTGAGCACACTCAGTGGAGATGTCCTTAAGCTCTTCCAACCATTGCTCCGTCTTTTGAAAATCCGAAATGACCTTCTTAGCAATGGTGTTGCTGAGCACCTCACCACTCTCCAATTTGGAGATGATTTCCTTCATCTTCGAAGCTCTTCTCAAGAGTTCCTCAATTTGCTACTCCAGTCCAACCTTTTAACCAGCTAACTCTAACGATATAGTTTTGAAGCTGTCATACTTTGACACACTTCAACTTAGAGACCGATGCCTTCAGCTCAGCACTTTGTTTCTCAAGCCCTTCTTTGGCCTCTCTCTCTTGGTCCAGCTTCTGGGAGAGTTGAGCCTTAGTCCTCTGCTCACTCTCAAGCTGAGTCCTCAGGTTACTAGCCCACCTAGCATTCCTCTTTACGTCAGCTTTCCCTCACTCTGCCTCTTGCAGCATCACCTTAAGCCTAACCATTTGCACATAAGAGTGACACCTTTTGTGCACTAGACATCAATGCACAAAATCCCTTTACCTATTTCCATAAGGCATCATAATTATTGAGTTGTAATAATACTTGGCCATAGTACTGCAAAGAAACATAAATTGAGAGTAGATTGGTGATGATAAGGAAGGACACTAAGTGAAAAGGACGAAGGCTTACTTGTCGGATGAGCGAGCTTAAATGACCTGCCATCTTTATGGGATCACTTCCCCTTGCCCTTGACAACTCCTCAAGGATTGCCCAGTTGCCAGGAGTATAAGACTTCATTGAAGCCTAATAGTTGAGAGTCTAGTGCTATAACGTAATGTCATTGCCCTGGATATCCCACTTCAACCTCAAGAGCTTCCCCTTAACTTTCTTAGTCTCGGGCTTAGAATTATGAAGGCAAAACTCATCATTCCAAGGCACATAAGACACGTCCTTAAACTAGTCTAGCTCTATCCCTAGGAGCCAAAACTTGTTAATGACATTAAAGAACTCATCCCCAAGCTCATCGATGCATCTATATGGGTGAGTTATCGACCACTCGTACCAAGTCACCTAGCTAAGGGGCGCCTTCCTTATTATCTTCTTCTTCTTAGTCCCAAGCGCCGCTTCCCTAGCAGTTTCGAGAGCCTTTCATTTCTACCCAACCTCCTTAGACAGGGCACTAGTCTCGGCCTCCTCCTTACCCCTATCTGAAGGGGCAAGCATCACTACATCTGACTCCTCACTGTTGACGGGTTCATCCTCCACAGTAATGGGCACAAAGGTGGGGATAAAGATAGTAAGAGGAAGGACCATGCTTACGGGCTCTACAGCCAACGGTTCTATTCAGGGACTAAGAGAAATCCCCTAGGGTAGAGCAACCGGCTTGACTTAGCTAGTCTCCCCCAGCCTTGATCTCGACCCCATGGCCTTGCCTTCAGGGTTGAAGGCTTTAGTGGTTGGCTTTGCCTTAGCCTGACAATGCCTTAATAGCTTGGACGTCGAGGGGCGAGGAATCTCTTCTTTTTGTTAAGGAGGATATTGGACAAAGCACAACTTTACATACACTAGCATGATGGATGAAGCTGTTTGTCAAAAATGAACTTATATCTTCTATCCATTTCTTCACTATAGCCTTCTTCATGCTGGGGAAGAGCTTGAAGACCGGTTACTTGAAGTATCTCTTTACCTAACCTACGGTGTTTATTTCGTTGCCATTCCTTAAGGCCATGAAGGCTTGAATCTCCCTTGCAGCCTTAGCATCATTAGGGCCAAGCTCCTTCTTGGCTTTAGTTCGCACCGGTTCAGTCCATCTTACCAAAAGTCTGCCTCTTCTAGCAACTCAACAACCAAGAAGTCATCCTGCCATCCTTTGACAGAACCTACAAGGTCCTCAAACAACTTTCTTCTTGGATGGGGTTAGAGGTACGACCACTCGACCAAACTCTTCCTCATATAGAAGTAGTTGAAGAGCTTGGGTGTAGCCCTTATCACTAAGTACTTACAAAGCCCCTAGAAAGCCTTTAATAACCTTTACCCATTAGGAGGGACTTATGTCGGACTGCATTAGTGGAAGTTGAAGAGCTCTTTTTTGAAATCGCTTAGAGGGAGGTGCTACCCATACTCAAAACACTTCTTGAATATGGTAAAATGCCTCCTTGTCAATGAGGGCACCTTCTCCTCCCTCCTTAGTAGCCATATTGTCTAACCCAAAGTTGGTCCAGCTGTGAAGTTACTTAGGGCCCAATCGAGGGTGGAAGCCTTACTACCACTAGTTTAATCACTTGGACCCTTACCTTTCGCAAGTGTAGTGAATAGATTTTTAGCCTTTGGCAAGGGAGTGTATATGTAAATGGCCCTTGGGATGGCATTGACGAGCTTCGTCTTATCCAGTGCCTTCATCGCAATCCTAGTGGTAATATCCAATTATTGCAGTGATTTGACTTCATCCTCTCTTCTAGGGGGAGAATCGGTCCTTGTAGTCTCGAAGTCTGTAATGTTATACTTGGATGCATCAAATGGTGTCTCACATGTGTTTGTAAGCATTCTAAAGATCGAAGAAATGAGGAGAAGTGAAGAACTTTGAAGAAAAGTACGAAAGAAATAGACCTTCAAAGAAGATTGATGAAAAGAATAAGTTTGCAGTGAGTAAGTTGCGAAAAGGTAATCTCTTTAAGTGATTATGGTATTTGTAAGCTCTAAATATAAGCCCTACAACTGTAGAATCGGACTTAGTACATAAAGTTTATAGCAATTGGTTAAAAAATCCAATCGAGCCTAAATTATAAAATAAAGTTAGAAATATTAGTAAAAGTGATATTGTAAGTTTGAAGTTAGGAAAATGAGTAATAAAATAATAGAATATTATAATATCAAACTTCAAGTGTATTGTCCGTTATTTATTGGGAATGCGTAAAATGAGTTTCGATAACTAACGAGTTGCTAGAAATAAATTATATGTACACTAAAAATCATAGAATAACATAAATAATATTTAGGAGTATTTATTTGTACTCCATATATATATTTATGCATTGGTGAAAATATGCGAAATTACTTAAAATACTTAAAAAATGCTAAATAATTAGAGAAAATTATAAAAAAAATAAAGGAAAAAATATCAGGGAAGTGGGGAATGATCCAGATTAAGGTCGTGGTAGTTGGGGGAAGAAAGAAAAAAATCAGCCAATTAAATTACCACACTTAAAAAGTCAAATTGGAAGAGATAAAGCACTTGTTAAGTCAAAATTAATGCACCAAAATTTCCCCAGAGCCCTATAAATAGTCAAAATTTTTTAGAAGCTCATTTAGGTAGTTGATACAATAGAAAAATTAGAAAGGGTTGAAACAAGAGAGTTAAGGTTTAGTTTTCAAAAATTACAAAAATTCTATATAGTAGAGGCAATTGAACCGAACCCATAAACCACCATCACCACCTAGAACCAAATTGCCACCACCACCATACTCCACACCTACTGTTGGTGGTCAAAAGTCCAAAAGTTAAGTGAATCCAAATTCTAACCGATTTTATATAAATTATTAATTTTATCTAGAAAATTATGAATTTTATTATTCTGATGTTTTATTGTATATAGATTTAGGAAAAAATATTGGTTAGATTTAATTACATTTGAAAATATAGGGTGCTTAAAAAACCGAACGAAACCTAGCATGATTTGAATTTGAATTAAATAGCCTTAGGAGTATAATTTTGAGCTCGATTTTTTTGTGCAGACTACTTAAATAATATAGAACAATGCTATAAAGTTTTTTTTCAAAAATGAAATTTTGAAAATTTTAAGTGATTTTTAGGCCCTTAAAATATGTATATAATTAGGGATTTTAGGGATTTATTAATATTAATTGAATAATTACTAATTTAGGGAATTATTAGGTGTTTCAAGATGTCCATATTTGATGTAGTATGATAATGGTGGCATTTAGGGTGTTAGATATGATTATTAGGGGTATCATATAATAAACGTAGATAATTTTGATAATATGTAGAATTGTAATTATAGTAAATATAAACTATTAGGTTAAAATTGATAATACAGTAATAATATTAATACGTATTAAATCTAGTACAAAACTTAAATTTGAGTAATTTTATGAAGAATGTAAAATTTTCTCATATTAGGAATAAATTCGGTATACTAGTAAAGATTTAAGTGTACTAAGTAAAATAACATATTGATTTAGGACTAAAAGTAATGATTAGGATACTTGAGCCTAATGTGATTAAATTCACATTAAGGTTCGAACTGCATTGTTTTAAGATTTACGTATAATACTTGTAGTTAAAACTGATTAAAAACCTAAATTGGAATTGGATACGAAAACCAAATCCAAAACTAACGTAAAATGAATTAGTAATAAATAATATGTATATATACAGAATTGAGCTAAATCATCACCTAATATATATATATATATATTATCAAGCTATGAATACTTAAAACGTGTTTATATTATATATTATAGAACATGGAGACCAGTCAACCTACGACAAGTGATTGAGCAAACCAAAGATACCAAGTAAGTTGGGTTTAATACTCTATCGTATTTTGGAGTATTGTTTTAGAGTACTCGGAGACTTAAGGTTATATTTGATTGTATTTGTAAGTAGTTATGTATGTGTGTGCTTGAGTATATGATTTCGTACTGAATTCTATGTTGTATTTAGTGATTGATGTAAGTGGAATTGTGTGAAATTGTTTGATCACCCTAAACCATACTTATGTATAACCAACCTAAATACCTTAATTAGACATGCATTGCAACCCTTTAAGGGACCATTAGGATTCTCTAACCAAACACCGACACCTTCGAAAAAAATAGCACCGGATAGCTTAATGGTATTTTACTCATCCTTAGTTGAACGAAGTGACAGGAGAAAAGGTCACAGTAAGGATGAGAGCATTGATTCGAATGATAGTCTTGGAGGGAGCGGTGTCTTCATTGCACAAACTTGGGTTTGATTATGAGTTGTTTCATTAACGGAAACTCCTCAACTTGAATTAGAGCGGGTGAAATTACTCTAATTTCACAACAGGTCGGACCACATTGTGTAATGGCACATGCTTGTTGCATTGCCTATAATTAATTGTTTGATAACCTCACTTATGTTTGTTATACTTTTATAAGTCTCTAACTTAACTTATTGAGCTGTAGTTGCTCATACCCATATAGATTTTCTTGCAAGTTCTGATTTCTGACTAATATGCCATGATACAATTATCCGAAGGTTAATTCTCTTTTGAAGCTGTAGAGAGTGAGTATTAACCAGTCGAATGATCAAGTTTCTAAGGTCTTGTTAGTATTTCTAAGATTATGAACTAATATGAGATATGTAATTTAGCAAACTGTTGTAATATGTAGAATTTTCTGGGAATTCTACAATAATGTGAATGTAAATATATATATACAACTTAAGGTTTTAACTTTTATTGTAAATTTTAGCTAAAATGTAAAATGAGTTATTTACTTCAAAGCGAGAAGTCGTAGATACCTTGTATAGATTATATTTATGATAAGCACTATAAAATCAGTTACTGTCATAGGTTGGTTTACACAGCGAGCCTATTACAACTTTACGGCTTTAAGGCATAACAATATTTATAAACTTAACACTTTAAAAAGCGAATTGGTGGTTATAGGGATTCGTAGAAGCATAAATCTAGCGAAACGTTGTGATACAAACATGTGGAGTCAGTTTTAATTCGACAACTACATTAAAAAGACAAAACGTATGCAACCATACCTAAGTTTGTTGTAACACTTGTCACATCACACTAAATGCACTAAAAATGGGCACAATAAAGTAAGAATTCAAAAAGTTATTTTCGTAGGAAGTTATCCCTTGGTCCCCTTAACTTCCATGAGAAAACTTGTTCGATACTCTATTAATGCCATGGCTTGGATTGAATAGATTGAAGTTGTTCGGGTAATGGTTAGCTCAATTCAGCTTCATCTACTCAATACCCTTGCTCTACAACTTTATTGTAAAACATAAAACCTATTGTATCCTTGCCTTTACTCAGAGTACTTAGCTCAAGCCATGGAGTCTCCACCTTAGTTTGCCTATTTAGTTCGACAAACATGCATTCTACTCTAACTTAACGAATGGCCAACTATTCTTACGCTCTGATGGTAGAGGTCGGACCTCCCACATTCCACCTCAAAACCGTTGCACTCACTTCTGCCTAGAAGGCAATATGTGCGAATACACCACACCCACTTGACCTTAGTGTCACTTAGCTCAAACATCTTTGCTTCAAACCTTCACTAGCCCAAACTTCCATCATTGCCTTATTGGCGTAGCAACATTAACATGGATGCCTCCAGACTAAATCAACCACACGCTTGAGAAGCTCATCTTTCCCTTCTCCTTGCCTTTACAACGGTAATGAGACTGCGGGGGGAGAAGGGGGAGGGGCAGGGCAAATGTTGATAGGGCCTTTTAAACATGGGCTCATGTCAACCTGATAAGGCTCATAGCATAGGCTACGCTTCATAAAGACTCAAACCTCTTCTTTATGGCTAACCTCGATTCCCTATCAAGTGACTTGCCCAGCTAAAATGGCCTCTAACGTTTACAAAACTTTGGATAAGGTTAAAAGACTAGGTTAAATAATCAACTCCTATACTTGTGGACCACATCGAACATTGTGACCCCACTCTCTAACACTTGCGGATGTGACTTTTCCTACTAACTCCTCTCCAACCACCGGCTCAACTCTTTTATAAGTACAAAATCTTCATCTAATGGTGAACTATTTGATACTTTATGCACTTGAGCCCGCATACTACTTTTAAGTGCTCATACTCTCCAAATACTCGACTTACTTAAGCATTGAAATGGTTATGCCAGATAACATCCCAGCGCCCCCTTACTTAACTCTTATTTGCAGACTCAATCACTTGCACGAAGCCCGCTCTTTCTTAAATCCATCTTAACAAATGTTTTGAGACAACGTAATCGATTAAACTTAAAAAGGTAAAATAAAAGAGAAATTTTAACTTTTTAGGCTAAAAAACGTCCTCCATGGGATAAGGAACATAACTTTGGTTCCTTTTGCACTGGGGATTGAGCCAAGCAACACAATTGTATATGCTCGTGTACATCGTTAAAAAACTCTAAAAGTTTCTTACATCGTTTCATTAGTTTCTTAAAAAATTCTCTCATTTAAAAAACCTTACACTTTATTCTTAAAGATTTTATGGGCCCTAATAGTCAATTCTAACTAAACTTAGGCACGAGCTGAGTCCAAATCGTGACTCAGCTTGAAACCACCCAGCCAAGTCTAAAACCTAGCACAGACACAACTGTACGAGTTGGACCCGTAGGATTGACCCATTGGGTTAATAGGTTCAAGCCAGGTCAACTTCTAAGACTCGTAGACCCGATGGTTCTTGAACTGTTGACTTCTTCAAATAAATAAATAAAAAGATAAAAAAAGAATAAAAAAATAGTGAAATAAAATAATTTTAAAAATAAATAATAATGAAAACTACAAATTTTAACTAATTCAATGTAAATAAGAAAACAATCATCTCCTACTAACAACATTTAATATATTGCTATTCACAAAAAAGCAACAAATATAATTTTAAAAACTAGTGTGATTTGATATATATAATTCTTTATCAAAAGATTAATCTAATTCTTAGCATTATGAAACTAGCTTTGTTTTTTAAACTTATTTGTAGCTTTTATATTTTTTGCTCCACATTATTAATATGATAATTAAGTTGAATATGATTGTAAATAAATAAGTGCATATCCCAAAATAACTATTTTGTAAAATTGGCTAAAGATAACATTTATCTTGTGCTTAAATAATTTTAATTTAAAGTCTAAAATTTAGTTTATCTTTTTATTTTGTAAATTAATATTTTTTGAAAAACCAATTTACGATTCCTCGAACCGCCAATTGAACTAGCGAGTTTAAGGAACCGGCTCATGAATTGGTTTCACGGATCCGAGTTTGGTTCCCTATTTTAGGAACTGGGAACCAATGAGTTTGAGTTTGGATTCAGGTTCGGTTTTGAGCTAGTCGTAACCACACCTAAGTCTAACTCTAACTGATCAACATTAAAAAAATAAATAAATAAAGGAAAAAGTCGTTGAAGAAAAGTTCTTTACAAGAGGAACGCGGATCGATCGGTAAAGGAAGGCAGTAGGGTTCCTTGATTATGGGAAAATGCCCGATACATCCTCTACTTGTTTATACAAATTGGGATACTTTTGTTTCCCGACTATATATTACAACTTTAGAAGAATCAATTTCAATCCCAATCATATATTACAACTTTGGAAGAATCGATTTTAATCAATTTTATTGAAACATCAGTATTTATATTATAGTAATTTTAGCAAATAAAACTTATTTCTGAAGGATTCACCTTAACTCATCGTAAATATGGTAAAATATAAATAACGGAGAATTAAACCAAGTACGAAATTTTCTTTCAACATTATTAAGTTAGTATTTTACATCGTTGAGAAGGACGAATTTAGTCAATAAAAGGACCCCTTTTTCTTTTTTTAAGAAGGACGTTTCTTTTTTTCTTTCTCTCTCGCTGTCTCTCTCTTTTTTTTTTTGGCGAATAAATCTTATTTGTGGATATAATATAACGATATAAGGGGATTGGCCTTATTAAATATGGTAACATATAAATAACAGAGAATCAAACCAAGTATGGAAATTTTTTTCAACATTATTAGATTAGTATTTTACATCGTTGGGAAGGACGAATTTAGTCCACAAAACATAATTTTTTTTCTATTTTCGATGGGGGCTGTTTAAATTAGTCCATAAACTTTACAAGCTAAACTTTCTGAAAATGTGGTATATAGGCACGACCTATAACCATGCCACGGTATTACGGTTGCTAGGAACAGAAATATAATAGTAGATGCGTCCCCAACTATTAACATTACGGCTTCAAGGGAGGAGGGTGTCCAATGCGAGGTTCAGCTAAAATGGAGGGGAAGTAAATATTGCTTCGTGCCTGCATCTAGGATTAACTCGAAAAACCTGAACGAACGAAAGACTAAACATGAACAGAGTCTTTCATTATTGTTCAAAACAAATAATCGTATAGATGCTTCAGCATCCAAACCTTATCCAGTTGTAGTTAAGAACGCATAAAAATGGCCCACCTACAAATCCAAGATATCCGACGAGCTCCACAATCCTCAAAACTTTGGATCCACATCCTCTCTTCATTGGAAAGGAGGAGGATTATTTCATCGTGAATCATATCACTGCATCAATTGGCCTATAATTAGAACAGATACTGCATAAAACGGCACCATGCACCTGTTGAGACCCAAGTTGTGCTTTCTAAAGTGGATTCACGCCGTTTGTTGGAGTCGCAGACATTACGGAGAGCACATCTGTAACGGAAGCCATGGAACTCAATGCTGCTTTAAGAACATCCTGTGAGCATCCAGGTTTAACGATGTCTCGCACCTGGAAGATGTACAAGCACAAAATCATAAGTGGAAATAACAACGATTAATAAAAAGACATAAATCCCCACTACTCAGCACCAAACAATGTGAATGGTCCCACTATATAATTCACGTTAAAAGGAAACTGCTGCAATAACTTTAGATGTCCACCCAATAAGGGAAAAAAATGCTTATACAACTCCTAAATTGGGATCTTCACACACATATGAACAGCGCAGACACACAATTTCACCCCCTGGAAGAGCGAGTTGCAAGGCATAAGACATAGCAAAAGGTAAGTAAAAAACAATAAGAATTTGAAAAAAATTCAAAACCTTTACGTGGAAATTTATAAGCTAGGGGGTGGTCTGGTCACAAGGCCTCCACCCCCATCAGTTGTGTAGATGGAAAGTATGAAGATCTACATTGTAACTTGAAATAATTAACTCATATTTTAAGGCCGCAAATAGATATGGTTTATGCCTTGATTTGTATTCTCAAAGATTTTGGAAAGAAAAGTGGGTGCAACTGGATGAAGCAATTTTTTTTTTTTTCAAGCACGTTTATATTATTTTTTTAACAAATAGGAAATTTGGGTCTTTACATAAAAACGAGACCTCATGAAGATAACATTTTCCATACAAAGAAAGAAAAAAAAAATAATAGTGGAAGATGCACCTATTTCTTCATGGAACCCATCCTATTTATTATTAAACTCGGCAGTTGATAAATGCATTTAAATGCCTAATATCTACACGCTTCCACTTGCACTAGCATACCATTCCACATATAAATCTCTTCATCATTGAAGACAGAAGAACAAATAACATAGCAAAAAATGAAGCAGCACAGACCTTATCAAGATACTCCTGCAGCTTCTTGATGCGGCCCATGTAGTCCTGGTCTTCTACGCACAGGCTTACAGGCTTAGCATCTGCACCAGGACCATCATACTGAAGGGGTCCTGGATTTCTGTAAAGATCATCCATCAAGAACTTGATCGCATTTTGATGGAGCAGCCTGCATGATGACGTGCATGTGAGAATCAAAATGGAAAGAAAAGACACAATGCATCTTTAATATTACAATGATGAGATTATTCTATCCAATAATAATGTAGCAAGAAGAGCAAGAATGCCAAGGCCTAACAAAAAGCATCATGATAGATGATACTATTGCAAAACTTACCCATATGCTTTGCCTCTCAAATCCACTGTGGCTGGATGGATTGCAGGCATCCCTATGGATGTTGCCCCTGGTTTTTGAGTCCAACGCTTGACAGTCATCATTGCCTGAGGTTATGACGGTGACAAAGCACTTTCACTAGTTTCCCATAGTTAAACTAAACTAATTGCAAGACATATTCTTCTTAGATAGAGTGAAAAAAGTAAAACAAAACTTTCAACACATGCTTGAGTGGAATAGGGTACAGAGAAATGGAAATAAGAAGGAAGTGAAATCATACTGTCATTGGTGCAGCACCACAACGCCATTTATTCACAGGATTCTTCAAATTCGTTACAGTTGCCATGTAACCATTCAAACCAGCTGCTAGAACATGGTAGCATATGTGTCCAAGAACCTGCAAAGGAGTTCCTGATCCAATTAATTACAGAAAAGAAATTGCAACTGATATGAAAAACACAGGAAAAGACATACATAAGCATAATCACAATCAAATTTTGATGGTAAGGAACCCCGAGCTTGATAACCAAAAAAGTGGCATATGGCATTGAATTTTTTGCCCTTGTATGTTCCTTCTTTCTGTTCAGATAAAGTGTAGTAGTCAGTTGAGATCTTGTAACAACACGATTCAAAAAAATTAACACTGTTATTTTTGTGCTGCTGTTTTTATGGAAATAAGATTGCAAATAACATTTCAACCATTACAGTCCCAAAACCTATACTTTCATTGCATCAGAAGGAAAAGAAACCCTTCTTTCTTTAAAGCTGAAAAGCAGATATATTTTGCTACCAAGATGCATATATGCATGAAATTTAGTTAGATATACTCTCTTCTAAGATTGATGCAGGATTAAAGGTCCTTGTTCCGTACCAGACGTTTGTTCATTTCTGTCTCCACGAGATGTGCTAAAAACTTCTCCGTCTCAATCTGAAAGATGGGTTAAAATAATTATATATATAGATCACATTTCTGAACTCAGTTATGGCTGAATCATATATGAGCCAAATGAATAACCCCATACCTGTGATAATTGTGCAGAGTCATCTGATTCAGGGAAAAGAAGTAGCTGCAGACACCAAAGATCCTTATTAAAAACAAGAATCGCTTACTTATTGAACTAATTCAACTTTATCTACATGAGGGTTATTAAACCTGTTTCTTGATAAAGGGTGGCAAAAATTCAAACAATGCAGATGCCCAAGGTGAAAGCTGAGAGGAAATATGGTCAGCAGAGACACCTTGCCGGAGCAATCCATGAATTTCCTGTAAAATAAATGACAAATGCCTACTTAAAATAAAAATGCAAGAAACACCAATATATGGACTCATAAAAGAGAAAGACTATACTTTCCCTCTACATTTGCTAAGGGGTTCTTTGGTTTGAGAATGGGGCCAAGGCATACAAGAAATCACATAAAAATGTTCAGCTTACCTTCAGAAGGGCAAAGATCTCAGGAATGCTTTCAATAAGCCCTTCGGGCAGTAGGATGACTCCATGGTACTTGTCTAGTCAAATAGAAGTCAAATAAGAAAAAGCAATATAATTGTTGCAAAATTGTAAATACACAATTTCACAAGACTGAAAACCTTGCTGTGCCCTTGCTTGGACAGCATCACAAATTTGCTTTGTTATGTCAAACAGAGTGAGCTTTGCGGCAGCAACTTCCTCCGCCAGAATTACCTAGAAATATATCAGAAGATAGAAATACATAACACAAATAAAATATCTGGGTACAATAGCACCATCTAAATAACCATAACAAGACATTGACCAAAAGAAACTAACCATATTAGGATGAGACTGAAGAGTGCACTCTAAAGCCACATGTGATGCCTTCCTTCCCATTAGACGAATGAAATAGTAATACTGAAAGGAAAAATGTTAAGTAAAAGTTACAAGCTATCCAGAAGATTAATTGTAAAAAAGCAACAAATAGCTTTGCCATCCAGAGTCAAAACCGACTAGCATTTTCATTTTCTTTAATCAGGGACCACAAGTATATACTAGTTATGTCTTTGAGTTGCATCTATTACCTTCTCTGCTGAAAGGGCATCAGTGCAGACATTGCTGATGAGTTGAGAATTGACCTGATAGTTGCAAAATAAATATTAGCGTGATACCTGACTTTTTTCTCTCAATAACAACATTAATTTTTCATTTATTCCTCAATAGTAATACCAAGAGAACCCAGTTCAAGATGGAGAGAATTTAATCCAATCAGAAACAAAACTTCCAGCCACAATTACATTTGAAAAGAAGAAAACATTAGCAATATATTCAAAAACTTGCATCATCATTTATAGTTGCATCAATCTTATGTTATTTTATGTACATGTTCAGGTATATTCCTAGTAAACCTAAGCAATGATTATGAGATAAGATGGTAAACAAAAAATGACCCATATGCGTATAACTACCTTACAAATAGTGTCGAAACCAACATCAGTCTCCACGAACTGGTTTTTGAGATCTCCATTTAATGTAACAGGAACTCCCACCACCTTCAACATTTAAACTTTGATTAGAATAATGTGATGCCAAGAAAAGATCGAGTAGTAGTAATCTAGGTGCTGAAGCTGCCAAAAGGCTATGGTAACAAACAGTTGCAGATGCAGACGCACACAAACACATGCATGTGTGAAAAGAAACCAATGTTTAACAAACAGGAAAAGGTACCTTTGTTTTGCACTTCGCTTCAGCAAATGTTTCTGCAAGCATAGCTGCATCCGTGTTTGATGTAACCCCTTGAAAAATAATAACCTCCTCAAGTTAGAGATAAGTTCTAGTAATAATGAGATATGGCAAAGATAATCTTGGCAAAATTGAAATAACCTCCAATAATTACAAGGCCATCCAATTCCAAGTTTTTGCATGCAGTTAATGCAGCATTCACTTGCTCAGTTGTCCTTATTTGATCCTTCGTACGGCCCAACATGTCATAACCACCTTGAAAAGAATATTGCTTTAAAGACCAATTTAATAATCAATAATAAAGAGAAAGTCTCAACACAAAAGTTCATTGAATCTACCTTGATTTTTGTATGTTGCTAAAATATCATCTGTAATCTCAAGTGTTTTCTGCGCAAAGAGCCCTTCAGAACCACCTATTGGAAGAAATGATAGCTGTTACTGTGCTGGAATTTTTACTATATTTATAATGTGCCTTCAAACTCCAACAAAGGTGTCATAAAGCATATCCTAATTTCTTTCATAAACACTGTGAAGTGTAACATCATGTTTAATGGGCAGATCGATAAGGATATAGAAAATGACACACCATAGATGTGCACCATTATTGGAGACCTTAATGCTGCTTACAATTATCATTTGGTTTTGTCTACTTTGCACATCCAGAACACTTAAAATAATTTAGATACATTTAGGTCAGTATCTTTTTATTTTTTTATTAATATTATTGTGTGCAAATCTGACATCCTAACAAAAACTCGTAGCTCTGCTTGTTGCTTGTGGTCAATCTGATATTTTATCCAAAAGGGCCCATCATGGCTAGAACAAATGACTCAGGTGAATGCATAGAGGAGAACAGGGATCAATTCCCGCTAGTGCTGAGGATCTCCCTTGAGACCCATTCAGAACATCATATGGTAGCACTAAATCCTCTTTGACCCAGGGGCTATGATTTTGCAGGTGGATCCTAGCCCCTCCAAGGGTTTGCTAAGGTGGGGCAGTACCAAAGAGGATGACTCCAGGTTCCCCTGGATTATTAAGAAGAAGGAGAAGGGAGACTGTATCCAAAAAATTGCAAACCAAGTTCCTTTTCTTTATTCCCAATTGATTGAAACCTTTCCAATACATAGATTTCAATTTATTTATAACAAAGTAATCCACTAATGTAAGTATTGATTTATCCAAAAAAAAAAACATAATAATAATCCACTAATACTTCATACATGCTCAAGTTCAACTAATTAACATTTTACTTAAAAAACTTAAAACTATCATTTGACTGTAGAACCTCTCTTCAAAGTTATATGGCATTCTACAACTGTGAGAATTTTTGCACCCATACTTCCATCTCATAATTTCCTCTGTTCTGATAATTCCATTTCGTACATCAATTTGTTCATAAAATAAAATCACAACCTCATGCTTTTATCAGATTAGAAAATGATACAAAAGAAGAAGCATGCTGTTAATAATGCTTGCCCCCATTTAGTTCCATTGCTTGCCAAATTTGAACTTAATTTGAATAAAAAAAATGAATAAAGGTTCTCCATATTAACATATTGATAATTGTAACTGCTTGAACTCGCTAAACAAGTACAAAGCATCAAACAGTCATGAAGAGAGCAGCAGTCATATAAAGCATCCATAATTTGAATGTATTGTTTCAGCATCATAGGACTCTGAAAGGGTGATTTGTGACTGTCAGAGAAACAGTAACTTTGTACATTTTAAAATGTAGAACAGTATAAGTAACAAAAGAGTGGAGCCATAAAAAATTCGGCATATATAAAACAGAAGTGTGGGTAAATTCAGCATAAAGCCATGAACACCTGGTTGGATAACAAAAACACATTTCAAAAAGGACAAGAGAGAGAACCAAAACAGTACAGGTTAGGAAAAATGATATTCACTCAATGAACATAAAACAGGAAAAAGAAGATTACCCAAAAATCCCAGCAAGACACTCTTGGGGTTGTGGACTTTAAGTGCATTGTAAAGACCCCATATTACATTGTGCCCTCCAGGAGATTGTCTCCCACAAAAAACTACCCCCACCCTGTCAAGTTTGCATACCTTCATGAATCATATAAACAAGCAAGAAAAAAAGAAAAAAAAAAACTCAAACCATGTTTTTTCTGTTATCCAAGTTCATGTAAATAAAAGAAAAGGTGCACATCTTATTGCAAATATATAAGCATGATGATTACACTTACTTAACAATAATCTAGCACAATAAATTGATCATGCACAGTACACTGAATCACCTTAAGAAAGGGCTATCATGAAGGGAAGAACTGAAATAGATCGGTGCCTAGCAATATAATAACAGATGCCATCACGTTGGCAGGCAGGACACCAACACTACTAATGTTGATAAAATACATAGGAAATGGAATTCCCTAACATTATTAATTTTGAGTACCTGATAGCAGGATGCTCAGTTATTATATGAGCATCAGGGACATTTGCAGTGGCCCGGAGGAAATGAGCCAAAGGCTGACCATAAGCGTGTGGAAAGAATCGACTGATGGTGTGAGCACCAGCTGGATCTGCAGCTGTGGTGGCATCACCAAATTCCACCCTGACAGTTGTCCCCTGCAGTTGACAAACCACTTCAACTCAAACCAGGTTCTCTTTTATATGCATTTTACAACTCAAGGTCCAAATTAAACAACCAATCAGTAAATAACTCAATAAAAGTTTAGGGTATGATTGTTTCACAGAAAACATTTCCTATTTTATGAATAGGAAATACAATAGCAACTCTACCAATTTTTATTAAAAAGGAAAAGCTTATAAAGAACGAGAAAAACAATTATTTATTAAGGGGCACTTCTCCCAGGGAAGACTTTTTCCGAGCATCTTTTTATCAGTTGTTATTCTTCTTGTTGAATATTGCTATAACAAAGGGGTTACGTTTACTGGGTGATAGAAGGTTGCCAGTTGCTAATAGCTTTTAGCAATATGTGATTGTAAGTGGCAGCAGAAGCCACTAACTAGGTGATAATGGTGGCGGTTAATAACAAAAAAATTTCTTAGAAAAAGAAGATCATTTTCCCTATTGGAAAACATTGCTATCCATGGTCCACTACTAGCATTAGCTCCCACTTACCACCACCTATGGTAAAAAGCCACCATTACACATCCTATTGTACTAAGTGCCGCAAGTCAGGCATCCTATTAAGAATTTCAGCAGCAATATTTGACAGTTGTAAAACTTTGATTGCAGCAAATCTTGATTTCACCTCCCACTACCTATTACGTTGCACTGAGTAAACGACATTCAATTAGTCTAAAATATCAGACCGTAACAGATATTAAAAAACTTCCTGAGTCGCTTCACACCTAACAGCTGTACTCAGAGACTCAGATAGCAGATCTGTTCTTTAACCAATCTACTCACAAAAAGACGAAGAACACACGCACCACTGTATTGCCACCAAGACCACAGTTAGAATATATATATGGCTCATAATGCTGTAATGTCACAACTTAAAAATCTCAATGAGATCAGATCTAAGGAAATCACATTAAAATGTAGTTGAATCAGAAGAAACAGCGCAAAATCTACGAGACAATGCCGATTTGATCGCGCAATCATTCAACATGAACAAACACCTAACGTTTCATTGGATATATATATATATATATGTATGTATGTATACGTGTGTGTGTGGAGAAAGAGAGGGAGAGAGACCTGGAGACAAGGAGGGAGCTCGGGTTGGTAAAGGGAGCGGTGTTTCTGGAGATCGGAGAGTTCTCTAGGAATGCCGAAATCAGAATCCATTGCACAAGTCTTTAGCTTTCTATCTCTGAAATTGATTCTAAGAGAGTTTTTTTGGTAATCTGTAAGTATAAGAGAGAGGATGGTAGGGTTGGTTTGGTGCGGAAGTAGGTGATGAGTACAAGTAGTAGGAGTTGAGGAGTGAGAGGGAGAAAAGAAGGGTTTATGATTTTAAGGAGGGCTTTGAACCAACCGTACCATAGAAGAAAGACCGTTTTGTTTCGGCGATATTACCAATGGTTGCGGGGTCTCGCTCCATTGACTGTGGGAATAGATGGATGTGCTCCACTACACCTGCCACCTTCGTTACCGGGGTGATTCATGACACCTACCATTGAATTTTCAGCCGCGCAACATACTTGTATTTTTTAATAATATTATCAAAAAATATACGTGCTATCAACAATTTTTTTATTATTTTCTAATCATAATTATCACAAAGGGAGAAAAAATACACTGTTACTAAAAAGTTACAAAAAAAAAATTGATAGGTATTAATTTTTATCATAGTTACAGAAAAAAAAAAAAACAAAACATTACACTGAAAAAAAAAAAAGAAACTCTAACTAGGAATCTCCGTTAACCTATATATTTTGGTCTTGGAATCTTAATTAGGTTGTTTATGGATGGATTCACTTTAGGCATTCAACATATTAACATGGTTTAATTTAAACTTTATATATCATTTTTGATATATGAAAATAGATTAAAATGAAACTATGATTTCGAATTCTATTACATTCTCTTCGTTCATTTTTGGAAGTACATTTAGAAGGCCAAACTACAATTTTATTTCAACTTGAAAAATGAATTAGATTTCACCTTTTCAAATATAGAATCATGATTATATTTCTCATTTATTATTTTAAATTATTTATTTAACCTTCAATATAATTATAATATTTAATAATTAAGGTACTATTTACAAATACTACTATATAGAAATTATATTCTACTCAAATCTTTGAACATTTCCAACAATAGATGAATTTATAATTCTAGTATTTATTCCATTTCATTTAGCTCCATCCCATTTCAATGCATCCATTTAAGCTCATTACTCAACATTAATGAATTAAACGGTTTTTAATGGTTTAAGGTTTTGAATAGAATTTCTTTTAAAAAACCTGATTATAGATGATAATTTTAATGGTAATTAGAGTTTCCAATTAAACATTAACAGAGGATCATTATCAAAAATCAAAATCACCTAACATTAAATTGCAGTACATTTCATCCTAGATGATAATGAGTGCGCCAGTATGCTTGATAGACAAGAGATAATGATGAAAGAAAATAAACAAATTATGAAGGTTGAGGCTGGGATGAAAGACAATAAAATAGAAAAGATAAATTGAGTTAGGTGGAAATGTCACTAGAGTTTAAAAATATTGATTTGGTTTAAAATTTTAAAAAATATTGCTTATCTATTATTTTCTAATAAAAGACAGTTCCATAATTCAATCCCTAATAAATTGCAAACCGTTTGATGAATCAAGCCAAAATATAAAAGAACGTTGCAGTGTAGTCTGGTTTGATTAAATTTTTAATTTCGTTCTATTCGGTTTGATTTGATGTATAATCTTACCTTTTTTTTTTTTTTCCTTACAATAAACAACCTTACTTTCAAGGAAGGGAGTTATTGAAAATAAATGTTTCTTCATGAGCAAAAGCTCCGCCAAGTTTTCGTACATCCATAATATGTGTCGGTTCTAATTTGTCTTAGAACGACCAATCATAGCTGTTAAGGTTTGCCTGATTTCTAATAGCCCTTTTTTTCTTCTCTTTTTTTGATTTTTTTGTAATTTATATTTTTACTATATTATATAATTTAAATTATTTAATATTACTTTTATTATATTGCATAATCATATATATTTAATGTTATTATTTTCTTAAATTAATAATTATAAATCAATTAAAAAAGGATGCGAACTAAGATGAAAATTTTGATGAAATTGATAGAAAATTTATTCTATAAAAATTTGAAATGTTAGAGATTTAAATAGAAAATAAATAAAATGTTAAAGAATAAAAGCAGGTAAACATTGACAATCACAAGTTCACAACTATTAATGGAGAAATTTATCCAAACGAAAGAACTTGGATCGAGTCCCTTTTATGAAGTGTTTTACCAGTTGTCGTCACAAGATAGAATAAAGTTTACGGCTAAATCAATATTTCTTTTAAAAAATTGAAACTCAACTGCAACGTGTGTTAAAATTAAGAAAAATTATGAAAACATCATAAGTATTTTAGTATTTTTGCAAATAAGTCACCCATTTTTTTTTTTTTTTTTGAAAGATGTATAACCTGTATTTTATGATTATTTGGTAATGTCAATTAAAGGACCTGCGTTAGCTTCTAAATGGTATATAATAATTAATTTCATAAAAAAATATTAACAAACATGTTTAAATAAAAGTAGATAATTAAAATGTAGAAAATAAAAAATAAATAAAAATAGATGAAGTTAAAAGGAGAGATTTAACGTGTGTTGGATGGTATACTTTCGCTTTTCAATTTTCACACATTTTAGTTTATTTGGAATATACTATTTTAGCACTATATTCTCTAACATTTATAAGTATTTACATATATTATTATTCCAAATGCATGAAAAGTGCATATATTTATTTTACAACAATCGATGGGTGAAAATTAAAAATATCAATTTGATGTATATGAGGATAAATGTATCAAATAAATCCATAAAAATGATAAAACAATTTAAGTGAGATATAATCTTTAGAGCGGTTCGTTTGAAAAGAAGTTACAAATTGAACTGTTAAATGCGGTTTTGTGCATGGTGTAAGCCATTTTGCTTATCCTAATTCATATCATGCACGCAGCAGAGTAGGTGACCTCTTTAGTTAAAAGACTATGACTTGGATTACAGGCGCTTACCGTACAGAATTGTTTGGTCAACAAACTTTACCATTTTTAGTTTATTTATTTATTGAGTATAATATAATAAGATATTCGAATATGATACATTATTAATATTTATGTCATTAGGTTACGAGGATTTTAACAATTTTATTTAACTTTGTACTTTATACGTAATACCATTTATAATACTTTTAATACTTGTTTGATTCATCATTGCAAGAGCAAAAGCAAAAGGTTTAGTGTATATTTCCATAAAATATTTCCTTTTTAACCATCCATGCATATTACACTCCGAGATGGATTTAGGATGGTAAACAAATCAAGTTAGAAAGTATTGACCAACCTAAATTTACTCAAATTTAGAATTTTAAACTCGAGCTAGACTCAAAATATCAATAAATGAGTTCATATTCAACTCGATAAAAGTTGTTTAAATTCAACATATAATACATTTAATTGATAATATTATTATTCAAATTAGTCTTGAGTTTGATTAACATTTGAGCTAAATTCGAGTTCAATTAGGCTTATAATTTAGTAAAGACAAATATCATCAAACTCAAAACTCGATTTAATAAATCACTAAGTAATAAAATAAAAATTAATTCAAACTCGAGTAGCTTGCGAATAGGTTTATTTCATCTACAGCTTTGCACATCAAGGATTAATCAAGGGGAGCGAGATATTAATTTTAATTTTTATATAGGCAAAATCATAACAACAAATTTAAAAAAAAAAAATGTTAAGATTTCTAGCATTATTTATATTTTTTTTTTTTTTCAACGTCGGAAGAGCTTAAGGTCTCCAGCCCCATCATCGACCATGGATTTGATTACAGTGGTTATATTAACATTACATTTACCCCTCAAGGCTCATGCAGCACCAATAACTTCTGAAGCTGGACTGGACCACATCGAAGATAACTACCACTATCCACCAAACAATGTAAGATCCGTGTCAATTTCCTTTACCTAACACTCATCCGCCGCAATCAAACCTCACTTGACTTCCCATTAAAATAAAAGTATCCTGGACTTCAGTTGGACTTGCTAAGGTCACTCACCTAATCTTCGGTCCGGTTTGAGCTTCTGATGACTCATACAGCAACTACAAGTCCATACCATTGCCTCAACAATATCATTTTCTAGGGTAGGTCCTAATCCACATATCTAGATGGCCAAACATATTCGTAACCTATTCTTATTATTTGAGTTTGAATTCCACAATTTATCTATACTAACTTGCAAATTCAACCAAATTCCAGTAAAAGTTAAACCCTCCTCAAATTTGAACCAAATATTAATATCAATACCATTTTAATTGAAATAAACGTTTTTATTACTTTTTTAAAGCGAAGCCTAAACGAGTTAATCACATAGATTTAAAACTAAGTTAAGTATCACTTTGATTTGATCTCGAGTTTAAAATTCTAGTGTTTGATCAAATTTTGAGTTAGAATCATATTGAAATTCTATATCAAAATTAAACTCAAATTCAATATAATATCGTCCCATTTGATTTATTTATCATCTTATGCTTTAAAAAAAAAATTATATTTATCCCATATCTAGCCCATCTATAGGAACATGTGATGGGGTATCTACCTACATACCTTATTAGACACCAACAGCCAACAAGACATGATGAGATAGGACGAAGTTGCCAATTATTTATTTAATTTCCAAGTAATTGGGAAGAACGTTCTGCACAACTCCTTGTACTAAAAATAGAATACGGTTTCATTAATGAATTGGCAACGGAAAGCATCGTTTAGCGGAACCGGATTTTGTCGTCATGTGGAATACAACTCAAAATTGTTAAATTTATACAGTTACCAAAAAGAGGCGATCCTGGCTGTAAGCTATAGCTTAGATGCTGTTAAAACGATGATACGACGAGGTGGTGCTTGTGAAGATAATTTCCTCCTTCATTCATGATGAAGCAAAATTTTCTTGGGTGATAAATATTTAAATTATCAATCTAGAAAAGCATTTTTCGTGTAGGAGATGAATGAATACTCCAGATGATATACTGGCACATAACGTTGGGAAATCCACAATATATTTTTACGCTGGTCTGGAAACATAAGGGAGAATAAGGCATGTCCCTAAATAAAAGCCTAAAAGAGCCTGGGGCCAAAAAGTTAGTCAGATCTAAGCTGCTCAATTGTAGATCGACATATATTTAAATTCTATTGCACAATCGCGAGCCAAGGCTCTAACTACTCGATCATTTTATCAAATCTTGTTCGAACTTCCTAATACTTATATCACCTAGTTGAAAAGAGAGAGTAACCACGTCCGAGTCAAGCTAAAATGTAGTACAATCACATATCAATATTATCTCAATTAAAGTCAGAATTTTCTTTTTTCAAGAAAAAACCAAGTCTAAATGTTATTAATCATGTCAAGCTCATTAAAGATTACTTCAAATTGAGCTTGAACTTGACACAATATTGACTCAACTCAAATCAAGCATGGTGTAAACCAACTTTAGAATCAACTTTACGCTTTAATACTATTTTAATTGGACTAAAAACATACTTTCAATTATGAAGAGAGCCCATAAGAACTCAAACAAATCGATTAAACTCGCTCAACATATTACCCTACCGTACTCCACCCTTTTACATGGAATCAGATATGAACTTGGTGTAGTCACAGTGCATTTCTCAAGAAAAACCAGACTGCCAAGTGAAAAATTATGTCCTGCCAATGTACTTGAAGGCTCTCCACAGGTAACCAACAAAATTTAAATACACCACCTAAGAATGGGGTCTATAAACTGATTAACTATGTCACAAATCTAATTTACTTTTCATTTCATTTTTGAGCATGAGGCTCAACTCAACGTGATCATTGAGGGTTATCATGAGAAGAACGAGGGTTCAGCACGATTGATCAGTGGACAGAAAATGCATTGAAATGAGATATAAACGATCGTTAAAGCATGCATTCATGATTCACTTTGGAAAACATAAATGTATATTTATATAATATACTGCACGTAAGAGTCAAAACAAAGCGCTCAGTCTTCTTAACAAAACGTCGAACCTACTTAGTTATTCATCAAGAAACTAAAACCGGCAAAACCGACCATGAGACCAAAACCAGATGAGAATTTATCTTGGGTTTCATCCTCGACCTTGAAGCTTTGCAGCTCCTGCTCATAAAAGATTGAACCAGAGGTGACCTGATCAACTCACTTCTTGCTCTTCTTGGAGGTCGACTTACCGGAACATTCTTTCCGGCGCTTCCCACTAACCTTGCCTCCAGATTTTTCTGGAATGACAGGGGCAGGTTGAACAGGCACATGATACCCAGGAACCAAAACAGGGAAACCAGCGGCAGGGTTTCTGAAGGACAGCAAAGTTCGATGTCAAACAGCATGAATAAAGAGCATATATCAAAATAAAGGACACTATCATGTGATCCTATTTCTGATTAGGAAAAGCTAGATAGAAAATATTACACAAAAAGCACACCAAATTGCACAAACAAAATAGATTTACGCAAGTTGTTAAAGCAATATAACGCCTCTTCCAATCATATCTTCATAAGTAATTCCATCATTAAGAAGGGTGTATTCCACGGGGATCCAAAATCCAAATTTGGGTTCAATGAAGGGTTTATCCACATGGCTTATTTTACTCACTTAACTCTACCAGGAGCTAAAATTAAGTCTAGTGTCCAAAAGTTCATGATACACATATACAGTGTCCCATGGAGTAAAGTTTTTCTCTTTCTTTCAAACAGTTTGTTGAGCTCTATACAGAAATATCAATGCATCATAGGTTGCAGAGGCATGTATTCATTCAACATTGCTCCTAGTACTAGAGCCAATCTCATTAAAAGATTGTGTATATACAAATAATAAAGCAGCAATCAAGACAGAATAGCTTTTCCATGTAGAACATGGTCAGGTCAAGTTAGAGGGAAAAGAGAGAAAAATCTTACCCAGCAAGAGCACTGCAGACTCCCGTTTGGTCGTGGTAGCACCACATGCACTGTTATTCTGCTGCAGACTAAGACGCAAGGCTTGATTCTCAGCCATAAAACACTGAAGCAACCGTCCCAGTCTTCTACATTCTGCTTCCAAATATTTGCTCTTAGTCTCAAGATCTTTTACATACATTTTCTTCCTCTCTCTTGATCTAACAGCTGCATCTCTGTTTCTCAGCTGCCTGAAATACACCAACCACCAAGATAAACATAAAAGCCATAATTCCACAATCCAAGTGGAACACAAACTAACAACGATGTCCACACCTACTTATACTCCTTACATTTCATACATAAAAGATCCTATTAGTCACAAAATCCATGTGCATGATTCAACTTCAAATGTTACCATTGGGGGCATATCATTCCTCACTAAAACAAGATGACTTCCCAAGCACCAAGTTATACTTAGACAATGCTTCATAATGAAGAGTAAATTCTTGAACAATAGATTTTGTTTGCACGATGTCCTGAAACTCAAAATATATGTTTAATTTTTTTATTTATGCCATCTTAACAAGTGATTGGCAAGTGCCCTTCATATAGCATCCAGACAGAACATTTCCTGGGATAAAGTCGATACTTCCATACTATCCACTCCGTACTATAAGGACATAAATGCCAAAAACCAATATCAGATGCATATGAATGAAATCATTCTTCATGACTTTCATTTATAAAGTACATAAAATTCTATTTGGGACTAAGGAAAAAAAGAAAGTTTCCATGCGACAACCCAGCCACACCTGCAAGATCGAGTTAAAGTGGTTTGACTATCAATTTCATTCCGTAGATAATAAATCCAATTTCTATAATACATGAAATAAAATATCAACTATTACAACCTATTCACAAAACGTGACACATCTAGTCTCTACGACATGAATTAACAAATTTGTAATTAAACGCAATTATCTTTCATGTTTAATCGACCACATACACATATGATTTGATCAAGAGACAAAAACCAAAGACAACAAAATAACACACATCAACACTCCAAGCACTTTGATTCATGATCGCGATCAAACTCCATCTCAACTCTATATTATAGTCAATAATTTGATAAATTAATCAAAAGATAACGATAAGTAGAAAATCAGTAATACCTCAAACGCTTCTTATCCTCCGGATCGTCACCGATGACACCTTCCTTCACCTTCTCATCACGATCACCTTTCTCATTCTCCATTTCACTCCTTCCACGACTCGAATCATCCGTATCGGTATCCTTATCATCGCTCGAACCATCGACAACTTCTCCCGAACCGTCAGGCGAATCAACAAGCACATCGGCCAAAAACCGATCGCAATACTCCTTATCCTCCTCAATCTTATCTTCCTGATCGTTCATTAACAAGTTCTCGATATCTTCGAACCATGACGAATTCGAATCAGGAGATAGTGAAGATAGATTCTTATTACTCTCGATCCCACTCCCGAACGGAGACGTTGTTGCCATTTCTGTTGGCGGCTCCGGTAATTCGTCCAAGAAGGTACTGAAATCGATTTGCGAGATTACATCATTCTCGAGAGGTTCTAGAAACTCCATACAAAAAATAAAGATATAATTAAATATAAAAAAAAGAACAGAGAAACAAATTCTTCTATGGACTATCTACAGAGATGAAAAAGTGGCCAGTTTCTTTGGTGAAATTTCAATCTCCAATCTCCATGGGTGATTATATTAAAATTAGGGTTAGGGTTTTCTTCGGGGGGGAAGGAATGAAAGGATATAGGAAAAGAGTGAAGGGAGAAGTTAATAAGCGCGTGAAATCTGAAGAAAGAAGTCGCCTATTCGTTACGATGCCATCACCCGACCAATAAAAAGCTGCCAACTAGGTAAGAAAAGAGATACTCCTTCGGCACGTGTATTTTTGAGAAAGATAAAATGCAATTTGCGAAAGGTAATCTCCCTGTTGTTTCCGAATAAAATTATATAAAAATTAGTAACTCTTCTTTTAAACGAGTCAGGCTCTACCGGCCCCAAAAAAAACAAGAAAATGAGTCGACGTTTACGTTGGATTTGTACAGCTTAGAAGAACCGAACAGTATAAGGATGCAAATGATAATATAATCTTTTTATATCATATTTAAAATGTATAGTATTAAATATAAATTTTTATGATTGAAAAAATTGAAAAATAACTGTTCAGAATATAGATTAAAAAAATTGGTATTGTAATTTAGGAAATCATTATAAGGTTATATTGGAATTCTTAAGATGTATTTATTTTTATTATGTGAAACAAGTGTTTTTTTTTTCTCTTATCACTAGATATATGGTATAAAATTTTTAGTTTTTATTAAATATCTTTAGGTAAATATGTTTGTACCATGAAAAAAATGGCAATCAAATGACACCTGTTTATTGATATCATTATTATAATACAAGAAAAAACAATCTAATTGAGAAGACATGGAATAATAAGAAAAGAAAAAAATTATACATTTTAGTGTCACAAAATTATGGGAAGAGTAATCCGAGCTTAAATATATGTTTATCTTTGGTATTAAAGCCTAGGGGCATTTTGGTGCTACACCTATTAATCTTTAATTAATCCTTCAAGATGTTACTTATTTATCATTTTAGTTTTCATAATATCGTCTTTAAATCTTGGCTAATATTGATTGGAATGAGATTGGGCTTCGTGTGAGTAGAAGAACCTACAAAAAATAACACTGTAAGTGAACGTCGAGGTATTGTTTGACGTGATCACTTCGATACTTAAGTTAACAATAAGTTTTGAAGAGTTAAGTCCTCGAAAGTATTTAGAAGATTTAAGTGCGCAAAATATTAAGTGGTTTACCATTGAGCAGTGGTCTTGTATTTATAAAGGAGTAGTATCGGTGGTTGGAGAGCAGTTAGTAGGTAAAAACCATTTCTACAAGTATTGGAGAGTAGGTTTGTGGCGTCCAACGTGGTCTGAAAAAGTAAGAAATGATTGTTGACTTAGTTTTTTAACCTTATCCGAAGTCTTCTAACTATTGGAGTCTTGTCACAGTTGAACCGGTCGAACTCTAGGCTTAAGTCGAAGGTAATTCGAGGTAAGGAATGAGCTTTAACAGATTGATATCAACACTTGCCCCCTTCCCCATCTCATCTGACAATTTCGTTGCCGCAGTGAAGGCAAGGAGAGTTAAAATGGGCTTCTCAATCTTGATGTCGATCTAGTTGGGCGAAAGTTCGAGCTAACGTAAAGTCGAAGTAAAGAAATCCGAGCTGACTAATGTAGGGACTAAGCAAGTGTGATGCATCAAACCAGATTGTCCTCCAGGCAAAGATGGATGAGACGAGTCCAAGGTAGGACACGAAAGGTTCAACCTCTTTAGACTAAGCAATTTGCCTTTCATCGATGATAGTAGAGCATACATTTATCGAATTAAAAGGGGTGACTCGAGGTGGATACCTCATAACTTGAGGTAGTTGTTCCGATGCAAAGTGTAGTTCCGATAGCGTATCGAGAAAGTTCTCTTGTAGAAGTTAAAGGAGCCTTAGGGAAACTTCTTATGGAAGTAGCTTTTCAAATCCTTATTGTATCGTAGCCCTTTTCAGTGCACTTAATGCAACGTAACAGGTGTCATGTCGCAACAAACAACAAACTGACATGCAACTGCATGCCTTTTTTTTTTTTTCAAATGTAACCATTCAATCAAAACTTACTCCACTTATCTATTTGCATTGCAGTATTCCAAAGAATTTGTGCTTATACAAATCTCTATAACTATCGATACGGTTTCTAAGATGGTTGGCCTATAAATACCATAATTGTGTTGAGAAGCTATTCATTTGCAATTTCTTTGTTCCAATACTGCAAACTTTATTCATCGATCTACTTCGCAAACTTTCCAACAAATTTCATTCTCCTTAATCTTCTTTAGCAACTATGTCAACTAACACAAGTGAGACACATTTGAATGCATTGAAGTTCAACATCATCGACTCTAAAACCACAAGGAATAACCCTCCTCCCGTAAGAGAGGACGAAGTCTTGTCACCAGCACAACTCAACAACTCCACCAAAATGGCAATAGAGGCATTAGATAGAGTGAGGCTCATTAATGCCATCCCTAAGGACATATATGTATATGTTCCCTTGTCACATCATAGGGATTTGTTCAAGGTGCCTTAGGTAGGCAAAGGCCCAAGCAACCGAGTAAATGGGAGCAAGGCCTCTACCCCTAACTAGATCTCAAGTAACTTTATTGATGGGCCAATCCTTGGTGGAATATACAATTGCCAAATAAGGAAGAAATGGTAGCTATGCTATTAAAGAGGCGCTTTTCGGTGTT
The DNA here is from genome assembly GCA_024138015.1 of Lumnitzera littorea. NCBI lineage: Eukaryota > Viridiplantae > Streptophyta > Magnoliopsida > Myrtales > Combretaceae > Lumnitzera > Lumnitzera littorea. Next base: position 15,479,749 of record JAMXBB010000012.1, on the reverse strand, counting down.
TGAAAAGTGTTTAGAGTTTAGGTAGCACCTTTCTCTAAGCAACTTCGAGAAGGATCTCTTCAACTTTCACCGGTGCAGTCCAGCATAGGTCCTCCTTGTAAGCCTTGTAACCAATTGTTTAGGGTTTGGTTCGTAAAATTTAGGATGATCAGGTAGGTTGTCTGATTGAATCTAAATTTTACAACAAAACTTAAAATATTAGTAGAAGAGATCCCGTGAGTTTAGATTTAGAAAAATAAATGATAAAATAATTAATTATTATAATATTAAATTATGTATATTCCTTATTATTTATTGGAAATGCTTAAAATGAGTTTCGATAATTAATGAATCAATAAAGATAAATTATATGCACACTAAAAATTATAAAATATTTAAATAATATTTAAGATATGTATTTGTGTATGAGTAAATGGGTTAAAATAATGCTAATTAATTGAAAGAAATTCATAAAAGTTAAGGAAAATCAAGAAAAATTCAAAGGAAGTGTAGAATGTTCTGGAAATAGGTGTAGCATGTTGGGAATTAAAGAAAAAATAACAACCAATAATATTAAGATAATTATAAAGTAAAAAATGAAGAGATAAAAGGCATGTAGCACTTAGAAAATTAAAGTAAAATCATAAACACTACTATAAATTCAGAAACTCTCTTTTGCATATCATTTTGGTCAATTATGAGTCTAGAAAAATTAAAGAGAAATTAGGAAGATAAGGGAAAGTATTTTTACCAAAAATTAACAAATTCTAGTGTAATTAGGGCATATAAATAGAGCCCAACTTGATGATCACTTAAGAGGGATTGCCACCATCACCTGATAGAAAATTCATTACTTAGTGGTGTCGACAATGGTAGATCTACTGCTAGTGGCTAGAGGTCCTTCAATCAATAAGTTTTAATTTTCCTTTCGAATTTGTTTAATTTACTAAAAATATCAAATATGCATAGAAAATTATGAAATTTAGTATTCTAGAATATTTTTTAGATAGATTTAGGGGAAAATATCAATTTGATAAAATTAGGCCTTAAGATATATTACTCTTAAAAAATGACTAAACTCAATTTAGTTTTTGATTTTAATTTAAATAACCTTAATAATGTAGTTTTGACCTCAAAGTTTTTGCGTAGACTACTTAAGATATATATAACAGTTTTATGAAGATTTTTTCTTAAATTTAATTTTCTAAATTTTTACTTAATTTTTAGACCCTAAAAACCATGCATAAAAGGAAATATTTTGGCTTAATTTTGCACTTTAATGTTAATTTGGTGAAAATTCTGATTTAATAGCTCATTAGGTATCTTAGGATGTTAATTGCTGATATAGTATGATATTTGTAATGTTTGAAATGTTAGATAAAAGTATTATGTAGTAAATATGTAATAGGCAAAATGGTATATTTTAAATTAATTTTGTAATTTAGAGTTAATTAGGTATAAATTCTAATTTGAGATATAATTAGACATTTTGATATGTTATTGGATGATGAAAGATGATGTCACATCTTAAAAAGGTGAAGTCATAACAGTCCCGTCGTGTGAGCCATCCTAAAATAGAAAATATTCTTACAGCTGCTATCTTAGATCTAGTTCACACCAGGCGTACTCGACTCTACCCTTTGAAGCGTCCAATTCGATACTTGTTTGATATAAACTCATGGAGTAATCCTTTGAAATAATTTGTTAAAAATAAATTTGTAATTTGATCTTATAAAAAAGTAGTAGTAAATTTCACAAGTATTTGTGACTTCACATACAGACTAAAATATTAAAAACTACTAATCCCTTTAAGGAGTCCTGTGTAGTTTTCCCAAAAAGATAAAAATTCAATACTAAGGACAATAATCAACAATCTCTTGTTGTATCTCATTCCCCGTTCCAATTTACTAGTGTTCTGGTGTTGGGTATGCACTTGTAATCTATTTGGAACCTATAAAACAAATTATAGGGAAATAAGCGATAACTTACTCAGTAAATGAGCCAAAGACAGAAGTATACATCCAGCACATCACAAGTAGGGTTTTCAACCATGTTGGTTAGAAGCAATACATATACAAATAAATGCTATTGCATGACATTATCTATTCTATCGTGAGATCAGATAAATTATGCTTACTCTAATTCGAGTTGAGGAAATTGACGTCACACATTCATAGATCAAAGCCAAATCGGGGCTTGTACAATGAAAAACACCCTCTTCCCATGATCACCTTCGAACCACAGCCCCCAACCTTGCCTTGACTTCCTCTCTTGTCACTTAGTTTGGCTAAAGGTAAGGAAAAAACCATTTCAGCTGTCTTTATCGAAGGGAGTTCATATTTGGTCCAAGAATTCTAGCCGTTACCTCTAGTGGGTTGCAATACATATCAGGTTAGATGTTAAGCCAAGTTAGAGGTGGTTTATTTTTTGGGTGATCAACCAAGCTTAAACAATCCAAGCATAATAATATCCACAGAACAATCATATCATGGAGCTTAACTCCAATCACAGCAAATCAAAACCCAATCACAAACGCTTCATATGTAAAAACAGCTAACTACAATCACAGGCTAATACATACTAAAGTCTCAAGATATTCTGAAATAATATTCTAAAATGCTATAAAATATTGATCCCACTTACTTGTATTGAAGTTCACTTTAACAAATCTGGAATGTCAAGGCTTTACTTACTCGAAAGTCTTATATATATGTATACCAAAGCTCATATTCAATTTTCATAAAATTTACGAACACGTTAAGATTTTATTTAGTATTTAGTTAAGATATTATTTATATAGTTATTCAGTAGAGCTTCGTATATATATATTTATATATATGTACACATTATATATATACATATATATTTTAAGTATTTTATTTAATCACATAGGTTATAGCAATTTACTTATTAATATATAATTTATACAGTTTTACTACTGTTTATATTATATCGTTTCGATTATATCGAAATGTATTTAATATTATCTATAGTATGTTTTTAATTACGGAAAGATTGTCATAGGATTTTTGGTTATGCGTTTATGAAGATACGATTTTTCATATAATAATGGTAAAATAAAATAGCTATGAACTAAGTTACAATTGACTAAAAAATAGATGCAATTTCAGAGGGAATTTTAGGAAATTGGCTGAAAAATCATTTTCAGTGATGGGAGTTGGGACTTAGGCCACACAGGCCGGTGCGATTGCAATGCTATTGATCTTGATCATTTTGTCTCCTTCAGAACGAGTATATGATTGACATATAATTCAATTGGTCTACTGGGAAATGAACATAATCAGTGATGTGAAATTAAGTAAAAAAAAGTCAATTCAATGAGGTAGATAATTTACACATAACGATATGGTGAAACTGAATTGGCTCTAAAAAAGTCGGTTGATATTTGAGAAGATGTATTTGATGTGTTGCTAAGTGAAAAAGGCAACGTTTTATTGCACTGCAAGTCCGAGAAGCACTCGCATTGAAATGGTGTTGTGAGATAAATTGCCAAATACATAGAAGTATATGCGATAAATATTTGTAATTCAGAATGGCTCTAAAATCTGCAGAGTCAAACATACAGGTGCACTAATGCATAACAGCTGTACATACGTGCACACTAAGCAGCTACAAGGTGGTTAAGGCAATTAATATGTGGCCGAAAATCCTTCAACTCTGTCGATATAAACTTTTGTTAAGGGGTAACATATAGTGGATAAAATGCAAATATGTCAAAACGAGCTAAGCTTAATAATAATTTGGACTTATCATTTAGATTATTGATAAGATTCAAATGATTAGTCTTGTCTTTCGAATTATTCAAAGAGTTTTGGATAAATAGCTAAGAACATGGTTCATTAAAATGGACTTTGTTAATCTTAACGTTTTTTAGCATCATACATTTAGTAGGGCCTTAAAAAGGCTATTTGGTTGCTATATATCTATCTTTAGCCCATTAATGGCTGTAAAAAGCCCAATCAGTTATCGATCACCAAATTCTAACGGACTCCATAAGCTGATAGAAAGGACAAAGCTGCATCTCTCCTGCAAGCGAATGGAGGTTACACTGCTGGCTGGAGCTGGTTCCACACAACACTTCCTTCACATGTCACCTTGTCCAATCTCAACCCTTTTCCTAGAAAAACATAAATCCCATGAAACCCAGAGCTTAAATAATCTCTCTATGCACCAAAACCCCGAACATCATGATGCCCTAAAGAAATGTACAAAGAAAAGAGATTGGAAACAGTAGACAACCAGATTTTTCCAAAATTCATGCTATTCTGTCTAATGCCAATGACAGACTTGTTAATATCATAGATACGCCAAATTATCAATTCCTACAATATCTACATAAATCTCAAGCCATATACTTTATTATATGGCGTTGGAGCTTCTTAACCTTCTTCTTCTTTCTTTTTTTCTTTTTTTCTGTCTGTGATGGTTCACGGCTTCTAAAAACTTTGTTCCCCTGGTTTACATTTCTCAGGCAGGCCAAACATCCTTTCTTTGTCCGTTAACCAAAAATTTTCCTCTCCTGTGAAACAAACTTCAAAGGAGTAGGCTAAAGAATCCAAATACCCAGTAATTCTTTTGTATTATGTTCAGTTTTCCAAACCGAAACCAACCAGATTTCTGGATCCGTGGATTGCATATTAATTTGTTCCAACCAAAAATAAAAGATTTTTGAAACCCCAAAGAGACTAATGCCGTGTTTGATTCACAGCACGGCAGATGGCCGTCATAGAATCCAATCGCAAGAAATCAAATATAAGAAGTCTACTGCTTTTATCTGGTTGGAGCAGAAAACATCATCAGGAAAATATCAGCAAAGGAAACAAAAGGACAAAAGAGTCCATGATACACTGATAACCTCAATCCTCAACTTGAAAACCCTAGTCACTAAGCCCTGCACAAACTGGCTGCCACCTGCCCATCTGGAACCTCCTTGTATCTACACTGACCGGGATTCGCTGCAACTAGGGGTGCATGCTGCCCCTGCTCGTCCAGGGAATCTAGGTTGTTATCTGAAGGTGGCTCTGTGGTTCTCCAGGTAACCTACTAGGTAAGGTAGTGTAGTGGTTGGTTGGGGCCGGGAGGGCTGTAATAGACCCTTTTATGGGTAATAGAGAAAGAAGGGTATAGCCATTCCCTCAGTTATGTAACCAACCAAACATAGCATAGAAGAAAACCCAACAACTGATTAATCTCTGGCGAGCTCCTCACTCGTCTTTTTTTTTTTTTAACAACTTCAAACTTTCTCAAGATGATGTGTAGAAGAATGATACCAGGAAAATGGCAGAACAGCAAATTTCTATCCATGTTACCATCCAGGCATGTCTAAATTTTGAACATCCTCGAGCAATTGCCTTATTAAAATACTTACAGCCAAGAGCACTTAATTTAGGAAGTGAATTTTCTCGTCATCTAACTGCAAAAACATAATCCTAGCTTTAGAATTAGCATCCAATGGATAAGCATAAAGAAATGGCAAACTAATATCAGCTTTATAAACAAGGCATTTGCTGCATGCATGCCATCCAAAAAGCACTGGGTGAGAACTCCAACAAACATATAAATAGGCCTGTAGCAACAGCGTGGCATCCAAACAAGAATTCTCAAGCACATGATATAATAGGCCTCCAAAAGGGTCTGCACACACATGCATGAGTGCCTGTGTGTGCAAGTGAGGGTGAGGTCTAAGATATTAGGAGTAATCAAGGGCAAGACAGAGTGAGAAGAGATCGAGCAAGCATATTGCAATCACAGAAGACATTCAGACACTCTTCCACTGTCTCTTCAGCTGCTGCCTTAGATCCAAAGAGCAAGAAGTAGCTCCTCCAACACTGTATCACTTTCTAGGTTACCTAATAAAGTTGCTCCTACAAAACTTCAAGCTCAAAAAGTTCCAGTGCACTGTATGGAAGAATTCCAGTATCTCTTTCTAGGTCATCAGAATTCTGCAATGCAGAATTCCAGTATCTCTTCAGCTGATGCCTTAGATCCATGAGCAAGAAGTAGCTCCTCCGGCACCATATCTCTTTCTAGGTCACCAAATAAAGTCACTCCTACAAAACTTCAAGCTCAAAAAATTCCGGTGAACTGTATTGCAGAATTCCAGTATCGATACCTAGATAAACTTTTTCTCTAATTTCCTAATCTATATGTGCAACTAACTAAGTATTTTTTACACACAAAAACTTTTTCAGGAATTCTTTAGACATTTCTTATAATCAAAGCTCCATAATCATCAAATATTATTGTAGTATCTCAATAGGTTGTGATCACTACTAACTTACTGAAAAGTGATGATGGTAAGCTGATGTCATAGCTGATGATAGGGGTAGAAGTTAACCATTATGGAAAATGTCGATGGAATATGATTTGTCTTTCAATTGAGAAAATTGTTTTCCATTAGTTATGGTTGTTAACCATCACCACTAGTGGTTGGCCACCTTTCACCAACATGTAGCTGCTAAAAGCCACTAGAGTTTACAACCTTTCAAGATTGATATAATAATATTTGACCATTCCAAAGATTTGACTATAAGAATGACGAGAAAAAATCCTGAAAAAGTTTTCAGCAAAACAAACGCACCAAGATGACCCCATAGAGCACACAAACAAAAGAATAACCTAACAAAGGATTAAGCCATTTGACATCCTATATGTGTATGATAAACTTTGAATTTATAATAAGATGATCAAAGCCTGTTCTCCATATATGGATCCAGTTGGCTCATTTTTCACAGCGCATCGCGATGGAATTATCCAATATCAAGATACCTAAAAATCCCTATAAGCAAACAACAAAATATCAGAAAAGGATAAAAGAAAGAACAAGCTGAAGTTGCAAATACATAAATTACAAGAAGTAGGCATGAAAATAATACAGCATGAACTCTGCATATGACAAAATATCACTTGAAAACTCCTGAACATTAATTTGACTAACCACACAAACCACACAATATTCCACTAAATCACCAATACAGAGAATATCCAAAAGTAGTAGCTGTGGACAAAAATTAAAAGTATGCTTGAATAACATAAATGGGTCCATATGCCCAACCATTAGCTGATATATTACACTACAAAGCCCAAATAGTGACTATTCAAAAATAAAAGGCCATCCTTAATAGGATTTTGCCATAGGAAACAAGGAGGACAACATCGTAGCTTCAAAAAATTAAAGAGAGACCAAGAGCAGAAACAGGGAGCATACGGAGAAAGATTTACCCAATCATTCTTGCTAGATAAGCTCTGTCATGACTATCCCAAACCCAGAGTGCCTCTTTGTTAGACACTGCCAACAGGCACCCAATTTGGTTTCCCCCAAGATGGGAAAAACAGGCAAAGCCAAAAGATGGTTATTCTTTATCAGGCACCCGATTTGGTTTACCCCAAGATGGGAAGAATCAGCAGAGCCAAAAGATGATTATTATTTATCATTTCCCATGCTTTTTTCGCAAATAATATATCTTTTTTGGGTAGAACTAAAGAATATAGAATGACTCTGCTTTATGCATTTTTCTTCAAGGACCAACTGATCAAGGTACAACTCAAACATATATCCTCCACTATTACACTCCAAAATTCGCCTTCACATGCTACCCCTCCAACCCCAACCTCTTCAGAACTCCCATAGTATGCAGCAACATTCATCTACAGTGGAATTATGCATGCATAAATTCATAGACCAAAATCCATCCAATAATTTCAGAAACTCTGACAGTGTTCAATGGTAAATACTCATGGTTTGATATGCATCTTACTACACAATTTAATCACCAGCACCAGAACTTCGAGGGAGACACATCACGGGAAATGTCTATACATCCACCAAAGACATATGTTAAGAACATGTATGGAGTATAAGTTTTTGAATTTCCCGGTCATCACAGACTTTGAAAATAAGAATACTTAAGGAAAAAGACATCAAAGACTTTCTCATAGTACTGACATCATAGATCATTATAAAAACCAATCAAACGTCAAGCATTAAGAAACTCACATAATAATAAAGCATGTAATATCCATGGTAAATTAACTCCACCGTCTACCCGACACAGATACTCATACTCCGTAATGATAAAGTTCAAGTTCAACTAACAAGACCCCCTAAAACCAAATAACACAAGAAAGAAAACACGAACATAGCATCCTAGTAAATTATTACCATCCATCAGAATCATGGACATCGCGACATCACTGCTTTTCCTCTCTTTCTCTGTTCCACTGCTCAATCCTAGCTCTCCTTTCTTCACTCCCTTCTCGCACCGGACTCCTACTCCTCCTTGGGCTCCCATACCTCCTTCTTCCACCACCATCTCTCTCATACCTATCGCCACCACTCCTATAGTAATCATCCTTTCCTCTCCGTCCTCCATAACCTCGGTCCCTCTCCCAATCCCTATCCCCTCTATCTCTATCCCTATAATCCTTTTCCCTCCTATATCCCCTCGGGCTAATGCTCCGGCTTCGGCTCCGCCTCCTACTAGCATACCCTCTACCAAACCTCCCAAACAGCTTCCTCCTCAACTCTCTCCCAATCATTTTCACGTGCATAAAATTACAATAACCTCCTCTATTACAATTATTTTCCTCATACTGCCTACACGTAGCTTCTCGAAAATCCGTGACTGGCGAAAAGTCTGCAATTATCGGCCTACCGGAATAAAACCTCCCTTGCAACGCCTGAACCGCGGCGGCAGCTTGATCCTCCTCTCTGAATTGAACATATACATTTCCAATCATGTGATCGGCGAGGTTATCACATACATTTAGGGATTCGATCTCTCCGAATTTGGAGAGCTCTTCGAAAATGTCTTCATAGAAGTCCTCGAAATGGGATTGGATCGTTTGAGGATCGATTGGTTGACCCTGGGCGTCGACTCCTGGGGTTATCATGTCAGGACGTTGGTACATGTTGGAGAGAAGTAGAGTTGGAGAAATTGTGGGGCGGTTGTGGAGACGAGAGCAGCGGTCGCCATGACGGCACGCACCGATCTTGAAGTAGAAGGGGCAGTTCACGCGGTCCTTCTCGGTGCCGAAGATTGAAGCTAAGTGCTCCGCCATCGGGGAGTTAGGGTTAGGGTTAGGGTTTGCGGGTTACTGGAAGAAAGGTGAGGAGATGAGAGTTTAGGGTTTTAAGGGGCAAGTTGGGGATTTTGTCGAGGCTGGAGACGAAGTTTGGACTTTGGACTGTTCCGAATCCAGCGTGGTCGGTTCGGACCGGAACGTCATTTGATTTGTTGATCAAACTTAACTTATGGTGATCGGTGATACAATTTTTCAGGAAAAAAAATGTTTAAACTAAAAACACCCGCAAAATGAAATAAAATAAAGACACATTAATTTTTTTACTTGAAAAATTAAAGTAATATTCTAAATAACCTATTGAAAAGATGGTAATTTAATATATTTTGCATAAATAACAATGATATGAGACAGTTGTTGAAAGCAAAAAAAAAAAAAAAACTTATTTGCACTTTCAAATATTAATTGCACACTTTATGAAGATCAAGTTTATGAAAATATTAAGAACTTTTTTATTTAACATTTTAATAAGTGTCTTCAAATCATTCATTAACATTTTCTAAATAATAACGTGGCATGTATTTAAAAAAAGAAGAAGAAGAAAAGGCCATGTATCATCAAAGAAAATTGTGCATGTAAACAAATATATTGATTCGATGAAGATTTTCATAATGTAATTTTGAAAGTTTTATAAAAGCAGTTGATAGTATTTATTATTGGATATTGGAACTTGTATGGACCCTACTTAGTGAATTAGCTTTTGAGATTAATATTAGATATCACATGTAAATGGCAGAACTAAATGGTATATTTCAATTCTAAATTTTTCAAATTTTACTCCCACAAAGTAAACTAAAAAGTAAGAAGTATGACATAGGTAACATTGGTTATACGTAAAATTAAATGTAGCGACTATTTATTTTTTATTAAAAAGAAATTCTATATCAAAATGAACTGTCTTTATTTTCATCTTCCTAATTTACCCTAACTTACAAATCAATAATTAAGATTCTTTTAATTCTTAATTTATCTCACAATATCACTATATAATCATCCTTTTTTTTTTTTTCAATCATAACTATTGATTACACTTTACAGGATGCAAATAAAGTGATGAAACGAAAAGAAGATAAATCATGATAGATAAAGATGATCTAAATCCAATTTTACATATGACATGTTTTATTTATTTTTAGTTCAAGGTATGATCTCTTATCCATCAATAGAGCTAATTTGAAAAATATATATCGTATGTCTCATGCTAAAGGTTGTAACTATAAGGTATCTTGTATCACATGTAGGATGTACTATAATATATGTTCAATAACATATTATTACTAGATATAGTTGAAAATTTTGTATATAACAAGTATTTTGCTAACCAAACCTATATAATGTACACATGATTCATTTAATTGGAGAATGGATTGATGTTGGAGTTATACTATAGAGGCTAGTAATTAGGGTTGATAATTTGAAACCCAGACATGATGGATTCCAACAGCATAACTTGTTAGGTTACAATAACAAAAATAGTGAGTATGGTAAAAAGCACAACACTATTGAAGCAGGTTAGTGTATTAAAAAATTTAACATGAAACACATATAGGTCAGAGCCATTGAAACACAATTAAATTCGTGTTCGGGTTTGGATCAAGTTTTCAAACCCAAACATAGGATGCAAAATACATCATATATTCTTCTGTATTTGCATTTTATTGTATAAATTATTTCTTTTAAAATTAAATATCTCAATTAAAGATATGGGATATTTTTAGTTATATATTCTTTTTACTGCATCATAGTTTAAATGGGTGAAAAATTACGAATTCATATGTATATTTTTTTACTTTCTCCCTTGATATTTTAACAAAAAATGTAATAAATTTAGAAAATCAACACAAATAATAATATTAATATCCATTTAATATATGATTCTACTTAATATAGTGATATCATATAACTTAAATTTTTGAATTATATTTAGTAAGATTTTACTTCACTAAAAACTTTTGTTTGAGTTGTAAATTTTTTTTTTAGGTATGAAAATACTATATCAATTATCTCTATAAAATTTAAATATCATTATTATTATTTTCTCTTTATACTTATATATATTCTATAGATTTAATTATAACTTTTTAATTGATATCAAATTTAAGATAAATAAAACATGATATGATAATACGAATTGTCAGCTCCAATATAAACTTATCTAACTCGAACTCATAAGTTTTCATATACGATTAATAAACGAATCATATTAAGGGTTTAGATTTTTTAAATATGAATCTATTTAAATACAAAAACGAAATACGATAAAATAACACGGATTGTCAACTCTATTAGTAATATTGGGTATAAAACCAATGGCTCATTTTCTTCTAATGATATTATCATGGGTAATAATATTACTATATTCCAAAAGGTGAATAAAAAATTTAATATTTCATAAGTTTCATTAATTACAGATTTTATGGTAGCTTTTAAACATCATAAAATAGTTTTCAATTTCAAATATCGAGAACCTATAGTCCTGATTTTTATAGCATAAAGCCTCATGCAAAATTCATTCCAGACCCCAGTACCCCTAGTTCACAAGAATGGATACGATTTGATTTAGTTGATGATGTTCAAAATTGAATCAAATCATGAATGTAACGTCAAATTGAACCTAGATTGTTTAGTTTAATGCATGTTACAGTTAAGTTTTTGTCGACTTTTACAGTAAAAATTTTGATTTAGTGCATGGCCTAAATCAAACTGTAAGGAATATTTAATTCGGTTTGGCCATGTGAAGCAAACCATGAATGGCGAACCTAATCTTAAACCAATCATGAAATCGGCCAACTGATAAAAATACCAAAGTTTTGATTCGATTTTATTTGGTTGATGGCTTGGTTTATTTTTTTGTAGGCACTATAATAGTTGATATAAGTTTCGTTTTGATTTTTTATTTTTATTTATATTTTATCTGTATCTAATCCATAACTGTTTGAAATTTGATAAAAACTATTTTATCTACATCTTATATAATTTTATTTCATAATTATGATGAAAATACTAATTATAGTACGAGAATTGAAAAGTGAAAATTTATGTATTTTTAAAAGAAAAAATAAAAAATATATATACATATATTTTATATATTGGATAAGGATATTTGAATTAGTATTTATATAAAATGAATAAAGTAAATTATAGATATATTCAAATTTATAGGGAAGATTTCTTAGATATTTAATTTTTAAAATAGGGATATATATATATATAATTATATTTCCATCTATTAAAAAGACACCAAAAAGATGAACCAAATAGATTTGCAGCTAATTTGTTCATACGTATAAGCTCCCATGAAGAAAATTTGATGAGGCATTTAGAAATTTCTAAAGCTAAAAGAAATAAAAATAAAAAGATTATAAAAAAGCAAGTGAAAGGACAGTTAAACAACCGCAATGGTAATTCGTTTTGGGAGATTATTGGATAAATATGAAGTCAGTAAAATGTGGTATAAACATATGGATTTTGATATAAATGTGCAGATTCTGCTAATGATAATATGTACTGGAATATGCATGTTTGTGCCACATTTATAACTGTGACTTCACAGCATGTGACTTTACGTAGTAATAAGATCATGATTGTTGTATTGTTTTTGCACTTATACTTTTCATCTTAATTATGTTTTATCTTTCAAATTTATGTTTTTATGAAATAATTTGATATGGTAATGCGTTCTTCAATATGAGCATCTACAAGGGAAAAAAAAAAATGAAGAAAGAAAGAAAAAGAAAGACTGTGTGCGCCGAGGATGTTTAGATGGGAAACTAAATAATTCAGAAAATTGCGGTATTAATATAATTCAAAAAGTTTTTTGAGCTGATGAGATTAGTTTGCCTCGTTCATCAATATTAATAATATTAAGACAAAATTTCACTAATCCAAAATATCATACTCATTTATATCATGCTATCCACATTTTGTCATATATGAAGAATATCTGATCTAAATATTATTATACACATCTTTCTCAATATACAGCAACACCTTATTAATGGGGACATGAATTAAGGATAATGAAATTTCATCCATTAAAATGTCCAAGAATTAACCTTGCAATAAGTACAAATGCAATACAGTTTAAGACACTCTACTGAGAACAATATTTATATAGATTGAATACGAAAAGTATAAGATAATTATTATTTCTTTTTCCAACTTAGGATAATCAAATTTAAAATGACCCTTTATTTCATTCAACACATGTAATTAGCTAAAATATTGTTGGTTCGCGTCCATTTTTTCCTTCCACCAATTAGGCGATTGTAAACCAATTCAGTAGAGATGGTATCATGTTAAGCCTCTTATCAAATTGAAATCGGATTAAGCTTGAAATTTCAAATTCGAACCTAAACTTAGACTAATAGCCTAAACTTAACTCAATTAATCTATTGAAACTGGTGATTGGATTGAAGGCGGTCATCGAAGTCGCAAATTAAGTTAAGACGCAAAAATTGATTCCTATAATGAAATATTGATTTCACTCAGGACGCTATATATATAACATTGATTTCACTTACGACACTATATATAACTATATATATAATGCGTATAAGCTTATAGCTAAATACATAAAAAATATTCACAGTTAAAAATATATTACTAATAGTAATACTATCTCCTTTTTTTGTTTTTTTTTTTCAAGCGCTCCATTGAATGCAAGTAGCCGTCGACTCTTTTCTTCCATATATTTTCTTCAACTACCTAATATAATCAATGTTTAACATTTTCTTCAACATTTATGTCAAGAAAGATTTGATTGGTGCTGAAATTTGAAAAAGTGACTGGCATGGAGCAAATTATATGGTGAAGAAAATTTATTGAAGACGAAGACTGGCAAGTACTTACATTTAACTAAAATAGATAATGCCATGAAAGAAATGGTAACTTGGTTAGCAATACTCGTTTATCTATAAATATTTTCATATATTAGACCACAACTTCATATGCTCTATTCTATGATGCCTATATTAAAATGACCGTTTGCATCAAAATAGTTACCTTCTTCATCCCTCTTTAATCTTGAGTTTCATATTCAATTTGGTTTCACTCACTTGTTTTAGTAGCTTTAAATTTTTAAGAATATGACATAATAATAGTAATTGTAATACAATTTATAAAACTACTAGTTAGTGTGTGCGTACACGTATGCACACGCGTATTTTGTTTTTACATTTTAGTTATTTTGTTATACTACTTTATAATTACTTTTAAGTAAGGATATTAGTAATATCTTGTTTACTTTTAGCATTGTGATATCTCGTAACAACAACAGTATTTTTGTGTATATATATGTCACCAAATTAATGAATGAACAAGTTTTGTGCTACTTTACATTAATTAAGTGTTGATAGGATTTAAACCAGATGCAAGACTCCCGCATATCAAGAGTACCTTGCAGCAGTATGATGGACAATTTTCTTTGCTGATTAAGGAGAGGTATCTAGATGAGCTTCAGTTCTTGACAGACGATGAACACTTGAATAGATTCATATCCCTTGTAGAAACTGCTGTTGACTTTGATCAACTTGAAAATGGAGAGTACATGATTTCACCTGGCTATAGTGCTGACCTGGCTGACTTGAAAGATAAGCTAGCTTCTCTGGAGCAGCAGATTCACAATTTGCACAAGCAGATTGCTGATGATCTTGATCTACCCATGGATAAAGCATTGAAGCTAGATAAAGGCACACAGTTTGGACATGTATTTAGAATAACAAAGAAGGAAGAACCAAAAATAAGGAAAAAACTCACCACACAATTTATTGTCCTAGAAACACGGAAGGATGGAGTGAAATTTACCAACACAAAGCTCAAAAAATTAGGTGATCAATATCAAAAGATTATTGAAGAGTACGAAAATTGCCAGAAGTCTTTGGTCAATAAAGTAGTTGAGACAACAGCAACCTTCTCTGAGGTTTTCGAATGTCTGGCTGCGATGCTTTCTGAGTTGGATGTCCTGCTCAGTTTTGCTGATCTAGCTTCAAGCTGTCCTACTCCATATACACTCAAGACTGGGTTAATTTCATTCCAAATGATTGTAACCTGGTTAGAGGAAAAAGTTGGTTCCAGATTATCACAGGATCAAACATGGGTGGGAAATCCACCTATATTAGGCAGGTAGGCGTGAACATCCCGATGGCTCAAGTTGGCTGTTTTGTTCCTTGTGATAATGCTAGCATATCTATCCGAGATTGTATTTTTGCCCGTGTGGGTGCAGGTGATTGTCAACTTCGTGGGGTCTCTACCTTCATGCAAGAAATGCTTGAAACTGCATCAATTTTGAAAGGAGCCACTGATAAGTCGTTGATAATCATTGATGAGTTAGGTCGTGGAACTTCAACTTATGATGGGTTTGGTTTAGCTTGAGCCATATGAGAGTACCTTGTTGAAGTGATCAAAGCACCTACTCTATTCGCAACCCACTTTCATGAACTGACTGCATTAGCTCATGAAACCCAAGAAAAGCAGAATGTGGGGGTGGCAAACTATCATGTTAGTGCGCATATTGACTCGTCAAATCGAAAGCTAACCATACTTTACAAGGTGGAACCAGGGGCTTGTGATCAAAGTTTTGGTATTCATGTTGCAGAATTCGCTAATTTTCCTGAAAGTGTTGTTGCCCTTGCAAGAGAAAAGGCTGCAGAACTGGAAGATTTCTCACCTGCTACGATTATTTCAAGCAACACATCTGGAAAGGAGGAACTGAAACGGAAGAGAGAGTTTGACGAAGATGACATGTCCAGAGGAACTGCTCGGGCTAGGCAATTCTTGAGGGCTTTCGCCGATTTGCCTTTAGAGTCAATGGACTTGAAGGAGGCTCTTCAAGGGGTAGCTAAGATGAAAAATGACTTGGAGAAAGATGCAGTAAACTCCAGGTGGCTTCAGCAGTTTCTGTAGGAAGTATTTAGCAAAATGAAAGTTCAAATGTGACAGCTGTAAGTATCTTTTTTGGATAGACATCAGTGTTCTGTAGAACTTTTGCTAGTTGTTGGCTGATCAGCTGGCAAGTAAGAAAATGTCTTATTTTGCGGGTCTATGTAGTGCTCTTCTGCAATTTATGGGAAGTGCGCAATTATCATGGTGTATTGTCCAGGGGAATATTTCGTTGCAGGGAATTTTGGGTCTTGATTCATCATAAGGGAAAAAAGAATAGGGTAGAAAAAACTGAAATTTGAGTTATAAGGTGTATTTTGGCTGTTTTTGTGCCCTCAGTTAGTAAAAAAAAAAAAAAAAAAAAAAACCAGATGCAAAAATACAAAAGGAGAAAACAAGGAATGAATGAGTGGACTCCTAAAAACCGATATGAAACCAGGAGCCCTTTAGCCTGTCCCAATTATCCCCTCGGAGGGCTTGTGGCAAAGTGAATTGAGCCAAATCCATGTCTGATATATACAACTCTATTGGCTCTTTTGGTATAGAATAAAATAAGGTTGGTGTAGAATTACAATTTTTCAGGAATGGAATAGAGAAAGCTATTCCTTATAGTTATTATAAGGTCCTATTAACAAATATGAAAATATGTAGTAGAAAAATTAAAGATTAAATATTTTCTTGATCATTCTTTATATGGTGAAGTATTACATTACCATCTTAATATTTATAATGGATATCTCGATTTGATTCACAGCAATTAATATTAATTCTTCTTAGAGAAAGATATTGAAGTATTCACAAGCTACTTGAATAGCGCATCTGGTCAAATTTGAACTCCACAATATTTAGGCTTTAAATTAGCTAGCTTATGAGTTTAATTCAAATCAAATGAATTTCAAATATCATTAGAACGAGTTTGTATAGCAATATTTTTTTAATAAAATAAAAAATATTTATATAGAAAAATTGAACATGAAACAATAAACTAATTTGAGATGGAATTTGTTAAAAATTGCTTTAAGTGCAGCTCACATCCGTAATTTCAAACTCTATCGAGTTTGAATAGACTCAACTTTAAACTTAGCACAATATTATTTTAATTGAATTCATTTACAACTTTACCTATAACAATAGAATAACTTAAGCACAGTATTATTTTAATTGAATTCATTTACAACTTTCGTCATAGATTAAGCTAAGACGCTAAAACATGGTCGATGCAGATTTTCGATCAATTATAAGGGAAAAAGAAACATCCCTTCAGCAAAATCCCTGGAATTTATGGGTTCACCAAAATAAGCTTTGGAATTTGTCGCATGGAGTTGATATGAAAAAATTAAACCCCAGTTACTGTTTTTCATTTAGAAGTGTGTTATTTCACGAACATTTTTTACCAATTTATTATAATTAAAATATTATAGTTTTTAAATATTATCCTAATAGAATTAAGATATTATAGATATTAATAGCTTGCAACTGTAACAGATGATGAAACAACACCGCGATGACGCATCTTTAATTATGACCATCAATAACCAAACCATTGAAAATACTAATCGAAAATAAAAAATAACTCCCTCCTCAAATAAAGAACATAACATAACTGCCTAAAAATTGAACGTAACCTCCCCCTATTAGCTACTACTAGAAATCATTCATAATCAATCTCTTAAAATCCACTAGTCTCCAGAAATATTAAGCGATTCAAAGGCTTCAATTCCAATCCATATAAAAAAATAACCCATAAGATATTTCCCATGAAGACGAACATCACCCTAAATTTACGATAAAAATTTTAATAAGTGTTATATGTCACCTGTTATATACACCTAAAGCATTCTCTCTTCCTAAACATCCTCAATAATGTAATCCATTTGACCGGAAACATAGGAAGTTCAAAACTACTGAGAATTCTTTTAATCATCTGGCATAACAGGATCAGGGCAATTTTACACGAAGTAACTTCTCGTACACCAAGAACTAATTAGATCCTGTGAGACGGCATATAACCAGGATGAAACAGCTTCAGCAAATTATTTTTATCTTCCATGAATCCAAAGATATGGTTTACAACACTAGCCAAAGGACGAAAGATATTACTGTCCTGACAAAAGATAAGTGTCAGCAATATCTCAATTGTCCAAGTATGCCATTCCAATGGATATGAAGATCGTCATCCCAACCATATAACACAATCACACGGATAAAAAGGCTCCCTTAAGAGAATATATTGCACAAATACTAAGTGCTAAAAACTGTAAAGGATACAACATTACCCTCGAGAGGAATTTGACTTTGCAAATAAAAGGCAGAGTTACTGCATTGCGCGTCAGATGACTGCACTACTAAACAGCAAGGACAATTACTGCTCGTGAAGAGATCAAATCAACTAGGCAATATGCAGCCATATAGTTAAAGCTTCATCGTAAAGCAAATAGGGAGTGCAATCATCTACTTGCTTGCACTACTGGCCAAAATAGGTAAAGTCTACTCTCTTCCACTATCTTCATCAGCTTCCCCCGCAATGACTGTAAAGTTATATTCTTGGTCACAGCCCAGATATGAATCGCACATGAAATACACAGTATATGTCTTCTTTCCAGGCTCTGCAGGTGCAGTAAAATCAAGCTTCACTTTTGACTTCCTCTGTAAAGAGACCCTCTTAATGGCAAGTAGCTGGTTAGTTTTGGTATCACCAACAACAAGCCACCAACCTTCTTCTTTTGCTTTGGGATACCTTGGAGCATCAACAGGACCAACCTCTGTCCGCCCCTCCATATCCCTCTCCAACATTACTTGCAAGGTAATATCACCCCCAGCAGTGATACTATCTCCATCAAGCACCTCATAACTCAGATCAATGTTGGGAAAACGATTGCAGAACTTTGCAATGTCAAGCAACTGAGAATCTGACATCTGTAGCAGCTCCCGCCTCTCATCATCCTCCATCTCCACCAAGTCAAAAACTGTCTCTATGCTCTTGTCAGGATTCTCCATACATTTCTTGGCCAACTCTTTTGTGAAATGTGGGAGCTGTAGCAGCATTGGGTCACGTTCCCACATGCCCTGTGTCACCATCTGGCTCAATTCCATAGCAAGAAGAGCAAGACTAAGCCAACCGTTGCTTGATATAACATCAACCATTGCCTGAAGCAATCTGCTCGCTGAGAGAAGAACCTCACGCTGATCTAATGCCAAATTGCCACCCACATGCTGCCTTGAAAAGTGTGCTTGTAGTAATGCATTTGCTTTAACATGTGGGTCTGTATATTTGGAATTTTCAAAAGAAAACCTCTGGTGATTGATTAATTTCCGTAATGCTTCCTCTTCCCCAGGTCGAATTGGCAATTCAGCATACTCTGAAGCAGATGCCAGAATCTCTAGGAGACCCTTCATTTTTGTCTTGGAGGTCAAGGATGTACTAAAACGTTCTATGGTGGTGTAACTGATATAATAATATGAGGCAATCATACCAAGATTCAACGGAGCCAAATCCATATCATCCTCAATTGCAACACACTTGCTAGCTTCCAAGTCACTCAAGGTATTCTCTACAAGCTCAGACAGGTGATCCGAAAGATGCCTGTGACTAACTCCCTGTAGATTGTAGTAGTTTGGATTTTGAGCAAGCCGCCTATACATGAAAGTCCAAGTCAAATAATCCACAGCATCCTGCTTGTTCTCAATGACTCCACTTACAACTTCTGCATTAAAATTATCATGGAGGAAGTGCTGCAAATGGCTCTCTACAGGGAAAGCTTCATACAAGAACTTCTTGTAGTATTCTTTGCGTGGTGCATGGCAAAGGATAACACATCTTCCTGAATTGTCTATTAAAGGGCGGCTGGCATGACCCATCATCTGCAGCAGGTCTGTCACAGGGTAATCAGTATGAGCATTCTCCCTCCCATCATAGTACTGCGTTCCCATTACTACTACCAAGTAAGCTGACAAAGGCAACCCCCAACACATAGAACTGCTCATCACACACACTTGAATCCGTCCAGCTTCAAATAGATTTATTACCACTTCTTGATCAACACTGGATAAGCCCTCATGTAAATAGCCCACTCCTTGACTTAGAGTATCCCTCAACACTTCTTCATTGACCATGTGGATGAAAGGTTCCAACTCCTTTGGGGACTTCAAGAATAAGGGATTCTCTCCACTGTCTGCACTGGAGTAAGTCGCTAAATCTACAGCAGTAAGTCGAACGTGCTTCCTTGTGGGAACAAACACAAGAGCCGGCTTGGAGTTCTTCGCATGCTGAACAATTGCAGTGTAAGTTGGCTTAGTCATTGCTTGCATCCTAGCTTCATAATTAGCTATATCCACTCCCTGTATGTGAATTTCCAGTGGTGCAGGACGGACATTTGGGGGAAAGTTGAAAAGCCCATGAGAGGTAGCACCGATCCATTCACCAAGATCCTTTGCATTAGCAAGTGATGTTGACAGAGCCACAATACGGATCTTGTTCTCAGTTTGACTAGAAATGTACCTCATCCTAGAGACCACCACCTCCAACACAGGACCACCTTGGCCCCCGATCAAATGTTGTTCATCAATAATAAAAAGACTAACTTGTTGAACATGCTTTCTTTGTTTCCATCGCCGAGATAATGCATCCCATTTCTCAGGAGTACCAATGATGATCTGACCTTTCTCAAGCGCCTTCAGATCGGTTGCTGTTTCACCAGTCAGCTCAACTACCTTTAACCCCAGACCATCCTTGCCAAACTTCTTACTCCAGTCTCTGAACCGTTCCTTGGCAAGAGGTTCTAACGGTGCAATATAAACAACACGCATTGTACTGTCTGGTCCCTTTTGATGATTTCTCAATACAGCAAACTCAGCACAAATGGTCTTCCCACTCCCAGTTGGGGCAGCAACTAGAACATTGTCATCTGTATTGTACAAGATATTGAAGACCTGAGTCTGCACAGGATTAAAATGCTTGAAATCCATATAAAGGGCTTCATATGAAGGATTCCTTAGTGCTGTCACAGGCAATGGCTGAAGATCCAGAAGCTCTGTTGGTGGAGGATACTTTTCGGGTAAAATGAGATGCCTGAAAGAAACAGGTAAAACAGTTTGCGATTTCAGCCACCTGTCTGACACAACACGAATGAAGTACTGAGGTGGCACTGGTTCATATATTGGCACAGTAAAATTCAGAACGTGATCTTCGTCAATGTACTGCTTTTTCAACATGAAATATTCATGATGGAGGATGTATTCACCATCATTGTCCTCCACAATCACCCAAAAAGGCTCCACATATCCATGAATTTTGTCCTCCCACTGGAAATCTGGTGTGATAGTGAGCTCTATCCTAAGAATAGAACGTGTTATTGGCTGAACATGTGCAGCAAGATTTAACTTCGGGAATTGATGAATGAACTTATGCAGCGTTCTTCCTAACTTAGGGGCACGAATGAGTTCTCCTAACTCCTGAGAAGAAAGGTCATAGTATCGTTCCCAAGCTAAATCTTTCTTCTCCAGCTTCATCAGAATTTCATTAGGGATTCCAGTGAATTGCCGAAGGGGTGTCTGGACACTCCACATCCTCTTGTTGACCATCTTGCATAGATTCAAAGCCTTTTCAGTCAACTGTGCCCAACCTCTTTTTAATGCAATCTCAAAAAGAGCTCGTAGAAGACGTCCTGCACTCTAAATAAGAAGTAAAATGAGGTTAGAAAAACATTAATAGCTAAAGATGGTCTAGAAAGATGGATGAAAAACTAAGCTAAGCTAGAAGTGAAGGAACCAGACCAAACTGTAAATAGGGAAACAGTACAATGTGAAATAATTTCAACTTATATTATTATTTGGCAAGTAATTTAAGTCATTATTTAGGAAGCAAAATTCTCAATTGAGGCACTTCACAAAGTTTTGCAGACAAAGTGATTTTGTTAATTAAGAGACCTTTTTAAGAGGATAATGATTGTGATTTCCTAGGGTAAATTGCTACAAAAAGAAGTATCACATAAATCATGTAAAATCTCTAAAATCCATATTCAGGCAAAGAACCCATACATGCACAAAACCACCTTAAGGTAAGAAAAAAGGAAATTTTAAGTACAAATCAAGCAGAGATTAGTGAATTAAGTACTAGCAAAATATGAAGAATATCTTATCTAAATCTCAGTAGAAGACGCTTGTCACAACTTGCATGATTCTCATTGATATGTTTAGGGTGGTTTCTAGACAGAAACCAAATACATAAAGTTCTCTCCATTTGAAGAGAAGAACAGTGTCAGAATAGGATAACAATATCTCCACAAGTGTGATTTTCAAACAAATTAAAGGAACTTTTTTAACTTTCAACTGAAGCAAGATTAAAACAAGAATTCAAGCAACAAAGATAAAACAGAACAAACCTGGGTTATGAACACCATGTCAGATGTTAGAGACAGCCCTTCAAGCTTCAATTGTGAAATATAAGCTTGGAGTAAAACATTGATCTTGGCACTAGGTTCCTCAAGACTCTCCTTCACTGGTATTGGAACACGATCCAAAAGCTTCGTTAGCTCCATCTTCTCATCTTGCCTCACTGTTACATATTTAAACTCTTCACTAAGTGAAAAGAGTCTGCACAGCTCAATATCACCCATGGTCGGCTTCAAGTGCTCATTATAGGTGGATATAGTCCCATGAGTTAGGTAGTAATAGCTAGCTATGCGACCTAAGTCAGTAACCTGGAAGTATCCACTTTTTCTGTCATATTTAACCAGGTTGTTTTTGTCCAAGATGGTTGCAGCAGTATGAATCTGCCATTCAGGGAAAGGAATTAATAAGTACCACAGGATATTTCAAAGGAAAGAATGCACATGCATGTATAGATATGCACAATCAAAAGAAAAACCACATATATGACTAATGTCACTCCAACAACAAATGAGGACACACATCATACAAATTGGCATCGTGGGGAAAACATGTTTTACTAAAATCAAGACCTTCACAAGGAGCACAAGAAGCAGAGAGAGATGTCAAATAAACTACACATGATGGATAATGACATATCACAAACTACCTCAGATTTCTCATCTCTCAGATCACGAAAAACAAATACACAACTATCAGAACCTCAGTACAGAACCATAAGCCAAAGGAAGCACAGATAATCCTAAAAATTCACAAATGTATCCTTCAGTTTCCATTGTTTAGCACTCGTATGATTTTAGAGTAGCACCCTGGATGAATCCAATAAATGTACATCTAACAGCACAAGACAAGTAACTCCATGTTAAAAGCTCTCTTACTGCAAAAATAAAAATATAACAAACAATTGAACAACCCACTTAAAACCATATACAGAATTTACCCAATAGTTGCAGGCCTCCAAATTCAAACCAGGAGGAGTTTAAATCAAATGGCATCATAAGTAAATCATAGCAACATCTTGAGGTGCGGTGATACCAATTTGTTACGTATGATTCTAGTAGATCTTGCCAACAGCAATATGGTATGGTTCCTTTTGAGTGTGTTTAAGCACACAAGAACAAAAGGAACCTATAATGCCCTTATGTTTTATTGTATGGTGCAGTAGTTAAGTCTGTTAGTTGCATCTGTTGTCTGTTAGTGTTGTTTGTGTGTCATTGCTGCTCTGGTGTTCTGGACATGTCCAGTAGTAGTATCGTTGGACTGTCCACTGGTGGTTATTATATGGGTGATGTGTCAATTAGTGAAAGAAGTGGTTATTGTAATAGCAGTAGTGATGTGTAACTGTAGTTCTGTATTAAAAGACAGAATTTGTCTTTGAATAGATATCCCAATTATTTTTCAGAAAAAGTGGTTAACACCAAAGATCATTGGGTTCTCTCCAATGAGCCTGTAATTTATTATTCAATATAGGTCGAACAGGAAGAAAAACTCCTAGATCTGATTTGATAGTGGATTCTCCTACATGTAACTCTACTACCCGACCCTGTAACACAATTCATGTGGTTTTAGGATATGTACTATGCATGCTTTTATTACGTGGCTTGATGCACACTGAGAAGGAAAACTAGATTCCGAAAGTAGCAAGCATGATGCAAATTGATACAAGGAGGAACCACACAAATAATTGCTTTTTGTGCATTCATGGATAACCAACTGTCCCTGGGTGCTGGGAATAAAGATCTACTTATCAGTAACCATCTAAATCAGGGATTAGAATATCTGCAGGAGTCAGGAAAAACAGGAAGGTTGCTGGAGTGCTCTTACTGCATGCAGTATCTAAAAGATTTTTTTTTTTTATTGTTCAGGCAGCAACTGTGCTCCTAGACATTTTGTGATATTTATGAAAGTTCTCTACTTTGAATTTCCTTTTTATGGGTCTTGAACAAAGCACAATATGCCTGGGAGTACTTTTTATACCTCTTTTACTTGTAAAATCCAAAACCAAACTGAATAGGCACAAAATTTGTAACTATTCCTGAAATTGTACTCATTCCTTGTAATAATAGTGTTACTAACGCTGAATACCTAGGGTGGGGTGGGAATATTAGCTGAACGAACACCGGCAAAAACTACTTTTGAATGTGTATCCCACTCCCATTCCACTAAAACATTCAACTCTTGAAAGGGAGTTCTTCTCAACTCATTGCTACAACATGAATAATTAACCAAAAGTACTACCACAAAGCGAAACCAGTTTCTCATCCACAATGTCCAAGTCCAAAATAATGCCATCATAAAAAAAATTGGGAACCACTAACTCATTGACAACATTGATTGTAAAAGAGGAATATGAATGCGCATACCAAACAGCAGACAGAAAATGCTCACAGTTAAGAGATCAAACACAGCAATAAGAATTCTCGAACAAAAAACTACCAACTATGTGCAGCACATGCATAAAGAGATATGGATGCAATTGATACTTACCAGATCAGCTCTTCTTGCCTCCAAAGTGCTATCCCTTGTAAGGACGTCTGGCTCTAGACCATACAGTGTGGGGTTCCGCAACATTCGGATAAACAAGTAAGTATAGCCAATCCATTGACAAGCTTCTCTAGCATTCTGAACAGTTCCAAGAACAATTTCTGCATTCAATTGATCAGCCAGCTTGGACACAAATTGACTTTCAATAGGAAGCTGCATATTCATCAAGGAAAGATAATACTGAAGCTCGCTATGTCCAGTGATAATTATCCCTTCTCCATATGAATCATATTGCGGCCTTCCTGCACGCCCTAACATCTGCATAACATCCAACGGGCTAAGTTCAGTCCATGCTCCCTTCTCTGGATTGTAAATCTGCGTCCCTTTGATAATCACAGTGTGTGCAGGCAAATTCACACCCCAGGCAAGTGTTGCTGTAGAAACCAACACCTGGACGTGTCCTTCAGCAAAGAGATCTTCCACAAGCTGCCTATCAGCCCTTACCATTCCAGCATGATGGATAGCAAAACCATATGGAAGAAGGCCTTTGAGATCATGGTTTTTGACCAACTCAGTATGCCTCTGTAGAATCTCACGGCTCACGCTGTCCTCTTTCAAAAATCTGCTAAGAGTATCATTAGCTAGTGCAGAATCTCGGATAGCACAAGCAGTTTTTGCCGTTTCTTTTCTTGAATGGACAAATATTAGGACTTGATGCTTTCCAGCAACTTGCATCACTTTATCATAACATACATCATTCATCAGCTGGAACCTCTGCAAGGGCTTCCTAACTGTGATTCCTATATACTGTTGTGAAAGTGGAACTGGTCTATAGCTATTGTCGAAATAAAACAGTCCCTTCTTCAAATCAACACGCAAGAACAGCGCCACATCTTCAAAGTTTGGCAAGGTAGCAGACAGACCAACCAATCGAATATGTTCCTTTGTAGTTTCAGTCTGCCGAACAGTCCTGGCAACAATACTTTCAAGAACAGGCCCTCTATTATCATGAAGAAGATGGATTTCATCTATAATCAGAAGTTTCACGAGTTGTGTGTAGGTTCTATCTCCAGACTTCCTTGTTATAATATCCCATTTCTCAGGAGTCGTCACAATAATTTGAGTCTCTTCAATTTGTTGCCGCGTCAATGTCTGGTCACCACTTAGCTCTTTGACTTTGACATCATATTCTTGCAATCGATTGGACAAGTTACCAACAACTTCTGCCACAAGAGCTTTCATTGGGGCCACATATACAATCTTATAGTTGCTGTGGTTGAAATTACCATCGGGGTTCCTATTCAAGGCGATTTGCTGAAGTATAGTGAGTACCGCAACATTAGTTTTCCCGGCCCCAGTGGGAGCACACAAGAGAATATTCTCTGCACTGAAGAGAGCAGTCTCATAAACTTTGCTCTGCACACGGTTAAGTAGTGTCATTCCTTTAAAAGCGGGCTGTGCCCAATCAGGCATGGCCGATATTTTAACAAGCTGTTCACTAGCATCAAATGGCTTAGGCTTGAGTGCTGGCACATGGACTTCCTCATATCCTTTAGCAGGATGCTTAAAGGATCCAACCGGGAGATCAGTCTTCTTATTTGCCATCAACAGCCCACCTTGCTCAAAAGCAAGGTTATCAAGATCAAGCAACTGGCGCTGTCCCTTCAACCAAGTACTGTCTGCATCCCGATCAACTACACCTCTCCTGCCCCTATCTTCAGCCCCAGCAGTCTCATCCTTCAAGCGACGAGCCTCTTCTCGAATACTTTTCTCCAAATTCTTCTGCCGCTCTTTTGCAGTTGCTCTAGTTGCATGCAGCTGTTCCACTATAGCAGCCAAGTCAGGACCTAATCCCGTCATTTCCTCTTCAATCTTCTTCCTCTCATCTTGGTCTTCAGCCCTAGCCAAACGAGTGCACCACACAACCTTCAGTCTATTCCGCAGCAAAAACTTAACCAGGCTGAATTTATCAAACTGAAGGTGCACAAGTAGCTTGGTCTCCACCTCCCTGTCATCTCCTTCAGCAAGGATCTTTAAAACCTCCTCAGCAAGCTTTTGACACTGTTGCGGGTCTATTTGCTGTTCATAAGCCTGAGATATCTTCCTCTGGAGCCAATATGCATCAATATCCTGTACATTCAAGCTTGACCCTCCATTCTCTTCCTGCATATCATCATCATCAATCCCACCACCCATCTGCATAGCTCCATTACCATTGGGTTCTGCAATATCTTCATCCTCCTCATCATCCTCTTGAACCATATCTAAATCACTCTCCTCATCGTCATCCTCATTCTCTTCAAACTCTACCGCAACACCCACATCATCATCCAGTGCCTCATCCCCTTTCCCAATTATTGAACCATTTGCATCCTCACTTTCCTGATAATCCGTGATCAACCTACCCAATGACACAAGCTGATCAAAAACCGGAGCCGGTATTGGATTCAACAACTTCTCAATCTCCTTCTTCTTATCAGGATGCCTAACATTATCATTCTTAAGTACAGCCAAAATCTCATCAGCTGCACCTCTAACTATATTCAAAGGTTGGCCACCCAATTGCTGCTGAATAACACTAAGCATAATCTCATAAGCAGCCCTAGTATCCTTAGTCTTAGGTTGATAAATCCCATCCTCTGTTGTAGTCAAAACTGACTCTTCCCTAAGACGGCGCCTCTTGCTTTGCCTCTGAACAGGCTCAGCAGCAGGGTCACGCTCCTTTTTCTTCTTCCTAGCCTTTTCAAGTTTCTCATCAAGCTCAGGCGGACGGCCCCGGTAGGCCCGATCCCCAAAACTCTTGGGGTCAATCTTTCCCCAAAGAGACTCGGGTCCACCAGTCGGCTCATGAGTGTCACGAGGCCGTGAATCAGTAGTCAACACTAGACTAGAATTAGCCCTATACTCATATTGCTTAAAACGTGCATGTGCCTCAGCACCACCTCCTAAATGTGCCATACCTAATTCACAAAAACTAAGAATCTAAGTCCTGGAGTTTACACCTTCTTCAGAACTTCCTGTAAGAGGAGAAAAATGAACTTCAAAAACGAACTAAAACAGATTCTACTATAAACAAAAACAAAGTGCGTTGCGTTTACCTGTGATTAATGAACAACAAAAACCCTCCTTTCGGCTATAAGGCTTAGCGGCTCAAATTTCCTGAAGAAAGAAAGGAGCTTTAGAAGTTCAGTGTCAAAAGAACAACAAGAACTGAAACAGATTCTATTGGAAAAGCAAAACGGAATGGTTTCCTTTCCTCTTACCCGGTAATTCGATAAACAACATAAACCCTAGATAGGGTTCTAGGGTTTTAGAATGATGGTTGCATCACAGACCCTAGGAGCAAAAATGACGCAAAAATGAATATAGAGCGTGATATAATTACATAATAAGTGTCTGACAGTCGAATTAGAAGATCAATATATATAAAATAAAGTCGGTTTGAATAAAATCTAGGGCAGAAGTATGACGGTAAGACGAAAGAGAGTACCGGAGATGAGTATCTCTAGTGCTTACCCTCTCTGTTAACCGAAGGCGGTCGAAGGGAGACACGAAGGCATCTGAGAAAGCGTCATTTAGGCCTTCGCTGGTCTTAATTTTCTGTCTTTATTATTTTTTTGGCACCATTTTGAATAAGATACAAGAAAACCTAATTCTCCTATTAAATTTAATTTTTAAAAAGTTGGAGTCATTTACCTTTATTTTAAAGGAAAAAAATCAAGATTTCACTTTTTAAAAAATAAAACATATTTATTTATAAATTTTCACTTTACAGTATGTGAATTTTTACTTTCAACCCTTACTCTTCAAATGTTATTTTCAATACTATTACTGATTAGGAAAAAGAAAAATAAATATTTTACAGATCAAATAGTTTTCTACACACTAGATTTTATATCTACATAGGATGAGATAAACTTAAAAAAAAGTTGCAAGAAAAATAAAAGTATTTTTTTACCTTTTACATTATTTTGATATAAGTAGACACCGTACATAGTGTTATAAAAATAATAAATAAATCACTTATAGAATTGTTTTTAAAAAATTAAGAGATATATCCGACTACGAAATTGCGACAATTAAATTATCTTTCTAAATAACCATTCTACACAGCACATCTCTGGAGCCCATCAGTCTACTATGTAGCTTTCATATTTCCTTTTATCTATTATTAATCCCGTGTACAATAGACAGATTTTTTTCCTTTTTTTCTTACTGTTTAGTTCATAAATATAAAAGAAATTTAATTGAATAAAATACGCAAGTGACCTTTTGAAATTTGCTGGAAAAAGTAAAAGAACCTTATGAAATTGATTCATTTATCTAAGTAAAACGTAAAAATTATCAAATGAAAATTTGTGACCAAATCAAACGTAAATAATTTATTTACTTATCAAAAGAAAATTTAGTTATTTTATAAATGTTAAAAGATATCATAGATACCTCACTTTTTTTGCCCTTTTTGATTGGTGCTATTATTTAAAAATTAAAAGAAAAGGAAAAGGTAAAAAAAGCTATAAAATGGAAATGTACTAAAAATTTAAAAAAAATAATATTGTGAAAAAAAATAAAGACACATAAATAAAAAATGCAAGAAAGATGATTTTTAGAGATAAGATAGGTAGATGAATCCAATTGCAGTGGTTATGTACATACAGTATAAGTCTTATGCTATACGTAGGCTTAGAGGAATGACATAAAATGACATGTAAAGAAAGTAGACAATCTTAAGAAGAAGTTTTGAATACATACGTAATAAGTAAAGAAGCTATAAAACATCAACTTCCTATTATCTTAAATGAGAGTTTGTGTGTTGCTCACTTTGAGCATTGTTGATCTTGTGCACTATTAGTGTGATAGCATGATGTTGTTTCTCTAGATAGCTTAAAATTATTAAATGAGGAAGAGTTCTTCAATATTTATAAAGTTAAGCCGTTGACAATGTCCATTAGATTGAGGTGGTGATCAAGGATCATTTCATGAGCTCATGTCAAGTCCAAGCCTATGATGAGCCCCTATATGTGTATAAGGTTCACTAAAAAAGGTTGATAGTGAATATGTCAGTCTAACAGTCCCTACTCTAAACTTACTATACCACATTTTCTTAAATCATCCCAAAATCATAGACGCAACTCCTTTGACCTTATCACTTAACCTAAAAAATTAAGCTCAGATCATTTAATGGGCTTAAAGCTTATAAACAATTTCAGCCCTCTCCAAATATGTATATGTGATTTGATGAATTTCAAGTTCTTACTTTAAAAAAAAAAAAGGAAAAATAGCTCATTTTTATCAAGAATTCATATTTCTAATCCAAGTCTAGTTTACTTATTATTAAAAGTACAAACCAATATTTAGTTTAACGAGAATGTAGCTATTAGATGGTGTTTCATTTGGACTAAAATCGATTGTCTTTCGCAAAAGATCAATTTTTGTGCAAATTGGAACACAAATGAACTAGGGCTCAAAATTCTAACAAATTTGGTTTAATGTAGAAATTTTTTTTTCATACATGCATGATAGACTCTTTCATTGCCTAAAGTGCATAATTATCTCATCATGAACCATCGGATTTGGGCCAATTTTAGTTTTGAGATTAACTTTAGGCTAAGCTTAAAACCAATCCAAAGAGACAAATCTTAGATAAATAAAATACCAAACAACAATTTAAATTAACTAATGGCATAGTAGTTCAAGGGGTGAGCAGGGAAAGAAGGCCTAAGTTTGAGTCTCACTTTTAGGTGAGATGCGATATTTTTTACTTCAAGCGCATAGGCAATGCACACTCTTGTTCATCTTCTTCCTCCGTACCTTTTCATAAGAAACTTATCCAAAATTGACCTAGGAGCTCATTTCTCATCAACTTTTCTTAGTATTATTAATTGTAGTCAATGTTTAAAAGCTAGTAAACTAATAGTCTTTCACTAAAAACCATTAAATTAAGGATTAGACATGAATTAAAGAATGAAATTAGAGTTTAAATTTGCTTAGTCTAATCTATAATGAATTCAAGCCTTATGTTCTAATCGAGCACCATGACAATAAATAGGAGTTTCCTTACAACTTAAAGGTATCAAAAGTCAAACACCAATTGATTTAGATTTAACCTCTCTCTTTTTGGTTTTAAAACCTATGACCTACTTACTCTCTCTTTATAAATTATCAATTTACAACCAAAGCTCACTCTTGATTCTAACCAACTCATAATCATCTAATCATTAAGAAAAAAAAATTGATCCAAAATTCGACCAAAGACATGTTTGATTTTTAAACTCCGATCTGTATTAAGGATTCTCAACCACCATCATTACTAAAAGTTTGGAGCAATTTGTTGCTACTAAAGTATCCACTACCTTTAAGAGTTTTAATTCAGTATGACCCCTATATTTAACTACCACCATAATGGATTAAGCAAAGACAAAGCGAGGTTCACCTTTTCTTTAACTCAACATGTATTTGTTCCATATTCATGTTTGACTCGATTTGTTTCATTTTTCCTTTCTTTTATTATTACGCTCTAAGTGCCCTTATTGTAATAGTTTTACCATGCATATTAATGATAATTGATAAGGAACACAACAGTCATAGATGAATACACAATCGAAGCTATCATACGAACCAATGGTTCCAAACCGCAAGATAGTTCGAAAGAACAAATACAAGTTAAGGATTGAGTAGGAGCTTCTCGTACACCAACACTGGATATAACTTTATAGTAAATCATTAACATTTGGAACTCCTTCACTGAAGAATCAGTGCTTAGTCCTCCTTGTCTCAATTCTTGCAATCTTTTGAATGCATCTTATAAATAATAGCTCAAAACAAATCTCCTTCTCATCGCTCTTTTCATTTTATCCCATTCTCTGACTTCTCTCTCTTTCCTTCTCGTCATCGTATGTAGCCTATAAATTCTTCTACGATGGGGTAGCATATAATATGAATCCTAAGACAACAAGTCTTACTTTAGCATTCTTAAGAATTTCATGACATTAAAACTGTTTCTTATCCCATCAACCTATTCTAGATAGTCCTCAACATCACCACTACCATAGAAGCCCTGAATTTGTAACCTCAATCATTCTACCATGGATCTTGGACATTTCTTTCTCCGGGTTCATAAAACTACTCTTTCTCATCGCTTATCTCCTCATCTTCCTCTTTTATTTCTTCCATTGCAAGGAATTTTATTTCTTCATCGAGCAATTTTATCCACTCCTCCCGCTTGAGGTGGTCGAACTGGGAAATTAGTTTAGCCCGGTTACCCATTATCTTTATCAGGGAGTTTATTTACTCAACCTTTATTCGAGTCATTTATAGCTTATTGCTTGTCTTCATTTATAGTAGTTACAAGGCTAGTCACCAGGTCAGCGAGCCTGTCCAGTCTTTCATCCACAGCTTAGGGTATATAACTTCCTTATTGGTTATAACCATTATGAGCACTACTCTCTTGGTATCTAAGAGTTTTTTGAACACTAGAGTTTGACATTATCGAATACCTAAGTATACTAACTCCTTTATGTTGAAACAAATGAATCTTACTTAAATCCCTCATCATACCCTTCTTCAAACAATTATCTAATACCCCTCACGCCGCAACTATTAAGGCAATTCCAATATCACTTGATACAGTCATAAACTAACAAGAACCATACACTCTATTTTGCAATTACCAAAACAGGAGAAACTAAAGTATCCTAACTGATGGGAATTGGCCTTCGACCATATCTAAGTCTAAGCCTATCAATGCTTGACGAGGCTAAGCTGCAGCCAAAAGGATAAGGGGAAGGAAAATAAACACTCGGCAACAACTCTATCGTCAGCCTAAGTAACAAGAAACCACAAGGCCAAGTATTCAAGACCTAAGAACCATTCAGCATGACCCCGAGAGACTAGCACCAATTAATTCAAGAACTCGGTAATTATGGGCCGACCTCTCTAGTGTCTCGGCCAAGCCACGCGAGACGTTAGGGACCCCTTCCCGAACCTATACATCCAACTGCCGACCCCATCCAATTCGGATACTACTCCTTCCAGGACATGCCGAGTGATTGCGTGCCGAGTTCTGTAAAATGCATAATTTTGTATTCTTGTACATGTTTTCTTTTATTTTATTTATAGGCCCAATTCTTTAGAGTTTAAGGACTTATACTTTATTTACGGTGTTGCCACTAAGGTTAGGACTTACTAGAAGAGAAGATGGACATAAATAGATACAAATAGATAGATAGATATATAAAGATATATACAGATTGAAACTTTCCTCTTTTCGAGCAAGGCTACACTTGAGTTAGCATTTGCCGGACTATCGAATGTTGATCATACTCTTTAATCATCCCTGCATTCTTATCAATCTTGTTCTTAAGATTGTGGTGAGAACCCTAAGCAACATTTAGTGTTCATAAGTCGTATCAAACTCTATTTCAAGCTCAAAACTCTTGATTGTGTTTGTCTTAGTAGGTTATATTCATTCACATTTTCCATTAAAACCTTCCTGTTCTTCGTACCCATTTTTCGTTTGAATACTCATTCCTTTTCTTTCGTTCCAGATCCACTGCCGTTTCTTTCTGGATCAATCCTGCGATCTCATATCATATTGGTATGAGATTCGATCCTTATCACTAACACTTACACTTACTTCACCAAATTTAGATTATTGTATTGATACCTACTACGTATAGCTACAAAAGCCTAATCCTCAGTACAATTTACTTCATACAATACTATTATAACATGGACACTTAAGAACACAAGATACCAAAAACTTACATAAACGTAGCCAAGCTCTAATACTAAGAAGATATGGAATGCAATGGTCGTAAATGAACACACAACTGAAGTTATCATACAAACCAATGAGTTTGAACTGGAAGATGATTCGAAAGAACAAATGGAAGTCGAGGATTGAGCAAGGGGTTCTCATGTACCGATGCAGGATATACACCAATGCCTCATATGAACTCAAACTACACTTCATATGATTCACAAGTGCAACTAGAGATTACTTGTCACTAGTCCACGCTTAAGTAGCCTAAACAAGAGTAGGGAAAAGAGCAAGTAGGAAAACACTTAGCACAAAAGAAAGTTTTGTATATTCACTATTCTTGATTGTTGTTGCTACTACAAAATGGGGGTATTTATACATCCCAAGTAAGGTAAGTCTTAGGTTACTACAAATTACTAAAAGGATCTTTACCAAAAAAGGAAAAGTTCATATTACACAAATGCAAATTAGTAAACAAAACGAAAAGGAATATTCTTTGCAAGGATAGTACGGTTGTTAGAGAGGGGATGCATGTTAGCCACTTAATTCTATGGCCTAAACAGATAGTTGGTGCATGGTAGAGCTAACTCTATTAGTCTCAGGCAAGAAGCTCAAAGGTAAAGAGTTTGGAGAGCATTGGTTCTGAAAGCTAGATCTTAGGAGCTTAGAATCGACAGGTCAGCTCGACATATGGTTAGCCTGAGCTCGGACATCCGTTAGCTTAGAGTCATGCTGGCTCAATGTTAGGCTCTAGTGGGGGTTAACAACATTATTGGAATCTTCTTTTACTTGTGAAATGGTATACTGGATGGGGAAGCTCAAGAAATGTACCAGATCGGCTCAAAAGAACCCTTCTTCTTCTAAAGTTAGGTCATTTTGGGAAGCTCGATAGACTAAGATAGCAAGTCTTTAAGCTTGGGATCTCATTATCAGTCCTTGACTCTTATCATCCCCTTTGAGCTGTTTAAGATTTGAGATCAAATCTTGGCCAACCTTAAGTAGTTTGTCGTCAAGGATATATGGGTTAACGTTGCTAATGTTGAAGGAATTGGAGACACCATATCCTTTAGGCAATTCTACCTTGTAGGCATTAGCGTTAATGTTCTCGATCACTCTGAAAGGTCCATTTACTCTTTAAGATAATTTGTCTTTCCTTAGATTAAGGAACCAATCCTTATTGAGGTGAATCCATATTAAGTTGCTGGGCTGAAACTCTCTAACTCTTCTTCCTTGGCCTCTACTTTTGAGCTTAGAAGCAGCTCGGTCAAATGATGTAAGCTCCAAAATTAGCCATTCGAGGTTTCGATCAGTTGAAAGACTCGATTGAATCTAAATTTTAAAGTAAAGTTAGAAATATTAGTAAAAATGATCCCGTGAGTTTGAATTTAAGAAAATAAGCAATAAAATAAAAGACTATAAAATTTCCAAATTTTAAATATATA
Organism: Lumnitzera littorea; assembly: GCA_024138015.1. NCBI lineage: Eukaryota > Viridiplantae > Streptophyta > Magnoliopsida > Myrtales > Combretaceae > Lumnitzera > Lumnitzera littorea. The sequence goes on along the minus strand of JAMXBB010000012.1, from coordinate 15,444,715 downwards.
ACTCGTTATTTATAAAAAATGCGTAAAATGCATTCTAATAATTAAAGAATCGCTAGAGATAAATTATATGTATACTAAAAATAATAGAATGACCTAAATAATATTTAGGAATATTTATTTATACTATATATGAATTTACATGTAGGTAGAAATACGCGTAATTATTTAAAATACGCAAAATATGCTAAAATAATACTAAATACTTAAATAAAATTCATAATTAATTAAGGAAAAAATCAAGAAAAATCAGGAAAAATCAGGATTGATCCAGAATTGGGTCGTAGCAGCTGGAAAAATAAGAAAAAAATCAGCCAATTAAATTAAGACAATACATTGTCTTGTCCAATTTAATGCACAATAAATTCCTAAAGCTCTATAAATAGGGAAAAAAATTTAGAAACTCATTTGGATAGTTAGAAATCATAGAAAATTAAGAAGAGGTGAAAATTGAGAGAAAAATTCAAGTTAGAAAAAAATAAGAAAAACTGTGCAATTAGGGCCTTTAAAGGGAACCCACACCAGACGAGCAGCTGGGAGTGAACGGCCACCACCACCACACGGTGGTAGCAGCGCCCAGACCAGTTGATAAGGCCACAGCGGCCGGCGATGGCCGGAGTCACCCAGATCGATGAGTCCGATTTCCAGCCCGATTCTTGTGTAATTTTATAAAAATAGTAAATAATATTAAAAAATTATGAATTTTGTTATTCTGAAATATTTTTGTATGTAGTTTTTATGAAAAATATTATTTTGATGAAAATATATCCCGTAATATATGGTCCTTAAGAAATCGTGCAAAACCGAGCATATTTCGGTTTAGAAATAAATGACCTTAGAAGTGTAGTTTCGAGCCCAAAATTTTTGTGTAGATTACTTAGATGATATAGAACAGTGCTATGAAGCCCATTTTCAAAAATTAATTTTCAAAATTTTTAGATAATTTTTAGGCCCTAAAATAAAGCATAAAATGGGTAATTTAGGGTTGATTAAGTAATTAAATGGTTAATTACTGATTTAGTGTATAAGTATATGTTTTAGGATGTTAAAATCTTATGGATTATGATACTTGTAGCATTTAGGATGTTAGATGTAATTGTTAGGTTAATTATGTAGTAAGTAAGTAATATAGAAAAATAGTACATTTTAAGTTAATTTTGTAAATTAGGGTAATTAGTAGTAAAATCTGATTTAGGATGAATTTAGACATTTTGAAATGATAATTAATGTTGGGAGATAATAATTAGAGTGATAAAAATATTAGATGTTAAAAATATAATAAATAGAAAATATTATAATAAAAATTGATATTATATAAATAATAGGGATATATAATAAAACTGATAGAAAACTTAAATTTATGTAATTATATGAAAGATGTAAAAATTTCTCATATCAGGAGTAAATTCGGTACACTAATAAGGATTTAAGTGTACCGGGTAGAATAAAATACTAATTAGAGGTAATGATGGTATTTA
>JAMXBB010000012.1:15406792-15443016 GCA_024138015.1 Lumnitzera littorea | reverse complement strand
AAATATAATAAATAGAAAATATTAGGATAAAAATTGATATTATATAAATAATAGGGATATATAATAAAACTGATAGAAAACTTAAATTTATGTAATTATATGAAAGATGTAAAAATTTCTCATATCAGGAGTAAATTCGGTACACTAATAAGGATTTAAGTGTACCGGGTAGAATAAAATACTAATTAGAGGTAATGATGGTATTTAGGAGATTGGGAAGTAATGTGATTAATTTCACATTATGAGTTGAAACGAATTTCTAGGATTCGAGTATAAAACAATACTTAGAAATCGAACTAGAACCTAATTCAGAAATTGATGCGAAAACCGAACTCGAACCTAACCCCAAACCTAGAATAATTGTAAAAGACTTAAGACCTAGATAATTAAGCATATTAAACCCTAAACAAAACATAACAATAAGCATTATAGGATAAAACGAACCTATAATAGTTATATGAAAAATTGAAACCACGTTTGTGTTATAGGGATGATCGGCGATGGCCTGAGCAAATCGGACCTCGAGTGAGTAAGCGAGGAGTCGAGGTAAGTTGAGATTAATACGATGCTGTATTTTGGAGGCTTAAGATTATATTTGGTTGTGCTTGTTAGATAGTTGAATGTGTGCATGTGCTTGATTATGGGTGATGCTATGATTCTGTTTGTTATTCTGGCCTGTATTATATGATTTGTATGAAATGATTGATCACTCTAAACTAGACTTAATCAAATATACGACCTATAATCATAATCGGACCTACATGGCAACATATTAGGGGAACTTAAGACTCTCCGACAAAATACTGACCCCTTCGAAAGGGATAGCGCAGGATTACATAATAGTCCCTTCTTTATCCTCAATCAAACTAAGTGACAGGAAAGGAGGTCACAACGAGGGTGAAGTCAGTGGTTCGAAGGTAGTCGCGAGAGAAACGGGGTCTCCATTGCACAAGCCTGGGTTTGGTCGTGAGCTGTTGCATTAATAGCAACTCCTCAACCTGAATTAGAGCTTGCGCAATTTCTCTAATCTCACGACGGGCCGAACAACATCGTGCAATCGCATTTGCTTGCACATGCATTGCACCTAATAAGTTGATTGATAACCCTGTTGTGTGTTTATGATATAGTTTTAAGTCCTCCATCCTAACTTACTGAGTTATGGTTGCTCACATCCCTATAAACGTCGTGCAGATGCTGGCTAAAAAGCGGCAAATAACTACTCTGAAATTAGCAACTGCTGGATCTTGGGAAGTGAGGAAAAACATTGAAGAATAAATATATATTTTTAAGGTTTAAGCTTTTACTTTAAAATTTTTCATTTCTGAATAATGTAATAACTCGGAAATATATTACAAAGAAATATAGTAAACTTTAACTGTAATAACTGAATTATGGTGTATATATATATTTCCTCACTTTCTTAGGTAAATGATTTATTTAAATTACAAAATGTTTACTTCAAAGCGGGTTAGTCATGGACGTCTTATGTAGATCAGGTCTAAGATAGCGGTTGTAAGGCCAACTTCTATCTTAGGATGGTTTACACAGCGGAACTGTTACAACTCTGCCACTTCGGGGCGTAACAAATGATTTACGACCTTTTGATGCATTACTCGAATGAACTCTATTCTTTTCACAACTTGTTGATCCTTAGGCTAGCCAGGCTAGGAGATTTAATCAAGTGGGAGCTCGAGGTTGTATCCAAGTGTAACTTCAAAGGGTGATTTCTCTATTACATTGTAGGCAATTTTGTTGTAAGCAAACTTAATTATTGGTAAGCACATGTCCCGATCTACTAGGTTTCTTCCAACTGCGACTCGTAGCAAGGTTCCTAAGGTCCTGTTGATAACCTCAATATATATGGCTGTCTATAGTTAGTAGGACGTACTGAATAGTATCTTGGTCTTCAATTACTTCCAAAGGGTCTTCTAAAAATGGCTAAAGAACTTAGGGTCCCAATCAGATACTATGGTTCTATGCACTCCATGCAACTTGACTACTTCCTATAAAAAGAGGAAAGAAATAGCCAAAGTGTCATTAATTTGATTACATGGCACGAAGTGTGCCATTTTACTAAACTAGTTTACGACCACCATGATGGAGTCCTTCCTTAGGAATGTCCTCAATAATCCCAACATAAAATCCATACTCACTTTAATCTGTGGTTTGATTGGGACAGGCAGCAGTAAATAAGGTACTTGTTCAGCTCGGCTCTTTACTTTGTGGTAGGTAATACATCTTTCCAACATAAACCGTATATCTCTTATCATCCTAGGGTAAAAGAATCTTAAGCTAAGCACTTCATGAGTTCAAGCCTTTTAGAAAAGACCAGATAATCTTCCTCCATGTGCCTTGCACACTAATAATTATTGTCGAGCTTGATTTTTCACCCTTTCGATCCTTTTAAAATTAAGTTTTCTTTAAATTGACAAATATTAAACTTTACCCATTTATTACTGGCCCTTGATTAGGGTTTAAAGAAAACCAGTTTTTTTTTTTTTACAAACAACTTTGGAGTCGTTACTCGACCGGAATCGGAAAAACAGTTAAGTTATAACCAATTGGTTAGATTAGTTATAATTTAGCCACTAGTCTAACGATTAAAACCAATTTTGTAAAACGGTTTTTTAAACCAGAGATCTAAATCCAAAGGTTAGGAATTTTAAACCCTTACAGGTACCATTAACTTTCCAAATTTAACTTTAATCTTGAAAATCACCTTTTTATTTCATAAGACAAAACTTAATTGTTAATTACTCTAATTGGACAACTTAAGTAATTTACAAAAAAGGAAAATTAGGTTTTTTTTTTATTTTTATTGTTGCCCTATAAGTACTTGTGTAACTATTATTCGAGATCAGACGTACATAGTTTTTTTGATAAAAACTTTAGTGGATTGATTTGATTTTATTTTTTTGAAAAGAAATTGGCTTTACATTTTATTCAATTTGGTTTCTTTTAGAAAATCTCTATAAAAAAGTCCTAAATTAGATTTTTTTTTTTTGAAAAAAATTTCTAAAATGTCCTAATTTGAAAAAGGATTCATTTATTTTTATTTTTGAAAAATTGATTCTCTAAGTGACAAAAAGAAATAATAATCTTTATTCTTTTTATTTACTTATTTATTTTAATTTTAATTTTTTTTATTTATTCTATCTATTTTTGCTTTTTATTAGACTAAAAAAACTAAATAAAGTACTTTTTTTTTCTTTTTTCTTTTTACTTTTCCTTCTTCTTTTTTTTTTTATTTTACATTTACAATTATAAAGAATAGAAAAGAAAAAAGAAAAAAATAATAATAAAATAAAACAACTAAAAAAAGGAAATAAATAAATAAAATAAAATAAAAAGAAAATAAATAAATAAAAAACTTCGAGTGTAATGGGCGCGCAGGTTGAACTTAGATCGGATTTTGGGTCGGACTTGAGTTGGATTGCGAGTTAGGTTGCATAGATCACCAATGGCAATAGTAGCAATGCTCTATTCAGCTTGTTTCAACCACCAAAATGAGCAGCTGAAGAGTTTTTTATGAGTTTTGGATTGGGAATAGGGGGGATAGGTTCAATGCCGTAGTCGTTAGGGTTGGTTTTGAGGGTGTTTGGTTGTGGTGGTCAATGGTGGTCTTGGGTGGTCGGGTTCTAAAGTTGCTGGGCACGAGAGGGGTGTTGGTTCAAGGGTTTAGGGATGCGAGGAGAGTGGCCGTGGAGTTGGTTTGATTCGAAGAGGGTCATAAGTGGTGGTTCGAGGAGAGGGGGTATGGTGGTTAGGGTTTAGCAATGGTGGCTTGGTAGTGATCGATAGGGGGCACGACAATGGTCGAGGGTGGCTGGTGGTGTGGGAAACGTTCTTAAGGTGTTCAATCGTGGTGGTGAGCTTAGGAGAAAGAGATTTGAAGAGAGAGAGAGAGAGTGAGTTAAAGAGAGAAAATGATCGCGGGAGAGAAAGAGATTATTTTGAGTGATTCTAGTCGATTGTGCGAGGTTGTGTGTATTCCATGAGTTCTCTCAACACTCCTTTTATACACGAATTTAGCTTAGTAAGTATGGAAAGCTCGAATCGGAGTAAATAAAAAAAAACAAACTTGAAGTTTTTTTCAAATTTTAGAGCTTGATTTGAGCATCGAAAGGGATAAATTTGGTCTTATTCTTGTGTTTGATTCAAAGAAGGCCATGTTTAGTTTGCAATTTTGCCATTAATTTGGCAAAATTGCCATTCAAAAGGGGTAAAAAATGATGACAAAGAGAGTCGACTGGTTGTGTTTAAGGCGAGAAAGCCTGGGGAAAAAAGAAAGAAAATACAGGAAAGAAGGGAGAAAAGGAAGAAAAGCATTGACGTAGCGCCACATCAGCCGACCTGACCAACCCCGACGTGCTATGTATCATCACGTGGCATGTGGCACAATAAAATTCTAACACGTGGTAGTCCCTAATGTGATGAAAAAATAAAAAGACTTTGTATGCTCCCCCCCAAGATTCGAACCTAAGACCTTATGCTTAAACCCAATGCTATATTCATGTGCTTATCCATTAGGTCGTTGGCTTGTATCTTGCCTAAATTACACATATGGACCAAGTTAGCCTAAGCTAGATTCAAATCTAAGCCTAAGCCCAACAGCCTAACTTATAAACTTATTTCAAAATTAAAAAATCTACCATAATAAAATATTATTTGTTAAATTCCCTAAAATCTTATATCTTTTCAACTTTTCTATTTTTTGTAATTTTTTTAATTTTCTAATTTTTTTTATTTTTATTTTCGAAACCTCTTTTTTTTTTCTTTTTGGATTTCTTATTTTTTATATTTTTCCAAATTTATTTTTTTTTTGTGCTTTTTCTTATTTTTGTATTTTTCCTAAAATTTTTATTTTTTCTAAATTTCCTCTTTTTTTTGTGTTTTTCTTAATTTAGGGCCTATTAAAAAAAGAAAAAAATAATAATAAAAATAAAAATAAATGGGGCAAAAATTAATTATCTATAATTATCGCATAAAACAGGTCAAGATATACAATTTCCCTTTTTTGAACAGGTATCCATTCTCCCTGTGATAGTCATCAATAGTTCAGCCATCCTCACATTGAACATAAATTGGATCATCTACATACAAATCCTTAACAATTGAGAATCCAAGCAACCTTGTTTAGAGTTCAATTAAGAGGGCATGTTGTCGTGACAAGGCATTAGCTACTATATTGCTCTCGCCAGTCTCATAATTGACAACATATGAAAATCCTTTCATGAATTGGTTCCACTTAGCCTGTCTTTTAGAAAACTTTGGTTAGCTTTTCAAATATATTAGCGATTCATGGTTAGTATAGATCACAAATCTCTAAGCAATAAGTAGTGCTACCAAATAGTTAGGACTCAGATCAAGGAGTATAACTCCTTATTGTACACAAAATAGTTGAGTTTTACTCCTCGAAGCTTCTCACTATAGTAGGTAATAGGTCAGCTCTCCTGCATCAACATGACACCTATGCCCAATTTAGATGCATCTCACCTTAATTCAAACACTTTGTCAAAGCTCAAGAGAGTTAAGATAAGGGCAGTAGTCAACTTTCTCTTTACTTCCTCAAAACTCCATTTCTCTTTCTCTTCCCATTTGAATTCAATGTTATTCTTCAATAACTCAGTAAGTAGGGCTATAATAGTACTAAAATTCCTTATGAAATGACAATAGAATGATGCCAAATCATGGAAACTTCGTACATTGGCAGAATAGGTTGATACAAGCCATTTAGTAATTTCCTTCACCTTTTCCTCATCAACCCATATGCTACCTTCACTCACGATAAATCCTCAAAAGACTACTTTAGGTTGGCAAAAGTTACATTTTTTCAGGTTGGCATACAGTTTTTCAGCTCAAAACTTGTTTAAAACAGCTAGGAGATGCTCACGGTGTATCTCCAAATCAAGGTTATAAACAAGAATATCATCAAATTACACAACGATAAACTTTCCCATCAATTCTTGGAGCACATGGTTCATTAACTGCATAAATGTGCTCAACGCGTTTAACACTCCAAAGGGTATAATTAGCCACTCATACAACCTATAGTAAATCTTGAGTGTAGTCTTCTACTCATTTCCTTCCCGCATTTTATTTTGATGGTATACAAACTTGAGATTGATCTTAGAGAAGATCCTTGCTCCATTTAGCTCGTCAAGCATGTCATCAAGTCGTAGTATGTAATACCTATACTTGATAGTAATTAGGTTGATGGCTCAACTATCTACATACATTCGCTATATGCCATCTTTATTTGGCACCAATAAGGCTGGTACAGTGATGGGCTTAAAGACTCTCTCGCATATCCTCTTTTCATTAGCACATCTACTTGCCTTTGGAGCTTGACAACATATTCAAGATTCAACCTATATGTTAGCCTGTTCAGTAATAAGGCCCTCGGTTGTAGATTTATAGCTTGCTTAATCCTTTTGATCGAAGGTAGACATTCTAGCAGTTCGTTAAGGAATAAGTCAGCAAATTCCTTCGGTAGGTCTTTCACTTTAGCAAGCAATTCAACATTTAAAGCCTTCAGTTCTAGCAACCTCCTGAACAATAGAAAGGTCGACTCTTCAAGCTTTATCTCTCTTGATAGCTTGGCTCAAGTCATTACTAGGGTTTCCTTTTTTAAGGCTCGGTCGAGTGGAGCCTATATGGTTTTGACTTATTTGAGGAACATAGGATTCAATCTCGCCTTTCTTGCCTCATGCTCAAAAGAACAAGTATTTCTCTTCCCATCATACATCACATATTGGCTAAACATCCAGGGTCTTCTTAAGAGAATATGTGAAGCACTCATAGGCAACACATCACAAAGAACCTCATCCTAGTACTTTGTAATATAGATCAGCACTACAACTTGCTTGGTCACTTGTAAGGCTCCTTCATTACTAAGCTAATGTAGTTTGTGAAGATTGGGATGGGGTATGGTCAGCAATTTCAACTGTTGGATCATAAAGGCAAAAGCCACATTAGTTTAGCTTCTACTATTGGCATAAGTGCACACAACATCCCATTAACCTTGCAACCAATATGAAACAAGCTTTCATGCTGCTCATCCTCAAGTATGGGCTCGTACTCATTACTTATCTCAAGACCATAGTTGCGGGCATAAAGTTATCCTCTTCATTATAGATAACCTCCTCCTCTTCTGATTGATCAACTTGTTTGGATTCTTATCACTCTTTAACCTCTTTGTCAATACTATCAACTTCTAAGGTTAGCACTTCGCCTGTCACCACCATCACTCTTTTGTTTAGACATTGAGTCGCTATGTGTTTAAATCCTTAACACTTAAAGCATTTATTCTCGCTTATCTTTCTTCCTAAGCTCTATCATTTCTCAAACTTCCTCGAAGGTTCTTTTTCCTCACCTCGAGTGGTTAAAACGGGTCGAATATTAGTAGGTTTACTTAGTTCCCATCTTATAGGTTAGTTAAGAGTAGCTTAACTAATAAGAGCTTGAAATCTACCTATTCGATGTTGCTTCATCTTTTGAGCAACTCGAATTGCTTCATCTAAGAACCCAATATCTCTAGTCTTTAGGATATCCCTAATGTCATTCTTTAACCTACTAATAAACCTAAAGATATGGTCTTCTGGCTCTACGACTTCACGGCGAATCATCAACATTTGGAACTCTTTCACATAAGTATCAGCACTTGATCCTCCTTGTCTCAACTCTTGCAATCTTTTGAATGCATCTTGTAGATAATAGCTTTAAACAAATCGCCTTCTCTTTTCATCTCATCCCATTCCTTAACTTCTCTTTCTCTCCTTCTATGACACTAAAACTGTTTCTTTATCCCACCAACCTATTATAGACAATCCTCAACATCGTAACTACCACAGAAGCTCAAAATTTGTAACCTCAATCTATCTATCCTTGGAGCTTAGACATTTCTTTCTCTAAGTTCATAGTACTCCTCTTCCTCATCACTTAACTCCTCATCTTCCTCTTTTATTTGTTCCATTGCGAGGAATTCTATTTATTTGTCGAGCAATTTTATCCAATCTTATAATAACCCAAAAGGAGGTCTAATAGTTTTGCTTAAAATCTTCATATCACATGTGCACCCATGATATAAAGATTACCTTACAAGTCAAAAGTTACAAAGCTCTAACTATTAAGTTTTTAAGGGTGCTTATTCAATTTGCATACATCTGCTTAGCTATATATATATATATCTAGAAGTGATTCAATAATCCATGGTCACCAAAACCGTAAAGAGTTGGAATCATCTACTAAACAATAAGAAAGGGTATCTATATCTCAACAATCATAATGCGACTAAATATCTTAAAAGTTTAATTCAACTATACCACTTGCTTTCTTAAACTTATATTCTATTTGCTCAACCTGATGGAGCACTCTACAGTTGAATCCTGTAAGACCTGCAAACGAAATTATTAAAGGGTAAGCTATATTTAACCTAATGAGTAACCTTCCTACTTTACCATCAGACAATAATAAGCAAGTTATTTATCAAACATATGAATATGCAATGCGATGCAATGCAAACGGTATATACAGTTGGCCGGTAACTGTATATAGTATGGTTTTAATGCTTACCGTTACTCAAGTTGGGAAGTATTTAGGCACGCTAGGACTCAGGTATCCACGTCCAATACAAAATCTCTTAACAATATAACCACCCTCAGTAGTAGATATAACTCATCCTTAAGTAAAAGGCAGCACTCCCCGGAGCCAAATAGTTCCCAAAGGTTGAGGTAAAAACATGTCGCACAAAATACGTCGTGCAATAAATAATCACATTACATAATATCAATATGGATTCATCTAAGCATGATCTCTCGCTTTACTGCATGGTACTAATGCCCTTTAACTCATGTTATAAGATGTAATGCATGTCCAACTTAAGTAGAGGCCGAATATTTATAAATTCCTGATTCATGGGGTAGTTAAGCAAGTATATTCCAAACACTCTAATGCTCTACGTTCTAATGCAGCAAACAAGGGTGTTTGAAATGTCTTAAGATATTTTGTAAGCACAGTCCAACCAGAATAGGCACACACAAGTTCCCATATACCCCAACATGCATCAAGTTCAATTATCATATATAATTAGATAGTACACTAAATATAAGCACAAAACAAAGTAAAATAGGGGGCGATATACTAATTTAGCTTTGAAGTCAAGTATTCCCTATCGTCCATGGTAGTCTCAAACTTGGTATCCCAATTCACCTAAATAAGGTAACTAAAGTAAATAAAACTCATCTTAAACGTAATCTATTCATTAGCCTTGCAATAATTTCCCTATTTCCACTTATTTCGTATCTTGGTCATAATTTTTCTCGTTTTAAGTCAGAATTTCATATTCTTATAGTCGGTTTTTATCGTTTTCTAGTGTTCTTTCATTTGGTAAGGTTATTTTTAGGCTTTTAGGCCATCAAGGTTTTGGTTTAGGCCTTACAAGTTCATGAGCTTAAAGGGTGAGTTTGGTCACTTGAGGGCTTGGGCATAGTTTTGGGATTTGAGCTTTGCTTTTGATCTGAGGCCTTGCATTTAATATTTTAGGTTTCCTCTTAGGTATTTTAAGTGAATATTTCTTGCTCAACACTTTAAATTTTCACCTTGGGCCTTAGTGTTGCTGTTATGGGCTTAAATGGACCATTTTTACCAATTTAAAACCCTTACTTACTAAGGGGCATATAGGAGATGGCTTTAATGAGCTTTTAGATTTAAGAGACCTTTTTATATTTTATTTTATGAGCATTTTAATTCAAGGTTTGGATCTAGTCACTAAGTTATTAGGATTTATTCTTGGTTCTTTTAAGGGCTTTTGAGCTTATTTTACATTTTAGGGCTTTAAGCTCAACTCCACTTATGATTTTGGGCTTAAGCCCACTAAAGGCCTTAAGATAAGTCCATTTTCTATCAAGATTCAGATCTAGTTCTTTTCATTTATTGGGCTCCTAATCATATTTCTAAGGCTTTAATAACTAACTAAGCTAGTTTAGGCCTAATTTGCATTCTATTATCCTAAACTTGATTCTAACTTATTTTAATGGGCTAAATATCTTATTAGGTTCACTAAATAACCCATTTTACTAAGTGTTCCAGATCTGGTTCATTTCATTAATGGGGTTTGTAACACTATTCCTAAGGCCTTAATCATCAACTTAACTAATTTAGGCCATTAACTCATCATTGCCTAACTTAACTTGGTTAATTACATCCTAAATCATACTTAAGACTAAATAATCATGTTATTAAGGTAATAAATCAAATTTTATAGATTTGAAACTTTCATAAAAGTGGTGGCCAAGTAGGGTTATTGTAGGCCTTCCTTTAACTTCTTTCATCCAACACTCATTCTAATGTGTTTCCTTGCTTTAATCACATTTCTACTTGTTTTAAGCTAATAACATCACCTAGCATGGTGAAAACAAAATAGATACATATCAAGGAGGGGGTAGCATGGATAGTACTTAAGATTTCATGGAGTTTAATCAACATCTTTTCAAATTATCTACATAAAACTATCTTTTATATCTCTAGAATACAAATAGCAAACTAGCTAAGTACATGAATGAATGTGTAATTATAAGGCTCTAAAATAATGTGTACATGATTATAACATGTTTATATATTATTTCTAATCTTAAACTCTCAAGTAATCATATGTATAATTTATGTAAACAAGAAAGTCAAGTCGAGTGAGTTTTCCCTTAGCTTGACCTGTATGAGTTCTAACTTTTCTACTAAAAACAAAGTCGAAACTTACTCCTTTGAGGGTAAATGTTTGTTAGTAAGAAACTAAGGTGTGTTTGTGATCTTTTGGTAGTGGTATCTTGTCATTTGGTGGCGTATGGTGGCAATTGAACCAAAAGGTGCTGATGTGCATAGGGGGAGTCTAACAGCTCCTTTTTGTTTTCTTCCCTTTTTCCTTTGGTTTTTGTTTGAGTTTCTTGAGAGTGTTTCCTAAGGTTTTCTATGCGTGAAGAATGGTGTCAAATGAGGGTTTTAGAGGGGTGAAATGACAGATATTGAAGGTAGATTAAGGGGGATAAAAGATGGTTACTTTAAGACAAGGGTACATAGTCTCCTCTTGATACTGTTATACCTTATTTGCTTTTTGCCAAATGAAGAGTGATTTTGTCTTTTTAAGGACAAGTGTCCTTTAATTATCAATTAATCTTTTGTCTTTTATTTTTGATTAAGTTTGACTTGCTATTAATTAAGATGTAATGAGAGTTGTTAGATGGATTAAAAGGTAATTAAGCTAATTAATATCAATTATACTTAATTAAGCAATTTAGGCCTAATTAGGGTCTTGCCATATTTTTTTCATTTACTTATATTACTCTGTTTGTTAGAGTCCTATATTATTTGAGATCGATTAAGGTTTTCAAACCGCGTTCAAGGTTAACAATTTAGGGTTTTTAAGCGATTGAAGAAATTTTTTACGATTAGCGAATAATTTAGAGATATACTTAGAATTTTTTAGTTGAATTAAGGTTTCAGACTTCCAATTAAGGTTTTACTCAATTTATTGATATTTTCTAATCATTTTAAGGTTTCCCACATATTAGGTTTTTACACATATGATTAAGGTTTTAGTATTTTACTCTCCTTATGGTTTTTCAACTTATTATTTAGGGTTTGTGACTTATGATTTAAGGTTTAATAATTTTATTTATGGATTTTATTATTATATCTTAAGTGATTCTAGGAATTACCTATTAACTCCTATATCTGACTCCGAATTTAGATCCAAAAGTTTACAAGGTTAATATTGTCTCCCTAAGTATAACGTTGGTATTCTTAAGTAGATATTTCAATATAATTACTTTGGTTTCATATAATTAATTGTTCTTAATTTATAGTTAATTATGATATAAAACCTAATTCGCATATTAAGGTGTAATTAAGTTTCTTAATCTTAATTACTAGTACACTTAGCACAAATTAGGCTCATTCTAAGGTTTAATGTGTCAAATTAAGTTGGTTAAGCCCATTGGGTGATCTTATCTAATAATTTTAAGGAATTGAGTCAATTATTGTTGTTCGAATACGTTTTAGAGTATAAATTAGGGTTTTAGGACAATTAAGCGATTAGTCTCTAATTAATGAATAGTTTTACTATTTCATTAGAGTATGTCACGCCCCGAAGCGGCAGAGTCGTAACAGCCCCGCCGTGTAAACCATCCTAAGATAGAAGTTGGCCTTACAACCGCTATCTTAGACTTGATCTACACAAGGCGTCCACAACTAACCCGCTTTGAAGTAGACAGTTTGTAATTTAAATAAATCATTTACCTATAAAAGTGAGGAATTATATATATATGTTATAATTCAATTATTGCAGTTAAAGTTTATAATATTTTTCTATAGTATTTTTCTAAATTATTACATCATTCGGAAATGAAAAATAATTCTAAAATAAAAACTTAGACCTTAAAAATATGTGTTTATTCTTCAATATTTTGCCTCACTCTCCAGGATCCAGTAGTTGCTAGCTTCAGAGTAGTTGGTTACCGCTTCTTAGCCAGCACTTGCACGACGTCTATAGGGATGTGAGCAACCACAGCTCAGTAAGTAGGGATGGAGGACTTAAAACTATACCAGAAACATAACAAGGTTTTCAATCACTTATTAGATGCAATGCATGTACAAGTAAATGCCATCGCACGACGTTGTCCAGCCCGTCGTGAGATTAGAGAAATTGCGCCCCGCTCTAATCCGGGTCGAGGAGTTGCCGTTAATGCAACAGCTCATGACCAAACCCAGGCTTGTGTAATGGAGACCTTGCTCCTCCCGCGACTACCTTCAACCACTGTCTTCACCCTTGCCGCGACCTCCTCTCCTGTCACTTAGTTCGACTGAAGATGAAGAAGGGACCATTTTGCAATCCTGCGCTATCCCTTCCGAAGAGGTCGGTATTTGGCCGGAGAGTCCTAAGTTCCCCTAACGGGTTGCCATGCATGTCCAATTATGATTACTAGTCGGATATTTGATTAAGTTTAGTTTAGAGTGATCAATCCTTTCATACAAATCATACAATATATGCCAAAACAACAAACAGAATCATAGCATCACTCATAATCAAGCACATGCACACATTCAACTATCTAACAAGCATAACCAAGCATAATCTTAAGCCTCCAAAATACAATATCGTATTAATCCCAACTTACCTCGACTCCTCGCTCGCTCACTCGAGGTCTGATTTACTCAGGCCATCGTCGATCATTCCTATAACACAAACGTAGTTTCAGTTTTCATATAACTATTATAGGTTCGTTTTATTCTATAACGCTTATTGTTATGTTTTATTTAGGGTTTAAGATACCTAATTATCTAGGTCTTAAGTCTTTTACAATTATTTTAGGTTTAGGATTAGGTTCGGGTTCAGGTTCAGGTTCGAGTTCCGCATCGATTTCTAAATTAGGTTCTAGTTTGATTTTTAAGTATGGTTTTATACTCAAATCCTAGAAATTCGTTTTAACTCATAATGTGAAATTAATCACATTACTTCCCGATCTCCTAAATACCATCATTACCTCTAATTAGTATTTTATTCCACCCGGTATACTTAAATCCTTATTTGTGTACCGAATTTACTCCTAATGTGAGAAATTTTTATATTTTTCATATAATTACATAAATTCAAGTTTCCCATCAGATTTATTGTATATTTTTATTATTATCATAATATCAATTTTTATTCTAATATTTTCTATTTAGTATATTTCCAAAAATTTCATATTATGCATTATTGCCTATTATGTACATAATGCATTTCTAATATTTCTATCATTTTAATTACCATCCCTAAATATCAATTATTATTTCAAAATGTCTAAATTCATCCTAAATCAGATTTTACTCCTAATTACCTTTATTTACAAAATTAACTTAAAATGTATTACTTTTCCATATTACCTATTTACTACATAATTATCCTAATAATTACATCTAACACTCCAATTGCTACAAGTATCATACTCCATCATATTTTAACATCCTAAAACATCTACTTATTCACTAAGTCAATAATCAATAATTTAATTACTTAATTAACCTTAAATTACCCATTTTATGCCTCATTTTAAGGCCTAAAAATTATCTAAAAATTTAGAAAATTAATTTTTGAAAACGGGCTTTATAGCACTGTTCTATATCATCTAAGTAATCTACACAAAAATTTTGGGCTTGAAACTACACTCCTAAGGTCATTTATTTTTAAACCGAAACGTGCTCGGTTTTGCACAATTTCTTAATGACTATATATCACGAGGCATGTTTTCATCAAAATAATATTTTTCCTACAAACTAAATGCAAAAATATTCCAGAATAACAAAATTCATAATTTTCTAATAATATTTACTATTTTTACAAAATTACACAAGAATCGGGCTGGAAATCGGACTTACCGATTTGGGTGGCTCCGGCCGCCGTGGCCTTGTCGGCCGGCCTGGGCGCTGCCACCACCATGTGGTGGTGGTGGCTGTCCACTTCCAGCTGCTCGTCTGGTAGGGGTTCCCTTTAGAGACCCTAACTGCACAGTTTTTCTTATTTTTTTTCTAATTCGAATTTTTCTCTCAATTTTTGCCTCTCCCTAATTTTCTCTGATTTCTAACTGTCCAAATGAGTTTCTGAATTTTTCCTGCTATTTATTGGGCTTTAGTGTAATTATTGTGCATTAAATTAGATAAGATAATTACTTTATCCCTTAAATTTTGGCTTTTGTGTTGCCTAATTCTAATTGGCCGAATTTTTTCTTATTTTTCCCAACTGCCACGACCCAATTCTGGATCATTCATGATTTTTCCTGATTTTTCTTAATTTTTTATTATTTAATTATGAATTTTCTTTAAGTATTTTGTATTATTTTAGCACATTTCGCGTATTTTAAGGAATTACGCGTATTTATACTTACATGTAATTTCATATATAGTATAAATAAATATTCTTAAATATTATTTAGGTCATTCTATTATTTTTAGTATACATATAATTTATCTCTAGTAATTTATTAGTTATTAGATTACACTTTTTGCCTTTTCGGTAATTAACAATTATTATGCTTAAAATTTGAAAATTTTATAGTCTCTTATTTTATTACTTATAAACTTAAATTTAAGTTTACGGGGTCATTTTTATTAATATTCTTCTCAATAGTTTATAATTTTGGGTTTGATTGGATCTTTTAACCGATCGCCCTAAACCTTGGGTTCTAAATTCAATCCTATGGTCAATTGGTTTAGCTTTGGGGCTTACGGAGTACATTAGTTGGATTGAGGTTTTTAACTGTAGATTAGGGTTTTACAATTTAAAGGCTCACACGTATTAGGGTTTTAATTAGGATTTTAGTGTTTGAAGCTTCATTTAAGGGCTACAATATTCATTTTAAGGTTTCCAATTCATTGTCAGGGTTATTTATACCAGTATTCTTTTTTGGTTTAACTTACCCTTTATTGTTTTTGGGGAGCTCTCTTGGACTTCAACCGTCAGTCTCTTTCCCATTAGGTTTTGGTGTTAGTTTTGCTAGATTAGGTTAACCTTGGGAGTTAACATTAGTTATTGGCGTTTGCTTATAGGATTTTAGGGCTTTTAAGTATAGGGGTTAAACTAGGGTTAAGTCTATCATTTAGGGTTTTAGGGGTTTACATTAGGGCTTTTGAGCGTAGCCTCTCAAGTTTAGGATTAGTTATATTGCCAACACTAAGGGTATCTTTTCAAAGAATTTATTAACTTCTAACCCTTGTTCTAGGAAATTTATGGGGTTTACAACTCCTCCTACTTGAGGTGGTCGAACTAGGAAATTAGCTTAGCCAAGTTTATTGTCTTTACCAGTGAGTTTATTTGCTCAGTGATAACTTTTATTTTAAATACATTTCACATGGTGATTTTATAGTATTTCCCTTACATCTTTGTTTTTTTTAAATAATTGATACTTAATTGAGTAAAATTTTGATTTCAAGGTTTGAATGTGTTCTCAGATTGAAAACGAAGAAAAGGAATTAAATTTCACTTAATTTGGAGTTCAAATGAATGAGTTATGAAGTTTTGAAATTACGTAAACAGTAAGAGAAAGTGAAAATTTTTTGTCAGAAAGTTACACAGTTTGGGACACAACTGTGTCCCCAGGTTGTGTCCATGCAGGAAGATTTTTTATGCTAAGGTCAGTAAGTTACACAACCTGGCAACCTGGGAACACAACTGTGTTCCAAGTTGTGTTTGTGTTCCCAAGTTGTGTCTGGTGACGAAAAAAAAAACTTCACAATACATTATAAAAGGACTTATGAGGGTTTTGTACATAACTTTGGACATTCAAAAGAGAAAAGACTTGAAGAAAAGGAGGAGCAAAAGGTGAAAGCAACACCCAACTTCAAGATTGAAGAGATTTTTCATCAACAAAAAGGGTTTTTTTATGTTTTATTTCTTGATTTTGTTACAATTCATTTTCAGTTTCATCGTGATAGCTTAAGATTCTAATATTTAGAATTGTGAAACCTAAGGTTTCATGTGACTATTGGATTTATTGATAATTTTCAATAAAGTTTCTATCTTTCTCTATTCAATTATGTGTTTTAATTATTAATTAATATTTATAGGATATCAATTTATGATATTATACATGATGATTGAGAAATCACATGAATAATGGGATCTTGACATAATTGGAGAGAATTGCATGTGTACTTAGAGATAAGATACATGATTCTTCCAGAAAGTTTTTCTTTTGTATAGGAATTCATTCTACATTAATGCGATTCTAAATTATTTTACTAGGTGAAGAGATTCTGGTAAATAATTTAGGATTAGAGTTAATATGCTTGAGAAATGTGTTAACTTTAATTGTGAATCCCTCCGATCAAGAATAATAGAGATTGAATTGAATATATTTTTAGCGGTCACATGTTAAACAAAGGGGGAACAATTCCTAAATACATTATTTGCCTTCTTCAAGTTGTTCTTAATTTTATCTCCTTCTAAATTACTTAGTCAAGTCTCATAATTAGGTTATTTTGTTAATTTTAGTATTTTTAATTCGTTCAACTCATTACAATTTTTGATTAAATAATAGAGCTAAGATTAGTAAGTACTCGAGGTCTCTGAGGAATTGACTCGGACTTACATCCGTTATATTAAAACTGATAGGTGCACTTTCCTTGTATCACTTAGCCTTTATTCGGGTCATCTTTAACTTGTTGCTTGTCTTCATTTATAGTAGTTATCAAGCTAGTCACCAGGTTAGCGAACCTATTTAGTCTTTCATCTGTAGATTGGGGTATATAACTTCCTTATTAGTTACAACCATTACGAGCACTATTCTCTTGGTTTCTGAGAGTTCCTTGAACACTAAAGTCAAATATTATCGAGTACCTCGGTATATTAAGTCCTTTACATTGAAACAAATGAATCTCACTCAAATCCCTCGCCAAACCCTTCTTTAAACAATTATCCAGTACCCCTTACACCAGCAAGTATTAGAGCAATTCCAATATCACTTGATATAGTTGTAAACCAACGAGAACCATATACTCTATTTTGCATGTACTAAAATAAGGGAAAACAGAGTATCCTAACTGTAAATACTTAATTTTTACCCCCTTATTTTTTATTTTTTAAAAATAGGTTAAAGGGTCTTAAATTAGAAAAAAATATATATATAAAAAAATAGGAAATTAAAGAAAACAAAAAAAAAAAAGAAATTTAGAAAAAAATAAGAATTTTAGAAAAGTACAAAAAAATACAAAAATAGAAAAAGCACAAAAAAAAGAAATTTGGAAAAATATTAAAAAATAGGAAATCTACAAAGAAACATGATAAAATAAGAAATTTAGAAAATAAAAAAATAATGAATAAAATAGGGAATTTAGAAAATAATAAATTTTTAAGTTGTTTAAATAAAATAGAATTTAAATTTTAATAAATTTCAATAAAAGACTGTTGGGCTTGAGTTTAGATTTGAATCTAACCTAGGCTGACTTGATCTTAATTGCACGTATGAACAAGGTACAAGCTAACAGCCTAATAGTTAAATAATTAGACTAAGCGCATGAATTAAGCTAGAGGTTAAGGGTTCAAAACTTACTGGAGGCATGAAGGTAGCTTTTTATCGTTTTCTTTTTTTAAGTTCCGCGTATTGCTACAATTAAGCAGTCATTAAGCTACGTGTCTAATTGCGATACGTAGCGCTATATGATTAGTCGCGACAACACACTTTCTTCCCCTATTGCCCCCCTTTCCTTTTAAAAAAAAAATATATACAAACATAGATCAAGGGGGAAGGGAAAGGGATTGTTTTAAAAACACATAAAGGGGGGGAGGGGGTGAGGGGAAGGGGGGAGGCTCCATTTTGAATTTGCATAAGGGGGAGGGACTTACTTTTGGGAAACAAGAACAGATCTCTCTCTCTCTCTCTATACCAATCCTCTCTCTCTCTCTCTCCCTCTCTCTACAACACACCTCTTTCTCTCTCAATTTTTCTGGCCGAACCCACATATACATACAAGATCTCTCTCTTGGGCACCTGGAAAACCGAGTCTCTTTCTCCACCTCCTCTCTCTTTCCACTACCTCTCTCTTGACCACTCCTCTAATCATCTCTCTCTTGGCTTAGTCACTATCCAAGCTACCAAACACACGACACTCACAGACCTCTCTCTCGGCAGGCTCTCTCCCTTTCTCTCACCGAGTTTCTCTCTCAATACATGCAAGCTGAACCCTTTCTCTCTCTACCATCTCTTACACTCTCAGCCTGCCATCTTTTTGTGCACAATCACAACCACCTACTGAATGGTTGTCCTTCATCAGACCCACCTACTGAACCCCAATCCATTCGACCCTCACCACCATGGAACCATCCATACACAAATCTCATCCTCTCTTGGTCGACTCTATCTTTCTCTTCGAAATAACACATAAACATACACATGTCTCTCTTGATCTTCTCTCTTGGATTCCCTCTCTTAACCTGAATGCACTCAATCCACACTTTCTTTCTCAGCCACTTATTGTACACACCATACCACTACTACCGCCACTCTAATCCAAATACCTCAAAACCACCACCAATCATCGCGCCATTTTCCCTACACCTCCTAACCCCAATTGAAAACACATAAAAAAGCTTTCTCCTGATCATTTTGGCAGCCAAAATGGCCTCTAAAGCACTACTCAAGCTATTGTGTGCAACCTCGTGACCCAACCTGATCCGCAAACGCTTTGACTTAAAGATCTAACCTAAACTGATAACTAACCCGTACCTACTATAGAACTGACCCGTGCTTAAAGCTTAGTCCAACCTTGTTTTTTTTTTTAGTTTTCGGTTCATCTTTTTTAGTTTCTTATCTATTTCAATATGTAAATGTAATTAAAAATAAAAGAAAAATCCAAAAAAAAGGAAATAGGAAAAAAGTGAAAAAAAAAGGAAAAGAAAAAAGTATTTTTTTATTTAGATAAAATAAAATGAAAAGAAAATAAATAAATAAATAAAAAGTAGATAATAAATAAATTAAAATAAGTGAGCAAATAAATTTTATTTTATCACTTAGGAAAAGCAACTTTTCAAAAATAAAAATAAATAAATGGATCCTTTCTAAATTAGAAGCATTTAGAAATTTTAAAAATCAAATCAATTTAAGACCCTTAGAAAATTTTCTTAAATAAAATCAAAATAAGTTAAAACGTAAACTTGGCATTTTTTTTAGAAATTAAAATCTATTCAACCAGCTATGTTTTTGGTAAATGAACTACAGAAGTCTGATCCCGAATAGCGAGTACTTAGGTACTCGTACGTCAATATGAGGCAACTTAAAATATGGAAATTTTTATTTTTTCCATTTTTATAAATATTTGTGTAAATTAAATAATTTAGCTACGTGTAATATGGTTAGTTATTTAGAAATTAAAAAGGGTATATTTGAAAAGCAAAATTAAATTTGAGAAGTTAAAAAGTAGTATCCGTTTAGAGTTTAATAAATTAGCTTTCGGATCTAGATCTCTGGCTCTCAAAAAACTATTTTATAAAATGGCTTAATCGATAGATTGGTAATTAAGTTATAACCAATCTACCCAATTGGTTATAACTTAACTCTTTTTCTCGACTTTAGTTAGGTAACAACTTCAAAGTACTTTCAAAATGTAAAAAGAACCGGTTTTCTTTAGACCCTAGTTGAGGATTAGCACTAAACAGGTAAGGTATAGTACTAATCGGTTTAAAGGAGACTTAATTTTAAAAAAATCAGGACGGTGAAAAATTAGGCTTGACAGCTTAGCAACTCCACTAGGGACGTCAAGAGGGCTAAAATCGCTTTTCAAATTACCCATGTTGTTTATTTATTTGTATATTCATTTATTTATTTGTTATTGACTTCATGTATATATTTGTTTTAATTAGCATATTTATTTTGTAAATAGCATACACCGGGACATGGGGGGTTCATCTGTTGTATCAAAGATGCAAGGTAGATGTGATCAAACCCAGGCTGTCTTAGGACCCTAAGAGGGGAGCCATTGTGTAAGTTCCAAACGTTATGGGGTAACCATTGTTCAAGGCCGATTAGGCCACCCCACTTAAGCTCATGTATCCAATAAAAGTGTTTTTTAAAAACAAGCGAGGTCATAGAGCTTAAGGACTTTTTAGAACCCACCTTAATTGTATATACTTCCCTCCAAGTTTGAGTTAATACATTACTCTTTATTTTGTAACCCTACTGTAATTTTTAAAAACTTATTTGCATTAAAACTCTTAAACGATTAGTAGGGTTGCAATTTCTTAAGGATAATGTATTAACCTAAACAACCTTAACATCTGCATATTTCTAAGGGTTTTTTTTCTCTCGTTACATTGATGACTGATCCTTGTCCATAAAATGTTTAGACTTAGGATGGCAAACAACCAAGCAAATGATCAGGCGAGCAATAGGCCATTGGACACCTGTAGGATTTACAAGCAAATCCTGAGAGATGAAATTGCTTATTTAAAGGAAATGCTTGAGTGTTTTGAGGCTCACAACCGGGCCTTAAGGTCCCTTTTGGCATAGGTCATTGGGGATATTTATGAGATGATAAAGAACCTTAAGGCCCGTATATGAAATTTAATGTAAGGTTTTTCCAGTTCAGATCTAAAGAGCTTAGAATAATGTTCATAATAAATGCTAGGTTCTCTACCTTTATTTTTGTATTTTGATCTTTTTTCATAATAATAAAGCTCTCTTTAGTTTATTGTTCTTCATTCTTTAATATTCCTGTCTTTGTAAATAGTCTTTCAATAAATATTTATCTAACCACTATTCATTCTCATTTAGGGAAATGTAAAGAAAATCTATAGACTTGTAAATAGAAACCTAAAACATCATTATCTTTATTTGTAATTTTTTTTTTTCTGAAAATAAAACTTTACCTTTCTCTATCTTAAAAAAAAAATATTGAAAAATAAAAAATATATAAAAAATGAAAAGAAAAGTTGCTCAATGGTTATAAATCCTTATGGGCCTAAAGAGCCAACACAAACACAAGCCCTCTAGCCCACTTAAATAACTAACCCAAATACTTGGCCTCGAACCCATATAAGGCCCTTTGATCTGTTAAGGAAGCCAACACGAGCCCTTGGCCCATACTACAAGCACGAGCCCCTTGGCTTATTCAACCTTAACACAAGCCCTTAGCCCATTTAACAAACACGAGTCCTTTGTCCCACTCAAACAGTTAGCCCAAACACTTGGCTTTCAACCCATACTAGATCCTTCGATCTATTAAAGAAGCTAACATGAGCCTTTTGTCCCATCTAATCCAAACATAAGCCACTTGGCCAACACCAACCTTAGGCCCATTCAGGTAACCTACCTAAATATCAGTTGCTTGGCTAGGCATTCAACCAAAACACCAACCTTGGGCTCATTTTAGTGACCTACCTAAACACAAGCCACTAAGCTAAGCAGCCAATCCGAACATGAACTAAGACCCATCGAGGCAACCGACTTAAGCACAATCCTTAACTCTTAAAAGTAACTAAGCCAAGCCAGAACCCCTAATCTGTTTAGAAAGCTAAGCTCAATCATGAATCGAACCGAAACATAAAGTCAAATACTAGTGCATGATTTAAGAAACTAAAGGGCAAATCTAATCCTCATCCTGGGCAAAATAAAAAAAACAGACTATTCCTTAAGAAATCGGTAACTCACTTTTTGAAAAGTTTAGGATGAGAAGAGGCAAACCATATCCTATACACTAACCCTCGAAACACTTTGAGAGTTGAGCAATGTTACGGTGATGATACTTTGGACTCATTCCTTAAATGAGGTTCACTTTGAATGTAATATGTAGATTAAAATGAAATTAGGCATTCATTTCTAAATCTTAAACACAATCATCTGTTGTTCACCCTGTTAGACCTATTTTGAGAATTTTTAAATTCAAACCTTATCAAGAACTACCTCACGATGGGGCAATTTGGAGGTTATAGTCATTGAGTAAAAGATAGAGGTAAGGTTGGTTTATGCTTGTTTAAGTAACATTAATTCAAAAACAAGTTTTATTTTTGATAAATTATTTTTCTTTGAAATGAAGAAGAGCCAATTTCCTTTTCGAGCACCTCAAGCTCATATACTAGAAATCTATGGATTTAGGGCCTTGAATTGTTTAAAAAAACTCAATAATGGAAACAATTACTTATGGGGCCAAAAGAAAAGAGAGAATAGTAAAAGATAATGGGGCAAAGCAATTAAAAAAAGAAGAAGAAGAAGAAGAAAAGAGGCAAAAGAATTAGGCTTGAGTGTATGACGAAAGCCCTAAAAAATATTTCATATCTCAGTAGGGTCAGCAAATTGAATCAAAAGGTAGGGAACTCGAGCCCAAAAAGCCTTAAGAAACACCAAGCCCTAAATGAAGCTCCAAAGCCCAGAAACCCAAATTTCCATATCCACTCTATCATACTAAAGCCTCTCTTACCTAGAGTAAATCACAAAAGACCTCCCCACCCACAATGTTACCCATACATAAGTAAAAACTCTTTCGATTTTAAAAGATAATTTATCTTTAATAAAAAATTGTTTTTTAAACTGGGGCAAGCATACTTCTAATTTTCCCTAAGGTTCTTGACTTGTACACCCGAGATAAATAAAGATATTTTTTGCAAAGTAAGCCTCCCCATTAGTCCTCTTTGAAACCCTTGGACCAAAAGCCTAAATTCATAATGTTGAACTAAAAAAGACCTAATGGATTGATCAAGGCGTATCACTTACAAAATGGACTATAATTTTTGGAACTATAGTCGAGAGCAAAATCTAGACCGAAAGCTAGCAAGGAATATCTTTTTGGCTAAACTAATCTTGGATTACCTTTTTCTTGAGAAATGAATGTCTTGAAATCACAAAAGCCCTATGAGAAGCATTAGGGTTGGGGACATTAAGAAACTCTACATAATTACCAAGGATAGGGGTGGTTATAACATTGTTCCTTAAATATAAATTTATACTCGTTGGCAAAAATTTCAAAAAAATAAAAATAAAAGAAAAAAAGGAAGAAAAGGAAAAAGGAAAAGAAAAAAAAAAGAAGAGAGAGAAAGTAAAGGCTTGTCACAAAATTCTTATCCAATCCATGTTAGCTCAAGTAGTTTTTAATCCGTGTCATTTGTTTCCTTTCTAAGGTGGTCTTTTTTTAGTTTAAGTCATTCTTCCCCAATTGTAGTTTTTAACATCCTTCAACCTCTTTTTCAAATCAAGGGGCCTATCCTTACTCTGTTCCTTTTTCATGAATGGTTTTTTAACAATTTTCCTATAAATACTTTTCCAAGTTAAGAAGTATTTTAAAACCGGTTGCTTTCCTTCCTTTAATTCTTCAATCCTTCATCACTTTCCTCTTAGGATTCAAGCCAGCTCTTAGAGCGTTATCCCTTTGTCCATTCTTTTTGGGGTTTTAGCCAACTCTTAGAGCGCTGTCCCCTTTTCTATTCTTTTTAGGGTTCAAACCAGCCTTTAGGGCGCTGTCTCGTCTTTCTAAGGTGTTAGTTAGCTCTTAAAGCACTGACCCCTCTTTGATTCTTTTTAGGGTTCTAACTAGCCTTTAGGGCATTGTTTTGTCTTCCTAAGGTGTTAACAAGCTCTTAGAGCACCGAATCCTTTTTTTTTTTTTAGGGATTTAGCTAACCTTTAGGGCGCTATCTTGTCTTTCATTTTAGGGATCTCGTTAGCCTTTAGGGCATCGCCTTATCTTTCTTTCTAGGCTGTTAACCGACTTTCAACCCCTCTTTCATCATCTTCCTTTAAGGTCTTTAGCAAGCCCATAGGGTGCTTCTCTTTATCAAATTCTCTTAGTGAACCCATTAGGTGCTTTCTCTCATCAAATCCACTCAAGCGAGCCCATAGGGTGCGTCTCTTCATCAACTTTCTCTTAGTAAGCCCGTTGGGCACTTTCTTTCAACTTTCTCTTTGTGAGCCCATAGGGCGCTTCTCTTTATCAAATTCTCTTAGCGAGCTTATAAGGCGCTTCTATTCTTTTAGTGAGCCCATAAGGTGCTTCTATTCCTTTAGCAAGCCCATAAGGTACTTTCTTTCACCAATTTCTCTTAAGAGAGCCCACAAAGCACTTCTCTTTCACCAATTTCGTAGCGAACCTATAGGGCGCTTCTTTTCATTAGGTTTCAATCTAGGGTCCTAGTTAGCTCAAGGAGTATTTCACCCATCTCGCCTAAGATAGTCAGCTCAAAGGAGCACTACCAGGCTTTTTAGATTGATCCCATCATAAGGTTGCTAGTTCTCGAAAGACGCTCCCACCTAGGTTAGTCAGCTCAGAGGAGCACTACTAGGTTCTTTAGATCGATCCCATTGTAAGGTTGCTAGTCCTCGAGAGACGCTCTCACCTAGGCTAGTTAACTCAAAGGAGCAGTACTAGGTTTTCCAAATCGATCAAATTTTAAGGTTGCTAGTCCCTGAGAGATGCTCTTGCCTTAGTTAGTCAGCTCATTGGGGCACGACCAAGTTTTCTCATCTCTTTTAGGGTCATAACCAGCTCAAGGAGCGCTTCGCCCACCTTGGTTAGTCAGCTTAATGGGGGCACAACCAAGTTTTCTAATTCTCTTTGAGGTCTTCGCCAGCTCTAGGAGTGCTTTACTTGCCTTAGTTAGTTAGCTCATTTGGGTACGACTAAGTTTCCTCATTCGGTTTAAGGTCTTAACCAGCTCTAGGAGCACTTTACTGACCTTGGTTAGGCAACTCATTGGGGCACGATCAAGTTTTCTCAATTCATTTAGGGTCTTATCCAGCTCTAAGAGCGCTTACCCATTTCATTTAATTTAAGGTCTTAGTTAGCTTTAAGAGTGCTTTGCCTGCTTTGGTTAGTTAGTTTATTGGGGTACGACCAAGTTTTCTCATTCAATTTATAGTCTTAACTAGCTCCAAGAACGCTTTGCCTGCCTTGGTTAGTCATCTCATTAGGGCACAACTAAGTTTTCTCACTTCATTTAAGGTCTTAGCCAACTCTAGGAGCACTTACCCATTTCAACTAATTTAAGGTCTTAGCTAGCTCTAGAAGTGCTTTGCCCGCCTTGGTTAGTTAGCTCATTGGGGTACGACCAAGTTTCCTCTATCAGTTTAAGGTCTTAGTTAGTTTTGGGAGTGCTTTGCCTGCTTTGGTTAGTCAGTTCATTGGGGTACGACTAAGTTTTCTCAATTCATTTAGGGTCTTAGCCAGCTCTGGGAGCGCTTACCCATTTCATTTATTTTAGGGTCTTAGCCAACTTTAGGAGTACTTTACTCGCCTTGGTTAGTTAACCTATTGGGGTATGACCAAGTTTCCTCTATCAGTTTAGGGTCTTAACCAACTTTAGAAATGCTTTGCCCACCTTGGTTATCACCTCATTGGAGTACAACCAAGTTTTCTCATCTCTTTCAAGGTCTTAGCCAACTTAAGAAACGTTTTGCCTACCTTGGTTAGTTAGCTCATCGGGGCACGACCAAGTTTTCTCATCTCTTTTAGGGTTTTAGCCAACTTAAGGAACATTTTGCCCACTTTGGTTAATCAGTTCATTGGGACATAACTAAGTTTTCTAATTCTTTTAAGGATTTTAGTTAACTCTAGGAGCGCTTTACCCGCCTTAGTTAGTTAGCTCATTGAGGCATGACTAAATTTCTTCATTCAATTTAGGGTCTTAGCTAGCTTTAGGAGCACTTTGCCCACCTTAGTTAGTCATCTCATTAGGGCACGACCAAGTTTTCTCAATTCATTTAGGGTCTTAGCCAACT
The DNA here is from genome assembly GCA_024138015.1 of Lumnitzera littorea. Taxonomy (NCBI): domain Eukaryota; kingdom Viridiplantae; phylum Streptophyta; class Magnoliopsida; order Myrtales; family Combretaceae; genus Lumnitzera; species Lumnitzera littorea. Next base: position 15,416,794 of record JAMXBB010000012.1, on the reverse strand, counting down.
ATAGGAGCGCTTACCCATTTTAATTAATTTAGGGTCTTAGCCAACTCTAAAAGCGCTTTACCTGCCTTGGTAATCAGCTCATTGGGGCACGACTAAGTTTCCTCTATCAGTTTAAGATTTTAGTCAGTTCTAAAAGCACTTTGCCCGCTTTGGTTAGTCAGCTCATTGGGGTATAACCACGTTTTCTCAATTCATTTAGGGTCTTAGCTAACTCTAGGAGCACTTACCCATTTCATTCGTTTAGAGTCTTAGCCAACTCTAGGAGCGCTTACCCATTTCATTCATTTTAGGGTCTTAGCCAGCTCTAGGAGAGCTTTGCCTACTTTGGTTAGTCAACTCATTAGGGCATGGCTAAGTTTTCTCAATTCATTTTAGGGTTTTAACTAGTTCTAGAAGCGTTTTGCCGGCCTTAGTTAGTCAGCTCATTAGGGCATGACCAACTCTTCTCATTTCTTTTAAGGTCTTAGCCAACTTTAGGAAAGCTTTGCCTGCCTCGGTTAGTCGGCTCATTGGGATGCGACCAAGTTTCCTCATTCAGCTTAAGGTCTTAGCCAGCTTTAGGAGCGCTTTGCCTATCTTGGTTAGTCAGCTCATTGGGGCACGACCAAGTCCTCTCACTTTGTTTAGGGTCTTAGCCAGCCCTAGGAGCACTCTAATTACCTTGGTTAGTTAGCTTATTAGGGCACGACAAAGTTTTCTAATTCTTTTTAAGGTCTTAGCTAGCTTTAGGAGCGCTTTGCCTGTTTTACCTCAATTTGTTAGCTTATAGGAGCACGATCAAACTTCAATTCTTCTTTCAATCCTTCAACCAGCTCTTAGAGCGCCACTCCTCTCTTTACCAAATCCCCAATGACAAAAATAGTGTCTCTTTTGTCTTTATAGCAAAGTTTTGCTTAAACTTTATTGTAAAGAGGGCAGCTGTAGACACTTAATTTTTGCCCTCCTTGTTTTTCATGTTTTTAAAATAGGTTAAAGGGTCCTAAATCAAGAAAAAAAAGCAAAAAAAAAAAAAAGGAAATTAAAGAAAACCTAAAAAAACAAAGAAATTTAGAAAAAAAAAAGAATTTTAGAAAAGTACAAAAAAATACACAAATAGAAAAAGTACAAAAAAAATAAGAAATTTGGAAAAATATCAAAAAATAGGAAATTTAGAAAATAAAAAAATAATAAATAAAATAGTGAATTTAGAAAATAATAAATTTTTAGGTTGTTTAAATAGAATAGAATTTTAATTTTAATATTAATAAATTTGAATAAAAAACCGTTAGGCTTGAGTTTAGATTTGAATTTAGTATAAGCTGACTTAATTCATATGTGCAATTTATGGATAAGGCACAAACTAACGACCTAATGGTAAAACAATTAGACTAAGTACATGGATTAAGCTAGAGGTTAAGGGTTCGAAACTTATTGAAGGCATAAGGGTAACTTTTTATTGTTTTCTTTTTTCAAGTTTCACTTATTGTCACATGTCAGGTCGCTATTAGGCCATGTATCTAATTGCAATACGTAGCGCTTTATGATTGGTTGTGACAACATACTTGCTTCCCTTCAATTTTTCCACCACTTTCCTTATTCTTTCTCTCTCTTTCCTTTAAAAAAAATATATATATAAACACAGACCAAGGGGGAAGGGAAAGGGATTGTTTTAAAAACACATAAAGGGTAGGGGGGTGTTTGGGGTTAGGGTGGAGGTGGGGAATTGACAAAAAAAAAAAAAATAGTAGAGGGGGGAGGCTCCATTTTGAATTTGCACACAGGGGGGATCCACTTTTGGAAAACAGGAACAGACTTCTCTCTCTCTCTCTCCATTGTCTCTTTCCCTCTCTCCACAGTACACCTCTCTCTCTCTCGATTTTTTTGGCCGAACCCACATACACACATAAGATCTCTCTCTTGGCTACTTAGAAAACCAAGTCTCTTTCTCTACCCTCTCTCTCTCTCCATTACCTCTCTCTTGGCTTCTCCCCTAATCATCTCTCTCTCGGCCTAACCACTATCCAGTTACCAAACACATGTCACTCATAGACCTCTCTCTCTCATAAGCTCTCTCCCTCTCTCTCACCGAATCTCTCTCTCAACACATGCAGATCAGACCCTTTCTCTCTCCATTATCTCTCACACTCTCAACCCGACCCTCTTTCTGTACACAATTACAACCACTCATTAAACAACGACCTTCATCAAACCCACCCATCGAACCCCAATCCATTCGACCCTTACCACCATTGAACCATCCATACACAAATCTCACCCTCTTTCGGTCGACTCTATCTCTCTCTCCAAAATAACACATAGATACACACAAATCTCTCTCGACCTTCTCTCTTAGATTCACTTTCTTAGCTTGGACATGCTTGATCCATACTCTCTCTTTTAGCCACTTATTACACATACTGCACCACTACTGCTACTAAGTTATAACCAATTAGTTATAACTTAACTTTTTTTCTTGACTTCGATCAAATGGCAACTCTAAAGTACTTTCAAAATGTAAAAAAGAACCAATTTTCTTTAAACCCTAGTCAAGGGTCAATACTAAATAGGTAAGGTTTAGTATTAATTGGTTTAAAGAAGACTTAATTTAAAAAAAAAAAACCAATAAGGTGAAAAACCAGGCTTGACACTAACACTTATACTTCCTTCACGAAATTTAGAATGCTATGCTAATACCTACTACGTATAGCTACAAAAGCCTAATCCTTAGTATAGTTTACTTTACATAATGTTACTACAACACAAATAATCAAGAGCACAAGATACTAAAAACTTACACGAACATAACTAAGCTCTGATACTAAGAAGATAAGGAGTGACGGTCGTGGATGAACACATAATCAGAGCTAGCACACGAATCAATGAGTCCAAATTGCAAGATGGTTCGAAAGAACAAATGGAAGTCAAAGATTGAGTAAGGGCTTCTAATGTACTTAGGAGCTAAGTTATCACTAGGTCTTACCATAGGAGATAACCAAGTAAGTCTATAGACACCTCATTTTGCCCACTTTTAATTTTAGAATTTTTAGAATAAGGTAAAAGGGTCTTAATTTAGAAAAAAATCATAAAAATAAGAAAATTTACAAAATACAAAAATAGAAAATTCACGAAAAATTGAAAATTTAGGAAAAATTTAGAAAATTAAAATATATATAATAAATAAGTAAATAATGAAATTTTAGGTAGTTTAAATAGATTAAGTTTAGATTTAAATTTAGCCTAAGCCAATCTAGTCCATATATGCAATTTAATTGTACATATAAACAAGGTACAGGCCAATAGCTTGATGGAAAGATAACCTATACACGTTCAAAAGGTCAAGGGTTCGATTCCACTTACAAGCATTAAACGTCTTTTTCTTTTTTCCCCTTGTGCTATGTGTCAGCCTATCATTGGTTGACACTGGCACTCTCCATCCCATTTTTGGCATTTCACTCCCTTTCTTACACTTTTCTTCTCTGATGGCTCACTTCAAGAGCATTTTTAGTCCATTTTCCTTCGCAATTTCACCAAATTAATGATGAAATAACGAAATACGCGTACGATACTTAGAATTTGGACAAGAAATTTGACTTAATTCATTCATTTACTCATGCAAATCGAAATTGAAAAATGGGAAAAAAGAGGAAAATTTGCAATCAGTCATTAATTTCATTTTCCCTTATACGACTATCCTCTCTCTCATACATTCATCTCCAACAGCAGCAAACACATACACTAACCAGCTACGCATTAGACCCTAGCACCCTACCGATTAGTTATAATCCTATCCAAGCATGCAACACTCCATGCCCTTTCTCCCATTCTTGTAAACACCCAACAATAGCCTTTCCCATTCAACCCTCACTTTGGTCGATAACCAACATGCATGCCACGCATCCTACAGCGGTATGCCCTAATCCCCTCCTTATGCGACCTAACAATAGCACTGCGACACCCTTCAACCATCTAGTTGCGCCTCTCCCTTATGTGCACTACCCAATAAGCCCACCACAGAACCACTTAACCTAACACCCACTCCATCCTCAACCCTGTAGTGCCAGTAACCAAACATATACACCAAGCCCTAACCCAAATATGGTAAGCAACACTCCTTATCAAACCTAACCATTGACAATAGCTGTAGCAATTACAGCAACCAAATGTAACCACTCCACCACACTTGTTCTCTTATTTACCACTACTGCATATGACACTACCCATCAATTGCCATCCTCCCTTTTGACCTCCTACACACTCACAACAGCATGCTCACTGTCTACCATCATACACTCCACTTATGACCCCTCTCACTTCGATCAACCATCTTTTCTCACATACACATCAAACCAAACTCCCCATAACCACCGCCACCACATGTTGCTCCATCGCCACCTCTACCATTTTTTAAGCAAAGAAATACCCCCCATGAGACTCACAACACTCCAAAACTCCGTGGCCTAAGTATCATTTGTTGCCTAGCAATTGCCACAAAATACCTTTAATGCCACCACCGGCGACCAACTTGCACTACAACCCAAACCACCTTTATTAGTCGTGGCATCATCCTTAGACCCCATATCCCTAATAAAAATCACATGACAATGTGATTTACCCATCAATTCAGTGCTCGATTTCATCTCTACGACATCAAGAACTATTGAGAACCACCCTTAAGCCTTGCACATGCAACGCATGTGGTCGGGTCAGATGACCTGAGTCTAACCAAAGGCCTAGCTCCACGACCCATGCCTCTCTACTTTAGATTTGGTCTGGCCATTTTGTTGTCCTTTTTTATGGGGTTTTTTTATTTATTTATATAATTGTAATTGTAAAAAAAGAAGAAGAAGAAAAAGAATCGAAAAAAAAAGAAAAAAAGAGAAAAAAGAAAAAAAGAGAGAAAGAAAAAAGGAAAAGCTTTATTATTTAGTTACTTATTTATTTATGTTTCAGTTATGAATTAATAAATAATAAAGAATAAAAAGAAAAAGAAAAATAAGTAAATTAGTAAATGAAGGAGTTTTATAACTTAGAAAAATCATTTTCCAAAATAAAAATAAATCAATCCTTTTTTTATGACATTTCTGAATTTTCCAAAAATATATTTAGGACCCTTCCTTGAAATTTTTCTCAAAACAAATTAAAAATTTAAGAAACTTAAACCCAATTATTTTCTCAAATTAAAATCAACCAACAAATTAAAATTTTCTTTAAAAGAACTATATACGTTTGATCTTAAATAGTGGGTACGTGAGCACTTATAGGGCAATGTAAAAAACGAAAAAAATTAGTTTTTCCACTTTTAGCTCAAATTACTCTATTTAGTAAAAATAAAAAAAATATAATAATTTATTTAGTGTCATTTTTTAAAAGGTGATTTTAAGAAATTAAATCTAATTTAGGAAAATTCATGGTACTCATAAGGGTTTAAAAAATCTAACCTCTGACTCATTTCTTTGATTTTTCAAAACCTTTTTCTATAAAATTGGTTGCCCTCGAACAAACCATTGTTTAGATCAAAACCTAATCTACCAATTTGGTTTTGACCTAAACTATTTCCCGACCCCAGTCAGGTTGTGACTCCAAAAGCTTATAAAACTCTTTTAAAAAGCTAATTTTCTTTAAACTTTAGTCGATGATCAATATTAAAAGGATAAGGTTAGGTATTGATTGGTTTAAGGAAAATCCTAAAAACTAGAATAAATGAGGCTTGATAAGGTCCTTTGAGAGATCGAAGAAAATGGAAGGTTTAGCAGATATAACAATAGCTTCGTGAGGCTACTCTCTAAATGTGACTCACTGAGGAATACAATACGACTTAGCCTTCGCTTGATGTGATGTACAAGCAAACATTAAAGTTCACTCGCCACTAACCTCGAGCTACTAGTAAGATTAGACAAGAGTGGGGAGATTGTGCTTAAAGAACAATGTCTTGCAAGGACAAAGAGAATATTCATAAACAATGATGTTAAAAAGGTTGATTATGGCTACAAGATAAATGACTATTTATTTATGTTATTTTATGATTTTTAGTGTACATATGATTTATCTCTATCGATTCGTTAGTTATCAAAACTCATTTTATGCGTTTTCAATAAATAACAAGAAATTTACATATAATTTAATATTATAATAATTAATTATTTTATTATTTATTTTTATAAATCTAAACTCACGGGATCACTTTTATTAATATTCCTATCTCTGTAATAAAATTTAGGCTCGATTGGATGATTTACTCAATCGCACTAAATTTTATGGATTAAACCCTAAACATCTTATTGCGAGGCTTATAGAACCACTACTAACAGAACCATTAGCCTCTAGAAAACTCAATTAGATAATTTCTACATCAATCAAATCTTGCACCTTATGTTTTGATTTCTAATAGTTCTTTATGGTATGCCCAACTAGGCCCATGTGATATTCACACAATTTGTTGGGGTTATGATCCTTTGACCTATACTTGTTTGCTGTGATTTCACATGTTAGCAACGCTACTTCTCTCAATTGCATGAACACTTTGAGCATTGAAATCTTAAATCGTGTAAGTTGCCTCCTCTTGCTGTAGACAAACTTGTCTTGATCCTAGGCTTTCTTAATTGGTGCATTCGTTCATAACTTCTCTTTCCTCTAATCATCATTATGCTTGGGCTGTGACATCCTATTTGTACTAAGATATAAGTTTTTTGAGTTGCTTAAACACATATCCCATTGTCATTTCTGTACTTATGAGTCTTTCTTCTAAACTTACCAACTTTTCTTCTAGGGCAGAAACCCTTCTTTCCAAACATTGGTAATGATAAGTCTCTCGGGCTTGACCATTCAAAGTTATCTTTGGCAAATTTTCTAAACTTTGTATCATAATGATAATGAGCTCTATGTGAAATTTGGGTCTTAGATCCCTAACGAAGTCCAACTGGACCAATTTTTTATTAATCAAATCTTAGACTTTATTCTTCAACTCCCAACAATGGTTAGTGGCAAGCTCCTGTTGACCCATGTAGTACTCTCATTACGCATCGGGGTCATATTTTCAAGGTCTATACCCTGACATTGGAGTCTTAGGATGCAACAACCCTCTTCTTTTAGGCGGTGATAGACCTAAGATATAAGAATCGGGATATTGGTGAACTTCCTTCTAGGTGTTTTTAGGCTTAGCTTATTTTTCTTAATCTTTAGGCAATGCTTAAGACATTAGGTTCACATATTGTTAAATGGGGCATCGTAGTGTTCCCAGTGGCTTCTTAACCTAACACGGTTGATCCCTTTCTTATCAATCTTCCCACTCTAATGGCATCTTCAATATGACTATCGACTACGACTATGTATGTAAATGTGGAAGCGATATGACCCAAGAGGTGATTATAATAAGGTTCACCTAATGTGTAGATGAACATGTTGATCAGTTCATTTTCTAGCAATTGTACTATAGCTTGAGTGACTGTAGATCTCCATCTCTAGGCATATTCCTTCAAGGACTCGGTCGACTTCATTTTCATGTTATTTAGATCTATTAAGGAAAGAGCCGCTTATTCATTGAACTTGTACAGTTAATAAAAGGCTTACGCTAACTTATCCCAAGTATCAAGCTTAGTTAAGTCAAGTTAGGCATACCATGCTAATGTAGGCTCAGTTAAACTATCTTGGAAAGTATAAATCATCAACTGCTCATGTTTGGTGAATTAAGCCATCTTAAGGACATAAATCCTGAGGTAAAGCTTGAGACAACTCGTTCTATCATACTTTTCAAAATTTGGTACCTTAAACTTTTTGGGTAACTTGTGGTCTTTAGAAGCATAAACATTAGCCAAGCTCAAATCACTCTACCTATTGCAACCCTTTAGAGCTCTCATTTTTTCTTCAATTTTATGAAAGATTTGTTCCTCCATCTTCATCAATTCCTGCTCCAATTCCTTTCATAGGCCTTTATTGCTGTTGTTAGGTTCGTGAACTAGCAATTCTTTAGACTTGTTTGTTTGAGATGATGTGTCAATATGGACTTAGGCTCGGGTATGGGCTATGGTCTCAACTTGCTTCATGCGCTTGCTCAAAACCTTTTCTATTATGATTATTCTTTGTTCAAGAGCTTCAGACATCTTAATTTTGAAAATGAGTAATTATGAGCTTCAGGTTGGGCCAAACCACTTAAAAGGTAATCTTTCAAATCTTGCAAGAACCCCTTATTGTTAACAAGATTGCATCATTTCTTTTTTTTTTTAAAGAAAAAAATCAAGTTTTTTATTTTAAAAATCTTTCATATTTTTTTTAGAAACTTTTATTGAAAAATCAATGTTTATTTTATGTTACAAATAGCCTAATATTGATACTAACAAATCTAAACTTATTATATAGACAAAAGGTTAAAAAAAATGGGAACATTAAGACTAACAACTGAAGACACGAGATGATTATATTACAAAGATGATATAGAGAAGTGGAAAAATTTTTTACTTAAGACATAAGGGTGATGGCTTATGGAAAAAACTCTATCAGAACCGTGATAACTTAATGGATAAACACGAAGAACAAGAACTTAGACATTTGCACGATTGATAACCTTAAGATGACAAATAATTTACAATGGAAATTTGATGGTTAAATCTTTTTTTTTTAATTTTTGATTTTTTATATTTTGTTAGTTTCTAACACTATGATACGTGCGAGGAATTGCAATAGAAATCGGCCAAGTAAAAAATTATCATGAAACTATTTTTTTATCATAAAATATCTTTTTGAAATCCTTTATTTATTTTTTACTTTTTTGGAGACATGTTAGAAAAACCTTAAAAAAATAACAATTCAATAATAATCTTTATTGTAACTAATCTTCACAATTACATGTGCACCCTACCCCTCCCAAAAAAGAAAGAGAACTTTACAAGTTGATATTGAAGTTTTTTTTTTTTTTTAACCATGATTGACTTGGAGTTAGTAACAATGGTATTTGCTTTAAAAATTTGGAGGCATTACACAAGTAATAGCATTTTCGCATTATATACGATTTTCTTGGCAGAACAAACAAACCATACAACTAGCTTGGTTATTGTCAAGCTTTGGTATTTGTCTCAAGCTTGCTAATGTTCCAAATGAATCAAATGAAAGGAATAGCCTTTTATGTTCACTTGGTTTTTTGTTACGGAATTACAATTTCGTAAGAATCCCTATAACTTGATATTATTTGATGCAAAATAAACATCAATCTTGTGGCTAGAGAAAGAAAGAGGATTGGTAAAGGATCACTTAGGTAAAAATTTTGACATGTGATTGGGTAGTTATCCTCTGTAGGAATATTACATCATGGTTAAGGACTATTAATAATTTTATGCCTTCTATGTTAAATTTTATGTCACATAACCTATTACTCATGAAACCTAATACATATATTATAAAACAATATTCACGTACAATACAATTAAGAATAAAAACAACATATACAAATTAAGAAAAAACTAAAAATTGATACAATATGATATACGCGTGTGCAATGCAATAAGAATCGGTAATTGATAAATTATAGTGGCAGAATTATTATAAACCCGCTATTAATATTTATGTAAACTTACATATATAAGTGTATGAATTTATATATATTTTTTAAATAAAGCCCATGTGCACTTATATATATATAAAAGTATATTAAATTTTGAAATTAAGATTCAATTGGCTGCAGGTTAAAACAATTCTTTTATGGCTCCTCTAATTTAAAAATTACTAACTCCTTTAAAAAAAAAATTGATGCAAGAGGGTAGGATCTACGAGTCTTAAATTCTATAACTTCAAACATTTCTAGAGAAATACTTAGTAGGCTACATCAAAGCATGAGTAAGCTCACCTATCACCGTTAGACAGGGGTAAAGATTCTAGCGACTTAAGGGTTACATAATAGCGGCTCTTCTTAGGTTCCTAAAGTGGCTCAAGTTGGACCACATCTAAACATAGATATAAAGTATTAAAAATAAGCCCCCCCCCCCCCCCCCCCCCATCTACCGCATCACCCACCCCCACCCCAACCCCCACACCCCC
>JAMXBB010000012.1:15010435-15406393 GCA_024138015.1 Lumnitzera littorea | reverse complement strand
CCCCCCAATTTCCCAAACTCAAGCCCTTTGGGTTGGGTTTTTATTAGTGGGTCTACATCATAGAAGACTAGTGAGTATAATAACATGCAATAAAAATAAAATATAAAACTCAAGGCCTATTACATGGCTAGCCTACTATGATCCTAAGTGGAATAGCCAATTCTATTTAGCCCTATTTCGGTTTTCTTTAATTTAACCTAAATTAAGCTCATTCCACTTAATATAAATTACTCAACATAAAATTAAAGAAAAATATTTTTCTTTAAAAAATATTTTAAAAATAAATTTCAGTTACAAACTAATTAAACTGGTAAAAAATAAGATTAGGGTTTTTAGGAAAAACCCTAACTAAGTTAATAGTTTACGAATTCTCTAAAAAAGTTATTTTTTCAAAAAATTTAACTAAAAAATATAAATCCGGAGGCTAACTTATTAAAATCAAGTCACCATGTAAAAATTTAAAAAAAAAAACTAACTATTATGCCTTTATTTTATAATTTTTCTAAAAAATATGAAAATATGCAAGAATGTAGAAATGCACAAAAATGAAATTATTATTTTTTTTTTACGAATTTTCCCAAAAAAATGAAAAGAAAACAAAAAATTTACAAATTTTACTGTTGCTCAAGAAATATCTACGTACCTACTAATCGAGATCACGCTGATCGTAGTTCTCATTTTTTATAAATCTTTAATATGTGGATAAATTTTCTTTATAAAAGTAGCCAGGTTTACATTTTTTAGCTAGTTTAATTTTTTAAGGAAAATCCTAAAAAAGGAACCCTAATTTTTATTGTCCAATTTTGAAAATTCCTAACTTAAAAAAAATTTTGAATTTTTATTTAGAGAAAAACATTTTCTACATGATAAAACATTTTAGAAAAATCCTAAAATGCCTAAATGCAATTTTTCATGAAATATGCAATTAATGTAGAAATCATGGAAAAGATATTAAACCATAGAAAAAATGCCTAATTATGGAAAAGATGTTTGAACCATAGAAAAAATGTCTAAACTATGGAAAAAATATCTAAATCATAAAAAAGATGTATAAATTATGAAAAAGTTATCTAAATTATTGAAAAGATGTTTAAGATACCTAACTATGAGAAAGAGGCGATTTTTGAAAAAAATGCAAGTGGGAATAACAATGCAAATCTAACGAACACATGCAAAAATTTTAATGAAAATATGCAATTTTATAAATACACTAAATTATGACACCGTACACTAAATAAAAAAAAAAATGCAAAACTACTATTCTAACCATGATAATTGAGCAAATAACCAATCTAAAAAATCCAAAACTAATGATTAAGCTAAAAAAAAAAAACATAGGTAATGTTGTTGTTTTGCATTGCATAAAACTGCTATTTGTTGCAGTGCTGTTGATCATGTGGGGTTAATACGTGGCTATTGATCATGTGGTTGCTGTTGCATGTGCTGCTATCATGCAGTTGCTATGTGTAGAGTGCATTGTTATGGAGCTGTTACGTGGAATTGAAGTGTAGACTGTAAAGGTTGCTATGCGTATGTGCAGGATTGTGTTATGCTGCGAGCTGTGCATGTGGAATTAGAGTGGTGTAGGTGTTGATTTGGGGGTTGAAGATGCTGTAGATGAATGGGGATGAAGGGTGAAGATGAGGGTTGAAGGAAGATAGTGCGATGCGAGGGTTAGAAATAATTGTGGATATAATTTGTAATTTTTTTTACAACTAGAATCTACTATTTATAAACAAGTAATTTTGAATCTTTGGGATCTTTTTAATGAGGATTTAATCCTGACAAATCTAATATATATAGCATATGACAATACCCGGTTTAGATTTGCTAATTTCCTAAATAATTGCTTCAAGATTTAATCCAATCTAGTCTCAAGTTCTAGAAGCTCTACATTTTATTTAAGCTTTTTATCTTGCACTTGACGTAGTCCAACTTATTTTAAATTGACTAAGACTTTTTATATGGCCTAAAATATACATGCTAACCATTTAATAAATCTTGAGTCTATTTTAATTAGTTCAATTAAAATATTTTTCAAATTGGATAAAAATCCACTTTATACTTTATCAATCTATTTAAAAAAAATATTTTTCTAATGAAGCTCAATTATCTAAAGACTCAGAATTTATAAAATGCATATTTTTAACTACTGTTTGATTCGACCCTAAATGACTAATCGACTTAACTTGGATTTTTTTGACATAGATATTTTTTACACTTCTTCTTTTTCTATTTTTTTTTTTATATTTTTTTCAATTTTTTTAAAATTTTTTGGTGTTTTTGTATTTTTTTAATTTTTGGGATTCCATTTTTATTTTATTTCAAGTTTTTTTTTGTTATTTTTTATTTGTTTGTAAACTTGGCTTAAAAATGAAAAGAGACTGAAATTAAAATAAAGAGTGGCAAAAATAAAGTATCTACACTTAGTTATGAGCTAAATAGAGCTCCGAGCTGTTGAGAAAGCCTATGAGCCTATGTTTTTATTAACTAGAAGATTGCTGGAGATAAGAGATTTAAAAGATATGCCTAATGAGGTTTTGAGATTGACTGATGACTTTTTCGATTTGTTTCCCGAAGAGTTGCCTAAAGGATTACCCTCAGTCCGAGGCATAGAACACTATATTGATCTCAGCCAAGAGTTGCCCTGCTAAGCCAACTTACTTATAGAATGAATCTTAAGTAGACTTTCGAGCTAAAAAGGTAAGTGGATGAGTTGATGGAGCGAGGTTATGTAAGGGAGTGCATAAGTCCTTATGTTGTACCAACTTTGCTCGTCCCAAAGTAGGATAGTTCATAACGCATGTATATTGATATCAGGCAAGTGCACCTATCAAGTTTAATATAGTGGATGTGAGTTCGAATCAATTTGTTAGAGACTTCGAGTACTAATATTAACCTTAGCTTTATTATCTAACCGGAAAAGTGTGATGAGTTGAATGAATTAAAAATATTAAAATTAACAAACTAATCTAATTATGAGACCTGGTTAAGCAATTTAGAAATCGATAAAATTGAGAACGACTTCAAGAAGGTAATAACGTATTTAGGAATTATTTCTCCTAGTGTTTAATATATGACCACTTAAAATGTATCTAATTTAATCTCTATTATTCTTGACCAAAGGGATTTTCAATTAAAGTTAACACCTTTCTCAAGCATATTAATCCTAATCCTAAATTATTTACCGGAATCTCTTCACTTAGTAATATAATTTAGAATCGCATTAATGTATAATGAATTTCCACACAAAAGAACAATTTTTCGAAAGAAATATGTATCTTATCTCTAAGTACACATGTAATTCTCTCCAATTATGTCAAGATCTCATTACACATGTGATTTCTCAATCATCATGCATAATATCATAGATTAATACCCTAAAAATATCAATTAACAATTAAATAACATAATTGAATCAAGAAAAGATAGAAACTCTATTGAAAATTATCAATCAATCTAATAGTCACATGAAACCCTAGGTTCCATAATCCTAAATATAAGAATCTTAAGTTATCATAATGAAACTAAAAATGACTTACAACAAAATCAAGAAATAAAACATAAAAAACCCCTTTTTGTTGATGAAAAATCTCTTTAATCTTGAAGTTAGGTGTTGCTTTCGCCTTTTTCTCCTCCTTCTCTAGAAGTCTCTTCTCTTTTGAATGTCCAATGTTATGTGCGAAATCCTAGTAAGTCCTTTTATAATGTTTTGTAAAGTTCATTTTTTCGTCACCAAACACAGCCTGGGACACAGTTGTGTCCCCAGGTCATGTAACTTTCTGACCTTGGCAAATCATTCTGGATGGACACAGCCTGGGAACACAGTTGGGTCCCAGACTATGTAACTTTCTGACCAAAATTCCTATTGTTTATGTAATTTTAAAACTTTATAACTTATTCATTTGAGCTTCAAATTGAGTGAAACTTGATTCCTTTTCTTTGTTTTCAATCCAAGAACACGTTCAAACCTTGAAATCAAAATTTTACTCAATTAAGTATCAATTTCTTTAAAGAAAACCAAAGATGTAAGGGAAATACTATAAAATCATTATGTGAAATGTATTTAAAATAAGAGTTATCATATATTGACAGCCGAGCCATCAACTGTATCACTGTCAAGTATAGATATCCAATACTAAGGCTTGATGACATGTTAGATGAGCTTCATCGTGCCAAGATATCTCGAAGATCAATCTGTGAAGTGGCTACCACAAAATTCGCATAAGGCTTAGTAATGGATGGAAGACTGCCTTCAAGACTAAGCATAGTTTCTATGAGTGGTTAGTTATGCTATTTGGACTTATGAATGCATTGTTTACATTTATGTAGTTGATGAACAATGTGATGCATCTACTGATTGGAAGATATATAGTCGTATACTTTGACAACATATTAGTGTACAGTACCAACTTAAATAACCATGTTCAGCATTTTCAAGCCATTTTTGACATTTTATAAGTTGAGGAATTGTATGGGAGCCTGAAGAAGTGTATGTTTTGTCAAGTAGAAGTTGTCTTCTTTGGTTATGTGGTATCTAAAGAAGGAATCTAAGCAGATAAGGAAAAGGTTCGAGCTGTCTTATATTGGCGAACACCAAAGAATGTCACTAAGGCATGTAGTTTCCATAGCCTTGCTTCTTTTTATAAGAGATTCATTAGGAACTTTAATACAATTGCCACCCTCTTGCTGAGCTCACAAAAAAAAAATGATGGATTTCGATGGAATGATCGAACTGAGCAGAGTTTTAAGGAAATCAAAGAAAAGCTCACTACTGCCCCTATCTTAGCTTTGCTAGATTTTGATAAGCTATTTGAATTGGAATGCAATGCATCAAGCATTGGCATTGATGCAGTTTTGATGCAGAATTGGTAACTAATTGCTTACTGTAGTAAGAAGCTCAGTGGTGCTACACTAAACTATTCTTTATATGAGAAGGAGTTGTACTCTTTTCCGAGCTCTTACTTTATGGCAACACTATTCGCTACCTTGAGAGTTTGTAATTTATAAGGATCATGAGTCCTTGAAGCATCTTAGAAATCAAAACAAACTTTTGAAGAGATAAGAAAAATGGCTAGAATTCATAGAAGGATTTTCCTATGTGATCTAATACAAGAAGGGTAGTACTAACATGGTCGCAAACGCCTTATTACGTTAGTAAACCTTGTTGACCACCCTATAGACTAAATTACTGGAATTTTCCCTTCTTACAGAACAGTATGCTTACAACCACCATTTTGGTTCTATTCTTAAGCAGTGCAAAGATAGAGTTGTTGTTGGAGGATATTATCTCATGGATGGTTATTTGTTTAAGGAAATAAGGCTATGCATACCTAGCCGTTCCATATGCGAGCTATTGGTTAGGAAGCTTATAGCAGTAGATTAATTTTGGATAGAGTAAAACAGCAGACTTACTAAAAGAGAACTTTTACTAACTTGATTTGATGTTCATAAGATAGTCAATAGTTGTGAAGTGTGTAAGAGGGCCAAAGGGGAGAGAGAGTCACATAGAGAATATATGCCATTGCTAACACCGACTACACCTTAGTTTAACCTTAGCATAGACTTAGTCCTAAGGTTGCCTTAGACATCTAGAGGAAAGGATTTAATCTTTGTTGTAGTGGACTATTTAAGCAAAATGGCACACTTCAACTCATGCCATTGACCTAACGATGCTTTATATATTGCTGATTTGTCATTTTCAAGAAGTTGTCTGACTACATGGAATACCAAAGACCATTGTCGTGGATCGGGACACACAATTCTTGAGCTATTTTTAGAAAACCCTCTAGAGAAGACTTAAAACTAAACTTGTATTCAGTTTTAGTAACTATCCTCAGATTGATAGCTATACTAAAGTGGTGAGTAGAATGCTAAGCAATTTACTTTAAGCTGTTTCAAGAAAGAATTTAAAAGATTGGGATATGTGTTAACTAGTTGTGGAGTTCACATACAATCAAACTGTCTATAATACCATTGGGAAGACTTTTTTTGAAGTTGTCTATGGCCTTAATCTCACTGTTCCCCTAGATTTGAACATCCTCGCAACTACTGAAGAGAGTTAATTTAGAGTTGACCAAACCCAAGAATTAAAAGAGCTGCATCAGTCCATAGCAAGGAAGATTGCCAAGTTCAATTACAGACAATAAGAGATTGGTAGTTGTGGTTGCTGAATTGTTTCTTTCACACCAGGAGACTTAGTATAGATTTACTTCGGTTGAGAAAGATTCTTGCATTTGAGACAGAGTAAGTTACCTCTACGAGCTGATAGTCTATCTAAGGTCTTGAAGAAAATCAACTGCAATGCCTTCCAAATCAAATTAGTCAAGAACTATGGTGTTTCCTCCACCTTCAATGTATTTAACTCGATTTCCTACTAATCAGAAGAAGACCCAGTAGATGTTACGACAAAGCAAGAGCTAGAAACCACTTTTGATTTGAGGACAAATCTTTCTGAACCCTAGGCAGATGATAGGAATCAACTCCTCGGGCTAATCATAATAGCTGAGCTAAAGGTCTACAAGGATTCACACAAATGATATTAGCTCAAAACCCCTTTTAGGATAAGGATTCTTATTCCAATCTTCATCTTTTACAGCATTACCAACCTGAGTACCGAGCTTTCATAAGTACCAGCACCGTTTCTGAGCAACTAAGCATTCATGCCAACCTGCCCAACTTGTACGCTGACCAACCGTATCGTTATACTTATTGCTAAACTCATACCATGATCCAGGCAACTCCTAAGCCGACCAGTAACAAATTTGTGCTCAAGCTGAGCTGTTAAGACATCCTATTTGGAGATGACCATAATGTCCTTCAATACTTGAGCTCTAACCTAAGCCAAACCAAGTCAGGTCTGACTTCTGACCTCATCTGAGCAGGATCTTGCAACTGCTAAGTGGCCTCATCATTCATTTCAGCTTAGCTAATCGTACTACAAGCCCTTAGTTGCCTCTTAACACGTGTCTTCTAGCATAACATTCTAAAAGTATTCATTACTTTTTCCATACGGAATATTCTTTATCCCTTTTACCCTTTTTAGCATGCTTTATGTATCCCATTTATAAATTACTCTTTTATCTTTTCCTTGTATGCCTTGTAACCCTAGTAGGGCTAATATATAAACCTTATTTACTTGTACACAAACAATACCTTACAATATTGAATTATTACAAGTTTCCTTCTTCGTGAGCAACCCTAGTGTTTTCATTTACCCCTTTAACTCTTATCTATTCCCTTTAGTAAAAAACAGTAGCCAGTGACCTTATAGTTTAGACCACTGAGTTATATTCAGTGGATTGTAGACCAAGTAGGATTAGTTGGTGTGTCATATCTGATTGGTAACTACTCGAATTTGCTAACCTTTTGTTTTCCCTTTTTTATGTTCCCTTTCCTTGTGGTGCTTCTCCATGTGTTCAACCCTATAGATGCATCACTATTGATCTCCAAAAGCTTAGTAAGTCGGGAGTTTGGAGGGCATTGGTTCTAAAAGCTAGATCTTAGGAGCTCAGAATTGACAGGTCGACTTAGCATATGGATGGTTTGAGCTTAGATATCTATTAGCTTGGAGTCATATTGGCTCAATGTTGGGCTCTAGTGGAGGTTGGCAGCTTTAGTGGAATCTTCTTTTGCTTGCAAGATGGTCTACTAGATGGGGAAGTTTGAGAAATATACCAAGTTAGCTCAAAGGAACCCTTGTTCTTCTAAAGTTAGGTCCTTCTAGGAAGCTCAGCAGACCAAGGTAACAAGTACTTGGGTATGGGATCTTGTTGTTGGTCCTTGATTCCTATTAGTAACGGTTAATGATTGCATAGGGTTCATAGCTGTCATTATATCATCAATATACCAAGGCTTCACATTAAAGTTAGCAACATTAGTGGAAATAAAGTACACCTACCAATAACACAAAGAATAATGCTTCATTAATATTGGATAATTGCTTACAAGTGTCTAATCGAATGGTACATAACTTTAGTAATAAGCTTTTTATCGATTAGAACCTCACTTAACTTTCCCATCTTAAGCTTTGTAAAGTTAACCTGCAAAGCGCATGCAATTATCTTAATGGTAAGAGAGTTTGATCCAACTACTTGATATAACGATATATTAGATTGTGCCCTTAAGCATCTTAATGTAATCATATCACATCTCAAATGGATATATATATATTTCTAGGCTTTCAAAGTTTTGATTTGTATATTTGTAATGATACCATGAGCGCTTTAGAACATCCTCAAGATATGTTTTTGATACTGCTATTCAATCACAACCCGTCTTTGCTTAAGGGACACAAAACACCATGTTTTGGTGCCCAGTGCAACAACCCCTGGCGCAACACCAAGCATGAGTTTGACTTAGGGAGGTGGTGATTTAATGGTAATGAGAAGAAAGGTTGCTCTATTACCTATTCCACTGGGAATCGTAGATTTTTCGGTACATCTCATTCATGCATTTACAATTTATATAATGATATTAATACTCCTGAAAGGTGTTCCATTTGCTTGTAAGAGAACTATAAGGATGTGAGCCAAAGAACCATGAGCTCAATAAGTGATAGGAGACTTAGCTTATGCTTTAACACAATATTAATCAAGATTGATAGTTGATTATTAAATGCAATGCTTGTATAAGCATATGCTATCTACACAATGTTCTTTAGTTCACTGTGAGATCAGAGATATTATGCTCTCTCTAATATAAGTTGAGTTGGGTTTCCAAAATGCAACAAATGACATGAAACCTAAGTTTGCGCGATGGAGTTTACTTCTCCCGAAGACCTTTTCAGACTATGATCCATTTTTAACTTCACTGCAACATCCTCTCTTGTCACTTAGTTTGGTTGAGGTTGAAAAAAGTGATTCGTCACCTTAACTAAAGGTTAGTGTCTTGGTTAGTATCTCAGCCTGAATATTTTATATCCAATTATTGATAGTAAAACAATAACACAAACATTTGGTAAAATGCAAGAAGTAAGTACATCACGACATAACAAACATTATGCATTTAAGTATTTAATTAAGCAGGGTCTAACATAAGCATCGCATATAGTTAATTTACTTACAAGTACACATAAGCATAATAGCTCATTCTCTCTACAAAAGCCAACTTACCTAGCCTCTTAGCTCATCATTCTTACGAGTCATTGACAGGGTCATAGATTTGACCTAATGATTGTAGACAAAATAGGGTAGAAAATCAATATATAGCTTAGGTGAGACCAACTTGGCACATTTACCCTTTAACCTTTTGTACTTGTAATCCTTCTAATTAGTTTTCACCTTTTCAAAGGAAGCTTTTAGAATAAGATCTTAAAAGAAAAACTTTCAATTTTTGCGTTCAAATTTTTATGAAAACGAATAATGATAAATTTGTAAATATAAAGTCAAGTTTTGATAGCTTTTATATAAGTAAATTAGGTAAGCCTATGTTTTTATAAGTTTTCAAAATTAAAATTATAATTCAATTAGTGTAAAAAGAAACACCTATAATACACTAAGTCTTAAGGGTATCGCTTTGTACTTTTCCAAGAAATTAGGTGCTTCAATTCTAAAAAATTTTATTAAGTTGTAAGATTAACCTTTATCTTTGCAAATTTACAAATTTGCCCTGACTCATTTTCTTGGAAAACTTATCAAAAGACCTTCAAATTTCATAACAAAGTTTTGGTAACATTAGTATTAGATCTATAGGTTTTTATAAATTTACAGCTATAGGCCATAATTTTTATTATTTACATTTCTTGAATTTCTATAAATTGCATTAATAGCTTGCACACTCAAAGTTTCTTTGGAAAAACTCATGATAGTTAAACTGAAGTGCAAATATACATTAATTGCACGAATTGTATTAACATTTTATAACAACTTCATAATTGTCATATATAGTTGATGCAAATGTAGGTTTAAGATATAGATATAAAATACTTAAAACTTTGATTTTTTTCCCAAATTGATTTTATGAATACAAAATAAGGTTTGAAATGTACCTCCTATTAAAGTTTGTGAAAAAGAGATCATTTGCTATACTTTCAAAGTTAAAGAATGCCCTCCAATACTCAAATGATACTTATGGGTATTGATTGATATTTGAAGGTGGCCTCTATGGTGGTGATGAACTTGTAGACAATGATTATCACAGTGGTATGAGGGTTTTGCTTTTAATTTTTTTAGTAATTTTACTATGTATCTAGGTATTTTTTGAAGAATTTTTAAATATTTATATATATATATATATATATATATATATTCCCCTTTCCAACGTTGGTACCTCTAGGATTCCTTTCAAATTCTAAACAACTGAGTCAATGGTCTTCGAATTGAGATTCGAATTTCTCTCTCTTAGTTGTAAGGTATAGTTGGAAAAAAAAAAATAAAAATGATGAAAACATTGACGGTGAAGGTCTGCGTGGTAGTCAAGCATCTGATGGCAGTAATTTCCCAGACTGGTCATGCATTTCTTGTCACAAAGGTAAAACATGAGGAGGATGTATATATTCATTGTATGATTTGTCTACATTCAATAAAAAATTGTTGCCTTAGTCCTTAGGTGTAAAGAAGCAGCCAACAAAATCCTTTGTCTTGCGGCTATTTAGATAAGCATAATTGTTTTCGTGTCCTTTGTATACAACTCTTCCAATATCGGTTTATCTTGATTTATGGCATACTTGAAAAATAGAGCATTATATTTTACATTTAATTTTAGTTTTTTACGCTTAGGTAATTAAGGTTTTATCCAGTAAACTTTTGTTAAAATATGATAGTGGATACATTTTAATTTGCTTCTGAAATTTGATTTCACATTGGTTTTTCTTTTTTTAACTTTTGGTGATCATGCTACCATTTGGTGTTAGTCTAAAATAAAATTTTCATTATTCTTAAATTCCAATACACAACCCCTAAACACACTTTTGGGAATATTTTTACTTAATAAAATATATGTAATATAACATTCTTGAAATATCAAAATTTATGGGTTGTTTCAACCGGCTCTTGTCATATTTCAGTATTGCTAGCTTAAATATTAGGGTGTTATTAAGTAAATAGGGCTTATTGGCTTGATATTGCATTTATAATCGATAATTTTTCTGAGTTTTCTAATTTGGTGTTTCAAGTAAAGCTTTTATTAATAAATTTCAATTAGCTTGATTTTATGATCCCATTTTGATATATTTTGGCTTTTTTATATTTTTTTTCATACGAATCTTTTATAGTCTAATATTTAAATATCTTAAAATATCCAAAATTTTACTATCAAATATTTAGTAAAATCAGTAAATTGTAATTTTTGTTTATATTTGCTACTTGGCCTATAAGGACAAATTTTCTACAACGATTATAAACTACCAGAATATTAGCATGTCGGAGTTGTCAAGCTTTACATCATTCCTTTAATATTTAATTTATATTATTGTACTAAAGAATATTCTGGTATATTCTTTAATTATTTATTTTAGCCGACTTCACATTCCCATAATTTTTCCCTTTTCCATTATTGTTATTTTGAGAGAGTTTTAACATAGTCATCAATAAAAATATTAGTAATACAATATATAGATAGGTTCTATTAATTGTTTGGAATTTATCTATATATTTGATGTGTGATTTTCTCACTAATATCAATTTTTCCATTATTGTAGCTATCGAGAGACTCAAGACTACAGTAGCATAGTGGCATTGTTTTTGATCTTGCATCAAGATAGACTAGGATTTGAGTCCCCTTTTTCTTATCATATCCCAACATAATACCGGATGTACCATCACATAGGAATATCTATTTATTTTCAACAAAAGTTTTGTTTATAACAAAAGAGTACTACAACAGAGTTCAGCTTTACACTGGTTTATACAAAAGAGCATGTCCTTCCAAACTAGATCTAAAATATAATACTTTTTTTTTCTTTTATTACCTATGTACAAATCCTCCTTAAAACTAATATTAGAATACGGTAAGGCATCTTCAAAATTAGCTAACTCCATCTTATGTGTTCTTAAAAGTTTTTCCCTCAGTTGATGGTGGTGCCTGGTTAGTTTTCTTCATAGCTTAAGGATACACAAGCATCCACTTAACTCTTTATGAGCTGAATGAGAGTTGATAAAAACAAAATACAAAATAAACATAATGCACATTTACAAATATCATTATCATAAGATATTTAATTTCATATTCAAAGTTATTAAGACAAACTGTCTATGTAAGGAATAAATACCATATTCTTGCACATGACATGCATCGGTACCGATATCTTATGTTCTCTCAATTTACTAATCCGATTAGTTGTCCTACCCGAACATCTAGATATAATGTCAAGGAACCTAAAGGCAACAAGGAGTTGTTTAAGATTAGGATCCTCAACTCTATTTTTACCAAATCAGACTATAAAAGTAGTTGTAAGCCTCGCAATTAGGTGCTTAAGGTTTAGTACATAAAATTTAGGAAGATTGAATAAGTTGTCCGATTGAACCTAAATTTTATGGCGAAGTTAGAAATATTAGTAAAAGTAATCTCATGAGTTTGGAGAAAAAAATAATTAAATATTATAATATTAAGTTATAAGTATATTATCCGTTATTTATTAAAAACACATAAAATGAGTTTTAATAATTGATGAATTGATAGAAATAAATTATAGGCAAACTAAAAATTATAAAATAACTTAAATAATATTTATGAGTATTTATTTATACCATATATGTATTTATGTGTAGGTAAAAATACGTAAAATTACTTAAATTACTTACAATATGCTAAAATAAAACTGATTAATTAAGGAAAATTCACAAAAAATAAAAAAAAATATGGAAAAGTGAAGAGATGTCTAGATCTTGGTCATGGCATGCTCAAAAGTAAGGATGGAAAATCAACCAATAGAATATATCCAAATGGAAAGTGAAAAAGAAGAGGATAATGGACAAATGTTACAAGAAAAATTAAAGAAAAAAACCTAACCATCACATAAATTAAGACAATCTCTTTTAGAATTCACTTTGGACATTTGGGAATTTAGAAAAATAAGTGAGAGGCTAGAAAGAGAGAAGTAAGGATTGCTACAAAAAATTACAAAAATGGTGTGTAATTAAGGCTTGTAAAAAGAAACTACAACTAACGATCACCTAGGAGTGGATGGCCACCACAACTAAATGGTGGAAGCAATGCCCAGATTGGACGACAAGGCTACAATGGCCGGTGATAACCAAAGCTAGCAATGCCAGTAAGTCCTAATTCCATTCCGATTTTGTTGAATTTATTAAAATTATCAAATTAATTTACAAAATTATGAAATTTATTATTCTATGATTTTTTGTATGTAGTTTTTAGGAAAAATATTGTTTTGCTACAATTGGGTCTTGAAATATATTGCCCTTAAGAAATTCTCTAAATCTGAGCTAGTTTTCGATTTAAATTTAAATGACCTTAATAATGTGGTTTTGACCTCAAAACTTTTGTGTGGACTATTTATGATATATATGATAGTACTATGAAGAGTTCTTTGAAAATTTATTTTCTAAAATTTAATTTAATTTTTAGGCCCTAAAATCATGCACAAGAGATAATTTTGTGGGCTTAATTTGGTAATTTAATGTTAATTTAGTGAAAATACTAATTTAATATGTAAATAGGTATCATTAGATGATAGTTGTTGATGTAGGATGGTGTTTGTGGAGTTTGAGGTGTTGGTTATATGTAATATGCATATTATGTGATATGTAAGTATAAAGGAATAATAGATAAAAGGATATATTTAAGTTAATTTTATGATTTAGGGTGTAATTAGATATTTTTGAAAAGTTAGTTACTGATTAAGGATGGTATTTGTGATGTTGAAGAGGTTAGATATGTGTTAGATGTGTAAATTAAGAAATAATGGATAATATGTGGAGAGAGAAATTAGATAAGTAGAATAAATTAGGTTAAAATTGATAATATTATATAAATCTGATTTGAAATGCGGATTTAGAAAATTATGTGAAAAATATAGGTTATTTTTACATCGAGAGCTAATTCAATAGTTAAATTAGGAATATAATGTATCGTATCGACCAAAATACTAGTTAGGAGCTAAAATGAAGATTTAGGAAACCTAAGTATAGTTAGATGAATTTCACATATTAGTCGAGAAGGAATTCCTTGGGTTTACGAATAAAA
Source organism: Lumnitzera littorea (assembly GCA_024138015.1). Lineage (NCBI taxonomy): Eukaryota > Viridiplantae > Streptophyta > Magnoliopsida > Myrtales > Combretaceae > Lumnitzera > Lumnitzera littorea. Next base: position 15,392,248 of record JAMXBB010000012.1, on the reverse strand, counting down.
ACAGTAATTATAAACTAAAACAAAACTTAATTCAGAAATTGAATTAGAAATTAGTTTAGAACTAGCTCAATTAAAGGAGATATAGAACTTGAATAATTGAGTAAAATTATAATTTTAAACTAAAAACTAATGATTCAAAGCTTATATGTATATATACACCTATGTATAAGTGATTATGTTAAAATTTAGATCATTCTTGAATCAAAATATGATTCAAAAGCAAAATCAAAATTATGACTAATAAAAGTATATTAGAGAGTTAGTCAAAATTTGAACTAAAGTTTATATTTACTTAAATAAACTGTAAGAAAAAGGTTAGAAGACATTTATGAGAATTATAAATAAAGGGTAACTAAGGTAAATTAGATCTTAATTTAGAGGTTGAATTAGAAACAAAATCAGAAATTGATTCAAAACTTAGCTCAAAATAGAAATAATTGCAAAAGACTTAAAACTTGTATAATTAGATGTAATAAAATCCTAAACCGAGGATAACAATAAAAGTTACATAATAAAGACTACATAAAGTGGTTATATGAATACTAAAACAACCTTTATATTATAGGGACTATTGGTGAAGGTCTGTTGTGAGTTGCACCTAAAGTAAGCAAGCAAGACATCCAAGTAAGTTTAAGATAAATACATAATTGTATTTCGAAGTGCTATTTTATAGTACTCAAAGGCTTAAGATAATACTTATTCATGCATTTAGGTAGTTGATTGTACGCATGCCTGTATGTACGTGTTCTTAAATGTGTTGTGTACTATTGGCTTGCTGTATTAGGTTTGCAATTGTTTTGTATTATGTAATATGGAGTAATCACCTTAACTAGACCTACTAATATATAGCTTAAAAAAATAACCAGTTAAGCATTTCAACTCATTAGAGGAGACGTTTAGGGTTCTCCAACCAAATATCGATCCCTTCGAAAGGGATAACGCTAGGTAGTATAATTGGTCCCCTCTTTATCTTTAGTTGAACCAAGTAACAAGAAAAGAGGTCAGAGTAAGGGTGAAGGCAATAGTTCAAAGGTAGTCATGGAAGGAACGGTGTCTTTATTGCACAAGTCTGAGTTAGGTTGTAAGCCACTGAAATGTACGTTAAACTCTTCAACTCGAATTAGAGTGGAAGTAATTTTTCTAATGTCACGACGGACTGGATAACGTCGTGCAATAGTATTTACTCATTGCATTGCATTAAAATAATCGGTCGATAACCCTGTTTGTACTTGATGTATAGTTTTAAGTCTTTGTCCCAACTTACTAAGCAATTGGTTGCTCATATCCCTATAGATGCTATTATAGGTGCTAGTTAGGAAGCGACAGCATAACTATTCCGAAGCTACCTACTCTATTGTCGGATCTTAGGGAATGAAGAAATAAAATTGATAATCAAGTACATTCCTAAGGTTTAGCTCTTATTTTTGAATCTTTTAATATTCAATCGTGTATAACTTAAGTAAGGATAGATTAGTAAATTATGTATACATTATTTGGAATATTAGAATCCTAATGCATGTTTTTATACTTCTACATGAAAATAACACATTTAATTTGTAAATTGTTTTCTTGAAAGCGAGTTAATCATGGACGCTTCATGTAAATTAGCCCTAAGTCTATCCTAAAATAGTTTACACAGCAAGACTGTTACGATTCTGTTACTTTGGGGTATAATAGCAGTCAAGTTGCTCGGGTAATGGGAATCTATATGCTTCTAAAATTAAGTTCATAAAACCATGGTTTTTCTTAATTACTTAGAAGCCTCATTTTTAAAATTTTAATTGTAGGTCTCTTTTGTGCTATGTTATATAATAACAACTCGAGTATATCATTTAGCACCACCAATTTTTAAGTTTTATTCAACTTACTTATTTGAGTCTAGCTTTTTGTCTCTCCTTATTGGAAATCTAATATCTTATTTAGGGTTCACTTAGGTGAACACCCAAAAGATTCGGTTAGCAATCACTTAACTCTTCAAGTTAGTACAATAATTCATAAACACCACATCAACATTCAACATAGCAGTATAACAATTTAACTAAGATATAGCTACAATCATTCAAAATTACTAAATCATCATCTACTATAGCAACATATCAGTTCAACCAAGATATAGTTATATTCAATCAACATAGCATCAAATAATATAAAGTGTTATGAGTAGTAATAAATTTATTATGAGTATGAGTTAGATCTACTTACCAAGACTTAATAATAGTGAAAAAACCTAAACTTCACGATGTGGTCCTTTTTCACTTATCACACCTATGAAAATATAAAAACAGTTACCAAGTTAACTATGAGTCAAACCCAAACTCTTACAAACTTTTATTACTGTGTTTTTAAACTTCATTTGACCGTATCTTACTTAATTCTTATTCAACTTTAGTAAACTTTATATTGTCACACTCGTTATTTTGAGTACTATTAGGATATATTAAGAAATAAGACTAATCAATATGGTTATAAACCTGAAAATACCCTTTCTTATTATCGATTCGATTGTATATTACTATAACTTTATAATTGACTTGAATAAACTTTAATCATAAATTAAAAATCTTAAAGATCACACTTTCTAAACTTAAACAATATCTTTTTTATATCTTATATACTAATCTTACATTATCTTATCAATTATCATAATAATGTTACTTACTATTTTACATACTAGGTCAATATATAAGCTTATATTAAGAAAATACATAAAAAATAGTATAGCGGCTTGATTAATTCTACAAAAAATCCTATAGATTCACAAAAATATGTAGTTGATTATTGAACATCAATTACACTAAACTAGCATAATAATTATTTTCACCAAAATAATGATTTTAGCTTAAAATTACAAAAAATTAGGAAAAATAAATAAATTTAGGTGTGAGATAAAAACTAAGTGTTCCAAATATTCTCATAAATTTCAAGAAGTCAAAATATGTGGGGCTCCTTCATTAATTTCATAAAAAAAAACTAATTATTTTAATAAATAAGTAAAATTACCAGTTTTATTTAAAATAAATATAATAGATAGTAAACACGATTATTTTCAAAAAAAAAAATTACCCTAATTAAATGCATATATTAAGAATATTATACACAAAAATTGAGCTAAAAAATAATATTTAATATTTCTAAAAATTCAATTAAAATTTGCTCAAACAGGGTACTTTCTTAAGCAACCCACATTTTTACTAATAATTTAATTAAAATAAATTACTGCATTAAATCTACATCTAGAATAATCTTAGGAAACAATTTTTCATAACAAATTATTAGCATTTAATATTTTTAAAAAATTAAATAAGATATAAGTAGGATTTTAGTTCACTTAAACTAGCTACCTCTAGTTATCCCCCAACCGCTACACTTTGTCGGCCTAACTTCTCTCACGGTGGCCCTTCTAAACCCACGTTGGTTTCAAGTCAAGTTATTAATAGCTTAGTGAATTGCCTCAGACCAGCTTATGCCCTATTTTATGTTCTGTTTTTGTTTTTTCTAGTTTTGCCTAATTTTCTAAAATTATGTTCTTGTGTTTCTAAGTCCCTAAAATATTGTAAATGAGGTTTAGGTTCCTATTTATGGGTTTTAGAATTATTGCATATCAAAAAGTGATCCAATATTTTCCTAAGTGTCCACTATGTACCATGTGTCATTCTCTTATTATTATGGTGTTGACTCATTACTCTAAATGATTCTCAAGCTGTCACATTATTTGGTGACTCACCAAACCATTTTTTAATTAAATTTTCATTATTTTATATTAATTTACCTTATTTTTTTATAATTTATTATTATTATATGTATATATTTAATACATATAATGCATATCATATGTAAATACATGTATATTATATATAATTCAATTTCATTTACTATTTTTATAAGTTAACTAACTTATTTTTAATATCTCGTTATATCTCTAAGTTCAAATTTCACGTTTTCGATAATTGTTAACTTCATCGATAAACTAACATTTTTCTCGAATTAATTCTTTTATGTAGCTTATTTTGAGAAATTAACTTTATTAAGATACTTTTTCTGACTTTTCTAACTTTATCGTGAAGTTTGAACTAAAACAAATAATGTTGTCTAATGCCCTAAATTTAAGGGCTTGGATCATGAGGTTATCGTTTAGCTCGAAACTCTTGAATATTGCACTCATCCTTCATAGTGACCCAAAAGAAAAAAGTAGTTTCTAAATGATTTGTGATGGACTTTCACTAAAGTTATGAAATTATTGTAACAATTAGACCCATAAACTTAATGGCTATAAGAAATTTGTAATAAATGAACTTAATTTGAGAAAACAAGCTAAATAGATAACTTTTTTTTTTTTTATAACCACTTTGTCATAAAGTTTGACTTAATGCAAATAACATTGTTACGGTCCCTATTCCTAGAGTGGGAGTCCTCAATACTAAATTTTACAAGGCTCACATTTTTTTTTTTTTTTGCTAACTCCTAGGAACGGGGATTTGAACCCTGATCTATTCTGATGGGAGATCGATAACAACGTTACTAGGTTATAATGGCCTTAACTAGGGCTCACATTTATTTTAAGGGAAAATGCAAAAAACACTTAACATAAGTGTAAATATGCTATTAAACTTTCAAATATTATAAATTGTCTCCTAAACTTTAATAATTAATGAATAATCCCCCATAGTTTTGAATAACCTCCTAAGATTTCAACTTTAGTATAGAAACAACTACTCAAACTTATTAAATTGTGCTTTAACACTTCCTAAACTTTCATTTTAGTGTGTCTTTTTTTAACTGAAAAAGAAAATATCGTTTATATTACCGATTTATTAAAATCTAGAAGAGTAATTTATAATATTTGAAAATTCAATAATGTATTTGCACTTAAGTTGAAATTTAGGGGTTATCTGTAACTTGCCATTTATTTTGTCATGTTTTTTATTCTTTAGAAAAGTGATAAATAACAAAAACTAAAGAAAATGAAAAGTAGAAGCTCTCAAGTTTTGATTCTTTTTGTCCAAAATTAAAAATTTCATAATTGAAAAAGAAAATGAATTTGTGTTTTTTTTCTTAAAAAAGTTAGGATTTTCCAAGGTTTTCCTTTAAGAATGTGGCTTTTAGTTTAGGTTTTATCTTTTGGATTTTTTTTTCCTAAACAAAAATAAGAAAAGTAAACACAAAGAATTTTCATAAATAAAAAGAACCTACCATTAGATTTTTTCAAAAAACAAAAATTATGATTGGTATCTTTTGGAATTTCTTATCCAAAAAAGCAAAAAATCTTTTCTTATGAACAAAATTTTCTTTCCTCTATATTTGTCTTAATAGTCAAATTTTAGAAATTAAATTAAGCCCATTCATTCATAAAACACCCACTTGACAAATATGTTGACATTGAACTACAACCCTTTGAACTATAAATTTTTTATTCTTGAAATACCAATGTTATTTGGCCTAAAGGAAAAAAACAAAAAGAAAAGACTACGTTTTGGTTAAAATTAGTCTACCTATTTGATTTTATCATTTTTACTTTTATCTTTAAAGATTCCAAAAATATTTCTCAAAGTACTTAATAAAATATATTTCTCTTAGTTATTTTACCAAACGGTTTATTTTAATTGGCCAGTCTTAATATTAAGTAAAAATTAAGGAAAAAAAAATTGGGCTTAATAATTTGTTAAGAAATAAGAATAAAGGAAACTTATTATCTTTTGGGGTTCTTTTTTTTTTTAAAAAAAATAAATTGGTAGACTTAGTACACTTTTAGAGCAACACATTTCATTGATATTGCAATATATAAGAAAATGATATTAAATTCAACGCAAATATAGGTTCCATTTCTTGTTTATAGTACTAATGAAAGGTATTGCTAAAAAGTAAATGCATAAGAACCTCACCATCCTATGTTTCTTTTTTATATATTTTTCAATAAGATATTCTTCCTTTTTTTTTTATAAGTCTTAACCTGCATGACCTAATTCAAGAATACATTATCAAAGTGATATGTTTCCCTCTCAAGGTAACCTTAACCCTAGTGATACACCCTTGAAAGAGGAGGATGGTGATTTGCTACTTTGAAGCAAAAAACATTTGGTGAGTCCTGTTAATGATCATTTCTCCATAGAGGTATCGGGTAGTTTATTGAAGGAGTTAGGGTCTCGAATAAACTATCATTCTAAGATACAATCCTAACCAATACACTGTGAGCTTATGAAAAACTTTGTATCGGTAATGATTCTAGCAAGGAAATGCTAGAGTCAAATGAAGATTCAGCAAAAGAGGAGGAGATGTTATTAGTCCAAAATGCTAAAAAAGGGTGTGTGTTATGTTAATTTCTCTAAATAAGAGAAATTGATCGTAAGTGCTCCTTGGCAATACACATTTATTGCTAAAGTCATGGGTCTAAATCCGAGATATAAGCAAAATGTAGGATCGTTTGAAACAAATGTGTCGAAGTCTTAGTGTTTTCAAACTTATTTATGTAGGCTTCGGGTTTTACTTATTATCCTTAAATAATGTCAATGATTGCTAATGGGTTATACAAAATGGTCCATGGTTTATTAATGGAAACTACTACGTTTTGAAAAAAGGGAACCAGATTTCTATCCTAAATCAGCTAGCTTTAAAGTGGTTATAGTATGGATTCAAATCTTAGGATTGCTAATGGAATATTTCTCCCCACTAGCTATACAAAGAATAGGAGAAAAAATTGGACCTATTCTTCGATATGATTTATATGTTGTAGGTTTAGAATAAGGGCGCTTTGCTAAAATTTATGTGCAAGTAGATATGGATTTGCCATTGATGTATAAGTATACATTAACAAAATGCCATATAAAATTCAGTATGAAGGACTACCAAAGCTGTAAATTGTGGCAAAATATGTCATAACTATAATTAATGCCTAGACAAAATAGAGATTCCAATTGATATAAACCTGAAAGTGAATGGCACTACTCCTGAGATGTGCAGCACATCTAGAGATAATATTTCCTGTTAGGATGAAGCCTCAAAGAAAGGAATAGATTATGACTCAAGGACTAACCCCACAAATGCCAAGGAAACCAATAAGGATGCACGTTATGGAGGATGGATTAGAGTGGAACAAAAAAAGGTTAAGCAAAAAAGAAAGCAAAAAGTTATCATTAAAACACGTGTAGAAACCAATCAATTGAGAATGAAGTGCTTTGTATAGTAGGTATAAACATAACATTTGACTTGGAATTGAGTGAAGGCTTAAGTGAGAGCTTGAAAGGGCATGCCCTTTAAGGGCACTTAATAGTAATAAAGAAAGAGGAGAGAGACAGGCGAGAGTTAGTAGTACAGCGCTTGGGAAAGAAAATAACCTTATAAGTGTACCTTTTATCAGAAAACCACTAAATAGGAAAAACCTTGTCACGGTAAAAAAAATCACTAGATACGATGGTGCTCATGGTGGAAGTAGCTCTCAACATGTTGACACTCCACCATTCTTTACAAGTGTTGGATCCTTGCTTCAATCTAAGGATATGGGAAATTCAAGGGACTTTGTTTCTTCGAGTGTCTAGTGGTAAAAGCAATGAATATCACCACGACAAACATCTAGTGGAAGAGGTACAGGATTTCAAAAGTCATTTTTTGGCTAAGGGCTATGGAGGACCATTTAGTGCATCAAGGAGGAAAGCTAATATTTGCATCAATGGAGGGCGGTCTCTCCATCAAAATGCCCTTAGTGAGGTTGGATCTAACTAGAGGACGGATCCTAGACCTCATGTACTAGACATGCAAAGAGGTGGAGGAGTGAGTGATGATGGGGTTTATCTCTCCCTCATACATATAGCGAGTTTCGTTTATGGTAGCACCCATAGAAGATCAGTAGCATTAGGTACTCTTGATCACCCGGGAAATGCAAATGATGCTATTTTAGAACACATTCAGGCTTGAACATTTCCAACAAAGGTTCATATGTGACTTTTATTATCGGATTACCGTGTCAATAATTAATCTAGAAATGTCCAGTACCCTCTCTAACATGATGGAATTGAGACCATTTAAAGTACTAGCATGGAATGCTTGTAGAGAAAATTTGGAAAGTAAACAGAGAGCAATCAAAGACCTTGTCTCTATTATGACCCACAGATGGTGATCATCTTGGAGTAAAAAATGGGCAATTTAGCAACTGAACAACTAAAAGCTTTTTTTAATTTTAATCGGATGACTTGTTCTGAAGTAAAGGGTACAAGTGGGAGAATTGTTGTGGTATGGAATCATGAAGATGTGACTATACGAGAGAGGCATAACTCTCGTCAATGAATCCTACTCAAGCTTCAAGTATGTCCTTCTTTTCTTTCTTGGCACTTGTCGACTATTTACGCGAGTCCTTATTTTAAGAAGCATACATCTTTATGGGAAAAACTTAAATATTGGGTGAACCCGATTGTGGGACCTTGGGCTCTTATTTGAGACTTTAATGAGGTTCTTTATAGTCAGGAAAAGTAGGTAGAATTAGTAACTCCCAATATAGGATAGATAAATGTAAGCCCTAAAGTTAGGCCAAGTGATTGTAGGATTGAACTTAAAACATAAGGTTTAAGATGATCGGTTAAAGGATCCGATCAAACCCAAATTATAAACTATTGATAGAAAAATTAGTAAAAACGACCTCGTAAACTTGAATTTAAGAAAATTAATAATAAAATAGGAGAGTATAAAATTTTTAAATTTTAAGTATAATAATTGTTATTTATCAAAAAGGAGAAAAGTGTAATCTAATAACTAATAAATCACTAGAGATAGATTATATATATACTAAAAATTATAGAATGACCTAAATAATAATTAGGAATGTTCACATGCACCCCACATATATTTACGTATAGATAAAAATACGTGAAATTACTTAAATTGGTCAAAAACTTATTAAATAATTAAAGAAAATTATTAATTAATTAAGAAAAAATTAGAGGGATAGGGAATGATGAATATCTGGTTGTGGTAAGTCAAGAGTTGAAGAAGAAAAATTAGCTAATTAGAATCAAGCAACACAAAAGCTAAAAACTGAGGGATTTGGACAATGTCTTATCTAATTTAATGCACATTAATTACCACCAAGATCTATAAATAGGGAAAAAATTACAAAGCTCCTTTAGACAGTTAGGAATCAGAGAAAAATAAAGAGCTTCGAAATTCAAGAGAAAAACCAAAAGAAAAAAAAAAGAAAGGGAAACTATACAGTTAGGGCTAGTTAGCCAAACCCACACACCACCACCACCTGAGACTGAGCCACCACTACCACCACCCTACTCCAAACCCACCGTCTAGGTCGGCCGACACACTTAGACCGGAGTTGGACAGCCAAAAGGCATCGAACCGAGTGAGTCCCTTATTTGTTCCGATTTTGTATAATTTCTTAAAATTAGTTATTTTACCCAGAAAATTATGAAACTTGCTATTCTGAGGTTTTCTTATATGTAGATTTAGGGAAAAATAGTTATTTAGTTTAATCACGTCTGAAAATATAGGGTTCTTAACAAATTAAGCAAAATCGAGCATGATTAGAATTATAAATAAATAGGCTTAGAAGTGTAGTTTGGAGCTCAATTTTTTTCTGTAGAATGCTTAAATGATATAGAACAATGCTATGAAGCCATTTTTTAAAAATTAATTTTCAAAATTTTTAATTTAATTTTTAGCCCTAAAATGATGGAAAAATTGGGTAATTTTGGGTTAATTAGGTGATTAAGACACTAATTACTGATTTAGATAGTAATTAGATGTTTAGGGATGTTGATCTCTGATGTAGAAACCTAATCCTAGCCTTTGGAGTATTAAGTGTAATTAATTTAGGAATTAGGTAGTAATTGTAGGAAATTAGGAATATGTGAAACTGAAAATTTAATAAATATGAAAAATTAGGGTTATTTAGATAATATTATAATAAAAATCAGAATATACTAAATCTAAAACAAAATTTAATTTTAAGTAATTGTATAAAAAATGTAAAATTTTCTCACATCGGGAATAAATTCGGTACCCTAATTAGGATTAGTGTGTACTGAATGCTTTTGAATACTAAATTAAAACCTAATAGGATATTAGAATACTCGAGCTTAATGTGATTAATTTTACATTAGGATTTGAGCATATTTAAGACTTCAGAATCAAAACTAGAATCTAATTTAGGATCCAAACCCCGAAATAGGATAGAAAGAATTATTAGTACATAATAGGTATACATGGAAAAAAAAATGAGTTAAATTATAACTTAGAATATGAATCCTTAAAGTATAAGTACTAAAAAGACTTATTTATATTATAGGATACCTAGAGACGAATTAGCTTGCAATTAAGTGATCGAGCGATGGAGAAATTCCAAGTAAGTTGGGTTATTACTTACTGTATTATAGTACTATTTTTATGGTACTTGGAGATTTAGGATTGTATATGGTTGTGAGTGTAAGTAGTTTACGCATGTGTTTCATGTACCTGAATTCATGCTGAAAATTGTAGTATGATTGATTTTGTGTTATGATTGAATTGGTGTGAAAATTGTTTGAAAACCTTAAAGGAAATTTAATCTTATTCGACTCTAATGACCTAAAATATCATGGATTGCAACCCGTTAGGGGATCATTAAGATTCTTCAACCAAATACCGATCCCTTCGAAAGAGATAACGCAGGATTGCATAATGGTCCCTTCTTCATCCTTAGTCGAACTAAGTGACAGGAGAGGAGGTTACGGCGAAGGTGAAGTCAATGGTTCGAAGATAGTTGCGGGAGGAGTGAGGTCTTTATTGCACAAGCTTGGGTTTGGTTGTAAGCTGCTGCATAACATAGAAACTCCTCAACCTGGATTAGAGTAGGTGAAATTTCTCTGATTTCACAATGGACCGAACTACGTTATGTGCTGACACTTGATTGTTGGATTGCATGAAAATAATTGTTTGATAATCTTGTTTGTGTTTGTATACATTCATGAGTCTCCAATTCAACTTACTGAGCTGTAGTTGCTTATACCTTTATAGATCCTTTTGCAAGTCCCGATTTTTGAATACTTTAAATATTATGCCACTTTACAATTATCTAGAGGTTAGTTTTTTTGAAGTCAAGGGTATGAGGATCAATTTACTTAGTAATGATGTGTAGCTAGAATGTCTTTTGTAGTTGAGGATAAAAGACTGATAGTTATTATGTAAATTAGTGAACCGTTGTGTTTATGTAGAATTTCCTAAGAAGTTTTGTGGACTTTACATATAATTATATATATTTATTCAAAATTTGTAATATTTACCATAATTGTAGTTAAACATTTAATTGGACTGTTTACTTCAAAGTAATGAGTCGTCGACGCTTTGGTAGATCATGTCTACGGTAGGTACTGTAAGACTAGTTATTATCATAGAATGGTTTACACGGCGGGATTATTGCGACTCTGCAACTTCGAGGCGTAACAATAAATATTGACAATGCATGAATTGTTGCGGCATGGTAGACTTGGGGTTTGTGGGTTCAAAATTTACATGGTAAAAAAGATAAAAAAAATCTATATGATCTTGTCCAGACTAGACTAGATAAGGGTTGGAGAAATTATGAATGAAGGCATTTATTTTCAGAATCCAAACTTTTTCATCCGTCTTCTACCCATTCGAATCTTATTCCACTTTCACTAAACACTTGGTCGTCGATTAGAGTTGGCCTAAATTTTAAGTTTCAACCCATGTGGTTAGACCACCTAAACTTTAAGCCTTTTATTGCGAATATCTAGATGTGGCCTAACTTTAGATTCCTAAAAGACGTGGAAAACTTTATTTCCTCTCTAAAGGCTTGAAATAAAGATGTGTTTGGTTTAATAGCTATAAGGAAGCGAAACATTGAAATGTAGCTCAAAGAAGTTTGTTGCACTCTTTTTTCTTAGCCTTCACAAGCTTGTATTGATATTAAGAGTGCTTTGTAGAAGGAGTTACATTGGGTCCTAACCCAAGAAGAGAAACTTTAGGTTATTAAGATTAGATCCCAATGGATTATTGAAGGTAAGCATAACACAAATTTTTCTATGCTAATATATTAGCGAAGCTCTCAAAAGCACGAACAATAGGTTTGTTTGATGATGTAGGAAACTAGATATCAGATGCTAATGGAGTAAAACACTTGTTTCTTAATTTTTTTGAAAATTTATATGCTACAGAAAGAGTAGTTGTTCATTGGCATACTCTACTATGGATAGGTAGACAACCTACTTTATTTGATGAAGTGAAAGCTATGCTTGATTGACCATGGCTTGATGCAGAAATAAAGATAACTATGGAGCATTGGCAATAATAAAGCTCTAGGAATTGATGGTTTGTAGGCCGAATTTTTTAAAAATTACTGGGACATTATCAGGAAAAGGATCTCTTGTACTGTTCAGCTTATTCTAAAAGAAGGTAAGATTCCCAAGGATCTTAATATGACTCTCATTGTTCTAATACTGAAGATGGTGGGAGCAAATAAGGTTAAGGATTATTAGCTTATTAGTTTGTGCACGACAGTTTATAAAATCATTTGTTGGTTAATCATCTCAAGCCTTTCTTGAAAGATATTATCAATCTTGAGCAGTCTAGTTTCATCCCAAGGTGTATGGTAAGAGACAATATTGTAATTTTCTAAGAATTCCTTCACTTCTTAGACAGGAAAAAGGGGAAAACGAACTGGATGGTTATCAAATTGGACCTAGCAAAGGCCTATGATAGGGTTGAATAGGATTTCATTTGAACCATGTTGTAGAGCTTAAATTTTCTTATAGCTTGGGTCAAGCTAATTCTCTCTTGCATCTCCTCTGTTTCTTATCATATAGTTCTCAATGGGGCGATGTTGGAAGAGTTCTTTATTAGTAAAGGCCTTCGGCAAAGTGAACCCTTATCACCTTACCTTTTTATCTTGACCATGGAGGCCCTTAGTAGAATGATCCATCTCTTGGTGGTAGAGGGAAAGTGGAAACCAATAAAGTTTAATGGAGTTAGTGTTAGCTTATCTTATCTTTTTTTCGCAGACAATTTACTCTTTATCGGTGAAGATACTGAAGATAATGCTAAGTAAATGCTTGAAACAATGAATTGTTTTTGCTCTATGTCAAGACAAAAAATTAATTTTGACAAGTCTTGCATTATGTTCTCTAGAAACATAAGCCGGATGCTTAAGGAGAAAATCTATAATCTCTTTAATATTAGGCTAAATATGGACATGGGCAACTATTTAGGTATTCCAGTGGAGTAAGGAGGGGCGTTAAAGACTAATGATCTAAATTTCATTATTAAAAAGGCAAGAGTGAAGCATGCAGGGTGAAAATCTAATATTTTAAGCATGTCAGCAAAGAAACTCCTCTTATCCTCTTCTCTAGAAAGCCTCACCAACTATTACTCCCAGGTTATTCCTTTTCTTGCAGGTCTTGCTGATAAATTAGAGAGAATCCATCATGTTCTCTAGAAACATAAGCCGGATGCTTAAGCAGAAAATCTATAATCTCTTTAATATTAGGCTAAATACAGACATGGGCAACTATTTAGGCATTCTAGTAAAGTAACGAGGGGCGTTAAAGACTAATGATCTAAATTTCATTATTAAAAAGGCAAGAGTGAAGCATGCAGGGTGAAAATCTAATATTCTATGCATGTCAACAAAGAAACTCCTCTTATCTTCTTCTCTAGAAAGCCTCACCAACTATTACTCCCAGGTTATTCCTTTTCTTGTAGGTCTTGTTGATAAATTAGAGAGAATCCATCATGATTTCCTTTAGGGATCTACAGAAGAGGAGGAAAATCCATTGGCTCAAATGGGAGAAAGTAAAGAAGCTAAAAAAGTATGGGGGTTTAGAGCCATGGATATCAAACTTCGCAATAGAGACAACTTTGCTTAACTTACTTCGCTTGAAAAGTCTAAAGATTTGTTATAGACAAACATTCTAAATAGAAGTATCGTTTGGATAGCCAAAGGCTGAGAGGTGGAAATAACTCTAAACTAGTGAAGGAGATTACCAGAGCTTTAAATTAGATGGATGATAACTACATCATTAGATTGAAAAGTGGTGGGCAAATAAGCTTTTAGACAAATAGTTGTTCAAATAATAGCAAGGTTACTAGTTGGCTACTTGGCCCCCTGAATAAATATGACGAGGATCTAACTGTTTGACATGTCTATAATGGACCAAACAATTAGAAGGAGGAAGTCATTAGGTACCCGATAGACGAGCCCATTAAAGCGAAGCTTAGATGCGTAATTTTAGATGATTCTAATTCTCATTTTAAATGTTAAAGCGTGGCTACATGAGGTGAATGGAGAAGTTTCTACGAAATCGGCTTATGATTTGATGTGCCATAAAGAAGATACGGACCCCTTGGTAGATGATTAGAGCTGGGTTTAGAAGACTATTAAAATCCTATGAATACAAATGCTTTTGTGGAGAATCGTGCACAATGCTATTGCTACGATTGACAATTTGGTCAAGAGAAGTCTCAACACACCAAACAGACTGTCCTTTCTATCATGAATAGGAGGAATCTGTACATCATATATTATTAAATTATAGCTGGAGTAGATCTATATGGAGAAGACTCAACATTGATTTGAAGAGAAGTGAATATATTGTTACGCCCTAAAGTCGCAGAGTCGCAACAGTCCCATCGTGTAAACCATTCTATGATAGTAACTGGCCTCACAGTGCCTACCATAGACATAATCTACACAAGGTGTCGACAACTTCTCACTTTGAAGTAAACAGTCTGATTAAATGTTTAACTACAATTATGGTAAATATCACAAATTTTGAATAAACATATATAATTATATGTAAAGTCTACAGAACTTCCTAGGAACTTCTACATGAACACAACAGTTCACTAATTTACATAATAACTATCAGTCTTTCATCCTTAACTACAAAGAACACTCTAGCTACACATTACTACTAAGTAAATTGATCCTCACACCCCTAGCTTCAAAAGAACTAATCTCTGGGTAATTGTAAGGCGGCATAATACTTGAAGTGTTCAGAAATCTAGAGTTGTAAAAAGATCTATAAGGGTATGAGTAACTACAGCTCAGTAAGTTGAATTGGAGACTCATGAATGCATACAAACACAAACAAGATTATCAAGCAATTATTTTCATGCAATGCAACAATCAAGTGTCATTACACAACGTAGTCTAGTCCGTTGTGAAATTAGAGAAATTTCACCCGCTTTAATCCGGGTTGAGGAGTTTCCATGTTATGCAGTAGCTTACAACTAAATCCAGGCTTATGCAAAGGAGACCTCACTCCTCCCACGACTACCTTCGAACCATTAACTTCACCCTCGCCGCAACCTCTTCTCCTGTCACTTAGTTCAACTAAGGATGAAGAAGGGACCATTATGCAATCATGCGTTATCTCTTTCGAAGGGGTCGGTATTTGGTTGAAGAATCCTAATGATCCCCTAACGGGTTGCAATGCATGACATTTTAGGTTATTAGAGTTAAATAAGATTAAATTTTGCTTAGAGTTTTCAAACAATTCACACCAATTTAATCATAACACAAAATCCATCATACCATAATTTCAGCACAAATTCAGATACATCAAACACATGCGTAAACTACTTACAATCACAACTATATACAATCTTAAGTCTCCGAGTACCATAAAAATAGTACTCTATTATAATAAGTAATAACCTAACTTACTTGGAAATTTTCAGTCGCCCAATCACCTAATTGCAAGCTGATTCGTCTTTGGGTATACTATAATACAAATAGGTCTTTTAGTACTTATACTTTAAGGATTCATATTCTAAGTTATAATTTAACTCATTTTTTTTTCCATGTATACCTATTATGTACTAATGATTCTTTATACCATATTTCGGGGTTCGGATCCTAAATTAGATTCTAGTTTTGATTCCGAAGTCTTAAATATGCTTGAATCCTAATGTGAAATTAATCATATTAAGCTCGAGTATTCTAATATCCTATTGGGTCTTAATTTAGTATTCTAAACTATTTGGTACACGCTAATCCTAATTGGGATATCGGATTTATTCCCGATATGAGAAAATCTTACATTTTTATACAATTACCTAAAATTAAATTTTGTTTCAAATTTATTATATTCTGATTTTTATTATAATATTATCTAAATAACCTTAATTTTTCAGATTTATTAAATTTTTAATTCTTCGTATTCTTAATTTTCTACAGTTACTACCTAATTCCTAAATTAATTACACTTAATACTCCAAAGGCTAGGATTAGGTTTCTACATCAGAGATTAACATCCCTAAACATCTAATTACTATCTAAATCAGTAAGTAGTGTCTTAATCACCTAATTAACCTAAAATTACCCAATTTTTCCATCATTTTAGGCTAAAAATTAACTTAAAAATTTCAAAAATTAATTTTAAAAAAATGGCTTCATAGCATTGTTCTATATCACTTAAGCATTCTACAGGAAAAAATTGAGCTCCAAACTACACTCTTAAGCCTATTTATTTCTAGTTCTAATCATGCTCGGTTTTGCTTAATTTGTTAAGAATCCTATATTTTCAGACGTGATTAAACTAAATAACTTTTTTTCCTTAATCTACATATAAGAAAACCTCAGAATAACAAGTTTCATAATTTTCTAGGCAAAATAACTAATTTTAAGAAATTATACAAAACTAGAACAACTAAGGGACTCACCCAGTTCGATGCCTTTTGGCCGTCCAACTCCGATCTAAGTGTGTCGACCAGCCTAAACGGTGGGTCTGGAGTGGGGTGGTGGCGGCGGCTCGGTCCCGGGTGGTGGCGGTGGCTCGGTCCCAGGTGGTGTATGGGTTTGGCTCACTAGCCCTAACTGCACAGTTTTCCTTTCTTTTTTTTTTTTTTTGGTTTTTCTCTTGAATTTTTGAAGCTCTCTATTTTTCTCTGATTCTTAACTGTTCAAAGTAGTTCTATGAATTTTTTCCCTATTTATAGAGCTTGGTGGTAATTAATATGCATTAAATTAGATAAGATATTATCCAAATCCTTTAATTTTTAGCTTTTGTGTTGCTTGATTCTAATTAGCTAATTTTTCTTCTTCAGCTCCTAACTTGCTACAACTAGATATTCATCATTCCCTATACCTTTGATTTTGTTCTGATTTTTCCTCAATTAATTAATAATTTTCTTTAATTATTTACTAAGTTTTTGGCTAATTTAAGTAATTTCGTGTATTTTTATCTACACGTAAATACATGTAGGTTACATGTGAATATTCATAATTATTATTTAGGTCATTCTATAATTTTTAGTATACATATAATCTATCTCTAGTGATTTATTAGTTATTATATTACATTTTTCGCCTTTTCAGTAATTAACAATTATTATACTTAAAATTTGAAAATTTTATAGTCTCTTATTTTATTACTTATTTTCTTAAATTTAAGTTTACGAGGTCGTTTTTACTAATTTTTCTATCAATAGTTTATAATTTGGGTTCGATCGAATCTTTTAATCAATTGTCTTAAACCTTGTGTTCTAAGTTTAATTCTACGATTACTTGGCTTAATTTTAGGGCTTACATATACCTTTAAGGAAATGAAAACTTGGCTGCAAGATAACATAATTTGGAAGTAAAAGAACTGGAGGTAAAAAACCACACTTGTATAGGAGGATTTTTAGGCTATAAGAAGCTATTGATAACTAGAGTGGAAAGTTCTATATTGAGGCGAATGAATAGTAGGCTATTACCATAACAAAGAAAATTCCTCCTAATAGAGAGGAGTTTAAGATCCCATAAGACAAACCTACAGAAGGATGCGTAAAAATCAATTGCGATGGAGCTTCAACTGAGTATGAAAGAAAAGGAGCAATGAGAGTGATATGTAAAGATCATTAGGACAATGTCCTAGGAGGAATGTATAGAAACATTAGTAAAGCCTTACCCCTAGAAGTAGAGCTTTAAGTAGTTAATAAAGGCCTTATCCTAGCAAAGAACCTCAACAAGTCTTACATTATTATTAAAATAGATTCTTAGCAAACTACAGATTGGTTGGGAGATACGAATGTTAATTTAGATATATGTCATTTGGTTCTGGTTGAGTGTAGAACTAACATGACTTCCTTTGATGCTATTATCCTTCATAGAGTTGATTGTGACCATTGCTATGCTATGGACATCCTTGCTAAGAAAGGACTTTAGGACTTAACTTATGTTTTCTTTTTTGGTGATGTTCTAAACTTTCTGTTATGTTCTATTTGTAAAGACAAGCTACTTAGTATTTGTTTTGATTTGTCACATGATGATTATGTTGGCTAACATGTACGAACTTTTTTTGTTTTCGTAATATGCCCCCCCAACCCCCCCAATAAAAAATAAAACCTTATATGACCCCTTTTATTAAACTTATTGTTTTACCATAGATAACTTACCATTAGAGCTTTCATTTTTTTAATTTTTCCATCTTTTTTCTTTTACTTCCATTTTTTCTTTTTCAATTTCTTCTTCCTTTAATTGACACCAAAACCTTATTTTTCCATTAAACAATATATAGATAAGATAATATCAGGAAAAGGAAAAAATTAGCAAAAAAAAAAATCTCAAAAATACCGTTCCTAAGAAAATAACCTAAAAATACTGTATTGAAAATCGTTTCTTAAAAAGGTGATTTTAGTTCAACCCAAAATCAATTCACCTAAAATAGCAAGAGCCCTTCTTCTTCCTCCTTTCTTCTCATTACAAATTGTATCCTCTCTCTCTCTAGAAAACGTAGATGCCAAAACCTCTCCATACACTACCATTTCTAAGTCATTTTTTTCTTAAAAAAAATTACAAATTTTACTAGGCAATGCGGTGAACAATAATTCTCTGGGAAACTTTTTAGAAAACAATACCAAAAACCCATAATCTCCTCAGTTTCTCTCTTTAGAAGTGGACAAATGAAAGTGTAACATTTTTTTCTCTTTTGATCAGTTTTATAAACATATAAATTTGTGAAATAGTATTGTTATTGAGAATATGACGGTACATTGTTGTCTATATCGAATTTTTTTACGTTATGAACTGTCAACGTTAGTTTATTATATATGTATACGTAACCTATGACATGAGTAGATTTATATAGTATTAATGCAGCTAATTTTGTCAATTATTTTTTGTATGAATAAAACGGTTAGAAAATGACCAATTTTGTGAGGAACATGCTTCTTTATATTAAATTTAGTCACCGTATCAGTAAGTATTCATGAATGTGTAGTTGTACATATAAGATTGGGTTGTTTCAGTGTTGTAAATTTTATCGGGCTGATGTGACATACAAGTGAGATTGGATAATGTGAGAGTGGTTTGTTATATTGGAGGAAATATTGTAGAAGGGGAAGATAGAGTGCGCTATGATAGGTACTCAGCAACGATTACAAATTGAAGCAGCTTATGAGTGTATGTATGTTCTTTCATGCGCTTTGTAGATAAGGTCGATTAGCCTTTGCTTGACATTCCTAAATGGCAACTAATGCAAACTTGAGATAAGGTTAAGAGTCCTAAAAGGCTACGAGAAAAACAGTTTTAGAATGAGATGGACATTCGCAAGGGGCTATTGCCGTACACATGTAGATTATGCGGCATTGAAGGGCACAATAGGAGAAGATGCCCTTAACGAAGCCACCAGTCTACATTTAGTAGATCCACTAGTAACGTCACTATAACATTTATGAATGACCTATTGATATTTACATTTTGTTAATAATATATTGTTGCTATTATTTTTTGTATTTCATCACATGCTTTTCATATTTCTAATTGGTCTTCTAGTGGAATTGGCTCTCATTGTTTCATTATATTTTGTTCTGCAATATTATGTAGCTGAATGTTCTAATTAGCTATTTTTAGAGGTCGTATGGATGCCTTACTCCCACGACGACATAGGTTGGCTCCTTACTTTTTGCAGCAATGATAATGATATATGGACTACACGAGTACCATTGATGCTTTCACGTGATTGAGTTCTATTTCCTCAATCATGTGACATAATAGTTTGGCAGGATCCAAAGGATTCTTGCCCCTATAGATACATCTCAAGAGCTGTACAATGTAGACTTACAGGGTTTAACAAAGACAAATTGGGTCACCACATACGTTAGTTGATTAGAATAGTGGGTTGATCAGTGTAACAAGATTGTTCCTATAGTACTACCGCCCTGTGTAGCTTTAGACTATAATGATTGGTACTAGCAGGTCACTTGCCAATATATCAGCTAGTTAAGGGCCTTCTAGGTATACATGATACGCGTTCATGTTCATTCTTCTTAACCTAAACTTCACCTATGCCTTTATATGCTAACAAAGTTGTTTTTTTGTAATGTGCAAGTGAATTTTATCTACAAGCTGCCTTAGATATCATATGAGGATATTATGGTAGAGTAGCTAGGAATGGATACTGTGATTCAACAACTCAGGAGTGTTCACCTAAACAATATACCAAGGATAAGGTAGCTTTTCGCCTCACGATCCTTAATAAGGAGGGCATCGTTGACCATGAGGACGACGGTAAGGTAGGGATCAAGGGCAACGATCGGTTGAGTTTAGCGTTATGAACGATTCATCTCTAGAGCACCTATTGTTAGTAGCATTTTATAGACTGCCTGGATTTAAGTTTCAAATACCCTTCATTGGGGAGAACTCTAACGGTCAGACCTTTTACACCCCTTTCATCCGAAAGACCTTCAGTAGTTAGGTTCGTACTCTCCTTACACTATTAAGGAAGCCAATGAGAGATCACCATGAAGATATGGACAAGGGACTTACATAAGTGGACCCTACTCCGATCCACATGGGTGCATCATACTTCGGAGCTTACAGTCATGATAGGGCACAAATTACTTAATTGGATGCAAACCAGATGAAGCATCCCTGACTTGACCTAGATCCTTAGGATGTTCGTTTATATACGTGTTGATAGCATTAACTAGGCACTAGATGTAGATATTTCACATTTTCGATTGTATTTGATTTTTACTTTTTAAACATTATATAGATATTTGAAAGTAGAAGTAAAGCTTATATATTGTTTAAGTATCATTTTCTATCTTTTCATTAACTCGTTCTTTCACTGTAACTGTTATTGCTATTCATAATTACCAAACCTATAAATTATTATGATATTTTGTATTACAGGTACAGATAAGTTTAAATGATAATTTGGTGTGTTTGCACCATTTTTGTAAGGTGTTTATTGTGAATGTGAAGTTTAGGTTGGTTAAGATTTATTGAAGATGTAGAGTTTAGATATTTTAATGTATTTGATTTAAGTGAATATATTATTATAAATTGAGATCTTTCGACTGTATTTGGATTGCAATGGAAAATTGTTTTTATATTCCTGAAAATATTTTTTCAAAAACGGTATTTTTGGAATTTTTTTTTAGATTTTTTTTCTTTTTTCCCATATTATTAAAGTAGATTCGTTTCGTTTTGCTTTATTTTTATTTTTTATTTCTTAAAACCGCCATGGTGTTCCAATTCCACTTGCACCGCAGCAGAACTTTGTGGAAGAAACATAGCCTGGGTATGGCTGCTCTTCCTTTGTATGCTTCACTTTCTTCTCTCTCCTCCTCTTTCCTCCACTGCTCTCCTTCCCATAAACTCCACGCAAATAAACTTCTTCATCTTCCTCCCAAAACCCACTCCAACCATCCCAGAAGGGCTTCTCAAATCTGCAAAGCTTCATGGCAAGAGGTACTCTCTCTCTCTCTCTATAAATGTGTGTGTGTTTAAAAAATATCCTTGAGATGGTGAAAATTTTCTTTTTTATCTTGTTAATTAGTGTCCGGTATTCATTGAGAGAATCCTATATATTAATTACGGTCTTGAAGACAGAAACTTTATCTTGACCCAAGATTTATATATCCTTGTAGGAATAGAATAGAATTGTATTTGTTTTGTTGGAAAGCCGTGGTCTTTGCTGACTCCTGTTAAGAGGTCACAAGGTTTATTTAAGGGGCAGCATCTAGTGTTTATTTTTTGTCAAATTCATGCTAACGTTGACACGGTGTAAACATGAATCATCAAATTTTTATACACGACTTGCTTGTTTATTTTATTTTTCTAAATTATGGGGACTGCTATGCAGCAAAAATGAAGTTACCCGAACTTTCCAAGAAAGCATAGTTTCTTATTTTTATCATTTTTAGCCCCAAAAACCGTGCTTCATGCCATTTGAACCAAGAACTCATGCAAACCCCTATGTTGATATCGGACCTTAACCACTATGCAAATCACTTGAGGGTAAATCATAGTTAAATCATTTACCCAAAAAAAAAAAAATCATAGTTAAATCATGTTAACGTTGCAACAAATTTCCTTATTCTTTGAATAAACATCATCCTGGACCGGTTTACAAGATAAATTGATCGTCAAATTTGAATTAAAATCTGTTGAAGTTGGATCGTTTGCTGAGGCCCGTGCCTCCCTCAAGTCCCTTCATCATGTAATGTAATGTCTCCAGTTGCGCTGAAAAAAGTGGGTTTGCATGAGTACATAGTTAAAGTTTTGCATATGACTGGTTTTGGATCCTAAATTGATTCATTTGGGTGTTGTGTTGCCCACTCCATTATTATTTCAAATCAAAAGGCAAAGAAATGATCAAGCTATCAACAAGGAAGGATTAAGTGTAAGATTTCTTTTTTTAAACTTCAGCATGTGTACCCAAATTTTTATTGTTGCATTCTAGGACCATCCTGTAATTTACTCTTCATATGATGATCTGAAAAGTTATGTTATGTTGGATAGATCTTGCTGGGTTTCGGATCTATTTATGTGTTGTGTCAGCAATTATGCTTTCTGGCCAAGCCACTTCCTCATCAATTTCACCAGCTGAAAATTTTCTTTCTATGACAAAGCTAGTAGTTATCCAACTATTTTGTTGATGTGAGCAAATAAAAAACCTTTGATGACATATAAAATTATATACCAACGATTTTACTAAGAGACATTTTTAAAGTATGGATTGCAAGGCATGTGATAAGTATCTGATGGATGATTTATAAAGAAAGAGTATTATCTCATTATTTCATTATTGGTTGTTTTAATTTGACCGAGTAACTGCTTTTGTATATTATTTTGGTATAGACATTGGCAATTAATCTGATGAGAAATAAGCATTCATAAAGAAATGTAGTTTTTCTAAATTTATAATATCATATTGTTGTGCTGATATATTGTGGTAGTAATTCATGGATCAATTATTTGTAGAGTTGTTGGTTAAGTAAAAATGCAAATGATTTTCCAAAAATGGCATTGTTAGATATACTAAGTATAAAATAAGGGAATTTAAGCATGTTTGGGTGCTGTCAATTGCTCTTACTCAATGATCCAGTGCCTTCGCTTGATATTCAGATATGCTACATTAAATATTATAGTTAGTTATTGTAAGCACAATTCTTCAAGACATGCATGATTGGTTGTTAAAATCGTAAGTTAAAAATACATTTCTACGAGTTTATGATTTTATAATTTTTTTTAATTAAAATGAATATAAAATCATTTATGTACAGAATTTTAGTAAATTTATGAACTTTCGTATATGATTTTACAAGTTTATAATTTTACCAGTTTTATACAATTCTATTAATTTTATATATTCAAATGAATGGTAAAATCACGATTTTGACAACCATACATACATATAATAAGAAATTGTAATGATTTTCTTTTCTCTTTTATTCTATATGTAGTTTTAGTTCATCTTTCAAAAGTGAGTTGGGCCTGCATTTCCAAGTGTCATTGTCAAGTGGTAATATAGACCTAGTAAGTATTAGATAACTAATAACTTAGATGATTGTTATAAGTACTCAATTTTTTATCTCTTCTCAAAGAATCATTTTAGTTTGGTTGTGATTTGTGTCCAAAGGTACACTGGTCAATTGTGGAGTCTTTGATTGGAAATCTGAAAAATGACCTTTTTTTTTTCTTCTTTTCCTTGCAATGGTTCTTGAAGCTTGCTGGAGTTCTGGTTTTCTCAGCAATACCTTTCACAGCAGTGAAAGCAATTGCTAATAGTCCATTAGGAGAATCCCTTCAGAGACGGATGGAAGAGAAAAAGAAATTTGCAGTGGAGAACTCCTTGAAATTCAAGGCCTTAGCTGAAAAGGCAAGAAAAGAGAGGTAATAGAGGGTAAGCTGACAACTGCCTTGGATTTAGTTTTCTACATGTATCATTACATCACAACCATGTGTAGAATCCATAGTCAACTGGTATAAAATTGGCTGAACTCGAGGGAGTCGATTTGCTTCTGATCAGGTCCTCGTGTGCCATGTACAGATAGTGTGTATTTGTTTCATGCTACTCATGGATCCTACTTAGCATAAAATAACTTCCTTCTAAGCATAATGCATTGAAATCATGATGTCATGTTGAAAGCCTTGGTTCTCTCTGTTATTCAGACAATCTCAATTCTGCAAGCTGTGATAATCCTCACAACATGTCACAAAAACCATGGCATGGAGGCGTATCCCAACAATTCAGTACATGCGAACAGGATAATTTATGTGTCTGCTGGTTACAAATACACTTACAAATTGTTGAGGTTGAGTGCTATGACAAGATTATAAGTACTCTACTAATCTGTTTTACAGGTTTACAGGTAGAGGTTTGTATGCCTTACTTTTTCTTGATTGTGCAAATTGAAACCATGTCAATTCCTCCATTTAACATATAATAAAACCAGATGAAAAGAAATTTAAGTGAACAAAATCTCTTCCACTTGATCTCATGTAACTCTATGAAGTGGTGAAATATTAAAGGAGTGAATTGATGATACCATTGCCTTTTCTTGATATCAGTCTGATCTCACTTCTAATTTTCTGTTTCCTAATGATGGTTGGTGAGGATATTGCATCTATAATCAATTTCTTAATTTTTTAGTCAGATCGATCCTCATTCACTTGAGATGGACATGCTTTTCAAATAACTTATTGACCTAGAGCAACTTCAGAAGAAAAGGGCAAAATAAAAAAAGAAAGTGAAGATTATATCTATAGCTTTATTTACTGAATTGACATTATATATTGGTGCATCTTGTAGAGGCTTAATCTTCATGGATTGAAGAGCTATACTGTCTCTTAGAACTTAATGCAATTGTGAGTAAAAGTATATTTTCCTTTGGAGGGAAAAAAAAAAAAGTTACTTTACCCGAAAAAAGGAAAAAGTTCAGGAAAAAAAAAGAAGGTATATTTGGTATGTTAAAAAAAAGGTACGTGCTAAAGCCGTTGTAGTCTAATAGTATCACTACCAATTTCCCTTGAGATAGACTAGAGTTGAAATCTCTCTTTCCTAAGTTGCAATGTAGTTGTCCCAAAAAAAAAACTTGAATATGAGAGAGGCAAAAAACGCAATGACCATTGATGTGTGTATTCAGTATGTATTCATATAAATAATCGAGTAATATTAATCTTAAGCTCTTTTTGAAATATTTGAGCACAAATTTTGCATTTTAAACAATCTGGAATTCTAGGCAATCTTGATGATAATAAAGTCAGCTCTTACTGACTTTCTCATCGCAAGTCAATAAGCTGCGGCATAGATCAGTTCAATCAATCTCATTTCTTATGGAACTCAGCTTTCCAAATCCGATCTTTGTAGTTTTGAGCGTTGATTTTGGGATTGAATGACCTACTTCAATGTTACTAAGTACTGGGAATCCGAACTGTTTTTTGTTCAGTCATGCCAATGGAACCTTACACCACGAATTTCAGAAGGAGCTATTTGGATGATAAAAGGATCGATTTCAATCTGATGCCTTAACAATGTATAACTTCTCCATGGATATCTAATCTTATCCTGTTTGGCATTGCTTGGATTAATTGCTTCTTTTATCCACATACAAATCTTTAGATTCTGCTTTTGTTTGTAAAACTCTTTGTTTTACTAGTTTTCCGCATGTATCTGAATCTTCTATTAAGAAAATATCATTACAGCAATTTCTTATACAGGTGTGGATATAATTGCTGTTTCTATCCTTTTAAGACTTTTGAGATGATAAAAGTAGGATCCAAGTGTATCTGCCGGACTATCAAAGCTGGAAAAGAGATGAGATAGCAGCTGTTCACACCAAATTGGCCATCTTCATTCCTCCTCCTTTAAAAAAGTGGAAGTGGAAGAGCCTAGAATGGAAGATACTTTCCATTTTTAAAATCTTCTGTGATGCATTTTTTAGATGCCATAATACTTGATAATGATTGGCATAGAGATATTCTGAACCATGCATCACAGTGATATATGCTCTGGTATTGCTTATGTCTTTTTGTGAATACTTGTACTTGTCTTATGCATAGATCCTACTTGAATGCTTCTTTCTGTTCTTCGTTTCCGTATGAAAATCTTTCTTAGAAAGGATCCATCTAAGGAGCAAGATATGGCTGCACGGAAATATATAAATGTGTATGAAATTGGTCAATAATATATTGGTGTATTATGCTTTTATTTTAATATAATTTTTTGAAGCTGACAGCTTGTGGTATGGAGAAGGCCGTCCTCAGTGGCTTGGTCCAATCCCATATGAATATCCTTCATATCTTACTGGAGAGTATCCTGGAGATTATGGCTTTGATATTGCTGGCCTGGCTAAAGATCCAGAAGCGTTCAGGAAGTACTTCAAGTATGTTGCCTTCTGGTTTCACTCATCTGTAGTTTTTTCCTTCTTTAACATCTGTAGATTGCAACGCTGCTTTCTTCAACAGAAATTCATCAAAGAGAGTGCTTCTGAAATAATGCAGCAATAAAGAAAGGCCAACGATCCCACTAGCCCCTACAACTTTTGGAAAGAGTAATGAATGGAATGTAACCTCTAATATGTGAAAATAGAAAATTTCGGCCAATCTGCGGTAGCAAAAACAAATGCTTTCAAATGTGAAAAAAGGATTCTCTGTCCATTTGGTGTCCCCATTTGTCTTGCTCACTCTTTTGCACCGTGCATGATGCAAGCTTTGCAATCTGCCCTTTCAGTCATAAGTTATAACCTGTGATTGGCGTAAGTAGAATAGGGACTTCAAATGGGGGCAATGAGATTTCTCCTGTTTGAACCTAATTGACATGGAATTGAAGAGGCTGGCCTGCTTCCTTTTTGGTGCCTGCCTTTTATTTTGATGTTGGGTTAAGGCAAGCCCCAGGAAAGTATAAGATGGCCCCTAGCTCTATCTTGGCCAGAATGAGAATGAAACAAAATAGGAAAAAAAAAAAAAAGAAGAGTCAACATGTCAATACAAACAAATTAAGAAATTGCCAATAATGTGGGGGGTGTATTAGTGTTTACTCCTGAAAGTTTTCAACCCTACCATTGACTTTCTAGGCTGGCATAGAAAGCAATGAATTGGCTGGCATGTGTTGGGGCAGAAATGTGGATCAAAATAAGTCTAAAATTTGCCTAAAGAAAAAGAAAAAAAAGATTAGGTCTGTTATTTTTGTTTCATTTTCACTATTTTTTTGGGGGGTTCAAATGGAGGAAAAGTGTGCCATTACGTGTCTATAAAGTTTTCCAATTCTACAGATTTTGTTTTGGTGGGGGGTGTTTGCGGTTGGTTGATTGCTTTTCACATCACACAAAACAATTCCTTCATAGGCAACACTGTATTGTGACCCTTCACAAAAGTTGCAGGCACTTGTTGAATCAGTTGACCTTTAAGAATCAATCTCAAGATTTTTATGTTAAACAGCACTTCTGAACTCTGTACAGTTTGCCCTCCGCCCAAAAAAAAGGGGGAAAAAAAAAAAGAGAACTCGCTGTTCAGTTATAAATATTTTATAACTTGATTATCTAACATAGTTAGTTTTGTTTCCGCTGCATAGTTTTTCATTTTTGGTCTAAAAGTTACTTGTTTTTGTCATAGGAACCATTATTAGGTGAAAACTAATAATTACTGTTGACAATTGTTATGTGAACATTATTCAGCTTCGAAATATTACACGCACGATGGGCTATGCTTGCTGCACTAGGTGCTCTTGTTCCTGAAGTATTGGATCTTTTGGGAGCTTTCCAATTTGTGGAACCCGTGTGGTGGCGAGTTGGCTACTCAAAACTGAAGGTATTTTAGTTTCCTATGACAAACATGATAGAAGCATGTGAGAGAGGTTTGGACAAATCAGCTGCGCTTCTTTTTTTTTTGTGGGTTCTTTTGGCCACCAATTTCAGAGAACACTGTCTTTGACCCTGTGGATTGTCGTACTTCTTTAGCTTGACAAATGGTTTTATGAGCTACTTATCAGTCTATTAGTGCAAGGTGTCGCAACATATTGGTCATGCCTTCCATTTTCTGGATAATGTGCAGTGATTGAAGTCCCTTTCATTAGATAGCATATAGTAGGTAATGTGGCTTGTCAAATGAATTTGGCCACCAACTCATTTGGCATGCTGTCGGTCATTGATATGTCTTTCTCCATTTGTGTTTTCCAACTCAGCAGTAGTCAGAGTAATAGGATAATAAATCTTGGGGAGCCTACTAATGGCAATACATGCATGCGGGCATTTCTAGATTGCTTGGACTCTGAAATGCATTCTTAGATTTCAAGGTGCCATTATAGAGTTAAAATGTGCATCCTTTATCCCAAGCAAGCTTTGGTCGGCAACCACTTTGTTCATGTTTGTGTTTATTGTTGGGCAATTACATGTTAACTTCTACCTGCTTAAAAATTTTGATTATTGGGGTACATCTTGCTCTTCAAAAAGTAAACTCATGGAGTAATTGTAAACCTGGAACACTTATTATTCTTTATGGCATTTGTCAGGGAGACACATTGGACTACCTAGGGATACCGGGACTTCATTTAGCTGGAAGCCAGGGAGTTATAGTGATTGCTGTTTGCCAGGCCCTTCTAATGGTAAGGACTTCTCTAGCTGTTCTTCCCTCCCCTACCCCTCAAACCAGTCCCCACTCTCCTTCCCTCTATCTTTCCCATCCCAATATCTTCTCATCTTCATGGGATTCTCTATGCCCGATTTTCTGCCGGTTCTCTTCTTTCAAAACATCAATATAAATCAAGTTTGCTGCTGTTCCTAATTATCTTTAATCATTTGCTTCCTGAGGATATATAAATGTTTGATATGAAGCATGGTTAGCAGCATGAATCCTTTCACATCAGTGCTTTTCTTTCTGTATGGTATCTGTCCTAAGGTTCAACTAATTAATAACCTCCGAATTTTTATCAATACGTTTCTAAAAATGTGATGCTTTCTTTTCTTGTGTAGAGAAATAATTTCCAGCTAGCATTACTTTGTGGATTGCTGATCCTTGTGATCATATAAATAACAAATTAACCCTTGTTAGTTGGTGCCCCTTATAAAGATGTCTATAGTTTTGGCAATTTCAGTGTCAATTCAGGGACAGGAAATATTTGTCCTAGGGATCCTGTGTGTGACTGTAGGCTGTTCGGCTTATAGAAGTTTTCAGCTTTGAATTAAAACCAGATGACAAGTGGTGTAAGTTGTACCAATATATCCATTTTGTAAGTTAGCTTCTTTAAGAATTTCCCCATTAATTTTTGTTTTTTAATTGATTGTTTCCCCATGGAATCTGGCAGTTGAAGTCCACTCCAATAGGTGTTAAACATGACAGCAAAAGGAATCTAATAAATAAGATTTGTCATTCAAGACATCGGTAATATGCTATGACTATTATATGCCCATAATGTAACATAAACAATGGAATATAACAAAAGAAATGTTATGTATTACGGTAAGGGTACTATATATTATAGGTCCCATTTTAACATTGTTATTATTTCTCATTATGAAAAAATCTATAGTAGATTATTCATCTGACGGTTATCTCTGGGTGCGATTATTTTGATCTAGATTTTTCAGTTTGCTAATCGAATAATTATTTTGTCCTCAATTTAACCAAAACCAACAAACAAAAACTGTTTATTTTGCTTCATTTGCTTTCTCTGATGGCGTTTTTTGTGGACAGCCTAGCTATTAATCAAACCAGCCAGCTTGCTGCGTGCAAAACTCTTGTTGATTAATGCAATAAAGTAAAGCAAAACATTGACCATTCCGTGATTTTCGTTTCCCATGTATGACCTGCAAAAGGGTTCGAATAACTGCTGAAGACAATAATTTTGGTCATAGATTTCACCTAGTGGTGTAGACCGAGGATTTTTTTTTTTTTTTCCTTCCTTCCTTCCCTGAGGGGCAGAGTTGCAATGTAAAATTAATAGGGAGGACAAAGAAAATTTGTAGGTACTTTTGCCTAAAAATCTCTACGGCCTTTGGGCACAGGTTGGACCGGAATATGCGAGATACTGTGGCATTGAAGCTTTGGAGCCCCTTGGGATATACTTGCCAGGAGATATCAATTATCCTGGAGGTGCACTATTTGACCCCTTAAACCTATCCAAAGATCCTGTAGTTTTCGAGGAGCTGAAGGTGAAAGAGATTAAAAATGGACGGTTGGCCATGGTCGCATGGTTAGGCTTTTACATGCAAGCAGCTATTACCGGTAAAGGCCCCATCCAGAATCTCCTTGAGCATATAACTGATCCTTTCCACAGCAATGTATTGTCAATGCTCAAATAATGTGGAACATTTCTTTGCTTTTTTCATACTTAAACACTCTGAATGTTGATGTCAAGTGCTCATGGTGATGGAAATAGAGTTTCCCACCTCTAAAATCTTTAGATGGTTTTAGTTTATGTTAACAATGTACATTGTACAGGGACCTGGATCACTTGTTTATTTGCAGACAGTTGATAATCAAAACTTATGGCCATACGAAGTGAATTATTTGTTACATTGCCACTTAGCATCAGTGCCGCACGGCTGCACTAGTGATGCACGACTGCTATCAGGAAGGTATCTATGAAATAATTTAACTGTCAAATTTTATTATGAAAGGAAAAAAATAAGTATTATATTTATATTTCAAAGAAGAGGGGGTTATTTGCGATTTTCACTTGCTTTTGAAATAGTAAAAAAGGAAAAGAAAAAATCTCTATAACAAAGTATCTTGCCGGCCCAAGTATTATTGCATTACATTACATTGATTATGGAATCGTACAACTTAAGAAACTGTTGGCATGTGATGTTGGTGGATGAATTAATGCTTGGTGATGTGCTATGAATGTGATGAGTCCGTGCATGGAGTCCGCTTAAAGATCACATGGTACACATGCAGTCATGCACCTAGTACAAGCATTTATTCTCAAATAAATGGATGTGAGACCCCATTCCCACATTACATTACAATTTACACCAGGTCCAGACACGTACTTGGATTTTCCTACATGGGGTCGGTCTTTGTGGTCACGGTACAATGATTTCCGCATGCAGCCACTCCTTTTTGCTCGCAGTGCCCAACAACGGACACTACTGTTGCTTCAAATGTCACAAGCGACAGGAAAGTTCAGCAACTCCCTCTCTCAGGCTAATTCATGCATGACACGTATTTATGCACCGATTATATAAACATGGTTTATAAATATCAATCATATTTGAGTAGATTCGCTTATATTTTGCTTTAATTAGATTGGTTTAACATACATTTTGACGTTTGAATTCCTAAATCTTTTGATGGAGGAGACTTTATTTCTAATATCTAAGTTTAATAAGCCTAGACCACCCCTCCCTTTTGGTTAGGCCAATTTGTCCTAACTAATCCGGTAAATTTTCTTGAGATTTGAATGTCCATTCCAGAGAAAATTATTGATGATCTAAGGCAGCTTGAAAACGATCTTCATGAACAATTTTCCCACAGAGATTAAGATTGAGTTTGTTAGCGTAACTCATCCCGCTATGCTTAGTTTCCTAGCCTTCCAGCCATTGAGCTTTTTTTTTGCTGTTTCTATTATAAGGTTCAAATAATTAGCCTTAGGCTTCATACCCTTTTCGAGAGGATAGCCTAAATATTTCTCGAAGTAAGGCATTGTCTTCATACTCGCTAAGTTCTCAATCTCTTCCTTAAGACTCCTTGGTGTGTTTCTAGAAAAGAATATCTCTTATTTTTGCTTATTTGCTTTTAGGTTAGACCAGATAGAGAAAATATTAATTACTTCCAGAATAATATTTGCACTTTGCCTACTAGCCTTAGCACAAAGAATGATATCATCTACAAATTCTATAGGAAATATTTGAATTTGAATTCCTCTTATCTTAGATGACTCACATTCCTTCCTTTTGATTTTACTTTCAGCATTGAAAAACTCAATACAGAGAATAAAAATATAGGGTGATGTAAGATCCTCTTCCCTAATGCGTCTACAAGGGGTGAAAGAAGGTAAAGGATTTCCATTAACTACAACTTCAGTTGCAGTTATTGAAACATAGTGCATTGTCAAATAAACTCACCAGTCTGGAAAATTTAAGCTCTTTAAAGCCTAGTATATGAAGTTCCATTCCCGAGTATCAAAGGATTTTTCCATATCTAATTTAATCAATAGCTAAGCTGCTTTCCCTCTATTCCAATTGAATGAATGCAACATTTCATTCATAAGGAGCAAATTGACTACAGCTTTTCTCCCCAACACAAAACTAGCTTGTACTGGATGAATGATGATATCCATGATAAGTCTAAGTCTAGAATCTTATAGATCAACTTAGTGCACAAAACCAATAGGCCAAAGTTTTTCACATGGTTAGCGTTAACTTGCTTTGTTATCAAACAAATTCTAATTTGGTTAAGTTGTCAGAAAACATTTGAGTGTCAAAAACATTTCAAATAAGATTTGCAATCAAAATGCCTAAAACACTTCAACATTTCTTAAAGAATGGGCATTCTCTAAGAACCAATACTTGCCAAACCATCATATATTTCATGATGCTAAAGAGGAGGACTTAAAATCAATACGTACTTTCAGAAATACCAAGCTTAAACTCCATAGTTATTGGATTCTTAAAAGTAACCTAGGACCTACTTGAAGCGAATAGGGATTAAAAATAACTATTTATTAAGCTGTGAATTTTGTCTAGATCATAGTTCTAGTTGCATAGATCATCCATAAGCCCCAAAATTATGTCTTTTGATTTCCTTGCAAGTACAATTACATTGTAAAATTTTGTATTTCTTTCACTTTCTAATATCCACTTAATTGGGGATTTCATTTTCCAAAAATGATTACTCTCTAACTAAGATTTGATTAAAATGATCATGAAGGTTTCTATCAAGGGAGACTAATGAAGATGATAGCCTTTTCGTCATCTCAGATTTTATTATTTTAGTTTGCTTAGAACCTCTTTCTTTTGTTTGAGGATTAGATGAAAGACTTGCACATTTTGGACCCTTGTTTCATTCTATAATGCTTCCATTGCTCTTAAATGCCCCATTTCTCTAAAAAGGTCACTGTTGATAGGCTATTTTAGATATTGTCCTCCAAGTCCAGGCTAACCTTGTTAGAGAATAGCTCGAGCCTAAAAGCCTATGATCAACCTATTTAAAGCCTTAGCTAAGCTCTTCATAGCTCGACTAACCTCATCATGACTCAAAAGGATTGTTAGCATCACAGACGACCTTCATAGAGTACAGACTAAGCTTCTAAATAGCTTGGCCAACTTGGTCAAAAGATGTTTGCCGAGCTCTTGCTACCTTCTAGCCCCTTGGAGGCTGGGCCATTGTGCTTAATCATATAGACCCAATCTACATGTTTTATAAAAGGTAAGGTACAAATAGCTTAGCTAGATAATGAAAGTCTACAGTTGGAAACATCTTGCTTAAGATCTTCTCCACAATATTCGAAATATTTGGAGATACGATTCACTTTCCTCATAAAGCTTGCTAACTGCTCTTATAAATACTAGGTAACTCTATAAGTAAAGGGATTTACATTCTATCATACTAGCCCTTACTATATTTCTTTAACACTTTCCCTAAGTTGATACATCTACTCATATTGTCTATTATTATAAAAAAGAAACTGGCACTAGAAATTAAGGTTGTATTATAAGGTCCCTACAAATCCACTTAAATAAACTCAAAAGTATGTGAAGATAAAGAAGAACTAAAATGAAAAGGTAATCTACATGACTTAACACATTGATAAGTGTACATATAATACTGTCAAAGTTTACATTACTATAATCTGGATTATGTTTGAGTCCTGAAAGAGCAATATGCCAAGCATATGATGTGACAAAACTATGGGCATTTTATTAACAACATAAAATGAACAAGAACCATGAGTATAAGAAGCATTACTAGCTATTTTCACAATTGGCTTATACTTTATTGCATAAATTCCACCCTAAACATCAACTTTTACAACAACTTCTTTTATGTATGGTCTTAAAACAAGCAATGGTTTGAAGTGAACATAGTAATTAGAATGGTTTGAGTAAGTGATTTGAAAACCGATAGTAAGTTACAAGTAAAATCTAGAACATAAAGGACATTATGAAGTAATATGAGATTAGATAAAGGGACACTACTTATTATATAAATAGATTTGGTATTATCATCAGGAAGTTTAATGTGAATAGAATCCTAAAGTGTCTATTTATTAATGAAAAGATGATAAAATAGAGACAATGTGGTCTGGAGCACTTATGTCTATTATCCACTCACATACTATCATCAATAATGTCATTTAAAGTTAAGGAAGAACATTGACTTGCACTTGATAAGAACACTACCTTGCTTAATTGGCCAAAGACAAGGACATATTATCAGCTCCTTGTTGCTTCCTTTTGATCATTTTAATTACCTCTTAACAAACCTTCAAGACTAATCTAAAATTATTAGATGATATCTTTTGAAAAATTGACATTGATATTTCTCTCATCAAGAGGATTATCAAGATCTTTCATAGAGTACACTTGAGCTATAAATTTAGTGACCTTTTTGTCCTTTATACCAATTTAATTGTATTATAAGTTCAAAATGATTTTCAACTTAATGTCCATTCCTCTTATAGTGTAAACAAGAATTCCTATATCTCATCCTTCCCCTTTTATCTTTTCTCTCTACATTATTTGGCTAAGACATGCTTCTGGCATTGTGTGAGCCCCATAGTATTGCATATTAGATTCCGAACTAGTGATTTAGGGCATATATGAAAGTAGGTTAATTGAGACGATATTTTACGTGTGATAACTAGGAGTTAGACGAGGACACCTCGTAAGTCCGGATTATAGAAATATAATAAAATAATAGTATGATGGCTAAAAGTAGTTAATTTCACTAAATTATATTATATTATAATTTACCCATTGTAAGTGCATGATTTAGCTAACGAAATTTACTAAACTTTAAAGGAAAACTATGTGCATTATAAAAATATAGTGACATAAAATAATGTGTAAAAATAGTATATGCACTTTGGGTATAATATATATACTCGTAAATGCTTAAATACCTGAAAATACATATAATAAATTAAAAATTTATAGGAAAAGCAAGAAAATTGATAAAAAAAATTAACAAAATAGTAGGGAATAGTGGATATGGGCATAGAAAGTTTCTTGGACAAGCGTAGGTGAATTTCTTTTTTTTTGAATAGAAAACCTTGCAAATACATTTTGAGAGAGTATAAATAAGGTGAGGAGAGAGAAAATGGGTCATTTTCTATTCATATCAGCTTAGGAAATTTCAGGATTTCTCTATGTAGGTTACTTAAAGTAGTAAGGTCATAGGAAAATTTTGGAAAGGACAAGAAAGCTATAAGAAAAATTCTGGAAAAGATTAGAAGAAAAAGTGTGAAACCAAGCAACAACTTAGAGCATGGGTCTAGGGGCGTTCTGGAAGCAAACCATCACTACCATCCAATAGTAGTGACAGCTCCTAGTTGTGTTGACAATGGGGTGGCTAAGGATGGTGGCCCGATGGTCAGGTTTCAATAAGCAATTAAAGTTCATCCAATTTTCTCCTATTTTCTAAAAATATTAACTTAACTCAAAAAATTGTGAAAAAATTTATTTTGAAGTATTTTTATATGTACCACTTAAGAAAAATATTAATTTGTAATTTTTTTGAGCGGATATATAACTTCCTTAATAAATTGTGCAAAATCGAACAATTTTTGACATTGTTTTAAAAGACCCTATTGACGTAGTTTTGAAACCAATTTTTTTCTAAAACTTCTCTATGCTGCATGTATGAATCCTACGAAAAGTTTTCAGCTAAAAATATTTTCTATGATTTTTAAGAATTTTTTAGCCTCCAAATTTGGTGGAAATTTTCTATATTTAGATAGTTTGTGTAATTAACTTGGAGAAAAACCAATTTGAATTAGTTGTGGAGTTTAATTGTATCATATTTAACTAAGAATGATGATTTGGAGTTGGGTGGAATGAATTGGAGTTGAAAGATACACTAGTTAGTAATTATGGTCTTAATGCATTAAAGTAGGAATATGACGATTTGGAAGCTTTGGTGATATGGCGTTAATGAATATGGTGAACCTGTTTAACTGGAAATATGATACTAGAATAAGTCGCTTAGACTAAACTTTTGATTGGAATCTGTTTAGAGGATTGGTCTATAAAGAGAAGGACTTCATCTTTTAGAGGCTTAATTTGAAGGTTAGCCAATAAAAGAAACTTAACTATATCCACATCATAGACTTTTTCAGGATGTTATTTGGTAAGGGAAATGTAGTTGAAATGGCTTTAAGGACTTAATCGAAGGGTCGGTTAGTGTAGAATGCTTAGAGGAAGTAACTTTAAAGGCATATTCAGAAGGTTAGATAGAGTAAGAAGCTTAGTTAGGATGACATCAGAGGCTTGGTCAAAGGATTATCAATTTGGGGACATTTGTATTAGAGACTTCATCAGAACGTTCTTGGACAAGAACTTGGTATTATTCAAGCCTTCAAAATTTTATTCAGGGACTTCAGCAGCAAGCTAAAACTCAATAAAAAGATTACACAACTTACTTCAGATAAATCGCAATCACACTTAAATTATTAAAATGAACTCATTTACTAAAGTCATTATATTCAGTAAAACTAAAATCATTATATTCAATATTTGAGGGTAAATCGAAGAGAACGAGACTGAAATGTAAGATTATCGAACATCATATGTTCAGGTAGATAAGATCAGTGCTTTAATGCACTTTGAAATATTATTTAAGAATATTTGGAGGCCTTAGTATGTGTCTTGTTTGTGATTGTAAGTTAGTTGTTGTGCATATGTAGTACATATAGTTGGATATTGTTTTGCTACTATAGAGTGCTAAACTTATGTATTGATTGCTTTATGTTATTACTTAATTGGACTATTTGAAATTACTTGATCACTTCGAAAAAAAATTAACTTAAACTTGGCATAACTTTTAATCGGACATGCATTGCAACCTTTAAGGGAATGACTAGAATTCTTAGGCTAAACATAGACCATTTGATGAAGATAGTTAAAATGATTATTTTCCTACCTTTAGTTAAATTAAGTGACAAGAGAGGAAGTCGCGGTAAGGTTGAAGACTATGGTTCGAAGGTAGTCTCGAGCAAAAGGTATTCTCCATTGCACAAGCTCCGATTTGGTTCTAATTTGTGTATAAGACGTCAAACTCCTCAACCCGGATTAGAGTTGGCAAAATTTCTCTAATCTCACGACAAACCGAATAATGTCGTGCGATGACACTTGCTTATGCATGCATAACATCTAATTAAACTAATTGAAAACCCCAATTGTCCTGTGTTAGATACGTACTATTGACTCCATCTCACTTACTAAGTAAGTTGTTGCTCATTTTCGTATAGTTATTTTGTATGTTCCAAGAAGATTACTAGCACATATCCAAATCCTAGAAGATTAGAGAACAGGATTGAGGAGTGAGATTCAAGATAAATTGGATGGATTTCTATTTTATCGATTGACTCTACTGACTTTTAGGAAAATTAATAAGGTCTCCTTAAGTAGCTGTTTGGTTTTCAAGTACTGATATTTATTCTCACTCTATAAACCTATGGACTTTAATAAATTCTTTTTTAGTTACATAAACTTTTCTTAATGATAAAGTTTTTGGAATCTTTGGTTAAATTCAAGATTTTCATACTCTTATGCTTACAAAACTTGATTCTTTTCAAACGTTGTAACTACAAATAATTTTTCAATGATTGCACCATAGGTTTACATCAAACAAGTATGGAATTGGATGCCTCAAAGCGATGGAGTTACTAACGCTTTATGTATACTATACCTACATTGGTGGCTAAGGTGGCTAGCTTTTAGTTTATGTTTGTTTATACGGTGAGATTGTTATGAGTTCTCGATTAGGGGGCTTGACACATTGCAAGCGTAATTGTCATCCATATAGATAAGATCACCTGACATTTACCTTTTTCCCCCCTCAATTTGATGGACCAAATAATAAGCCCAGTTACAGGAAGCCTAAAGATAGAACATGATTCTTCATACTTCGTACACATCATTGAGCCCCATAAGGAACTGTATAAGCTTGTTCTTCTTGTTAGTTCCCTTACATTACAATTGACATGCTGCAATTGATAAAGTAGTAGACCATTTGTTTACCCAAATCTCTTACACAAATCATCCCATAATTCTTTAGAAGACTTGGAAATAGAAAGGTTTCAGATAATTACTTCACCATTGAATTAAATATCTAACAATATATCAAATAGTCACATCTCAACTACCTTTGTAAATTATTTGCATCATTTTTTGGTTTTGGACAATTGTCATCTATAAACCCTACCATAGCTTCAACACCTAAGGCCAACTTAATTGATTTACCCCATCTAAGAAAGTTAGATCCATTGAAAACAAGACTAGCAATAACTAATCGTCAATTATCAAATCTAAAAAAATAGAGTGGATCATAATATGACATTTCTGAATTTGGATTCATTTTGAATAACATTGAATCAAATACCTCAAAAGGTTTTAATTGATTCAATCAACTTGATTCAATAAAGAAAACATCAGATTGAAGAATTACCTTGCTATAATACCATGTGAAGGGATCAACAATGTTGTACTGACTTGAATTCAACTATGGAAGTATTGGGAAGAAGAAATAGAGAGTAATTATGATATGAATATATATGTGCGTTTGTTGTTCTATTATGAGTAAAACATTTTTATACAAGTAAGAGAAAAAAGAACTCATGTGTATATGAATAATAACAATACATGAGAAAATAAGAGATTACTAAATAAATAAATAAATAAATAAAGACCACAAAGCAATCGCTTGTAGTAGTCATCTCGATATGGTTGATGAATTATCAAGCCTTTTCTGAGTTTTATC
The DNA here is from genome assembly GCA_024138015.1 of Lumnitzera littorea. Lineage (NCBI taxonomy): Eukaryota > Viridiplantae > Streptophyta > Magnoliopsida > Myrtales > Combretaceae > Lumnitzera > Lumnitzera littorea. Next base: position 15,353,124 of record JAMXBB010000012.1, on the reverse strand, counting down.
TATCACTAAATATTACATGTGATATCTCACTCTACAAACACACACACACACACACATATTCAACATCTACGATGGAAGGATGACTCCTTGACAATTTCAATTATACTAGATGAGAGGTCGATTTCACTTTATCATTAGGTAAACAAAGCTGAGAAAGTCTAATGTTTAAATGTGTAAATAGTATTGGCATATACATATCAAACTACACAATCCTTTCGGTTTCAAACAAAAGAGATGGAAAAAGTGGACTCCTCTAACATCACACACATACACACTCAAATATTCTAAGAAAAAAAATAATTTTCAAATTAAAGTTTTTTTGTTATTATTTTTAAAAAATTTTTAAGTTGTATTTTATTTCATGCCTAGCTAAATTTATGTACCTATATAAATATAAAATAGTTTATATAAAAGGGTATTATCAGTAAGTCACTTGCTAGGAGCACTTCTTTAGTATACGTTAAATTATATACAATTTTAAAATAAAATCATACATATTTAATAAAAAGGCAAAAGGTTAAAATGTCCATTTGTCTTTAAACATTCTTAACAAGTGTTTTCAAGCGCCCCTTAATGAAGATGTATATTGAATTAGTAGAAACATTCGATAAACCAAAACTTTGTTGTATTATCCAAATGGCTCATATGTAGACCTACATGAGGGCCGATCATTGAATCAGCCCGGTTTAAGGGTGAGCAGGCTTGAACTGACTTATGAAATGTCAAGCCATAAGGGTTTAGGTAGTTCGACCAGTTTAACCCTTCAAACCTAGTTGAATCAATGAGTCAGTGAACCGATGGGCTAACCTACTAAACTGGATTGATTGGGTTAGCCTGTTGTTCTGGCCGGTTCTACCCCTCTAATATAAAAAAATAACCCGTTATTAATTATCTCATGTTTTCTTCTACTTTTTCCTTTCTTAACATATTCTCTCTTTTTTTTACCAAATAAAAAAAAAATATTCTCTCTTTTCCATGTATATTCCCATTATTAATTATATCATGTCCATCCAATCAGGGAAATAATATTTTGTAACATGAATAACAAATTACAGTTAATATTTTAATATGAAAATAACATCATGCTCACGCGGTCCAAATTAATTATTTCATAATGAAATAAAATTTGTAACTTCTCTCGCTTTGCTTTATACTGCATAAAATGTTACAATTATTTTGAAAAAAAAAATAGAAAATGGGAGTAGTTAAAAAATTATTTAGAATAATTTACATGAATGTAAGAATAAGATTAAAATAAATTAAAAAAAAACTGCACAACCGATTTAGCTGAACCAACCCGAGCTTAGTTTAAGCTTACACTGGCCCATGAACTAATAGTTTAGACCTAATTCTAAGTCGATTTGACGCGCCTCTAAGATCTACTCATATGCCTTACCTAATCAATAGCTATAGTATATTTTTAGCAAAAGAGTGTAAAACTCTCGTACTTCCCAAACATTCTCCTATTGGTATTTTTCCATCATATATATATACTTTCTTTTCCCTTTTTTTTTTCTTGTGTTCATACATAGTACTATATAACTTGAAAAAAGTGTAGATGGAGTTATTAGTCAAGGATAATCATAAAAGTATTCTAATATAAAACTGTTATACATCCTATCAAGCTATGTTTTGTATTATATATATTTATATCTATATATATATTAGTTAAAATAGTTGCATATTACACACAGAGGTTAAGCTATTGAATGATGCCCTAAATGATGGCGCTGAGTGGACTTTGAAAGGGTACAAAGATGATGAAGATTTTTGTGTATATCTATATATATAGACTCATGTAAAAGTCAATTCTGAATCGTGAATTAGCCCGACCTAAGAGGGTACGGGTTCAAATAGCTAGCTGAATCCATAGGTTCAAATCGCTAGCCAAATCAATGGGTCGTATTAGCCCCAGCAAATTGATTAGGTGGAACTACCTAACTCAATGGGTTATAAACCACTAGGTTGAATCGATGGTTCTCAGTGTTCTAGTTTGCACCATTAAAAAAAAAAAATAGACATCAAACCAAGTTGGCACTTTACCAATGCCCCCCAATCTTCTACCTCACTAATACTCCCTCAACCTTTTCTTCTTCTCCTCTTTAACCTTTTCCTCGTCTCATTCCACATCCTCAATTATTACCAGCCCTCAATTATTCTAAACCTATCTCACTTTCACCTTACTTTCTACCTATAGCTTTTCACATGCATTTGTCCACATCTTTATTCACTTACATGCATGAGTGAATAATTGAAGTAGATGCCAATTTTTTACTCTCGCAATTCATAATTTTAGATGGCAGATTAAATTGATATTATCACATGAATGCATAAAAAATTTTGAATGGTTTAGTGTGTTTTATGTTGAGGAAAATTTTCACAATTAGTGATGAAGCTCATGAAAATTTGTAGAATTCAAATGTTGTGGCTTCATAATGGTTTGCTTTCAAAATTTCAAATTTTAAAAGAGATGCGTAAACTAATTCACTTGTACATAAACTGGAGGGTGGAGGAGTGAAACACTTTTTCACCAAAACATTGAAACGCTCCAATTATTCTATCTTTACATTTCATAATTCTAAAACTCTCTTAGATAAATATTTCATTCAATAACCACAAAGCTCTGATTATAAATCTTTATTCTATTTCACCGAACCATTTTATTCACCAAAGCATTTGCATATATTTCGCTTCAGTAACTATGAGTGTATGATTTCGCTTTTCGATAAATAATTTCTCTTTTGCATAGTATTGAAAATTTTTCTATCCTTTAATTATAAATATTTCTTGTAGTAAAAAAAAAAATTATCTCAATGGAACAATTCTTGCACCATAATTTCTCCAAGAAGAAGCACAATTCCTCTTTAGGTTAAAAAAGTAAGGGGAAGACCACGGGAATGGGTACGTCATCTGAGTCACAACGGTTCAATGACGTTCAAGCGTACTCGAAGTACGACTATGACCTTTGAATACAACCTCAATGAGTAGAGGGCACACAAGGTAATAGAAAACGTTGAACGTCAAGGGACACAACCTCCTAGCTTTGAAATCAAACCTCAATGTACAAGTTACTACGACATACCATCTCCTGAATTCAAACCTCTAAGTATGAGTATCCCTACATGATCCCCTAGATTCAAATCTTCACACATGAGTGTCCCTATACGACCCACTGGATTTGAACCTCTACAGATGAGTTACCCTGTGGCCATGTTTAAGGATGAGGAAGATGGAATAAAAATGATTCCTAAAATCGAGGAGCAACATATAGGTCAGCATGCACCTGGTATTCGATGCCTTTGAGCTTAAGTAAGCCTCATCAACATTGTAAATCTAATATTTTCACAATACATTACCATAAAGGTACAAATGAGAAGGGAAACTTGCGAGCGTTCTGCAACTATTGTAATGCAAGCTATGCTTGGAAAACAGGAGAGGGATATGATATCCTTAACAAGTGTAAGCCTCACAACCAACTACACGAGATTTCAATCGGTTGAAATATTCAATCGAACTTAAATTATAAGTAAAGCTAGAAATATTAGTAAAATGATCTCGTAAGTTTGAATTTAAGAAAATAAGCAATAAAATAAAAAAATATAAAAATTTCAAATTTTAAGTATATAACTCGTTATTTATCGAAAATGCGTAAAATGCATTCCGATAATTAACGAATCGTTAGAAATAAATTATATGTATACTAAAAATCATAGAATGACCTAAATAATATTTAAGAATATTGATTTGTATTATATATGAATTTACATGTAGGTAGAAATACGCGTAATTACTTAAAATACGCGTAATATGCTAAAAAATACTAAATAATTAAAGAAAATTCCTAATTAATTAAGGAAAAATAAAAAAAATCAGAAAAAATAAGGAATGATCTAGAATTGAGTCATGGCAGTTGGGAAAAAAAAATAAAAAAATTAGTCAATTAAATTAGAACAACACATAAGCCAAAAATTAAGGGAGTTAGGTTATGTCTTGTTCAATTTAATACACATTAATTACCACAAAGCTCTATAAATAGGGGAAAAAATCATAGAGCTTATTTGGGCAGTTTTGAGAGTGAGAAAAATAGAAAGAGGCGAAAATAAGAGAAAAATTAAGGTTAAAAAAAAAAGGAAAAACTGTGCAATTAGGGCCTTAAAAGGGAACCCACACCAGACAAGTGCCTGGGAGTGGACGGCCACCACCACCACATGGTAGCGGTGGCGCCCAAACTGGTCGACAAGGCCACGGTGGTCGGAGCCACCCAGACTGGTGAATTTGATTTTTAACTCGATTTTGTGTAATTTTGTAAAAAATAGTAAATATTATTAGAAAATTATGAATTTTGTTATTCTGGAATATTTTTGTATGTAATTTTTAGAAAAAATATTATTTTGATGAAAATATGTCTCGTAATATATAGTCCTTAAGAAATCATGTGAAATCGAGTATGTTTCGATTTAGAAATAAATGATCTTAGGAACGTAGTTTCGAATCCAAAATTTTTTTGTAGATTAATTAGATGATATAGAACAGTGTTATGAATCCTGTTTTCAAAAATTAATTTTTGAAAATTTTAGATAATTTTTAGGCCTTAAAATGAGGCATAAAATGGGTAATTTATGGTTAATTACTGATTTAGTGAATAATTATATGTTTTAGGATGTTGAAATCTGATGAAGTATGATACTTATAGCATTTAGGGTGTTAGATGTAATTATTAGGTTAATTATGTAGTAAATGAGTAATAGGGAAAAATCGTAAATTTTAAGTTAATTTTGTAAATTAGGGTAATTAGGAGTAAAATCTGATTTATGATGAATTTAGATATTTTGAAATGATAATTGATGTTGGAAGATAGTAATTAGAGTGATAAAAATATTAGATGTGTATTATGTACATAATAAGCAATAATACATAATACAAAATTATTAGAAATATGATAAATATAAAACATTAGAATAAAAATTGATATTATGATAATAATAAAAATATACAATAAATCTGATGGGAAACTTGAATTTATGTAATTATATGAAAAATGTAAAAATTACTTACATCAGGAATAAATTCGATACACTATTAAAGATTTAAGTGTACTGGATATAATAAAATATTGACTAGGGGTAATTATGGTATTTAGGATATCTAAAAGTAAAGTAATTAATTTCACATTATGAGTAAAAATAAGTTTTTAGAGTTCGGATATAAAACAACACTTAGAAATCGAATTAGAACCTAATTTAGAAATCGATGCGGAAACTGAACCCGAACCTAACCCCAAATCTAGAATAATTGTAAAAGACTTAAGACCTAGATAATTAGGTATATTAAACCCTAAACAAAACATAACAATAAGCGTTATAGGATAAAACAAACCTATAATAGTTATATGAAAAACTGAAACCACGTTTGTGTTATAGGGATGATCGACGATGGCCTGAGCGAGTCGAACCTCGAGTGAGTGAGTGAGAAGTCGAGGTAAATTGGGATTAATACGTTGCTGTATTTTAGAGGCTTGAGATTATACTAGATTGTACTTGTTAGATAGTTGGTTGTGTGCATGTGCTTAATTATGAGTGATGCTATGATTCTGTTTGTTGTTCTGGCATGTATTGTATGATTTGTATGAAATGAATGATCACTCTAAACTGGACCTAATCAAATATACGACTTGCAATCATAATCGGACTTGCAATCATAATCGGACTTGCATGGTAACTCATTAGGGGAAACCTAAGATTCTTTGGCCAAATACCGACCCCTTCGAAAGGGATAACGCATGATTGCAAAGGGTCCCTTCTTCATCCTCAATCGAACTAAGTGACAGGTGAGGAGGTTGCAGTGAGGGTGAAGTCAATGATTCGAAGGTAGTCGCGGGAGGAGTAAGGTCTTCATTACACAAGCCTGGATTTGGTCGTGAGCTGTTGCATTAATGGCAACTCCTCAACCTGGATTAGAGCGAGCACAATTTCTCTAATCTCATGACAGGTTAGACAACGTCGTGCGATAGCATTTACTTGAACATGCATTACACTTAATAAGTTAGTTGATAACCTTGTTATGTTTATAGTATAGTTTTAAGTCTTCCATCTTAACTTACTGAGCTGTGGTTGCTTACATCCTTATAGACGCCATACAGGTGCTGGCTAAGAAGGGGCAAACAACTACTCTAAAGCTAACAACTGCTGGATCTTGAGAAGTGAGGAAAAACATTTGAAGAATAAACACATATTTTTAAGGTTTAAGCTTTTACTTTAGAATTTTTCATTTCTGAATAATGTAATAACTAGAAAATATATTACGGAGAAATATTGTAAATGATAATTGTAATAACTAAATTATAGTATATATATATATATTTCCTCACTTTCTTAGGTAAATGATTTATTTAAATTACAAACTGTTTACTTCAAAGCGGATTAGTCGTGGACGCCTTGTGTAGATCAAGTCTAGGATAGCGGTTGTAAGGCTAACTTCTATCTTAAAATGATTTACATGATGGGGCTGTTACGGCTCTACCGCTTCGGGACTTGATAACAAGCACTTAAGATTGAAGCATTGTGGGAAGGTGGGGATAGATAAGACACAACAACATATCGCCTGAGGCGACGATTCATCTAGACAAGCACTAATAAGGTATGATCAAGAGAAGCATAAGTATAACCTCGCATAGTACCTAACCAACTTGCACTTGTCATTCAATGCTAGTATGTTAGAGTAGCAAAGCTAATACGAGCAAGAGACATTCAACCTCAACTCGCGACAGCTAAGCCATACCATGCTGAGCTGAGCCACATAGGAGTTCTACTACAAAGGTAAGCGAGAGCTTGCAGATAAGTTTGCTTTACTCAATACGTTAGTATTCATATGTGCAGATATATGAATGAATCTTTTTCATAATCATTCTTACATGGGTATAACTATTTACTAGATAGAGGATAATTGATAACTTAATAAAAAAACTGCTGGCTCTAAGGGTATTTAACAAGCATCACACTGCGCAAAACATTTATAAAATTATTAGAGAAATCGTAAATGAGTATAGCTTAGTTAAGAAAATCTTTTCCACTGATTTTGACAATGCAAATGCCAACACGGCCTCAATAATACTTCTACAAAATTTTTATCAACCGAAATTAGGGGTTTTTTTTCATATACGTTTTGTACGCATATTCTTAACTTATCTATCAAGAATCAAATTGCAGTTTTGTAGGACAGTATAGCCTTAATTAAGAACATGGAGAAGATAATAACAAAGAGACTGTCCTTCAACAACAGGAGAGGAACTTTTGCATGGAGCATAGGAAGAAGTCCCGAAAATTTAAGATGCATGTGCCATATTATTGGAGCTCTATATACAAGTTGTTGCATAGTGCTGTTCTTTATAATGAACTACTGTATGACTTTGCTATGTATAAAATACGTGAGGTTGACATTCATCCCAGCAATTAGGATATATGTACCCAGTTGCTGAAGGTTTTGAAAGTTTTTTATGATGTTACTAAAACTTTCTCACATGTTTATAGGTCGAGTGTCCATTTGTTCGTTATGTTAGTAGCTAGCATACTTAATGTGCTACTTCAGGCCCACAAGAACCCAAACTTGTACGACCACATTTACAATATGGCATTAAAGTGGTTATCTTATTATGGAGACATTCTCCATATTTATCTTATTGCAACCATTCTAGATTCCTATTGTAAAGCTTAAGTACTACTGATATATTTGAAAACTTATTATGGTTATACTAATGATCTAACGGATTCTCAAGATATGTATAACTTGAAAGCACGGTAGGATGTATCCACAAAGATAGTTAACATAGAAGAGCTGCTCACGCACTGCTAAAGTCAGTATGGTGGCCAATCATCAATCTCTTTTTTACCACTCACTCATGAATATCATACTTATTTATGCATGAGCAATTGTTATCATAGAAATTGAAGAGACAATGGTTTGGTGGGCCATTTTTTAAGTTGCAACACTACATGAACACAAATTTCGAGTTCTTTAAAAATATCTCTATCAAGGAATTCAATATCTTGAAGTGGTGGTAGAGGTACACGAGGAACTATCCACTCTTATCTTGCATCACACATAAAGTATTCGCCCTGCTAGCGTTAACAATCACCATTGAGCAAACGTTTAGTACCATAAGCCTCATCCTTAACGATTGGCGAGCCTCTCTTTCTGTTGTCAATATTGAGGTAAGCGTTTGCGTAAAAAACTGGTACAAGACGGCCTATAAACAGCAAAAATTATGTGGGACATCGAGTGAGAAGGATGAATACTTCAGCAATTGGAACAAATTTGATGGAAGTCCAAACTTGGCGATAAGTTCCACTTTTGAGCATGAATTGCTGACGTAAAGAGACACCTAATAAGTACTAAAAAATCTTTCTTTTATTATTTTGTTTATTTGAAAAAAGTTTTGTCATCTAGAAAAATTATTTTCATAATTACTCCTAAAAAACTAAACGGTGTGGTTTTCCCAAAAATAGTTATCCAACCTTAGGATTTTTCAAATTATCACTGAGTAAAATTATTTTTCTTTCAAAAAATTAAATTGGATAATCGTGTACACTTAGATTTTTTTTTTCTTAATTTAAAATTAACCAACACTAAATATTTTCTAAAAATCTAAACTGAACTATAACAGTCTGATTTTAACTGGCAGATATATAGACACCTTTGAGGTAACTGTAAAATCAACTAAAAAAATTCCCCTCCCGACCTTACCACTAAATTCTCTAAAACTAAACTTCTACAATAATTTTCTGTACCAACTAGTACTACTAAAACTATATGGATTTTATTTTATATTTTTATTTGGCTACTATACTTCGATCAATGAGATAATTTTTTTATAATGTACCACCACAATTTACAATTAATAGTAGCATTGTATTTTATTTATTTCCAATAGTCCCTAATTCCGCAAGTAATGAGAATTATTCATTCTTTGTAACTTTTTTCGTTTTACTTAACATCACTTATTATTTTAATATTGCGCTAATAATTTCATGCAGGCCAAATATATTATTTTGGAACTAAGTAAAATTTCAACTGAAAATATTGATTAATCATATAGACGACATATATCTTAAATTATGCAAATGGACATGTTACATTTTATGATAATCTTTGGAATGAAATACAAGTGTGGGAGAGGATTGATAAATATTTCCAAGAACATGGAATTCAGAAATAAGTAAAATGTTACAAATTATTAATGTAATTAATAAAATTAAAATAAAAATGATAGGTCGATTGAACCTACCCAAAACAGTGATTAGTTGAACCGGTTACAGTTTGATCTTAATCTAACCTGTGAATCAGTGTTTTCAGACGGGCGAATAAGTCTGTAAATGTGTGTGTGTGTTTTTATATATTTATATGTTGGTACTTGGTAGAATCTATAGTGCTACAATTAATTTCATGAGATCTAAGCTTAGGTTCGGTTGATAAAGCTCGTCAACTTAAGGATACCGTTCCAAGTCTTTTGATGCGTAGTGGATTCTAATTTTTTGTTTTTTTTTTTCAAGTGCAAGTTGAAAATTTATCTAAATTATTTAATAAAAGTGGATACATTCATGAACTTCCAACTATACCTTTCCCTCTCTATAACGTTTGAAAATCTATATATCTCTTCCAAATTATCAATAAAGTCCCAAAATGGTCTCTATATATGTACCTATTAATGATAATATTAGAGATATTTGTATATTTTAAAAAAAAAATTATGGGCAAGTCAAAACAGAGTATAGAAGTTAAGGGAATCATTCATATCTGAATAATAGTTTTTAAAGTGTATTTATATTTCTGGCAAAAAAAAAAAATATAATTATAATTATCATTTTTATATGGGAAAAAAATGAGGTAGTTATGAAGCGTGAGGATACATTTAGTCAAGTAACAAAGTTTTTGGAAAAAGAAAAATAGAATAAAATAAAAATGGGCTGAGAGAGTCGCTTCAAATTTAATTTATGGAAATGATGTATTACGATGATTATATATAATTTACTTATGGAGTGTTACGATCTAGACAATCATCCTTTACCGTACATTATTTTTGCCATAAAATTAATAAAGTGGACTCGATCCATTTAAATTCCGAAAGGAAATGATGCTGATAGCTTGATAACATGTGATGCATATAATAATTGTATTCATTAATTATGCTATTGGCTCTGTCAACTTAACTACTTTAAATCACATTAGCATTTCAAGGTCAACATCCGAAGTAGAATGGGTCAGAGTTTATTAGGTTCATCTGCCTACCATGAATTTATGGCTGATTTGAATTAAATAACAACCAAAATTATTTGACACGACTTATTTGAGCTATTTTACATTTCTTAGAGCAAAATAATAGCTATTTATGATTTTTTTTCTCGCAACAAAACAATAAAATTTAATAGATTTAAAAAAATTCTTACATATATATTGCTCCTTTCACTGAGGCCATAGGGTTTAATCTTGATTGTCCTTCCAGCATTTTAGAGAAAGAAGGGGTTCTTGAGCTTTTGCACAAATTGATTCTTAAAGACAATCTCGTTAGCCCTTCTTTTCCAGCATATCACAGTAGAATCTTCCTAATAAAGTAGCTGCATTCTCTGCTTACAAAACCCTTTACTTTCGTGTAGACCAAGTTTCTTTGAAATACTTCAGGTTCAACAAATTCACTCTAAAGCTAGTTGAATGCCGTTTTATTATCAATTATCACTACAAAAAATTAGAGTTTTAGTAGAAAATAAAAATTCTTGGGAAAAAGTCTAAATTCCCTATGAAAAGCTATCATAAAGAATAAATTCCCTTTTATTACAGTAAAGAATTATACATATGAAAATATTATCTTTCTAAAGTTAAATTCAATTAACCAAATATCCTCCATTAAAATAGCAATTTCTTACCATAATTCCAACTTCCGTAATGTATCCTTTTCTATTATGAAGCAATTAACATATGATTAGTACAATTACCAAACAATATAGTAGGAAATCATGGACTAAAATACTATAAAGATATGAGACTATATTGTTAAGTGTTTTACATGAATTGTAAAAGGTTATGGTTCTAATTTATAAAACCATAATCATGAGCAGCTTGTTAACACAAGTCTTGAACTTTTAAGTTAAGTGGTTAAAATGAGCTCATTAGTATTTATTGAACTGACTATTTACTACTTTTGGTTTAGATTGATATAAATAGTATTAAAGTGCACCCTCTATTAGTAGGTAAATGATTTAGGTTTGGCTTCAAGTTAGAGAAGAGATTTAAGGAAAGTAGGGAGAGTCATCATGATATGACTCTTTACATGTTTTTAAAATAACCTATAGGAAGTGGGTAGCTCAAATCATATACCAAAAAAGGTGGAAAATTTGAGTTCAATTGTAAAGTTTTACGACAAAGACGTCGCATGTTTAAAAAGGGTGGAGAAAATTATGAGACCCCATGGTTAAGGAGGTTTGAGGAAGATGGAGAGAGTCATCGGGATGTAACTTTTTGTATACTTCTAAGATGACATATAGGTAGTAAGTGGTCCAAATTATACATTAAAAAAGAGGGAAGATTTGAGTCTAAATGTAAGGTCTTGCAATGAGGACATTATGTGTTTAAGGGAGAAAAATTGTGAGACCCTATAATTAAGTATCTCATATGGATTGTGAGAGGTTATTGTATTAGTTAATAAAGTTATAATTATGGTTGTGAATATATTATTAACACAAGCTTGAAACTTTTGAGTTAAATAGTTAAAATAAGCTAATTAGTGTTTGTTTATTTGATCATTCACTACTTTTAGCTTTAAGCATTACAAAAAGTTTTCTTTATGGATAATTATAAAAGTTTAAATGAATTTTTTTTTCATCTTTCATCTAACATATGAACCAACCTTTAAAATATTATCATTAGCATTATTAAATTTTTTTTATTTTTCATATAAATATCTAAATAGTCTAGATTTTTTTTTTTATTGCACATGTATCGCAAGTTTTTAGAAAGGACAAATACCCTTACAATATCCTTTTTTTCTTTTCCTTTTCTCTAAACTGTTGACTAGATAGTAGAAATGGTCGATGGAATTATTTTATTATTACTTTTCATAGGGATATATCTTTACGTTTGCTAAAATAGATGGAAAATTTATTTAATTAGGTGGAGAAAGTACGTCTTTACCATCATCTCCTTGCAAAAACCCCAAATTTATTGTAACATACTATGCCCTATATGTAATCAATAACATAGATATTGTTTTCTACGCTTAAGGACATGTTCACTTCCACTCTATAGACTCTATTTGGATACCACTTAGCACATAAAAGATTCTATTACAAGTGTTTCCATGCATCACTTATATAATTCCAAGTTTATTCGAAAGTCTAAACTCACAACAAACACAAGTTTAAAGAGAGGAAACAAATAGATATGCTCTAAGAATGTCTTTCTTTAAGGATAGATGATTTACAAAAATTTTTTTATTTATATAAAAGATCTTTTCAAACAAATTACCAAAATTATAAAAAGTAAGAATAAGTTCCATTTACCACTATAAATAAATACATCCAACTATCTCCATATACTTTTATACCAATGTACATTAAGCCTAACATATTACAATAGCGAGATTTATAATATGTCTTGGTTTTAGACCATAATTGACTTGGCCATTATAATTTTGTTTTGATGGGCATGAAATAATTATTCCGTGACACTCAGAATAAAAGAAAAACCGAGTATTTGTGTAAAATGTCCCTATTCTTAAAGACGTAAACAAATCGGGTTCTAAAAATTACTTTACTGAATCGAACTTATACAACATTGCTTCATGGGTTTAGGTGAGGGAAGGAGTTTATATATCTAGAAATTTGAACAGTTTCTTTTGGCAGAGAACTGGGGTACCGATATTATAGAGAGACGGAGAATCATTCTCGAATTGTGAGGTGCTTGTCTATGTACACGTTGGTTGAAGTGCAGTCGAGCCAATTCGTGTTATAGGGAGGGAGGTGTGGACAATTGTGCCGTACAAGATTCGGAAGAGAGAGACAGAGAATCATTCTCGAATTGTGAGGTGCTTGTCTATGTACACATTGGTTGAAGTGCAGCCGAGCCAATTCGTGTTATAGGGAGGGAGGTGTGGACAAGTGTGCCGTACAAGATTCGGTGCCTTCCAACTTGGCGTTTGATAATAATGACCCAGCAGAAAGAAAAACAGGTCGACGACCTTGTTTTCTTGGGCGAGGGCTTATACGAGGAAAGCTTCAGATATTATACGTCAAGTGTGTATATATATATATATATACTCAATAAAATTAATAAAGTTGAGATATATACTAATATAATATATAATATCTAAAATGACATCGGTTTATGTTTATATTTGTAGCTATATATAAACTTAGGCACCGAGTCGAATTGATCTTGAATTACTGGTTCACGAGTTAGTTATATGGTAAACCGTAATCGGCCTGTAAGTTATTGGTTTCGGGCCGGTTTATTAGATCCAACGGTTTAAGAGTCGATTTAAGACTCTTGAATCGGTTTATTTTTAATATTTAATTTTTTTATTTTATTAATTTCTTTTATATATATATATTAATAATTTTTAATAATGTGATCTTTTTTTTCTTTTTCTTTTTAGTATACTAATTTATTAATAATTTTTAATTTTTTTATTAATTTCCAACTTAATGTGATTCTGATTTTTTTATTTTTTCCCTCAAATTTTATTTTGTCCTCATATTCAAATTCTTAATATTTGATAAATTTTACAAAAAAAACTTACATTAACTGAAATTGAATTTTCTATCTATTCTTAACACATTATTAACTTATAATTAATCATCTAATATTAATTTAATGATATTATTTCTAAAAAAATTATCATTTACCATCACAAATAAAATAACTTTGATATGCAATGACTTACTAGATATCATCAAATTATTTTTTCCGACTTAATAACCTCTTTTTTTTCTTTCTCTTTCTTTTTTTTTTTAAGGGGATGAACGGGTCGGGCCGATCTACTAGTTTAATGGCAGGTCGAGGCAGGTCGGCGCAATAATTTGTAAACCATCGGCTTGAGTGGTTTCGCGCAAGCGAATTGCCTCGACCCTTAAAGCCCGATAGTTTGCTAGGGTGATTCGATCCAGCCACTATCAAGCGGGTTCAAGGCCCACCTAGGTCGATTCCAAGGTAGTTCACGGTTTGAAACCAACCCCTACCTAGGTCTAGCTATATGTATTTAAATTTTATTGATAGTATGCAAATGTTGTGTTCTAAGTTCACATATGCAAGTGTCATAGTCTGTCTCTTTAACCCATGAAAGAAGGCCCACTAAAGAGCCCAACAACTTTATTTATCCATAGTCATCATATCATGATAGGTGAAATAGGTAAGAGTAGGTGAATGTAATTAATACAAAATTGATGAAAATCGATTATAATCGTGAGATTAATTTATTCTCACCCTCTAATTGAGTAACCCTTATGATATTAGGGTAATCCCCTTGATTGTAACCATTTAGACATTTGATTGAAATATAATTCTTACTTCAAACCTTCTTTCTCTAGTTTCTCCCTAAATGCTTATGTAAGTGCTTTAAGCTGAATTTAGTCCTCTCTATGTGTGTTGTGGATGTGCTAAATGCCACACCAAAGCCCTTTAAGAACTAATTCATTCAAAAGTCCTCAAGTTAATTCTCCATACGACAATTCGTAATTTCTTATCAAAAGATAGGTGCTCACTAGTTGTATAATTATAATGAATGCATATTATTTTAAGTTTGGTTAATTCAATGGAGCAGACCTGTTATTTGCCAAAAGCTGATTTGGGTTTTTGACCCAAACATCACCTTGGCAAACTAGATGGTCCAACTATGACTTGAGTGACTCAATTGATTTGAAAGTTGAGACACTACAAGATAAAATAATGGAATATCTAAAGAAGACTAAAGTTTTAGCCTTATACTTCAAGCCTGCAACTTATACATTCTTCATTTACCATCATGAAGTGGAAGAGATAAAAGAGAATAAGGCCCGTTTGTTTCAAGAAAAATATTTTTTGGATAACATTTTTTCTATTTTCCTTCATTTATTTTGTTGGAAAAGATCTTTTTAGTTGAAAATGTTTTCCCTTATAAGGGAAAAGGGAAAACATTTTCCTATTAAAGATAAAATTCTCTTATTTTTCCCAAAGATAACTTACCCTTTTCAAAACAGAATATCATTTTCTAATTTAATATTTACAAATGTTTTAATTCTAAATTTTTTTTATTCTTATTGTAACTTATCTATAAATTATATTTTAAACATGAAAAAATTACACTAGGTAAAAAAACTATAAACCTATTAAAATATTATCAAAATCAACTAAAGTAATTAGAATAATATATATTAAAAAATTCATTTATATTTATACTTTTACTTTTAAATAAAATATTTGACATAATATATTTACAGTAACATGTAGATATTAATATATTTTGGTATAGTTATAAATTATATAGTATTCACTAGTCAAACACTGAAAAACCTTTTCAATATATTCTTATAAAAATATTAAAATATATAAAAACATGTTATTTTCATAAAAATACTTTTTAAAAGAAAATATTTTTCTCTAATACGTGATTTTCCTCAAAACAACGGGGCCTAAATGGCACTAAAAGAGTAAAATTTTGGTGAAAGGTAGTGAGAATTAAAGCATGTGGAATTATAGAATGTAAACCCTGCAATTAGCTACTAAGGGTTTCGATCAACTAAAAGATCCAATCAAGCCTAGATTATAAAAGAAAGCTAAAAATATTAGTAAAAATGATCCTGTAAGTTTGAATTTAAGAAAATAAGCAATAAAATGAAAGAATATAAAATTTCTAAATTTTAAGTATATAACTCGTTATTTATCGAAAATGCGTGAAAATATGTAAAAATGCATTCTAATAATTAATGAATCGCTAGAGATAAATTATATGTATACTAAAAATTATAAAATGACCTAAATAATATTTAGGAATATTTATTTGTACTATATATGAATTTACAGGTAGGTAGAAATACACGTAATTACTTAAAATAAGCGAAATGTACTAAAATAATACTAAATAATTAAATAAAATTCATAATTAATTAAGAAAAAATCAAGAAAAATATGGAAAAGATGAGGAAAAGTCCATAAGTGGGGCGTAGCAATCTGAAAATTAAAGAAGGAAATCAACCAAAAAGAAAGTAAAAAAAAAGAAGAAGAAATAAGGCAATTGTCTTGTCTAATTAATGCACAATAATTCTCTAATACCTCTATAAATAGCAAGAAAATTTCAGAAGCTCATTTGGTTAGTTTAGAGAGTGAGAAAAATAGAGAGAATCGAAATAGTGAGTGTTTGGATTAATTACAAAAAATTACTTAAATTTGTACAATTAGAGTTTTAGAAGAGAACCGACACTAGACGAGCACCTGGGAGTGGACGACCACCACCACCAACCTTGGTGGCAGCGCCTAGACCGGCCGACAAGGCCACGACGGCCTGCGGTGGTCGGAGCCACCTAAACCGGTAAATTCGATTTTTAGTCTAATTTTGTGTAATTTTATAAAAATAGTAAATATTCTTAGAAAATTATGAATTTTGTTATTCTGAAATATTTTAGTATTTAGTTTTTAGGAAAAATATTATTTTGATGAAAATATGTCCTGTGATATATGATCCTTAAGAAATTATGCAAAATCAAGTATGTTTTGATTTAAAAATAAACGACCTTAGGAATATAGTTTTGAACACAAAATTTTTCTGTAAACTACTTAGGTAATATATAACAGTGACATCGAGCCCTTTTTCAAAAATGAATTTAAAACAATTTTAGATAATTTTTAGGCCTTAAAATGAGGCATAAAATAGGTAATTTAAGGTTAATTAAGTAATTAAATGGATAATTACTAATTAGACGTACAATTATATGTTTTAGGACGTTGAAATCTGATGAAGTATGATACTTGTAGTATTTAAGGTGTTTGATATAATTATTAGAGTAATTATGTAGTAAATAAGTAATAGGAAAAAATAGTCCATTTTAAGTTAATTTGGTAATTTAAGGTAATTAGGTTCAAATCTGATTTGGAATGAATTTAGATATTTTGAAATGTTAATTGATGTTGAGAGATGGTAATTAGAATAATAAAAATATTAGATGCGTATTCTATACATAATAGGTGATAATACATAATATGTAATTATTGGAAATATAATAAATAGAAGATATTAGAATAAAAATTAATATTATATAAATAATAGGGATATATAATAAATCTGATAGAAATCTTGAATTTATGTAATTATATGAAAAATGTAAAAATTTCTTACATTAGGAATAAATTCGGTACACTAATATGATGGAATAAAATATTGACTAGGAGTAATTATGATATTTAAGATATCTGGAAGTAATGTGATTAATTTTACATTATGAGTTGAAACGAGTTTCTAGAGTTCGGATATAAAACAGTAATTAGAAATCGAACTAGAACCTAAACCTAATTTAGAAATCGACGCGGAAATTGAACCCGAACCTAGCCCCAAATTGAGAATAATTATAAAAGATTTAATAACCTAGATAACTGGACATATTAAACTCTAAACAAAAGATAACAATAAACGTTATAAGTTAAAACCAACCTATAATAGTTATATGAAAAACTGAAACCACATTTGTGTTATAGGGATGATCGGCGATGGCCTGAGCGAGTCGGACCTCGAGTAAGTGAGTGAGGAGTCGAGATAAGTTAGGATTATTACATTGCTGCATTTTAGAAGCTTAAGATTATACTTGGTTGTGCTTGTTAGATAGTTGGTTGTGTGCATACGTTTGATTATAAGTGATGCTATGATTCTATTTGTTGTTCTAGCTTGTATTGTATGAAGTGATTGATCACTTTAAACTGAACTTAATAAAGATATGACCTATAAATATAAATCGAACCTACATAGTAACCAATTAGGGGAAACCTAGGATTCTCCGATCAAATACCGACCCTTTTAAAAAAGATAGCACTGAATAGCATAATGAGTCCCTTCTTCATCCTTAGTCGAACTAGGTGAGGAGGTCGCGATAGGGATGAAGTCAATGGTTTGAAGGTAGTCGCAAGAGGAGTGGTGTCTCCATTGTATAAGCTTAGATTTGGTCGTGAACTGTCGCATTAACGGCAACTCCTCAACTTGGATTAGAGCAGACGCAATTTCTCTAATCTTACGACTGGCCAGATAACGTTGCGCGATGATATTTATTTGAATCTGCATTGCACCTAATAAGTTGATTGATGACCTTGTTTGTGTTTGTGATATAGTTTTAAGTCCTTCATCCTGACTTACTGAGTTGTGGTTACTTACATCCCTATAGACATCGTTGTAAGTGATGACTAAGAAGCGACTTACAACTTCTCTAAAGTTAGTAACTGCTGAATCCTGAAGAGTGAGTAAAAACATTTAAAGAATAGACATATATTTTTAAGGTCTAACCTTTTATCTTAAAATTTTTCATTTCTGAATAATGTATTAACTAAGAAACATATTACGGTGAAACGTTGTAAACGTTAATTGTAATAACGGAATTCTAGTGTGTATATATATATATATATATATATTCTCACTTTATTAGGTAAATTACTGATTTAAATTATGAATTATTTACTTCAAAGCGGGTTAATCATGGATATCTTGTTAGATCAGGTTTAGGATAGCGGTTGTAAGGCCAGCTTCTATTTTAGAATAGTTTACACGGCGGGACTGTTACGACTCTACCGTTTCGGAATATGACATAGAAAACTCATCAAATACTTATGCCATGTGCTAAATTTAATAATAAAAAATTATCACAGTTAATATATTAATAATATATTTTAAATATGATATGTCATTATCATTAATATACACTGTAGGTATTATATAACTATTAGCGGTCTTTATATATTTATAAAGAGATACCATTAATGGAAAATGTACAAGTGACGAAAATTTTTAAAAAATGGTCAAAAGGTATTAGAAAAAATTATTATTAATAAAGAGTTGTAAATGATAAAAACCTTAAATATTTTGGTATAAATAAAAAATAAGAATATAATATACTATATGCACGATCTATGACTTAAGAAAGAAAGAAATGCATAAATGGTTTTAAAAATAATTTTATAAAGGAGAAATGTACGACTGCAATATTTATGATACATACCTACTGAGATCTAAAGACAAGAAAAATAAGAAAGAATAAAAAAAATGGAAAAACTCCAAATTTTTAACAATAATTATTTGTTAATTAGACAATGTAGTTGTGACTGGTTGTAATCCCAACGAGACATTAAAAGCCTATATCAAAATGAGGGAGAAAATTGAAAAAGAGAAAATCAGTGGTAAATTATCTAATGAGTTGTTAAAAGAAAACCAACACTAAAATATTTGCATTTTTTTCCAAAACAAACTATAAAAACAATCATATCGAATGGTCAAAACTATTGACTTGTTTATAGTGTTTTAAATTTTGGCATCTAGAGATCTTTTGTCTGAGTTTCGTAAATGGGATATCATCTTATCCGTATTTTATAAAAACATATCAATTGCTTACGAAAAAATAAAATTGGAGACACATGGGATCCATTTTGATCAAAAATTGATTCCACCAAGGATTCTTTCTTTCGACTTTCGTTTTAATATATGATAATATGACTTCAATAGACAAACCGATACCGACTACCAAGTCATTATTGTTATTAATACAAATCGAACATTAAAGCATAGGAGAGACAGGTGGTAAAAAGTGTGAATTTTCATTCATTTATACGCTATTCCGTACGGTAAAGTTATAAAATAAATTTAAAGATATTTGGTTGGGTAAACGGAATTCGTTGAGGTTCGATGAGAAAAAAGAAAAAAGCAAAGCTAAGCGTTAAACTAATAAAGTAAACCTAAATTACGGAAACAAGGGGCTAAAAAGAAGTAGAATAAATTTGTTTGAAATTAGCAGACCTACGATATGAATGCTTATATCAAATGGTTGGTATTTCGGTCATAGTAAATATCGATTATGAAATTAAATTAATCAAACCACTTATAAATACATATAAAGATATTATCAGTTCAATACATTAGAATTGAAACATTATATCAAATATAAATTCTTAAGAAGAAATTATAAATTAAGAAAGAATATTAATCGAGAGTTTTCAACCATAATAAAATATATATATAGAATATTATTTCATCAAAGACATACTATGACTATTACACTTGTTGTACAACATATAGAAGGTGATTGTATAAATATTATGAAATAAAATGAAGGAAATTAGAAAGGTTAAACTTATTCTCTCTTATTTACATTTATATAGAGGTGAGTAGGTATAGAGTAAATAGGGCATGAGGCCTTACCTATAATGTATCTTATCTTATAGATACAAGTTTTCAAACTTTTGTACTCACAACATATCTTGTGGTATTTTCAGATTACCCAATACCCTTACCTTATGAAACCTATATTGTTTCTCTTTACCTTCATTTAAAGCTTTGTATCCAACATAAAATCAATATCAAACTTGCAATTACACTATCACTAGACCAATCAATAATAATTTGAATGAGTTGTAACACATTTTAAATTAAGACAATGTAAAACTTTGGTAGATAAAATAGAGAATATTTTTGCAGTTGGAAATGTTTAAGCCCTTACTTGGGTTATACTTAAATTTCTTTTGTCTTTTCTTTTTAAATCATGAAAATCAAATTTTTTATTAAACTAGAAAATTATTATAGATAAAATATAAAAATCATACGCGAGTAATTCCCAAAAAATACTTTGGATAATAAGTTAAGAATTAAGATATTTTGAATACCTTATAAAACTAGGGTTAACAAAAGAGAAAGAAGGAGGTAATAGTAAAAAAAGAGAGTAGGTTTTACCAAAAAAGAAAAAGCAAAAAGAGGAGAGGAACTAGAGAATACATAAGCAGCATATAGTTTTAAGGTTTTAAAATTGGCCTGAAATTCTATTGTTTTTTCTTTTAAGATTAAAAAAAATACAATAGTATTAATTTTTTATTTATTAATATTAATTAATTATTATTATAAGGTAAATACAAAATGCCTTAAAACTTATACTCTATATACTTTAAAGTATAGATTATAGAATAAGTAAAAGGTACCTGAACTTTATACTCGTACTTGAGAGTAGATTCTAAAAAATTTGCTACCTTGAACCTACCTTGTGATTCTCGTTATCTACTTGGTATCGTACTAAGTAAAGCAAGGTCCGAGTGGGTATCATGCATGAGAAGATTTATTCACTTATCCTTAATTTATTAGATTATAATCTTTTTGCACTTGAAATATATGTATAATATACTAAAGGAAAATATTAAATGCTTAGTAAGATATATTTAATTTCCAATGAAAAAAAATAAATTATGATGCTATACTTATTACAAAGAGATTAGTTATTGATAAAAAGTCATGTTTAATTCTTGTGAAATGCTACATGCTTCTTTAATTTTTAATAATAAAATTTTTTAACGATAATAAAAAAATAAAAGAAATTGAAAATGTGCCTTTTTGGAATTTTTTAAGAGGAAAGTTTTTTAAAGTTTAGATGGATATATAAGATAAATGTATCTTAAATAAAGAGACAAAACTATTCCTTTTTTCATTCAATGTTACATTTATTGGAAAAAAAAATTAACTTTTAGAAGCAGATAAAACCACATTTTCACAACATAAATCCATTTACTAATGATCACCTATATAACAACTACATATAAAAATTAGCTAAGGAAAAACAAAGTAAAAATTGAAAATATATAAAAGAATTTCAATTATCAATTTGAAAAAAAAAAGAATGAACTATATTTATAAACTCTTACAAAAACATTTTTACTTCCATAATTTCCATTACCCAATCTAGATTCATCTCCCATTTCATTTGTGTAATAGATACATATAATTAAACATATTGCTAAATAATCGACTTTTATTTAAACTTTAGATATGTAAATAAATAAAAGAACAATTTAATTCTTAATTACTTTTAATGGTAATCATTTGTAAGATAAGTATATAGTTTTTCTTTTACTACAATTTTAAAAAATGAAATCAAACAATTTGATTTAAGAATTATTAGGCTCTATGAAAATTTGAGTTATAATTGGAAATTATGTGATTCATAATTAAGAATTATTAATAAATATGAATGTTGGAGTTATAACTAGAAGCTAGCAATTTGATGGAAGATTTTTAAGTTAAGCACCATTTTTATATTGATAAATAATCAATATTAAGCATGTAATTCAGTAATTTAAAAACTAAAAAAATGTCAAAACAGCAAATTGGTATCTATAGAAGATGTAAATTATGTTTTAATATTCTTGTAAACATAGGGGTTAGGTTGATTGTGGTTCCATCTCGTTTTGACCTCTCAAGAAACAATTTGAAGTTTACATAATGCATGATGTAAGCGATCTTTTTTATACCCCAAAACTATCCTAATGAAATATGGATGAATATAAATGAAACACCCTAGTTAGGAGAAAAGGAAAAAACATGCAAAAAAAATTTACAAAAATATGGCATCTGGGAAAATAATCTTAGAAATACTGCACTTATAGGCGATACTCAAGAGGTGATTTTAGTACAAATTATTTCGATACAGCCACATTTTACATTTTTGTCTACCCCTCCAATTTAAATTTAGTCGAGCTTATATACGATTACAATTGAAAACTATGTTACCTTAAATTTAGTGGAGCCCATGCATGATTTTAGTTGAAAATGTATTTGGAACGTGATGTTCAACAAACAGTTATTTTTTTTAGTTAATCAGTCAAATTATATCTAGTTATTGATTTGTAAGATGTTTGGTTTTGTCCAATTTCGGTACTATACAGATACACGTTTTGAATTGATATCGAAAATTGTTAATAACTCTAAATTATAAAGAAATGAAACCATTGAATGAAATGTAAGTAAACTGTCAAAATAACTAAATAGTGTTACAAAAATAAATAAAGTAAATTAGAAGTGAAATATACAAAGCTAATGACATCGGTATCGTTGTCAAGGCAGTGGCTGAGCATCTTGAGGTTCTGTATTATCTCGTGGTTGAATCATCTGAGCCGCATCTAACTATGTGATTTATCTATCGTCTTAGTTATAAGAAGCCGAGAACGATCCATGTATAGGGATGGAAGAATGGTATATCTGCATGACTCTCTCGTCCATGTCATACTGAGGATCTTTAATTGGCCTCCTCAATGGGGGGAGGCGTATGAAACTGACTAATAGAGGTTTTTTCGACGTCAGGAGTATGGCACATAAGATAGCCAAAGCTCTCCCCAAAAAATGGTCTGCAGAACTCAAATCTAAGTGATCTAGGAGATGTTGGCAACGAGAAGTATGGAGGAGAAACATTGTTGCGAATTTCCACATTAGGTTGTTTACATCCTTGGCCCCTAACTCGACAACGATTACGTACCCCACGACCCCCACCTCTCTTTGGGTCATCCAGTGAGGAGTTGTCTTTGTTGACATTTGAACTAAGTGGAGCTGGGTCACCTAGGTAGACCCCAATAATCCCCTGGTTGAAGTCATCTACTCGATGCTGCTTAGATAATATGTCCTTGTATGATATATACGGCACTCTATATATGAAGTCTATTTACATTCCGAACGCAAAATTTTGAGTTGTATATAAATTGGAAAATAAAAGTATAAACGAAAAAGCAACTATATGTACCATATACATCCAGGAAGCCTTAGACCAGCCGATATATTTACGAGTAACTTGCTGGTACCAAAGGATTTAGTCAGGATGTACACTAAGTGGTGGCTGAACCTAAGCTATTTAGTTTTGGTGATCCTCCCATTGTGCTATCTAAGCTACATGATGGGTCGCCCAATTTATCTCCATCCTGCCCCTCAGGTTGATATCGTACAGGGCACGTCCCGTATCAAGGTAGGCTAGGATCTCTTGCATCTCACCAAACTGTCAAGCCATGCGATCAAAATAATACATCTCCATGATGTGAAAGTATATGAGTGGTACATCGGCTAGCCATACGTTACTCCCATACCAACAATAAGCTGGTAATCTAGCAATATCATCATGGTCATATAGAATCTAAATAACTTGAATTGATGATCAATAATAAGGATAAAAAAAAGTAACAATTACTAAATGAATAAGGAAAACGGTTTCGGTAAATATGCACCTGCTCCGGATGCTGGCGATTGAATGCATCTCTATATTATCTAATCGCTTTGCACTTCGATAGACTCTATCAAATAATACGTGTCCAATAGTATTACTGTCTTGCCATTTCCACTCTACTATAGTACTAGAATTAGCCTTCAGATCGTATTTAGTAGATGTGGGGACACCGCATATGATTCTTCCCACTTACTGTAAACCTGTTCAATCGCTTTACTTGCAAATAGTCGCCTACAAGTGTATTACCTTAACGCTTGGTGACTCTTGAACATCTTTAAATAGAAAGTAGGATAGTGTATTTGAGTCTAATTTCGAGTGGTCCTAGCTAATTGTGGGATTGAGGCACATATGTGGACCTACAAACTTAGTTATCATAAAGAATCCTGCATGTTGCTTCTTATAAGCTTGGAGTCTCCACCTACAACCCTTTTCCCAATCAACGCATCTAATAAACCATAACGTCGGTTCGAACTCCTTCATATTGAAGTTATGGTGGTTTATAACATGATGCAGCTTAACAGTTGTCTGTAGATGTTTTTTACTCTCGAACCACATGCCCACCTTCGATTCATCATTGAAGCTCTATTCACTACCACTTATATAATCATTAGCCACCAATCCATCCCTTACACTTGATGTATAGAAAGGCACGGGTTTCGACATCCCAATTGTGTCTACAGATGTTGATAACCCATTCTTCCAATTGTTCCATCCATGTGACCCTTGTGCTTCTTTTACTTCTTGCAACTAACATGCACTTGTGCTAATGTCTGCGTTACAATCTGTATCATTGGAATCTTTATCAATGTCGGCAAATGCCAGTTCATTCTCCACATCAGTATCTCTATTTAACTCGCTAGTGATCAAGACATTACGTTCACTGGACATGCAACTGGTGCTCGACACGTGCCTCGGTGGGACCGCTCGAGATTTGAACACCCCAATTTTAACTTGCAGTCCAATTCATCGCTGTATTGTCCAACATCGTCATCAACTACGACAAAGACTATTGGTGGTAGGTTCACTTCATAAATTTCAATATATGTTTTCACAGAATCGCTAACTTTACTACGCCCTATTAAGGAAGCAATCAACTGTTGGACATCATAATCGTCACTGAAGGGGATGGCATAGAACATGTCCTTGGTTTCGCCTACGAAGGGGCATTTATCTTGATCCGGTGTGTTGTCATATTAACCAAAAGTCGATTACATATCATTCCAACTACCCGGTCATATGTAGCCCCAAATGGAACTTTGACTACTGTTCTTGGATGCCTGTTGTCAGGGTCCTTTTTTGTAAGATACTTCTATTAACAAGAGGCCATTCTTTTGTACATATTGTAATATAAGGGGGGGACTTTATTTTTGTGTAGATAGAGCCTTACTATTATTAGAAATTTCCACTTTTAGAAAGTAGTGCCATTTCACCAGTTTCAATGTCTACTCCCGCTAAGCCCAATAATGTTCATAAAGCTCTTTATGAGGGTGTGAGTACTCTTCTGGATTGAAGCTCTTACTCACCACGTTGGTTGATCACGACTGACGACACCTGTTACATACACTGTACCCCCGTACACACACATTGTAGCTTGTATTACTGTTGGAATTAATAAAAGTGTGCTATTCCTTTTTCCATTCGAGCTTGTGTCCCTTATAATCTGTTGGCTTTCTTCCTTGATTGTGTTGCTTACAGGTTTAGGCCTGGTTGGCTGGCGTTGAGTATGAATTAGGCTTGCTTACTACTGCAGAGGCAGGATAGTAAGCGTTGCACGGTTTATCTGTGTGCTAAAGAAAGCCTCGGACTGTGACAGTTGGTATCAGAGACTAGGTTATTCTAGCGGGAACGACCATGACACGACAAGAGGAAGTGAGCAAGAGGCTAGACAACTTTGAGGAAATCCTCAGGGGAGTGTCTAAGCAGATAGATGATTTGGTTGCATTGTCAGTAAGAGTGGCTGAAGTTGAGACCAATCATCAAGAGATGAATGCTAAGATGACTAAGATGGTTGAGAATTTTGGTGTCACAGTACAAACCCTCAGAGAGGAAATGCACATAACGACTGATGAGACAAGACAAAACTTGGAGACTCAAGTAGAAGATGTGAGAAGACAAGTTACTACTTGTGCCTCAATCAAGACTGTTGAAGAGCTACGGGCACAAGTAGCTATTTTAACTCGAGCTGTGGGAAATGCTCCTATCCCTGCCCCCATTTATGTTCTTGCTCATGCAGGTCATCTAAAGATGCCTGAGCCCAAGGCATTCACTGGCGTGAGGGATGCTAAGTTGTTGGAGAACTTTATATTTGATATGAAGCAGTACTTCGCTGCTGTGGGGACAAATGATGAAAGATCAAAGGTCACCATGGCTACAATGTACTTAACTGGTGATGCTAAACTGTGGTGGTACACCAAATATGAGGATATCTAAAATGGCAACGCTTATGTAGATACATGGGTTGAGTTGAAGGCTGAGTTGTGGAACTCAGTTTTTCCCTGAGAATGTTGAGTACAATGCCCGAAAGAAGTTGAGGGAACTTTGACAGGGTAATGACATTAGAAAGTATGTCCATGAATTCTCGACATTGATGTTGGACATCAAGAGCATGGCCGAAGATGATAAGCTATTCTATTTCCTAGAAGGACTGAAGCCTTATGCTAAGAATGAGTTGCAGAGGCAACGAGTTACTAACTTAGCTACAGCACAAGCAGTAGCTGAGTGCTTGACTGACTACACTCATGACAATAAAGAGAAGAATGTTTTGACAGGACATGAGGGTAGAAAGTCAGTCAAGTCAGGCAAACCCAAGAGGGGGGAACCCCAAGTTCAAGTAGCAGCAGTAGCAATATTAAAGGGAGTCAAAGGAAATCCTATAACTCTCACCAATCCGGAAAGAGTGGGGCAACCAATGGAGGTAAGAAGCCCTCATTCTCGTATTTCTTGTGTAATGGCCCACACAAAGTAGCTGAGTGTCCACATAGGGCAACACTCAATGCTATGGCACAAAAAGTAGAAAATGTCTACCAAGATGATGAGTCGGGGAGTGATGGAGAGGATTAACCCCGAATGGGTGCATTGCACATGTTGTCAACTGTTGAAAAGAGTTCCTTAGTGCGACGTAAGCTTAAGAACAATAATGAGTTGATGTATGTCCAGTTGAACATCAATGTCAAGAGTGCCAGTGCAATAGTAGACTCCGGTGCTACACACAACTTCATTAATGTGCCTGAGGTGGAAAGGTTGGGGTTAATGCTTGCTGAGGACACTAGCCAGATTAAAGCTGTTAACTCCAAGGCCCGCCTTGTCCGAGGATTTACAAGAGGAGTGAAAGTGAGGGTTGGAGATTGGAGTGGAAATCTCAACTTCACAGCTGTTCCATTAGATGACTTTAGCATAGTCCTTGGAGTAGATTTCTTAAGACAAGCCAGAGTTGCTCCTATGCCCGCAGTAGATTGCTTGTTATTCATGGGTGAAAAGCCTTGCTGTGCGATAGTTCAGAGGAACAGGGCAAACAACAATGGCAAGGAAAGGAAGAATATTGGGGCTATGATGTTATCAACGCTCCAATTCAAGAGAGGCCTCAAACATCAAGAGCCAACTTTCTTGGCTTTCCTTACAAAGAAAGAGAAAGCAAGAAAGACGGAGATACCAAAGGAAATAGAGAGGGTCCTAAAGGAGTACGATTATGTGATGCTTAATAAGCTCCCTAAGGAATTACCTCCCAGAAGGTCGGTGGACCACGAGATTGAATTGATTCCTGGTGCCAAACCACCAGCTAGAGCTCTTTATAGAATGTCGCCTCCCGAACTTGCCGAATTGAAGAAGCAATTGGATGAATTGTTAGAGGCAGGCTTCATTCGACCCTTAAAAGCACCATACAGGGCTCCTGTTCTATTTCAAAAGAAGCAGGATGGGAGTTTGAGATTATGTATTGACTAACGGGCTCTAAATAAGCTGACGGTGAAGAATCATTACCCAATTCCTCTAATTGCTGATTTGTTTGATCGATTGAGTGGGGCTAAGTATTTTATAAAAATGGATCTTCGCTCAGGCTATGATTAGGTTCGCATTATTGAGGGGGTTGAGCCTAAAACGACATGTGTAACTCGGTATGGCACTTATGAGTTCTTGGTGATGCCCTTCGATCTCACTAATGCTCCTGTAATATTTTGTACCTTAATGAATAATATATTTCGTGAATATCTCGACAAATTTGTAGTCGTTTATCTAGACGACATTGTTGTGTATAACAAGATATTACAGGACCATGTGAAGCACTTACGAATGGTTTTCAAGAAGATGCAGGAGAATCATTTGTATGTGAAGTGTAAGAAATGTGCCTTTGCCCAGAAGCGCATCAACTTCCTGGGTCATGTTGTTGAAGAAGGGTGGATCCGAATGGATATGGCAAAGGTGGAAGCAATCAAGAAATGGCCAGTGCCTAAGAGTGTAACGGAGTTGCAGTCCTTCCTTGGACTCGCAAATTACTATAGAAGATTCGTTGAGGGATATTCCCATCGAGTTACACTCCTCACAGATCTATTGAAGAAGGACCAAGCATGGTCATGGGATGGGATATGTTAGAGTACCTTCGAGGAGTTGAAGCGTGTAGTGATGGAGGAGCCAGTCCCCGCACTTCCTGACATTTCTAAGCCTTTTGAAGTCCACACAGATGCCTCAGACATTGCATTGGGTGGAGTGTTGTTGCAAGAGGGTCATCCAGTGGCATATGAGAGTAGGAAGCTGAATCAAACAGAGCGCAGGTACTCAGCCCAAGAGAAGGAGTTACTTGCAATTGTTCACTGTCTAAGGACCTAAAAACACTATTTATTAGGATCTAAGTTTCTAATGAAGACAGACAATTCTGCTGCCAGCCATATATTGACTCAACTGAAGCTTTTAGCCAAACAAGCTAGATGGCAAGAGTTTCTTGCAGAGTTTGATATGGAGATTGAGTACCACAGTGGACGGATTAATCAGGTGGCAGATGCTTTAAGTAGGCAAGCTAATTTAGCATCCTTATCACAGATTGCACACCAGTCGGCGAGTCAAATCTCGACTTCAATTCAAGAGCAGATTAAGAAACAAATAGGTCAAGACTTGTTGGCCAAAAATCTCAAGCAGTTGGTTGAAGAAGGGAAGATGCGTAGATTTTTGGTAAAAGGCGACCTCATTTACACAAAGGGGCGCCGATTGTATGTCCCGAAGGCAGGTAACTTGAGAAGGGCACTTATGAGAGAGTGCCATGATACTTTGTAGGCTGGACATCCAGGTTGGCAAAGGACATGGAGCTTGTTGAAGCAGGCCCATTATTGGCCGAATATGAAGGAGGATGTGATGACTTATACGAAGACTTGCTTAACCTGCCAACAGGATAAAGATGAGAAGCAAAAGGTGGCAGGCCTCTTGGAGCCACTTCCTGTACCCTCTTGCCCATTGGAGAGCGTCTCCATGGACTTTATCACTTCCCTACCAAAAGTGGGGGAGTACTCATTCGTTTTTGTTGTTGTTGACAAGTTCTCTAAGTATACCACCTTCATTCCTACCACGAATAGTTCAAGCGCAAAAGAGACAGCCCAACTTTTCTTCAAGCATGTGGTAAAATTCTGGGGTGTACCCCAAAATATTGTGAGTGATAGGGACGCCAGCTTTACAGGGAAGTTTTGGACAGAGTTGTTCCAACTCCTGGGCTTCGAGTTGAGCATGACCTCTAGTTACCATCTGCAGAGTGACGAACAGACAAAGAGATTCAATGGGTTGCTGGAGGAATACCTTCGGCACTTTGTCAATGCCAACTAGAAGAATTGGGTTGACTTGCTAGATATTGCCCAGTTCTATTTCAACATCCAGCGGAGCTCTTCCTCCAACAAAAGCCCTATAGAGATCATTATGGGTCAGCAACCACTGTTACCCCACACAGTGGCAGCACCATATACCGGGAGATGCTCAAGAGCCTATCAATTTACCAGGGATTGGAAGCAGAGTTCAGAAGTAGCAAAAGCGTACCTTGAAAAGGCTTCCAAGAGAATGAAGAAATGGGTAGATCAGAATCGCCAACCTAGAGAGTTCAATGTTGGAGATCAGGTCCTCATAAAGCTTCTTCCAGAGTAGGTCAGATCATTGGGGAACAAGGATAGAAGATTGATTCAAAAGTACATTGGTCCAGTTCCTATCATATTGAAGATTGGAAGAGTAGGTTACAAGGTCGAGCCTCTTGTGTGGTTGAAGGTCCATCCAATTTTTCATGTCAGTGTCTTGAAGCCATATTATCCAGACATAGAAGACCCATCTCGCAATGTGTCCAAGCGATCACACGTCAAGATCAAGTTCAACCTAAGTTAAGCTATGGAAGGCATCCTTGTAGAGAGAAGAGTCAGAGACCCCTCCACTGGAGAAGATCATAAAGAATATTTGGTCAAGTGGAGAGATCGAGGAGAAGAAGATATAAGCTGGGAGACTGAAGAAGATCTGAAGCCTTTATCCGAGAGAAAGTCAGCCTGCCAGCCAGAAGACCTCCGCCACCGGATCCAAGCTCTAGTACATATTGTCGAGGACGTCAATAGAATTGAGTGGGGGAGGATGTCAGGGTCCCTTTTTGTAAGATACTTATATTAACAAGGGGCCATTCTTTTGTACATATTGTAACACAAAGGGGGGGGGAGGGACTTTATTTTTGTATAGATAGGGCCTTACTATTATTAGAAATTTCCATTTTTAGAAAGTGATGCCATTTCACCAATTTTGATGTCTACTCCTGCCAGGCCCAATAATGTCCGTAAAGCTCTTTCTTTACGGACGTGTGAATACTCTTCTAGATTGAAGCTCTTACTCATTACATTGGTTGATCATGACCGGCGGTACCTGTTACATACACTGTACCCTCGTGCACACACATTGTAGCCTTGTATTACTGTCAAAATTAACAAAAGTGTGCTATTCCTTTTTCTATTCGAGCTTGTATCTCTTATAATCTGTTGGCTTTCTTCCTTGGTTGTGTTGCTTACAGGTTTAGGCCTGGTTGGTTAGCGTTGAGTGCGAATTAGGCTTGCTTACTACTGCAGAGGTAAGAGAGTAAGCGTCACACGGTCTATCTGTGTACTAGAGAAAGCCTCGGACCGTGACACCTGTCATACCACACCTCATCCTTTCCTTCCACAATATTTCTACCAACATAACAAACTAACCTCATATTATCCATTATACACCTGTTTACCACATCAACTGCATAAATTTCAACATGCGTGTATACAAATATTACCTTATGCTAGTAAACGTTAATTTTTTTTCACATCTAATATTATGAAAACTAATGAGTCTTATTGCACAAAATATTAGTAAATAATAATATTTATATTATTTATTATACCACTAATTTCTTTTCATAGCTAATATTATTGAAGCTAATGTGTATAATTAACAACCAATTGTCTAATTACTTGCATTATGTAAGAATTTTTCCTATGGAATTATTAATTAAATAATCTTGTTAAATCATTATTTAAAAAATTATATAATAATAATGATTATGTTTGTGTCATGTCATTATGTCATTACTCTTTTTCGAAGTACACATACCATCAATAATTATTTTGTAGTAAAGTTTAAAAATCTCATCTAATGAATGTTAAGAATACTTCTTAGTAATATCATTATATATGCATTATAATTTACAATAATTATTATAATTATTTTTTTAAAATAACATATCACATACTTAATACGAATCAAAACGAGTATAAAATTACCAATATACAACAATCTACCATCATGCATTAAGTGATAACACTATTTCTTCAAAAAACATATACTTAAAATGAATCAAAAAGAGTAAAAATCAAATATTTTTGTAGTAAAATTTAAAATAACATATCGCATATAAATGTACAAACTTATCAAAAAAATTATCAATATACAATAATATACCATTATATATCAAGTTATAACACTATTTCTTCGAAAAACATATATTTAAAATGAATCAAAACAAATAAAAATCATACTTTTTCGTAGTAAATTTTAAAATAATATATCATATACAAACATACACACTTATCTTATAAATTATCAATATACAATAATATACCATCTACATCAAGTCATAATATTATTTCTTAAAAAAAACATATATTTAAAATAAATCAAAACGAGTAAAAATCATACCTTTTCCTATTTTGATGTCTAGAGAGAAAAAGTAATTATAGCGTATCAATTGTCTCCTCGTTTTAAAAAAACTTCCCACAATATAGACTTATACCATGCAACTACTCCGATTTTATGATTAATTCATAAAAAAAATGGACTTAGAATGCTAATTTAGGTGAGGGTTTTCTCAGATGGTTGAAGAGAGAGAGAGAGAGAGAGTTTTAAAAGAACTGGTCACATGCAAATGAGAAAGAAGAAGGGACAGAATAGATTTATGGCGATGGAAATCGCCTCTTGAAGAGGGGATTTCAAATGCAGTATTTCTAGAATAATTTTTTCAGATGCCGCATTTTTGTAATTTTTTTTACATTTTTTTCCTTGCCACCCCCCCAATTAGACTAGTGACTTAATTAAGATCCCGATTTAAGTATTCTAAAATTCCTATTTTATGTACTTATTAAAAATATTAAATTTTATATTTTACGTATATATAGGATATAACAAATTTAATTAGTACTTTACATTACGATATTTTTATAAAAAGGTTATTATCATATTTTGTATATATATATGTCTATTTAATTCTTTAATTTCTTTTTAAATAATGCTCTACATTTTAGGACTTTCTAGAATGTTCTACTCTATCCTAACCCTATATCATTTTTCCCCGACCATAAATTCTTTCTCTCTCTCAGCATTCTTGCAGACCATCCTCTCTCTCTCTCGCCCTTGCCTTCCTTTCAAATCATCCTCTCTCACTCCTACCTTTGTCTCCCTCTTTAGTTCCTTGCAAATTTTATCTCCCTCGTCCCCTCAATTCATTCTCTCTCTTGTCACCCTCTGTCCCTCTCACCCCATCTTCATTAATACTCGTTAGCCCCACTTTAATTCCCATTCCAATCTCAATTTTTTTTTTTTTCACTTGAACGCTAGAAGCGTATCAACAAGTCCTAATTCATTGCGGTATAGTATCAAGTCGTCCGATTTCATTTTAGTTCCTCACTCATGGTTGGTTTGTCTCCATTTTCTCGCATTCTAAATTAACCTAGTAAATGTTATTAATTAGATATTTGAGTATATAATTTTACAAATTATAATTTATGTATTGTTGTTTAAGTTAGGTTCTTTTTCGTTGTTATTCGGTGTTCCCATCTCAGTTGTACTTTAAGAGCCATTCTAATTTCATATTCAACACTGTATACATAGCGTATTATTTTATTTATTATTTTTGGTTATTAGTGTAGAAATAAGTAATTGTTAGTATTCGATTACTTCTCATAAATTATTCAATTATCATGTTGTATAGTATTATTTTGTATAAAAGTTATTGTTAAATATATTTTATCATAAATTGGAATTTCGATTAGATATATATTTTGAGGCCAATTTTCTATTTTCTATTATATTCAAGTTGGGTCGCTGCTTTCTATTTATTTATAGAGTATGTTAATAATAGTATTCTACGTAAGTTTCGAGTGTCGATTTGGTGTTCTATAATATTACTTTATTATTAATATGCCCTATTATTGATATTAATGGCATTATGATCTAAGTATTTTTATCACATTAATGTTACGAATGTATAGCATATTATATTATGCATAGTATGTCTATTTTATTTATCAATTATTATTATGACATTCCTTATGAAATTCTACGAACCATACTATTTTCTGATTAAGTACGTATTATTGTATTTCCATATCAATTTGATCATCTATATATTTTGATACTCTAATCATGTGTTCCCTTTATATTTTCTTTTATATATATATAGACAAATATATATATATATAGCGTACTTTACGATTTGTAATAAATAATTAATCTTATATAATTATATTAACTTTTTGGCTTAATCGTATTATGTTCTATTTCTATTCTGAAATTATCATTTAATTCGATGATTTCTTTCGAGACCTTGATTGGATAAATTATAGATTCATAGATAACTTCTAGGTAGAGCTTAGTCGAAGAATACTTGAAGGTTAACATGTTACTTGTTTTTCATTTAGATTCGTAGTGTTTGGTTTCTCTGGTTAAGGTCTAAGCTTTTGTTCGAATTGTGAGATTAGAATCCTGTTTTCAATTGTAAAGCGATTCTAGGTATGTAGTACTTGCTATTTGCTTATGCTTGCTAGGTTAGAAATGATCTAATCGGACTAACCTATATTTGACCTAATTGATCTTAGTTGCTGATTGTACTTGACTTGCTCACTTTAGGGGCCTGTAGTGGTAGATCCCTAAAAGGGCAACTGCTAATAATATACGAGGTTTTCCCTAGTAAACTTTCATATAAGACAACATAATTAGAATATTAGGTTCTAGACTCTAAATTCAAGGCATAAAAGACTTAAAGAAAAACGTATATTTATATTAATTTATGTATATAAATAAAGATCAGGTGTGGCAAAGTTATGAATACCTCTTTGTTGTTTATTAGCCTAATGTAAGATAATTAAATTGCTGTTTGTTTTATTTTGTTATATCTATATTTCTGCACGTGAACAATCGAGCTTGGCATGCGTATGTATATTGTGCATCCGTATTGGGCTTCAACTCATTCTATTCTTTTTTAGGTACTATATCTGAGAACTACCTTATTCATGAGGAGACATATATCAATGACATCCAGGAGGATGATGGAGTGAAGTACCTTTACTACTATAATGATTAGGATAGGATTGTTTTCTATTTTACTGGAGGTTTATGTTATGTTGAGAGTTATGTTCTTTTAAGGAGATTGACTCCTTTTCTAATACTTGAGGATTTAGTTACTTCGCTTATCTTACATTTTTTTGTTATGAGTCAATACACTTTCGAACTTTATTAGATATTTCAGTTTTTATGAGGTTATAAGTGGATGCAGCTATCAACTCCTTTATAGTTTATATATATTATTTGTGGTATGATTCTTTTTATGTTTATTGATTTGTGGACTTAAAAGCCTTAACATATCTCGAACTAACTGGAATATATGACTGGTTGTAGTGCTCATTTAGAATCATAGGATGTTATAATATTAATTAAAGATAATGTAAAAATAGTCCAACATGGGAGTGCTATGTGATCCATCAGGCTAGGTTTCATTGTGAATATATATATATATATATATATATATATATATATAACTAGTCAAAAAGCTGCTGTTACATACAGAAGTTGAGCTACTTAATGACACCCATGAATGATGGCCTAGGGTGGACTGTGAAAGGGTATGAAGATTAGGGAAGACTTTCATATATATATATATATATATATATATATATTGGTTGGTACAATCTATAGTACTATCATTAATTTTATCATGATCTAAGCTTAGGTTCGACTAATAACTAATAAAGCACATCAATTTGCGGATATTGTTCCAAGTCATTTGCTGCATGGTGGATTTTGATTTTTTTTTTTTTAATTTTTTGGTGCAAATTATAAATTTACTCAAATTACTTATCGGTTGAGTCATTTAGATTTCTAAACTTCCAAAGTACACTGTTGTTTTTTTCTTTTTATAACTTTTGAAATCTACATATACCTTTTATAACAGTATAAAAGAGAAAAATAAAAACCAGCTGAGGAAGTCGCTTCAGCTTTAGTTTACATATATAATTTAATCATGATGAATAACGAGCTGCTAGACAATCATCCTTTACTCTTACATTACCTTAGCCGGCCTTAAAATTAATAAATTGAACACGGTCCACTCAAATTTCAAGAGGAAATGATGCTGATTGCTTGATAACATATGATGCATATAATAATTGTATTCGTTTGTTGGCTCTCAACTTATACTCAACAATAAATCAATAAGCATTCCACAGGTGGCCCGAGATAAAAAAAAAAAGAAGAAGAAGAAGAAGAAGAAGTCAATAAGCATTTCAAGGTCAACATCCCAAGAAGAATGAGCCAAAATTTATTAGGTTCATCTGCCTACCATGAATTTATGGCTGATTTGGGTTCAATTACAGCCTAAATTTTTTACAAGACTCATTTGAACCATTTTACGTGTTCTTGACTTGAAAGAGTCAAAATAATAACTATTTAGGGACCTTTTTTTTTTTTTCCCCTTGCCCCATGAAAATAAAACTGAAAGGAAAGGGATTCTTGGGGATACTATTTCATGGTCTTCCTTTCCGTAAGGTGATAGAGTTTGACGTTGCTCTCCTTTTGGACATTTTGGAGAGAGAAACCATCCTTAAGCTTTTTGCACAATCCATCTCTGAAGACAATCTCATTGGTCCTTTTTCTCCACCATACCATAGCAGAATCTTTAAAACAAAGTGGTGGTACGTAGTCTACTTATATCATTAACAAGTTGAATAGCACCAAAGTTTTGCTCAACACCCCATAGGAAATCGTTTATTTTCGTGTACATAGAGCTCCTTTGAAGTACTTCAATTTGGACAGGACATATCCACTTTAGGGCTACTTGAATGGTCATTTTATTAGCAGCTCCTACCCTACAGGTCGTAAATTGTAATTGTGGATCCTTCATACCCTTCCTCAGAGCCATAATGGCAACATCCATCCTCCTCTTATATGTTTATGTTTTAGCTTCTGGAATAACCTCCTGCCCCCCTTATGCAAATGTTGTCCTGTTCTATTAGGCTAGCCAGGGTGCGGTTTATAAACCCTTATGTTTCCCTACGGAAACTCTTCGCTCCATCTTCTCTATGTAGTGTTAAGAATCCTAGAACTCCCTTTTCATCGTGACTATTCATATCTTCATCTTGTCAAGCCTAATATTATGTGCCAACATTAGATTCCTTGACTAAGGCCTGTACGTGGTATTGGGGCACTTCTCATGATCCAATCTTCTTCAGTAGCATAGTTATTTTTTTCTATGCAAACATATTTTCACTATTTAAACTCTACTCGAATACCATTCTTGATACACTAATTATATAGTTCTTAGTCTATTCGAGAGTATTAAGTTAATCTTATATTCATAATGTACACAATTTTAAAGAAAGATACTCTAAAAAAAATTTCTTTATTTTTTTGATAATAGATAACATATAAATCAAGTCTCAACAGAAATTCCTATATTCATAAGAGATCTTCTTAAACAAATTATGAAAATTATTTCATTTTAACAACTAAAAATAAGTTTTACCTACTACTATAATAGAAACGTCAAACTATCTCTATATGCTCCAAATATCAATATACATTATGCCTAATCCATTACGGTAATGAGGCTTTACAATAGGCTTCGGTCTTATCGCGCCACCCGATGCGATTAAATTATAACCCAGCCAAAAAAAAAAAAGAAAAAAAAGGTTGATGATCATTACACCGGACGATGTGACGGGTCAATGGTCTTGTTATTGCTATTTCTATTTGGAAGCTAGGTAAACTTTTTCCTTTTCCTTTCCTTTGACGATATCATAATTAATGGGTTAATTTGGTATATTGAAATGTTAAAATATATTATATGGAGCTTTACGTGGGTAATCGGAAGTTAAAGTTTTCTTTATGGTTAGGTATGATTGCATGATTAACTTAAAAATTAAGTTTCTTAGTCTTGATTAAGTTTATTTACTCTTTTGTAACTTGTATAATTAATGTCAAACAACTGCGGGCTAAGTACAGTACTTTAATAATATCTATTAACAGAACTCATCATACGTTGTCTATTTTATGTTTTATACGACATTTTAGTGAATTGTTTTGAACATTTTTACGTCGATATTATCCGTGTCTTATTTTGGAAACAGGATAAAAGATTATATGGATTTTTGTCAGTACTTCAGCTATTTCTTTATTAAGAAAATACCCACAAATTAGATTAAAGTATGAGATGAAAAAAAATAACCGTACAAATTAGATCTAGCCACAACTCGGTTTTGAATCAAGCCGTATGGAAAACCAAACGACCAAACTAATGAACAAGACGCGAATTATTGCTTTATCCAATTTTGATGGAACACACTACACATAATATTATTAGGATGATCAACATTATCATGTTTTCTAGCCAGTCATCCGCATTATTCTTGATAAACATGCGTTTATCTGAAAGATGGCTTTGATAACATAATTGCAATTACCATATCTATTAAAGAACCGAAGGTATTTTGCCATTTCAATTTAGGTCAAAGATTTTTTTTTCCCCATAATATGTATGTAATGTCGTGTTCTAAGTTTATGTGTGCAAATGTCGCAGCCTGTCTTCTTGCCCATGAATGGAGGTCTGATGAAAAGCCCAACAACTTCATACGCCTAAATTCACTTTATCATGGTAGGTAGGATGGGTTTGTGTCTCTAGGTCTTCTTTGTGTGTGTTGCAACTTACAAGAGTGCTAAAAATCGCACAACAGCATCCTAAGAATTAACCTATTCAAAAATCCCCAAATTAGTTTTCCATGTCATACTTTGTAATTTCTTATACAAAAGAGTTATATAACTTATGAAAATTATTCCATATATGGATCCCATGCATATGTAAAAGATGGATGCTCGCTAGTAGTCTAATGAATGCATATAATATCATTGTTGTCAAACACGGATTGATTCGGCCAATCAATTCAGATAAACAGGAATCAACCATGGAAGCAAACCGATTATTTGCCAAAAAAATATATTAACACTGGTTTAGCTTGACCCAGGCAACCAGGATAATCCAATCGTGACTCGAATGTCGAAGTTTGTTTTGCATGATACTATGGAAAATAAAAGTAAAAAATATGTAGAGCGAATAAGCCCTTATGTCTATTCTCTTTCTTTCTTTCTCTCTTCTTTTTTAGTTGTTAAAATGAACAGAAGAAAGCATAGTAAGAGAGAGTTTGGGGAAGATGTGATTTTGCATTAAATTAGACTCAACTCGGTAATATATATATATACATATATATGAAATTTGAAAATTTTTATTTATTTTATTAAAAGATTGATATTTATACTATTAAATTATAATAGTCTTGGTATATATATATATATATATATATGTATATGTTTAAAATAATTGGGTAAATGGAATTTGCTTCACGGACGATGAAAAAAATCACTAAGCACTAAGAAAACTAATAAAATAAACCTGAATCTAAGGAAAATAAAGAAAAAAGGTGGATAAATTTATTACTTCATAAATGGAACATAAATTATGTTTTAATATTCTTACAAAAGTTAGGTTACTTCTACTTCCATCTCAATACAATCTCGTAGCTCTTGTTTTCTTTTCACTTTTTGAACAAGTTTTAATTTGAGTTTAAAAAATTTATCCAATATCTCTTATCTTGAAAAAAAAAAGGAATCTTGTTGACAAGAAATAATAAATACACATGATGTGTAAATTTTTTTAAATTTAAAAAAAAAATACAAATCTTCTTGACAAGAATCAATTGAAGATTATGTATTACTTGATGTAAATGACGTTTTTCTACCACAAAACTATCCAAAAGAAAGGGCTGCGGGACAAGAATTTGTTACGTCGCAGGCTAAGGTAGGTGGAACATCGACCGTATTACAGAAAGCCGCGTCATAGTAGAAGTGACTCCTATAAACAATAGGAACGAATGCTTCCGACTCACAGTTTTTTTTTTTTTTTTCCTTATTTTTTTATGTCAAAACCTAACCTTTTATCCCATTTTAATTTATATTTTTTTAAATTTAAACTATTAAACTCTATCTCATTAAAACGAGAATGAGACTATAAAAACCCCGCCTATTCATGGTTCAGGATATTTGTTAATAGTTATTTAAAAAAAATTATAGACTTTTTATTAATTATATGTGCTATAAATATTTAGAAAAACTGCAGATAATAGACACATACTCTAAAAAACTGCTTCAAGTAATTTTTTTATACCTCATTTGTTGTAACTTTCGTTTTATTATCCTAATTATAATTACTAACTATTTTTCTTTTTATAATTACATGGATGACTGTATTTAATTTAAATATGTAAGATATCTAAAACCTCTCGTTTTCTTTACAAAAAAAAAATAAATAAATAACCCCTCATTTCCTATATAAATATAGAATTTATGAAAAAAAATAAACATATAGAAATGGAAAATTATTTTATAGAAATAAATACAAATTTAAAGCTCAACCTTTTGCAATTTTTTTGTTTGAGTTCTAAATATTTTATTTTTTTCATTTAAGTCATTTATGTTTGTAAGCATCGTCAGAAAAGGACTTCCGTTGCTTTTGTTAACCTTTTCATTCAAATTATTCAACGTTGGCTGCTTCATTTTTTATATGACTCACCATATAAGAAGCCACATCATAACTAACAAATTAATAGACCCCATTATGATTAAATATTATATAATACGTAATAATTTAAAAACCTTTATAATGAAAACCGAAATTAAAACCATATACCAAATTCAAATAGATGAAAACCTCATTAGACAAATAAATATCTCAAATTCATCTCCATAGAACCTTAATGATCCTTTTTCTTTTCATTGCTGTAAAACCATAATAATGATTTCATATTTTTCATACATTTTTTTTTTTAAATTCACCTCTAGTTATTTAAAAAAAAAAACCTATTTGAATCAAAACCCTAACCACAAATCCACCTATTCTTCGTATTTGTTATCCTTCGTATTTGTATAACAAGAACATGGTAAAATAAAAGAAATATCAAAATCTACGAGAGAGAGCCACTAAAATGAGAAGGACAAGAACATGGTAAAATAAAAGAAATATCAAAATCTACGAGAGAGAGCCACTAAAATGAGAAGGAAGATGGAGAGGTGAGTTCGAATAGCGTAAACAAGACTCAATTGTATTGTGTGGTCACTTTCTAATTCCCTGCTACTAGAGGTTTTGCAAGATATCATAATTTTTTAAAGCTCTCACGGTCTAATTGGGTTAAGTGATTGGATTAAATGTAGGTCTTCTCAATAAGTTTGTTCATAATATTGCTATTTAAATTTTTTTTTTCATGTTATATTAATCGAGTTTTACTGTTGGTATCATATGGAGTTATATAAAAAATAAAATAATTCATATTAGATAATTTGAAGAGAAAAGTTAGCAGAAGCAATAGAATTCTTTTTTGAAATTATTTGGAAACATAGATAACTTAAATAGAAAAAATAAAATATTTAAAATTCAAACGAAAAATAGGTAAAAGATTAGGTTTTAAATTTATCCTTCTCCCTATTTTAGATGATCTTTTTCTTTCACAAGTATCAAAAAGCACGTTAACACTGTCCCCATAAGTTGAAGACACGCAATAATTTTCATATTTAATATAATCATCGCACACGGTTAATAAGTCCACATCACTAATAAATCCCCAAGCATGTTATTTCTACGTGTCACGTTTTAGTCGGATAAGAACCTCCGCTTGTTAGTATAAGGAATTTCTCCGCTTAGAAATTCATCCTCAAGAATTACCATATGATTAAATTTTCTTCATTTTAAAAAAAAAATGATGTCATTATGATGTTATATCATATTGTAAAAATTTAAACAATAACAACAATTAATTTGTAATTTTAGAAAACTTTAAGAAAAATAACTTTAACTGATGTTCATACCATTTTTTAAGGAAATATTTCTTAACAAAATACATGAAATGCTTGTTAATAAGTCTCATATTGATATCTCAACTTTTCTTTATTTGTTTCTTATCCTCTTAATAAGTACCAGAGTTGTCTTTTATTCAAATAAATATGAAAGATTAGAGATTATTTGCTACACTTGAATATTAATTTACTGGTCTAAAATGTGTATCTGCGATCATTCTTAGTAATTCAGCTGACCAAGACGTATCACCAATGTGATAATTCGAATAACTTGATCATTGATCTTGAACTCTTGATCATCTTCAACCCTCAAAAGGGTTAAGAGGTTCTGAAAAAAAAAAATCATTGAACTTGTCACGCCTTATTTCAAGCACTGGTTTTCTCAAAGGTCAAGGACTTGAGAGACAACCATCCACATACACTAGGGTCTAGGGTTCTTCTTTTCTCTTTTTTCTTTCTCTTACCCACCCCACCACCCCGCCCTTTTCTTTTCTTTTTTTTTTTTTTTTTTTTTTTTTGAGAGTTTTAACACAAGTGAAAGCTGTTTTAACAATGAATACGAAGTACAGACAGTACAATCATCAAAACACTTTTCCAGACTACGTCAAGCTTTAGCCAAAGACAGAGTAGGTAGGAAAAGAAAACCGTGTCTAT
This sequence comes from Lumnitzera littorea, assembly GCA_024138015.1. Taxonomy (NCBI): domain Eukaryota; kingdom Viridiplantae; phylum Streptophyta; class Magnoliopsida; order Myrtales; family Combretaceae; genus Lumnitzera; species Lumnitzera littorea. Next base: position 15,310,612 of record JAMXBB010000012.1, on the reverse strand, counting down.
ATGTGTGGTAATGCTGAGGGGGGACCCCATGAGTTCGATCGTACGATTTCACAAAATGCCTGTTGGGTTTTTGAAACCTTGGCCAGACAAACCAATAAAGAAAAACCTTTTACCAACGCCCATTTGTAAAATATAATTAATCATGGATGACCATGTCGGTTGCATTTGCAATTCTCAATTGAAATCTCCTTAGATCCTTTGGTTTATATATATATATATTTCTATACATTTGATTGTCATACTTATATAATTTCTTGTTTCTGAATTGTGATTATTTTGTTCTTCAAAAAAATATTTTTTAAATTCTTTAGTCCGGATTTGATTATATTACCAATTGGACAATTTGAATGCTTCATACTGCATCACTAAGTTTTGAATAATTTTTAGATTCTAGACTTTTAAATTATTTGATATAATTTATCTTATGATATTACACAACAGACCATTTATAGACCAGGTATTTAGACGTCTAATATACACAAGTATCTATTCAATCCACGAAATCGCACAAAATAAGGAATAGTTTGGGTAAGAGTTCTTGGATAACGCAAAAATCAAAGAGATTTTGTTGGTTTTATGTGTTAAACTTACACAAGACTTGGATTTATAAACGAACTTGGGAGAAGAAATGGGGAAAGGACAAAATTATTATATTTTCTTGGTTTCGATTTTTTTTTTTTTATACTTTGAATATTGGTTGCTGTCTTTAGTAAGTAGAATAAATGAGAGAAATGAAAATCCTGCGGACTTCATTAAAGAAATTAATGTTTTATAAATTGTAAGTGAACCATTATACTATTGCACCTGATTTATACCAGTGAATCTGTTCAGTCTTGCTCCCAGTATTTCACCCCATTTCTTTTAGGAACTTCCGCATAAAATCTGCATGTATATCCTCTTCTTTACTTGTTTGTTTCCCTTGTTTATCACGAGTATTGTGATCTGTAACTAAAAATCTATATCTGGTCGTAACAAATTGATATCGGAGCACAGTTGAGAGATCAAAGATTTTGAGAATTCATAATTTGGACAATGAAAAAATAGCTACCAACTATGATATTGGGAAGTTTGATTGGGTAGAGTTAGGTGATTTGTAAGATTGGATCATAGGATTTTCATTGCAAGTATTACTTAGATGTAAGAGCATGTATGTTGAATTGTGCAAATTTGATCTAATTGAAGATTGTGTTGTAATGCCCTAAATCAAACTGTTAGGGTCTAGCTAGCTAAGCCCAGCTCTTAACTTGCATAGGGTTTTTTTTTTATTCAATCAAAACACATACTCTCTCTCTCACTTTTTACCTCTCAAAAGTTTTCTATACGGTAAACTCTCTTTACTATCTCTCTCTCTCAATTTAGGGTTTGGTTTTCATGTAAGATTCGAACCCAAATCACTCACTTTCTCTTGTGTTTCTGTTAATTGTTGCTTGATCTAACACTCCTTTGTTATTTTTGCGAGGTACTTCACTGACTTAGCCTATTTGAGCCAGTTATGCTTCGAGAAAGAGGAAGGAGAAAGAGACACCAGAAATTCTTCAAGGGGTGTAACGATTTCCCTTTTTACTATTTGTTCTCTTTTTATATTGAGTATTTTTTAGTAATGTTTTAAAAGCTTTACAATTATTTCTTGCTCTTTTCTATTACATTCATTATTGTTGTTGGTTATAAACTAAGATCTATACCTATTTTTGCCTATTACAGCCTGTAATTCGTTAGATTTGTTGAGCATTAGTTACAAATCTATTATATTTTGTTTACTATAATATAGTCTTTATGTCATTTGGGTGTTATCCATTACTTGGCTTATTTAGTCATAACAGATGCCTCATTGTCTTGAAAAATAACCTTGTCCTCAAGGTTAATCTCCGGATAAGTTATCCGAAAAGAATCCCAATCTTCCCAACTAGTGTCTTCAGGGGCTAACCTGTATCATTGGATTAGAACCTACCTAATAAGTGGATTTTCACGAAAAATAGTCTTCTAATTAAGAATCCCTAAAGGCTTGATAAATGGAAAATTCTTAAAAGAATCAAGGGGTAGATCTAATGATGGAATAGAGGAACCACAAGCTCGCTTAAGAGCTAAGGCATGAAAAACATTGTGTATGTTGAATTGTGCAAATTTGATCTAATTGAAGATTGTGTTGTAATGCCCTAAACCATTCTGTTAAGGCCTAACTAGCTAAGCCCGGCTCTTAACTCACATAAGGTTTTCTTTATTCAATCAAAACACATACTCTCTCTCTCTCGCTTTTTGCCTCTCAAAAGTACTCTATACGGTAAACTCTCTTTACTATCTCTCTCTCTCAATTTAGGGTTTGGTTTCCATGTGAGATTCGAACCTAGATCACTCACTTTCTCTTGTGTTTCTGTTAATTGTTGCTTGATCTAACACCTCTTTGTTAATTTTTGCGAGGTACTTCACTGACTTAGCCTATTTGAGCCAGTTATGCTTTGAGAAAGAGAAAGGAGAAAGAGACATAAAAAATTCTTCAAGGGGTATAATGATTTCCCTTTTTACTATTTGTTCCCTACTGTGTATTTTTTAGTAATGTTTTAAATGCTTTACAATTATTTTCTGCTTTTTTCTATTACATTCATTATTTTTGTTGGTTATAAACTAAGATCTGTACCTATTTTTGCTCATTACAGCCTGTAATTCGTTAGATCTGTTGAGCATTAGTTACAAATCTATTATATTTTGTTTACTATAATATAGTCTTTATGTCATTTGGGTGTTATCCATTACCTGGCTTATTTAGTTGTAACAGATGCCTCTCTGTCTTGAAAAATAACCTTGTCCTCAAGGTTAATCTTCGAATAAGTTGTCCAAAAAGAATCACAATCCTCCCAACTAGTGTCTTCAGGGGCTAACTTATATCACTGGACTTGAACCTACCTAATAAGTGGATTTTCATGAAAAATAGTCTTCTGATTAAGAATCCCTAAAGGCTTGATAAAAGGAAAATTCTTAAAAGAATCAAGGGGTAGATCCAATGATGGAATAGAGGAACCACAAGCTCGCTTAAGAGCTAAGACATGAAAAACATTGTGTATTTTAGAAAGAGGAGGAAGAGTAATCTCATAAGAGCCTATCCTTTACAGCATAGCATAAAGGCCATAATAACGTTTAAAGAGATTTTGTGGCCCTTATGTTGTCGAAGGGACATATGTTTGTATGGTTGCAATTGAACAAAGACCATATCTCCAAGGTCAAAAGACACCTTTGTTTTGTGTTGGTCAATAAAATGTTTTATTTTAGCTTGAGCTTGAGCCAAGTTATTGCATAAAACACATAAAGCTTCATCCCTAAACACCAAATCAAAACCCATAGCTTCAATTTTAGAAGTAGCTCTAACATATGAAGGAATGGTCGGCAAAGGTCTTCTATACTCAAGCTTAAAAGGGGTCAAATGAGCACCCTCATGATATGAGTTGTTGTAAGCAAACTCCGCCTATGGTAAAAACTTTAACCGCATAGAAGAATGGTCTATGACAAAACTTTGTAGGTATTGTCGTATAGTCTTATTGAGTACCTCAATTTGTCCATCACTTTAAGGATGATACGCACGTAGCATTAAAAGTGTAGTGCCACTCAAAGTGAACAGCTTCCAAAATTTATTCATATAAATAGAGTCTCGATCATTCACAATAGTATAAGGGAAACTATGTAATTTGACCACCATATGCGAAAATAAAGTAGCAACCTTGGCTATTATATAGTAAGTATCCAAAGCCCCTAAGTGATAATATTTAGAAAGGTGATCAACAATGACCAAAATAACAGTAGAGCCTTGGGACTTAAGAAGGCATGTGATAAAGTCTATGCTGATATCTTCCCAAATCCATTCAGGTATAGGGAGAGGAGAGAGAAGACCAACAAGTGACCTTGTAGAATACTTAAGTTGTTGACAAATAGTACACTCATGTACAAGTTGCTCCACTTGTTTTATCTTGCCCACCCAAAAAAAAAAAAAATCTACACTAAGTTTCTTATAGGTCTTAAGGAAACCAAAATGATTCAAACAAGGAGTTGAGTGGTACTCTAATAAAAGTGAGGGAATTAAGGAAGATTGAGGCACCAAGAACAATCTATAATCATGATACAGCAGACCATTTTTCTATTTAAGAGGCCATTTCAAAGGTACTCCTTGAGTTAAGTCATCAATGAGTTTCCTAAACTGAAGTAAGGATGTGTATCCTTGTTTCAACGTGTCAAGAACTTGAAATAAGGTGCAAAGATCTCCAAATACAAACAATCACCATCAAATTGCCTTGGCGCTGAGTTTGCTACTATGTTGTCTTTGCCTGCTTTATAAACAATAGTGTAATCATAGCCTAGTAGTTTAGAGAGATATTTCTGCTATCTTGGCATTTAAATCACCTGATTCAAGATCTCTTTTAAACTCCTGAGGTTTATGCAAATAAGGAAATGAGACCCAAGTAAATATTGGCACCATTTTCACATAACTTCCACTATAGCATATAATGTCTTAACATAAGCAGATACTTTCCTTAAGTGAATTGGCATCTTCTTGTTGAAATAAGCAATTGGACACTCGTCTTGTAATAAAACCACTCCAATCCCGTACTTAGAAGCATCTGTCTCAACAATAAAATATTTATTAAAACCAGGCAAAGCTAAAATAAGAGCTTACATAAGTGTAGTCTTCAATATGTCAAAAGCTTAAAGAGCTAAGGGTGTCTACTAGAATTTGTATTTTTGTAACATGTCCATTAAGGGACTAGCAAATGAGGCATATCCCTTAGTAAAACATCAGTAGTAACTCAAGAGCTCCAAAAAAAGCCTTGAGCTACTTATTGTTTTGAGGAACTTGCCACTGTTTAATAGCTAATAGTTCAATGGGCTTCGAATTGACTCCTTAAGCATACACTATATGGCCTAAATATTCAATAGACTCTTGCCTAAAAAGACACATGCTTTCTTTGAGAAAAAAATGATTGTCAAGTAGTGTTTGTAAAACTATAGTCAAGTGAAAAAAATGATCATCAAGTGACCTATTGTATACTAATATATCATCAAAGAAGACTATCACAAACTTGCACAAATAAGGTTGAAAGAGTATGTTCATGATGGATTGAAATGCAGCAGGTGCATTACTCAATCCAAAGGGCATGATAAGAACTCATAGTGTCCTTCATGTATCCTAAAGGCAGTCTTATGAATGTCTTCAGGGTGCATTCCAATCTAATGATACCCTAAGCATAGGTCTAACTTTGAGAAAATACAAGCCCCATGTTATTCATTTAGAAGTTCATCAATAGTAGGTATAGGAAATTCATCCTTAATGGTCACTTGCTTAAGAGTACGATAATCAATGCAAAAATGCCATATACCATCTTTCTTTTTAACCAACAGCACAAGTGAAGAAAAAGCACTAGTGTTATGTTGAATGATACCTTTGATCCAACATGTCACATACTTGTTTCTCTATTTCTCCTTTTTGAAAATGTAGGTAGCGGTATGGTTTAACATTAACATAAGACGTACTTGAGGTCAAACAAATACGATGTTGTCCATCTCAAAGGGGCAGCAATGTTGATGGTGTATGAAAAATAAGAGTGAATCTGCCCAATAGTTCTTTAATGGAGCTGTTGCAGGTAGTAGTCTCTAATAATCATAAAGAACCCGATTGAGCCACCATGTGTAAGAAAGAAACCATCGCATAAATCTTGATGAGACCCTTGAGTTGAGGATTGGGAATTAAAGAAATAGTAGGGACACTATCCCCTTTAGAGAGAAACAGGAACATCATTGTACTGAAACCTCTAACATAATGTCAACCCCTTGGATGGACAAGACATAAAAACTTTCTTCTAAACACAATCCCTAAACATAGAGAGGAACCCTTACACATTAGCTATTACAAGCCATAATACTCCTATTCCTTATCATTATGTGAAAATGTGGTGCAATTTGTAAGGGAGATCCCAATGCTTGACCAATTAAGCTTGTAAGAAATTACGAGTGTTACTTGAATCAATAAGCACTGTAACTGTAAGCCCTGCAATAAGAAGTTTAGAGTCAATACGTAAAGTTTAGAGTAATCAGGTAAGTTGTCTAATCAAACCTAAATTATATGACAAAGTTATGAATATTAGTAAAAGTGATCCTATAAGTTTGAGTTTAGGAAAATAAGTAATAAAATAATTAAATATCATAATATTGATTTATAAGCATATTATTTGTTATTTATTAGAAATACGCAAAGATAAGTTCCAATAACTAACGAATTAATAGAAAAAAATAATATACATACTAAAAATCATAAAATAATATAAATAATATTTAAGTGTATTTACTTGTATTATATATTTATTTATGTGTAGATAAAAATACCCAAAATTACTCAAAATACTTGAAATATACTAAAATAATACTAAATAATTAAATAAAATTTTAAAAAATCAAATAAAAATAAGAAAAATTATGGAATTGTCCATATCTTATTTACGGCATGCTGGGATTAAGTAGAAAAAATTAACCAATTAAATTCACCCAAATAGAAAGCAAATTGAAAGAGGATAAATGACACTTGGCCATCTAAAAACCAAAAGCAAACCCTAAACCTCTCTATAAAATTAGAAATCACTCCCTACAATTCATTTTGGCCAATTAATCATCCAAGAAAAATAGAGAGAGACCAGAAAGAGTGAGTTAGATAATTTTAGGAAAAATAGTAAAAATTGACTGCATTTAGGGTATATAAGGGGTGCTTGAACTCAACGGCCACCTGATCAAGTGAGTCAGATTTCAATTCGATTTTGTTTAATTTAGTGAAATTATTAAATATGCTTAAAAAATTATAAAATTTGGCATTCTAAAATTTTGTGTATGTAGATTTAAGGGAAAAAATTAGTTTGATGAATTTATATTTGAAAACATATAATGCTTAAGAAATCCTGAAACTCGAGCTTATTTTCGATTTAAAAATAAATAACCTTAAATGTGTAGTTTTGAGTTTAAAATTTTTGTGTAAGCAATTTAGAGTATTTAAAATAGTACTATGAAGAGATTTTTCAAAAATTAAATTTCAAAATTTTTAAGCTGTAATAATAATAATAATAGTTATATATATAATTTGATATAAAATTTAAATTTAGGCAATTATATGATAAATATAAATTTATCTCATATTGAGAATAAATTCTGTAGTTAAATTAAGATAAAGGTATACCATACGAACTAAAATACTGATTAGGGGCCAAATACAATATTTACGATACTTGAGTACAATGTAATTAATCTCACATTATGGTTCAAAACAAGTTCTTAGGGTTCACGCATAACACCGTAATCAAAAACTGAATTAGAACCTAAATCGAAAACCGATTTAAAAACTAGTCTAGAATAAATTGGTAATAAGTAATAAATATACATTTGGGAAATTGAGTCAAATCATAATTTAAAGCCTATATATCATAAGGATAAAAATATTAAAAAAATATTTATATTATAAGATACATGAAAGCGAATTGACTTACGACAAGTCTAGTGAGTGAACCGAAGATTTCAGGTAAGTTGAGTTTAATATATCGTTGTATTTTAGAGTACTATATTAAAATACTCGGAGACTTAGGATTATATGTGATTGTGCTCGTAGATAGTTATATGTGCTCGTTTGTTTCTAATTACTTGCTGAAGATTAATGTTGTGTTTTGGTGGTTTATTATGAATTAAGTGATGTGAAATTGTTTAGTCACCTTAAATCGAACTTCATTATAAGGACCTAAATACCTTAATTAAGCATATATTGCAACCCTTTAGGAGACTGTTAGGATTCTCCAGCCAAGTACCGATACCTTCGAAAAGTATAACGCTGAATAACATAATGGTCTTTTCTTCATCTTTAATCAAACTAAGTAATAGGAGAAGAGATTACGATAAGGATGAGGGCAATGGTTTGAAGAATAGTCATGAAGAGAGCAGTGTCTCCATTGCATAAATCTAGGTCTAGTTGTAAGCTATTGCATAAACATTGAAACTACTCAACCCGAATTGGAGTAAGTGAAATTATTTTGATTTCACAATAAACCGGATCACATTGTATAATAGCATAGGCATATTGCATTACATTTAATAAATTGTTTGAAAACCTTGTTTGTGTTTGTTATTATAGATCTCTCATTTTTACCGTTTTTATTTTAGTATTTTTATTGGGCCAAGTTTTAAAAATAGAAAATAATAAAATTTAAAAAATAAATAAATAAAGAACAAAAATTAAAAAAAAAAAAGTGTTGAGTCATTTAAGGTCGAATCGGATAATTGTATACAATCAATTTAATAAATTCTAAGTCATTAAAGAATTGAGCTTCGTTAAAATATTTTTTAGTCCAATTTGATATAAAGTAAATTTTTATCTAATTTATATTATGCTAAATAGATTTAGGATTTATTAAATGAGTTAATGAGCTAAATCAAGACGAACTAAGTTGGCCTAAAAGATAGAAAGGCTAAATTAATATAGAGTTTCTAGAATCTTCGATGAATCTTTAATAAATCCAAATTGAATTATTGTATTTAGGATTTGTTAAGATTAAATCTCCCTCCAAAAAGATTCAATTATGTGGCTTATAAATAGAAATTCGGCTATAAAGTTTTAACATATTTTTAAAATCCTCAACACACAAACACATGTTCATGATACATACATTCTCTATCAAACACATACTCACTAAGCACTTTGTTTTCCTTATTGCTACACCAATCACTTGCACATTGTCCACACACATTCACTCATAAGCGCTATCGACCGAACACTTACCTGATCACAACACTGTCCACTGCCTCACATCCTGACCACTTACAGCATATGCTACAACACGTCCCACCACCCCCCACATACTAACCTATATGTCTACACTCATTGTCCCATATGCGACAGTATTTGCTTACACTCGATCACAATTCAATCACTGATCGTCGATCACTTACACACACATGCCGCACTTGATACGATACATACACACACATTGCACACTAATCACTCACGCCTGAACACACAACCACACACGATCACTCTCTTTTACGTATATAATCAAATTCCACCACTGCACACAATCACAATTAGATTCTACTGAACATGCGAATGTAGTTCAAACAATTATGATACAATCAACACGAACACGTCGATCACGCACGACTCGACTTGTTTAGGTAATAAAAATTTATTTATTTATTTTTATTAGTTAATTAATTTATTTTACTAATTTGTTTTCTTTAGTGTACGTTTTTTTTTATTGTTGTACCGTTTTACTATTTTAAATAATTTTCAAATTTTTTTTATAAAATTAATTAAATTGCATTTTTTGAAAAATCATATATTTTTTCTTCGAGATCCATATCTTCAAAGAAGACATGTATCTTAGTATATCTTCCATGTAGGATTTAGGAAAAATAGTTTTTGACACATAGTGATTTAAAAAAAATAAAATAAAAATCTTAACCGGAATTTTTTAAAAAGATTTAGTTATTTAGGTTTTCTTTTAAAGTAGATTTGTGAAATTAGATCTCTTCAAGGTTTTTTTTAAATGATAAATAGTTAAATAAATGTAAAGTTGGCTTGATTTTCAAATTAAAAAAAAAATTCACCTACTAAATCCTTTTTAAAAAGAACTACGTTAGTTTGATCTCGACTAGTGAGTACGTAGACATCTCTAAGGCAACCATATGAAATACAATTTTTTTTCTTTTTCTTGAAAATTCATAATAAAAAATTCATTTTAGTTATATTTTTATATATCTATACATATCTTAGCATTTTTAGAAAAATTATAAAAAATAAAGCCTTTTTTTTAATTTTTACACGATGATTTAGTTTTAAAACGTTAACCTTAAAACTTAGTTTTTTTTATTTAATTTTCTAAAAATAATTTTTAGAATATTTGCAGAGCAGTGACTAAATTAGGTTTTTCCTATCTAGAAACCCTAATTTCACTTGTTACCAGTTTAACTGGTTAATGACTTCAAGTTTTTCTAAATTTTTTTAAAGAAAAATGTTTTCTTAATTTTATATTGAGTTTTTTATATTAAGTGAGTTGGGCTTATTATAAAATAAATTAAGGAAAACCAAAATAGGGTTTGATTGTTATGCATTATTAAGTCTTCATCCCGACTTACTAAGCTGTTAGTTGCTCATACCCTTATAGATTTTTTTGCAAGTTTTGATTGAGATGTCACATTATAATTATCCTGAGATTAGTTTCTTTCTAAAGTACCTTGGGGGAGTGAAGATCAAACTAGTTGAACAATTAAGTCCTTTAGAGTTTTATTATTAACTCTTAAGTTTATGTAATAGTCTTATAATAATTTACTTATCAAACTACTATATCATGTAAATATTTCCTAAGATCATAAGACAGTATGAGTATCTTTATGTAATTGTGATTTAAAGTTTCTAGTTATATATATATAAATTTGATTAATAATTATGAATGAACTATTTATTTTACAATGAGGAGTCGTGAACACCTTGTGTAAATTATATCTACGATAATGACTGTGAGGTCAATTGCTATCATAAGTTAGTTTACACAGCAAGACTATTGTGATTTTGCCACTTTGGGGCATAACAGTAACTGTATTATTATTAATGTGCCCTTGAAATCTGAGGGTGTATGGCAATGAATGGCCTGATAAGGTATGATAACTAATAGTATACTGATAAGTTTCACGAGTAGCATACTCCATTTCAACAGGGTCATCCATTAAATGTAGCTTAGCAACATCAATATGTTCTTGAGTATAATTGATATCATCGTTGTCATGAATAAGTAACAGAAATATAGACTTACATTTGTGGCCATGATAGTATTTTTCATGACAATTATAATAGAGGCCTTGCTCTCTTGGAGCCAACATTTTAGAAGCAGTCAGTCGTTTAATGGGTAAAATGGGTTTAGAAGAAGCAGTAGTAGAAGTAGAATTAGCAAGAGTAATGGTGGTGGTTTCGAAAATTGTAAAGCACGGGGTTTAGAGTTTACGGAAGAAGTGGGATAAGGTTTAGAAAAAAGAGAAATATCAGTGAAGTTAGCTTTATACCTCTTAGCAAGTGATAAGCATAAATCACTACACATTTTTTAGGCATATTTAGGTAAAAATTGATCATAATTGCATTTATTTTTCATGTTTTTGGTATAAATTGTGTAATATATTAATTTTAGATAATTTGAGAGCAAAATAGATGGAATTCTACAAGAACAAAGAGATTTAGAGCAATCACAACCATGATAAAGAAATAATACCGAAGGAAGATCAATTAATACTCATTACGAGCGTGATAAAAAAAGATTTGAGTGATCGACACCTGTCACTCCCTCTATCATGAGCGTGACCAAGGCTGAAGTTATTTTTCCACTTATTCATTACAACCATGACTCTACCTCGGAAGAATGATCATACCCTCAATCACGAGTGTGAGGAAGTGGATTGTTTGTGATGAGAAGATCACTCCTCGAGTCATCGGTTACGGGTATGATAGGAGTAGACACAATGATTCTTTTTAAATTGTTTCGCACAAATCGGTGCATGTAATAAGTCTAAATATCAGGAGGTGTCTTGAAGTGGTGTATTTTGAGCCTTTTACCGAGAAGAATATAAATACGCCACAATTTTCAGAAAATATGGGAGAATATAGATCATACATCATATATTATATCACATCATCAACCCACAACACATTCATTCATTCATCTTTGTACCCATTTTGTATTTTCCATTCTCTTCTGTATAATCAAGTATATACCGTACTTCTTAAAATTACTCAAGAAGGCCGACGGGACTTTATCGTTCGTGTATTCGTAAGACTTTTACAGTGAAATAAAAATGGGTTTTTACTTTCTATTGATTCCATGTTTTATTTCTTTTTAATTATGATTTCTGTTAGTTTATGTTATTATTTTATCATGTATGGATAATCGTTTAAAACTTGCTACACCAACTTAATATAATCAAGTGCATGAAATAGCAGGTTCCTAACAATTGTTAGTTTTAGTGAATTGAACATAATGAATTTAAGTACAATATAGTGCACGACATTGACTTAAGTTATATTTCAATAGAATACGTCGAGAGATAATTCTATTGAATATATCTAATTCACTGGAACAACTTACTCTCGATAATAGAAATATTATTAAGAAAGTTGCTGCATCCTTAATGAAATTGATAAATTAACACAACATTACTGCGATCTGAGTTGGCTGTTAATTCAGAAGAGATTTTAATAGACATAATTAGGATTTAGAGTAAGTAATTCTAAGAAGAATACTTACAAACTAATAATTTCCCACAGGTAATAAATATTAGGCCAAAAAGTATATTAGTAATATCATACTAGGTGGTGAAGCAAGCCTGCATGTTAAGTATGGTGTTAGTAATTGTTTTTGTAACCATTATATTAGTTAGCATTAATTTGTAGATTAGTGTAGTTTAGTCGGTAATTTAGAGTTTTAATAATTAATCACTCGATAAATTAGATTGCTAAATAATAGGAAGATTAATTAGTACTAGTGTTTATATTCGTCTCTAGTGAAGACGACCCTATACTCATCCATGCTATAAAACGATAGGTACACTTATATGTTGAACTAAGTTAAGAATAGAATATAGATTTATAAATTTTAAAACTCAAAAACTCTATCTAGAGGCGATCAGTAAGCTATATTTCATGCATCATAGTGGATGGTTTTGCTATTTGAAAGTTACGTCTAACATATGATTTCAAGCCAAATATAAAATAACTCACTAGAAAGCTTTTAGAAAGGCCAACAATACGATTCAAAAAAAATCTTCAAAGGCAGCTTGATACTCAGCAATTGAACACACTTAAACAAGCTTAAAGAGCTTGCCCTAAAAATCCTCATAAATCAATGGGCCAAAACTATCTTAAAGTGCTTTAAGAAAAGCACTCTAAGTACTTATCTAATTGTTTTTTTGCATCCATTGATACCATGTAAATGTAGCATCCTCCATAGTGAAAGAAACTATGATTAAATGTCGATCCTCAGGGTGTTATGAAAAGCAAAAAACTTCTCCAGTATCCATCCTAAAGCATCTTCCACAGAAAAATTTAGGAATCTCAAGATTAATTCCCTTCAAAAGGGAATTAGAGGCACCTTGTGCAATCATACTAGAAAATAATGATCTCTGTGTATTTGTGTGATCATTATGATCTTGAAGATGGATCTGATTCATATTAACATTATGCAATTTGGAATGTAACTCATACATAGAAGAGTGTAATGTAGAATTGATATTTTGCATGGAATTTTATAATGGAGTAATACTCTTAGAATATTTTGCATATGTGATCTCATTGCTTGCATTGTCTCTGTTAAGGATGATACTAAAGCTTAAAGTTTCTCCATGTCTAAAGCATGGTTTTTTGTCTTGTTACCTCCAACCATTAATGAGAGCACCAAATGTTTGGGCCTAATTAGCTAAGCTTAGCCCTTAACTCGCATAGGCTTTTCTTTATTCAATCAAAACATACACTCTCTTTCTCTCACTTTTTGCCTCTTGAAAATTCTCCATATGGTAAACTCTCTTTACTCTCTCTCTCTCTCTCGATCTAGGGTTTAGTCTCTATGTGAGATTTGAACCTAGATCACTTACTTTCTCTCATGTTTCTATTAATTGTTGCTTGATCTAACAGCCCTTTGTTAATTTTTGTAAGGTACTTCATTGACTTAGCTTGTTTTAGCCGTCTACACTTTGAGAAAGAGGAAGGAGAAAGAGACACCAAAAATTCTTCAAGGAGCGTAATGGTTTCCCCTTTTACTATTTGTTCTCTTTTTATACTGAGTATTTATAAGTAGTGTTCTATATGCTTTACAGTTATTTCCTGCTCTTTTCTATTACCTTCGCTATTTCTATTGGTTACAAACTAAGATCTGTACATATATTTGTCTATTATAGCCTATAATTCATTAGATCTATTGAGTATTAGTTATAAATTTGTTATATTCTTCATGCTACAATATAGTTTTTATGCCATTTGGGTGTTCTTTGTTGCTTATCTTCTCTGGTTGTAACACAAACGTAGTGAATAATCAAGATAATTAACACTATGGAACCCATTTTTCAATCTCCATACTAAAAAATTTCTATTTAGTGTTAACTTAATACTCACTACATTAGCTTTATAAACCAATACATGTCCTCTCTCGTAATTTACGTAGGACTACAATCACATGAAGTATCTTGATATCTATATCTCCTGTAGACACCCTATTTTTTCCCTTTGTAATATATATTTAAGAATAAAGGAAAAAGGGTGGGTCTTACTTAAAAAATACAAAAAAACACAAAAAAAAAACTTGAAAAAATAGAAAAAAATTAGGAAAAATAGATTCTTTTAGGTTTTAGGCTATTTTTAGAATGTTGAGTAACATAAACCGAGTATTTCATTTTTAGAGTTGAATAACGTTTAAGTACACATATCATTAAAATTGAGCTTCATTAAAAAATTATTCTTATTATTTTATTTTATTTCATTTTTTTTTAAAAAAACATGTATGTATACGATTCAGTTATTTAAGATTTAATTTTGGTTCAATAACTAAATTTGGTATTATTTATTTATTTTATATATTTCTTAGTAAAAAGAAGGGTGGGAAGAGGGGAGTTTTCGACCATAACGTAGGACTCAGCCTATGCATGCAGACGCAAAAGTGCCTGCTTCTTTTTTAAGCCACGCATGTGCAATGCATGTGTGAGTTGGGGAGCATGGCATATGCTATGCACATGACCACGTGCTAGATTCGTCCTCCTCCAGTTTTGCGCATAAATGGAGGAATTTAAACTTGTGTGATACCCTTTCTTTTTGTCTCAATTAAACCAATTTTTTAGGCAAATTTTAACAAAATAAATGTAGAAATCTAAAGAAGACTTGGGATACTACTAATTGATACCCATTTCTTATCCATGTTCATCTTCTTTGAAAGTCAAAATTGTCATTAAAATCCTCTAGAGCTTAATATCTAAAAGGGAGCATCAATGGTGATTTAGGCATTGATGTTACTTTCTAAGCTTATATAAGCTTATTAATGTATAAACAGATGATCCTCTTTTTATTTCTGGCATGATCTCTCAATTCAAAGCTCTCAAAAGCACATTCCCAAACTCTTTCTCTCTCTATTACAAGTGCTCTCTCTCTCTCTAAAATTATCTTCTCCGCAATAACTTTCGAAGAAAACCACCACCGTAGGGGTGTTCTATGAGTTTAAGGCTCTTGATAGCCACCACTTCCCACTCTTATTGTTACCCTAAGTACCCTCATCAACTACTCTAAGCTTTCAACCACCATTAGCACTCTTCAAAACCTTAGCTTCCACTCACAATTGAGTCCAGCACTAGCTTAGCCACCCTCAAAATCCCCTGGAGACACATTCTTATTGCACCCAATAGCGGCTTCACAAGCCAACCACTTACCCCTACCGATGGCTATATTCAACCACCACCAAACCACCTCTTTTTACTATAGCACTTGGAAGGATGTTTCTCATTCATTTCGATGCCTAAAACATGCTGTGATTACCACGTTCGATTGTTCTTATCATCTTCTTCATCTGCACTTACATATAGCACATGTGCCAAGCCGATTGACTTGAATTCAACTTGGTTACGCAGCTTTACTCCATCCCTTGATCATGCATGTGTTTTCTGGTCTAGCCTTGCTTTATTCTATTTTTTCCTTTCATTATTTACCTATTTATTTCATCTACAAATTGTAATAAAAAAATTCTAAAAAAAAAGAAGAGAAAAGAAAAAAAAGAGAGAAGAAGAAAAAAAGAAAAGCTTTGTTTTTTTATTATTAAAGTATGCATTGATAAAAAAAATAAAAATATATATAATAAATAAAATGAAAATCTAAAATAATAAATAAAAGTAAAAAATGTGTATTTTATTACTTAGAAAAATTAGTTTTTAAATAAAAGTCCAACTAATAAAACCCTTTCCAAAAATAGGATTTTCTTATAATTTTTCAACAAACACTTAAACAATTAGGACCATTTTAGGATTTTTCATAATTGAAAATAAATTGATAGTCAATTTTTTTCAAAATTAAAAGGGACCAACACACAAAAATAAACTACAGAGGTCTAATCCTAAATAGCGAATACACAGGCACTCGTACGTAATTACGGAGCAATTTAAAATATGGAAAAAATTATTTTTTCCCTTTTGTATATAATTTCTCAATTTCTTTTTTTTTTTTGTAGATAAATATAATTTCATCTTATTAATAGTTATTATTTTTTAGAAAGGTATATTAAAAAATAAATTTAAATTCAAAAGGTTAAGGTGGTACTTATTATCATTTAATAGGATAACCTCTAAACTCATGATATTTGGTTTCTTAATTTTTTTTTTCAAAAGTTTTCAAAACGTAAACTAGTGGCTAAATTAGAATCAATTTGCTTAATTAGATCTAATTTAATAATCTTTTTTTATTTTATCGACTAGCGACTCTGAAATTTTTCAAAACAATGAAATTAGATTTTCTTTGATTAAGTCAAGGGTTTAAACTAAATGAGTATAAGGTTTAGTTTAAATCAAGGTAATAAAAACAAAAAACCAAAATTTTAGGCTTGATACCCCCTCATCAAGACATACAATGTTCCCATTGCGAGATGTTACAATTGGGCCCCATTCTTGTAAAGCCCTCACATATAGTAGCAAAGAAGAAGAAAGATGAATACAACTTCCATCGATATACTTAAGGAAGAGCACATAAGTTGTAGGTGAAAAAGATCAAGAGCAAGCCAAAACTATACATCTCTATCTTTTATACTACCTATAACTAGTTAACTAACTAGACTAATTATTGGCCAATGAAAAAGATACAAGTGGCAAATTGTAAACAATATATGCGTAATAAATAAAGCAATATAAAGTAAATAGAGCAGCTTTTTCTCTATAACTCTATTAATTTTTTCTCCTTTTAACGTATTATTTGGTTAATTTCTATCGTTTCAACCTATAAGTCATCTTAGAAGTAGACTTTTTCTCTAAACCGAGTCAAAATAGTCCTGAATGTTTATCTACAGGTAAATGATCAACTTTGATAACATTGGTAATGCTTGAGATAAAAAAGCAACAAATAACTACACAAACAAACACTAAAACACTTCTTTTAACCACTTACCAAAGCATTTATCTAGTGTTAACATGATATTTACTATTATAGCCTTATAAACTAATATATATTATTTCTTGCAATCCATGTTAGACTATAATCATATAAGATATCACAGTTTTGAATTATATGGGACTCAGGTTCAATAAGAGCATATGGGTGAAGAACTGGGCAATGAACTCACTGGCAGCTTCCTTTGTATTTTCCATCATGCATATATTTTGGTATGTATATTAGACCTGGTGCTTTATTAATTGTAAGTGAACCATTATGCTATTGCCGTTTACATGAGCAGATTTATTCAATTTTGTTTGTGATATTTTTACCTTTTTTTCTTTCTTCTTTTCTATTTTCATTGTTATTTGTTTCTATATCTTTATTAACATGTGCTCTATCCTTTTTAACCTAAAATTTATTTTCGGTTTTAGACTATGTTTATTGCTAATGAACTCATTTTTAAGTCTTTAGGTGTCACATCAATATCTTAAACAATTCTTATTCTTAAGAAATCCACTGCTTACCATTGAGTTCTTTTATAAAAATTCTTTAATATTTTTTTAAAGTTCTTATAGGTCCAATAGTGCATTTGTAAGTAACCAATCAATTCAACCAAAAAAAAAAAAAACAAACCAACCAAAACCTCAAGAATATATATGCTGCTTGGAAATTCATGGAGGAGCGAACAATAGATTACGGAGCCACGTTCGTTGACTATGGGAATTGAATGAAGGGATGGGGATAAACTTGCTCCTGGCAAATTCCAATCTCAGTTTCATTGGGTTGAATTTTCAAAGACCGAGCAAAAGCCCTTCGGGTTGCAGTTGATAGATAGGGATTTTGATTTTATTTATTTGGAATCCCCTCTTCATCAACCTACGGATTCATGTTTTGATTATACAACTCTTTTACCCCTCTGTTGCGTTGCCTCCTTTTATGTTATGCCAAAACGTAAACCTAATGGCGTTCCGAAACTTTTGGTGTTCCAATATGATCAATTTGAACCACGTTAACTGATCTAGGATCTTTTCAATTTAAAGCATCGAATCTGAAGAACATATAAGTAATTGAGTTTTTTCTTTTCTTTTTTAAGTTTAGAAGTGCATCACAAAAGATTTTCCTGTATTTATGAATTAACGACGAAACAGTGGGATCGAGATCATATGAACATAAATATATAAATGTAAATAGATGGTTGTTTTTCTTTCCATTGAGGATTTCGATTATAAATTTTCGTATTATTTATCAACTGTCAAAAATTTTAAAAAAAGAAAAAGAAAAAGAAAAAGAGAGACCATTTTTTTTTTTTCCTTTTTAATGTGGTGGAGGGATTGTAACGATTGTTACAGCTAGATTTATTTATTTAGTCACGTACACGTACTTGTAAGCTTTTTTTATTTTATTTTTATTATTTTCTTTTTGGCACTGGTACTAGTCAACCAATTTGGTGTATTGGAAACGAAAACGAACAAGTGAATGTGTTCGTACCAAAGGTGACGCAGCTTCCAACGGGTGTGAGAGAGAAAGGTATGCTATGGCATCCGACCAGATGCATCGTATTCGTACCCCCAACTACAGCTGGTTCCAACCCCTTCACCGCCAAACCAAACCAAACCACCAGGTCCTTTTTAACATCAATACATCATTTTCACTCTATGATCCGGTCGACATAGCAACCAAAATAATCGTCTACCGGTGAGATCTCCTTACGATAAGTTTTAAAACCATCTCAACACACGAAATGTAGAAATCTATTTCCATTTTTTATCATAATTCATAAGCGTGGATTTTTTTTTTTTAATCCTATTCCAAGTGTTTTCGATGATTTAATTTATTGCAGTTGAATTTCATACATCACTTTTACATTCTAATTGTAACAATTATATTTTAGAAGTGAAAGATGATCAAAACTAATTTTTTTTCTCATTTTTTATCATTATTCTCCCTATATTAATTGATTACCATGACTAAAGTTATCATTGTTTCCACCACAATATATTTCCAAATCTACTAATTATTGCTAATGATACTTACAGTCCAATTCGGTTGTAGGGTTAAATCGAACTGAACCTATTTGAAATGATTCAACTGAAATTCTTAAAAAATGAAACTGCTTTGAACGGTTCAAAGTTTTGAATTGAATTACTTTAACTACGATTCGATTTAGTCAATTCAGCTCAATTCAAGTAACTTTTATAAACACATTGTTCTAATTAATACCGATAATCAATGGTGTTCTCACAATAATATTGCATCTTAAGTAATTGTGAAGAAACATTGGATTACTCAAGGGACTAGGGATAATAGTGAAGGAGAAGTAATGAACCATGGATGATGAGAGTGAGATTAGAGAAAACGAAAAGAAAAAAAGTGAATAATGTTAGATTAAAATGTTAATAGAGTTTAAAACTAAAAAATATTATTTATTTTTCGTTTTTTTAATAAGAAGCAATTTGTTTTAGATTAAAACGCTTTAATTTGATTTAACTATCTATACTAAACTGTGAACCATTTGGATTCTCTTTGAATTGAACTATAAATCAAATTGAAATATAAAAGAATTACATTTTATAATTTACTTTAGTTTAATCTGATCTGATTCAATTAACAATTTTAATTATTGCACCTTCACATAGATTGCTAGTATTATGGTTCACTGCTGTAAATTCTATGACAACGTGTCTATATATATACATTTAAGTTCGAAAAGCATTGCTCTTAAGAAAATACATACGTAAGTCAAACCGCAAATTACATGCTTTTTTTTTTTTTTAAATTTGAGTCATAATCATTGAAAATGATTAAATAACTCCTTTTTCTTTCTTGATGAGATGATGTAATTTCGTATGGAAATGACACATCACATACTACAGCAATATAAAGATTAGAAAAACACCTTTCAAGAAGTCTTAGGTCAATGCACTAAGAAAATATGTGAAAATTTAGAACTTCATATGTATCTATGCTAAGATTAAATTTAATATTCAAGATATCATTTACAAAGACTTAAAAAAAAAAAAAAAAAAAGAACTAAAAGGGGGAAGGATGTAGAAATTCTAAGTATAAAGAAAGACAAAAGGGAGTAGCATGAGCACAAAGCATTTTGTTGAATAATTGATACGACATCTACTTTTTACTGTGTTTAGTTCAATGTGTAATTTTTCTTCACGTTGTCAATATTATTCACACAATGTCATGTATAACATGTAAACCCATGCAATATATATACATACATACATATATATATATATATAATTTTTTCTTTTCCTCTCTTATTTATAAATGATGTGTGTACCAACAGGATAAACATATATTATGGAAGGGGAACTGCAATCCACTGAAATGCTATTTATATTTCATTAAAGAGGAAATCTTGTGTTTTATTGCGCGATTATACAAGAATTTTTTCTAGATAAGTATCACTTAACTTTATATAAAACATAGATTTGTTCTTCACTGGAACTTTTGGATCCTATAATTTTTGGCTTCTTTTGTTAGCATCATATAGCCCTAAACCCGAACATATTTAATCGAATGAAATTCATATTCGGAGGGGGAAAAAAAGTACCACTTATTTAAACATAGCATTACACTAGGTTTGAATTGAGGAAAAGAAAAGAGAGGGAAAAAATTAGAGAAGAAATAGTTTTCTCCGATTCTCTCTATTATTCAGAGAAAGAAAAAAAATTGGGCAAGGAATTTTCAACCAAAAATTTTTCATGGGCTTCACAAAGAATCATTTCTTCCAATTTGAAAAGAATTTAGAAGGAAAATATAGAAATTTACTTAAATATCTTTTTATTGAAAAGATGTTTTGAAATTTCAATTGCATTTTAGGGTCCATTTGTTTTCAAAAAATATTTTCCTATATTTGTTAAGCTGAAAATGGCCTTTTAAGTAAAAAATATTTTCCCTTGCAATGGAAAATGTTTTTCTATTAAAGGGAAAATCTTCAGATTTTTCAGAAAAATGAATTATATTATAAATATGAAAGGATTTTGATTGGATCATTTCTAGAATCCACCTATATTATAAATATGAAAGGATTTGATGAAAAAAAAAATAACTTAAAGCCCTTGTTGACAAAATTTTAAAATATAAGTCAATAAGGTTATGATAATAAATGTTAAAAATTAATTTACATATTATACTTTTATATAGAAGATTTGTAATAGATTCATAATAATACACTGATTAATTTAAGTATGGCCGTTCACTTATTATCTTTTTTTTTCCTATATCCTTTTTGTCCAAATAAGCTATTTTTCTCTCTTTTCTTTCCTTTATATTTTTTTTCCAATCTTCTTTTTTTTTTTTCTTTGTAATTTCTCTCCTTTATCTCAAATGGTCCTATTGCGGAAAGAATTCTCATCCATCCACGCACGCCCAGTACCCAACGGGGCGGAAATTTACATTCTCTGTCGGCTTGGCTTTGTTGGTGTCTGCCTCGTCTTGTTTGGAAATTCAGATTTGAGTGGTGCACGCGAGCCGCGAGGAAGCAACAAAATCGTACTTGCGTTGCGTGAATAGCAGAGTCTGATAATAGAAAAAATTGCAATTATTACACGACTATTGTACCTGTCCATCCTTATCAAGCCATGGCATCAAGGCTGTTTCTTCTGTCGTCTCGGTAACCCACGGCTGTTGTATCAATTTTGTCCCTTCAGATTTTATCAATTTACTACTTTACATTTAATCAAAGTTTATTGATTTTTTAAAAAAATTATTTTGGATAAATTATATTTTTCCATATTCATGTCAAACTTCAATCTAGTATAACCCATTTACACTATTTTGGATTGAGGGAAAAAAAGGAGACGGAGGAAATAATTCCTCTCTAATTCCTTCACATTGTTTGGGAAAAGAATGAAAAGTAGAGGGAAGGAAATTTTAACTTAAATTTTTTCATGGACCCAACCAAAGGTTATTCCTTCCAATTTTGAGAGGACTTAAAAGAAAAGTGTTTGAATTTAGTAAATATCATTTTACTAAAATGACATTTTGAAATTTTAAGAGGATCTTGATAGTTTGGTAAGTTTTAAAAAAGTATCTAATACACTTTTTATCTATAATCTTCCTTCCTATTTATTTTTTTTCTTCTCCAAACAAGTATTTTCCTTCTATTTTCTTTTCTTTTTATTTATTTCCTCTTTTCTTTCCTTTCAATATCTTTTCCTCATCCCAAAAATGGTGTCAACATGTTTATATTTGTGTTGTTGCATGTAATGAGTTCCTTATATTCATGCTATAAATTATAAAAGTTTTTAATCTAGAGATTTACTTCATGCAAAATACAAGGGAGAATTGTAAGTACCCATTCAATTTTGACTTAAATATAGATATATACCTTGAAGTTTTATATGTTTTAAATAACTCCTTAAATTTTGATAGATTGGAAACATAAAAGAAAAAAATATTATTTTAGTTAAAAAAATGCATCAACATTAAAATTTAGAGAGAGTTAAAGCACAATTTGATACATTTAAGGGCATGCTTATGCATGAAATATAAAGTTTAAGTGGTTATTTGTAACTTTTCGGTTCATTTACCAAATTATCAAAGTTTATTTATAAATTTCAACGATTGTGGAGTATATTTTTATAGATATCAAAGTTTAGAAGATTATTTATATTTCTCCCCAAATATAAACATAAAGCACTTAAGCAAGTCACCTAGATATGTAGTACTTAATTGAATTTTGATTAAACATGTGGGACATATAACTCTTTTTAGATGTAAATAACTTAATTGGATTTTGGTATAGATACAAACAAAATCCAATGTACTTATCCATTTCTTGTTCATCAATTAATGCAAATTTTCTTTCATTCACTAAAAGAAAATCAACATTATTTCACCTTAAATTCCAAAAGGTAAGTATAGATGTAGGGTCCGATTGGAGCAATCAGATGCGCACAACATAAGTGATGCACTACATGTGACCTAAGAAAAGTGAAGCCAGAAAGACACTCGAAGGGATGATTAGCTGAGAATAAGGTAGTGAGAAGCAACAGATAATTTTAGTGTCTCAAATGCACAAATGTTAAAAACAAAAAGTTGTTTTAAGAGACTTTAGGCTTTCATCTTACAGCTTAAGCAAATGAGATCAATCTTTTGCTTGAATTGTTTGTTTGATATTAGAGACTAGAGAGTTTACAGAGCAATATTATTTCTCTATTCTCTCTAAGAGTTGCAAATAAGGAGGAAATGCTGAGTATTTATAGACTCTTAAGCATGATGACATCTGTCGGATTATCTAGGTGATCAATAGATGAGACGAAGTTTACTCAATTTACGATTATCTTGAATAAGCTAGCTGATGGGCCTTGTAGATATCCCATTTTTGCTTCTTTTTTTTTTTTAGAGTGTTTTTTAAAATAAAAGGGGTCCTAATTAATATATATATATATATAGAAAAATACAAAAAAATAGAAAATTGGAAAAATACAAAAAAAAAAAGAAGAAGAAAAGACTAAAAATCTATAGTATAGAAATAGTTTTTTTTTCTAATATTAAAAATATTTTAGCAATTTTTATTTATTAATTTATTTGTTTATTTTTATTTTTATTTTAGGAGTTAAGTTAAGTTGTTCTCTTTTAATTAGGCTTAGTAAATTTTAGTTACATAACATAACAAGGCACGAGCCAAATGGCCTAACAGTATTACAATTGGTCTTAAGTCGAAAAGGAGAGAAAGGTCTTGAGTTTGATTTACACAATAGGCACTTAGTGCTTTTTATTCTTTTGCCAACCCAAAGCTATGTATCAGGGATAGGTTGGGCTATGTGCTAGCTTTGACACGCGGTAGGCACTCATTGGGCAGCATGTTCAACATGGTGCCCCATGTTGCACCATGTCAATTTTCTTTTCTTTTCTTCTTCTTCTTTTTCACTCTTCCTCTTTCTTTCCTTTTCTCTTCCATTTTCCCTTGTTTTCTTACACACAACACACTTGGAGAGCTCATTTTAGCGCCATTTTCGATCCATTTTACTTCACAATTTCACCAAATTAATAATGAAATTGTAAAGTAGACATGGAGTAATATGGATTGGCACTGAAAACAAGTCTAGATATGATCATTTAAAGGATAAAAAAGAGGGTTGAAAATCATGAAAAGCTAGATGACTCAGATTTTTCTCTAAGCTTGAATGTCCTTGATTCAAGTATTTTACTAAATTGTGAAGCTTCCCTTTGTTCTTTTAAGCAAGAATTGACATTGGAGATACAATTTTGACTAAGAAATAACTCCAAATCGCGCCCAAATCCAAGTGTTGAATCTTGGTCATCTTCCCTGATTCAATCTTGATTAATGTCATTTGATGACTTTCTATCTTCGATTTAAGCACCCAAAAATATAAATTAGAGCTCAAACAAGCATTTTAGGCCATCAATTTTTCTCCTTGTGCTCACAAACACACCCACTCCAACTTTTTCTCTCTTTAGGGTTAGTTCCCTTTAGACTATAGCTCGAGCTCAAAGTGATTTGAACCATTTCACTGACATAGAGAGCTTGCCCAAGTCACAAGTTGTTGTTCCTAACCTCTCATAGCAATAGTTGTGACCTAAGAGTCGCTAATGAAACCAAACCTTCAACCACCTCCAAGGCTACAACCCCCTCCTTGTGAGACACCACTCACTATTGCTCTTCGTCCAAATCTACCACTATGGTTAAGCTCGTAGTGGTCCAAAATCCCTATCCATAGCCCTTCTTTGACACTAACAACCATCACCTACGCTAGCAACAACCACCTACTAGTGGTTAAACTCGAGAACCACCCAAATCTCCACCATTTGCCATAGTGCTTCTCCCAACCCTCCATTCTCTAATAAAATTCACACAAAGCTAAACTTATTCGCTTATTTTGGTACCTAAACAAACCCAACTCAAGCCTCCTATCACTATCCCCCACCTTCCTCGGCCAAGCACGTATAACACACGTGAAATGGGTCAAGTAACCTAACCTGGCCCAAGTACTGACTCGCACCCCCTTACCTTATTTAGTTTGCTTTTTTCCTTTCTTTTTGTTTATTCATTGTTTTTTTTTTCTTTCACCTATTTATTTAATAAAAAATAATGATAAAGAAAGGAGAAAAAACTAAAAATATAAAAAATGGAATAATAAAAGTTTTTCTTTCCCTTTTTTCAAATTTTTGTTTCTATCATTGGAAAAAAGAAGAAGAAGAGTGTTTTGAATAAAAAAAAAATAATAATAAACAAGAGAGTTTTAACACCTAGAAAATCTTGCTTTCAAAAATTATAATTAATAAACCTATTTTCCAAAAGCTAGGATAATTGTTAGAATTTTTCCAAAAAAATAAATAATTTGGACCCTTTTCTTAGAATTTCTTTAAACAAAAACAAAATGGGTAAAAACGTACACCTAGTTGTTTTCAAAAACTAAAAGAAATCAACAAATTAAAGTTTTACAAGAATGAACTAAGGAAGGTCTAATCCCTAATAGAGGGTACGTAGGCACTTATAAAGTGACTTAAAATGGGAAAAATTTTTTATTTTCCCTTTTGTATATAAATTTGATTTCTTTTTTTTTTTCTCCTTTTTGTAAATAAAATTAATTTTCCTTACATGTAAATTCAAAATTATTCTTTTAAGTTATAAAGGGTATCTTAGAAAACAAATATAAATTCGAAAGGTTAAGGTGACCTGTTTAAGGTTTAATAGTTTATCCTCCAGATCCAAAATCTCTTGTTTTCAAAAACCATTTTAAAAATTAATTTTTCCAATAGACCGATGGTTAGGTTAAAATCGATCCACCTAATCAATTGAACTTAACTCATTTTTTCCTTACCCCGATTGAGTAGCAACTTCAAACTTTTCAAAATAAAAGACCGAGTTTTCTTTAATTCTTAGTTAAGGATCTATATTGAATGAATATAGGGTTTAATATAGATTCAATCAAGGAGAATAAGAAAAAAACCACAAAATTTTAAGCTCAATAGGCCCAAGATTAGTAACCTTCCTTATAGGTGCACGAGTCTGCTTGAGAAAGGTTGGATATGGATAAATCGGTCTAACGATTCCTATTTCAAGCCTACCATAGCAATTTTCCTTGAATCATCTTAAATATAGATTAGACTCCCCGAGCCCTACTACCTAATCTAGTGAGTCAAGCCTAAATAAATAATAAGCCTAGCTTAATGATTAATATTGCAATTTTTAGCCCTTTATAGTAAGAAAAAGATCATTTAACTTCTTTACACTACCAAAGAAGATTATACATTGGATCAAATCTTAAAAGAAAATGTGGGACAACCGTTAAGCTTACATTTCTGCATTAAAGAGAATAGGCATAAATTAGTTATGTTGACACTTGATTCTTACCCAAACCAAGGGCCAATGGGTAAAGTCCATCATTAGGAACAATGAGCTCACATGCCATACTCTATTGCGATCCATGACTAAGGATAGATAAGGTTGATTGCTGGATGAGTTCAAACTTGTAGAAAGCTCAAAAAGAATTAATGGGTAAAGGTACGAAAGGGTGAAAGTAAAGAATGAAAAAGAGTAAGCAAAACTCACGAACGGCTCCAGAGGATATGACGTACAAATGGAACTTCCGAGGACTTAGGCACAATTCGATATGATGTACGAATTGGTCTAATGAGGTTACTTGCCACCTAACCTTGCTTAAGGGAAAGGATAAGAGTGATGTCGAGAGTAAATAAATAGTGTTTATGTAAGGAAGAAAGTACTCAAGTGTATTGAAGAAAATCTGCTCTGTTACAGCTACAAGTAGAAGGGTATTTATACTCGTAAGTTAGGGCAACTTACCCAAAAGGAAAAAGATAATAAAAAAATTTCCTAAAGAAGCAATGTACATGATACAAAAGGGTAAAAATGGATATACAAGGAAAATAATCATTGGTGCTATAAATTCTACATATGATACTGTATACGTGGTGATGCTATATTGGCGAGGTTGTTGGGAGATGCGAATAGAAAGTACGGACAGATGGGCTTATCCGAGTAGGGATGACTTAGTTAGTCCGGATTCTCTATCTTTCGGCTTCTCAATAAGGATGATGTTGAGTGATAGGTTATCTCAACACTATAGCGTAATCATCAACTTAGCATACCATAGAATAATGAGCGATAATACAGCACGGCAATAGAGGTAACTCAGCAAGGAAATACTTGACTTTGGTAAGAGTTAGTTGGAACATAAGGATTCGTCGTGCTAGCCCCTTTAAT
The DNA here is from genome assembly GCA_024138015.1 of Lumnitzera littorea. Lineage (NCBI taxonomy): Eukaryota > Viridiplantae > Streptophyta > Magnoliopsida > Myrtales > Combretaceae > Lumnitzera > Lumnitzera littorea. The sequence continues at coordinate 15,283,244 of JAMXBB010000012.1, read as the reverse complement.
CTTCGGGTTCGACTGTGGGCGGGTCTGATAGCTTGATTCCCATCATTCCCTTTGGGTTGTTTTGGATTTGGGATCAAATTTGAATAGCATTCGCTCAATTCTCCGTCAAGGTGATGTGGACTGAAGTCGGCAATGTTGAAGGCATCAGAAACCCAATAATCCTTAGGCAGTTCCAACTTACAGGCGTTGTCACTGATTTTATGGAGGATTCTAAAAGGTCCTTCCGCTCTCGTAGATAATTTGTTATTCCTTTTGTTCGGGAACCGTTCCTTGCTAAGGTATAGCTATATCAAGTCTCTCGGTTGAAATTATTTGGCCGACTTACCCTTAGTCTTTTCTCACATTCTTCTGGCAGCTTGGTCGATGTGCTAAGTGACCTTATCATAGATGTGTTAAAGAGATTGTGCTCTGGCCGAGGCGTCAGGGTCCTCTTGTACGGGTGCTGGTATAAGGACGTGGTCAAGGTGTTACACCCCGAAGTTGCGAAGTCGCAACAGTCCCGCAGTGTAAACTATTCTATGATAGAAACTGGCCTCACAGTTCCTACCATAGAGATAATTTACACAAGGCGTCGACGACCACTCGCTTTGAAGTAAACAGTTCGATTAAAGATTATACTACAGATATGATAAGTAACTCAAATTACTAATAAACATAGATAATCATATAAATAAGTCCACAGAGCTTCCCAGGAAGATTTACATAATAACTACAGTTTACTAATTTACAGAATAACTAACAGTCTTCATCCTTTAACTACAAGGTCAGTCTGGTTACACATTAAGCTAAATAACTTAATCCTCACACCCCTGGCTTCAAAAAGACTAACCTCTGGATAATTGTAGGGCGGCATGGTACTTGAAGAGATTACAAATCAGAACCTGCAAAAGGATCTATAAGGGTATGAGCAACTTCAGCTCAATAAGTTGAATTGGAGACTCGTGAATGCATACAAGCACAAACAGGGTTATCAAACAATTATTTTCATGCAATGCAACAATCAAGTGTCATCGCACAACGTAGTCCGGTTCGTTGTGAAATCAGAGAAATTTCACCCGCTCCGATCTGGGTTGAGGAGTTCCATGTTATGCAGCAGCTCACAACCAAACCCAGGCTTGTGCAATGGAGACCTCGCTCCTCCCGCGACTACCTTCGAACCATTGACTTCACCCCCGCCGCGACCTCCTCTCCTGTCACTTAGTTCGACTGAGGATGAAGAAGGGACCATTTTGCAATCCTGCGCTATCCCTTTCGAAGGGGTCGGTATTTGGTTGGAGAGTCCTATGATCCCCTAACGGGTTGCAATGCATGACGTTTTCGGTTATTATGGTTGACTAAGATTAAATTTCGGTTAAGGTTTACAAACAAGTTCATACCAATTAAATCAGTCACAAAATCACTCACAGCACAAATTCCAGCACGAATTCAGATACATCAAACACATGCGCAAACTACTTACAATCACAAGCATATACAAGCCTAAGTCTCCGAGCACTACAAAACTAGTACTCTATTACAATAAGCAATAACCCAACTTACTTGAATTTGCTCGATCGCTCGATCCTCAAATTGCGAGCTGATTTGTTTCTGGGTGTCCTATAATGCAAAGAGGTCCTTTTAGTACTTATTTTTATGGATTCTTATTCTAATTTATAATGTAACTCATTTTCCTCATGTATACCTACAACATATTAATAATTCGTTGTATTTTATTTCGGGGTTCGGCTCCTAAACTAGACTCTGGTTTTAATTCCTAAGTCGTAATTAGGCTCGAATCCCAATGTGACATTAATTACCTTATGCTCGGGTATTCAAATATCCTATTGGGTCGTAATTTTGGTATTCTAACTATTCGGTACACACTAACCCTAATTGGGATATCGGATTTATTCCCGATGTGTAAAAATCTTACATTTTAAGATATTTACTTAAAATTAAATATTAATTCCGATTTATTATTTTTCTGATTTCAATTATAATATTATCTAAATAACTTTATTTTTTTAAATTTTGTAATTTATATTTTCACATATTCCTAATTTCTCATATTCTTTACCTAATTTCCCTAATTACCCATAATTAGTACCTAAAAGCTAGGATTAGGGTTCCACTGCAGAGATTAACTTCCTTAATCATCTAATCAAGATCCAAATCAGTAATTAACATCCTAATTACCTAATTAATCATAAATCACCCAATTTTACCATCATTTTAGGGCTAAAAATTAACTTAAAATTTTCGAAAATTAATTTAAAAAAAAAGGCTTCATAGCACTGTTCTAAATCATATGAGAATCCTACAGAAAAATTTTGAGCCCCAAACTACATCCCTAAGCCTATTTAATTTCCGGTTTAATCATGCTCGGTTTTGATCAATTTCTTAAGAACCCTATATTTCCAGACATAATTAAACTAAATCAATATTTTTTCCTAAATCTACATACAATAAAACCTCAGAATAACAAGTTTCATAATTTTCTGGGCAAAATAACTAATTTTACAAAATTATACAAAAATCGGGATGAGTAAATGACTAACCGGTTCAAGGATTTCTGGCCGTCCAAACCCGGTCCAAGGCTGTCGGCCGGTCCAGACGCTGGTCCTAGGGTAGGGTGGTGGTGGTGGTTCGGTCCCAGGTGGTGGTGGGTGGTGGTTCTAGTTCAGCTTGCTAATCTGCACAGTTTTCTTTTTTTTTTTTCTGGAATTTCTCTCGATTTTTCTTGTGTTTCAATTTTTCTCAGATTACAAACTGTCCAAATGTCTTCTGTGAATTTTTTCCTTATTTATAGACAAACATAGTAATTAATGTGCATTAATTTGATGTGATTTTGTCCATTTCCTTGATTTTAGGCTTTTAGTTTGGCAAAATCTTATTGGCTAATTTTTTTTCTTTTCAGCCACGACCTGATCTGGTTGCAGACCTCTCCTTCTAATTTTTTTTTTATTTTTTTTATAATTATTTTGTATTTTTCTTTAATTATTTACTTAATTTTCGGCCTATTTTAGCAATTACGCGTATTTTTATCTACACGTAAATATATGTAGGGTACACGTGAACATTCCTAAATATTATTTTGGTCATTCTAAAATTTTTAGTATATATATAATCTATCTCTACTAATTTATTAGTTATTGTATTATACTTTTTACCTTTTCGGTAATTAGCAGTTATTATGCTTAAAATTTGAAAATTTTATAGTCTCCTATTTTACTACTCACTTTCTTAAATTTAAGTTTACAGGGTCATTTTTACTGGTATTTTGTTAAATAGTTTATAATTTGGGTTTGATCGGATCCTTTAGCCGATCGTCCTAAACCTTGGGTTTTAAGTTCAAACCTATGGTTACTTGGCTTGGCTTGGCTTTAGGGTTTACACAAGGGACAACTAGAGATTAAATCCATAGACCACTTTGAAGGGAGTTTGCTTAGTAGTGTCATGTACGGTTCGGTTAAAGGCGAACTCGACCATTAACAGGCAGACGTCCCAATTAGCCAAGTTCTTGCTTACTGCAACTCAAAGTAGTGACCCCAAAGTACGATTAACCATCTCTGTTTGGCCGTCAGTTTAGGGGTGACATGAGGTACTGAAGAGTAATTTGGTTCCCAACCGACGCTACAGGGTTCTCCAAAAATGGCTCAAGAACTTCGAGTCTCTATTGGAGACTACACTTCTTGGTACACCATGTATCTACATTATCTCTTGTAAGAAAAGAGAAATAATAGTTGAAGCATCATTAATTTTGGTACAGGGTACGAAGTGTGCCATCTTACTGAACTGATCCACGACGTCCATTATAGAATCTTTGCCTCAGGTAATTCGCGGTAGTTCGAGAATAAAGTCCATACTCAATTCAGTCCACGGCCTCATTGGAACAGGTAGGGGCATTGCTTTCCTTTGCTCGGCTCGTCACTTGGCCTTTTTGCACGCAGCACAGCTTTTGACAACTCGGTGCACATCTCTTTGCATTCTCGACTAAAAGAATCGGCCGTTTAGTAGTTTATAGGTCCTCCTCTCTCCAAAGTGTCCAGAGAGTCCTCTGTTGTGGGCTTTCTTGATTAATAATTCCTGCAAGGAACAAGTAGGCACGTACAGTTTCCCCCTTCGGAATAGATAGCTGTTCTTTACATAATATTTGTCCACTGTCCTCCCATCTACACATCGCGAAATTATTGGTCCAAAGTGTGGATCCCCGAAGTATTGTTCTTTGATACTCACAAAACCAAACAACGTGGTTTACAATTCTGATAAGAGCGTATGCCTCCTCGAAAGAGCGTCTACAACTATGTTTATCTTTCCTTGCTTGTATTTTATCACAAAATTGAATCCTTCAAGGAATTCAACTCACCTCGCCTGCCACTTCGACAACTTAGTCTGATTTTGGAGGTACCTCAACGATTAATGGTCAATATATATGACAAATTCTTTCGGTAGTAAGTAATGTTGCCACACTTGTGTTGCTCGGATTAGTGCTAAAAGTTTCTTGTCATACACAAAGTAGTTTAGTTGTGGTCCTCGAAGATTCTTACTACGAAAGGCAATTGGTCAGCCTTCCTACATCAAGACAACACCTATTCTAACTCCTGATGCATCGCATTCCAACTAAAAAATTTTATTGAAGTCAGGTACTACTAACACCAAGGCGAAGATCAATCTTTCTTTTATGTCGGCAAAACTCCTCTCCTCCCTTTCTCCCCATCGGAAGGCGGTGTTCTTCTTTGTTAGCTTGGTAAGTGGCGTAGTGATGGTGCTGAAATTCTTGAAAAACCTTCTGTAAAACGAAGCCAGTCCATGGAAACTTCTTACGTCAACACAAGTACTAGGAGTCAACCACTCGACAATTGCGTTGATCTTCTCATCATCGACTCATAAGCCTCCTCTATTGACTACATACCCCAAGAATACCACTTTCTTCTTGTAGAAGCAACATTTCTTCAAGTTGCCAAATAGTCACTTAGCACGAAGGATATCTAGGACTGCTCGAAGATGTTCACAGTGACTCGGCATGTTGGTACTATAGACCAGGATGTCATCAAAGTACACTACGATACACTTCCCGATGAGATGTCTTAGTACATAGTTCATAAGTCTCATGAAAGTGCTCGGGGCATTTGATAAGTTGAAGGGCATGAGCATTTACTTGTAAAGTCCATGTCAAGTCTTAAACGCAGTCTTCCACTCATTTCCTAACCTCATGTAGATTTAATGATAGCCAGACTTAAGATCAATCTTGCTGAAAATCTTGGCTCCACCCAGTTCATCGAACATGTCTTCTAGCCTCAAGATTGGATACCTATATTTGATAATGATTTTGTTAATAGCTTGGCTATCAACATACATCTACCAAGTTCCATCCTTCTTTGGTACTAAAAGTGCTGGTACAGTACATGGGCTGAGACTCTCTTTCACATAACCTCTCTCCAGCAACTCATTAACGTGACGTTGGAGTTCAGAAGCCTCCTCAGGATTCATCTGATAAGCTAGCCTATTCGACAGTGTAATGCCGGGTACTAAGTCAATGCAGTGCTTTATGCCTCGAGTTAGGGGCAACCCTTTAAGTAACTGTTCTAGGAACAAGTTGGCATAGTCATCTAGCAACTCCTTGATTTCTTGGGGAAGCTTACCTCACTCCTTCACTTCTAATAGTTGCTTGACCAACAATAGGGTCGGCTTATCACCAATGATGGCCCCTCGGAGCTCGGCTTTACTCATCACTAGAGCTTTCTTCGATCCACGAGCAAGTTTCATCTATAACTTATGAACTTCTCTTAACGACATCGGATTCAGCATGATTGTCCGACCATTCTTTTCAAACATATACGTGTTCCTATAGTTGTCATGTATAACTCTCCTGTTAAATAATTGCGACCTACCCAGCAACACGTGGGAAGCACACATAGGCAGCACATCGTAGAGGATTTGGTCAGAGTAATTCCCTATAGTGATCGGCATCAGTATTTGTCGAGTAAGATGTAATGCTCCTTTCTCACTCAATTAGTGCAACTTGTACGGCCTAGGATGTGCAACAATTAGCAGCTTCAATTTTAAAACAAGATCGGCCGATGTTACATTGGTGCAAATTCCATTATCCACAATAAGAGCATACATCTGATCATTCACCTTGCAAATGGTATGAAACAAATTCTCTCTTTGCTCCTCCTCTCATGACGATTCCACATTCATAGTGTACCAAACAACCATGAATAATTGGTTAATGTCCTCGGGAAACACGTTCTCTTCAATTAGTTCTTTCTTAGCAGAAACCTCCTCTTCCTCAGGTTCTTCATCCGTACTTTCTACTTCTAACTTCGGGATGCCTTTCTTAATGACCATCGTCCTTCAATTTAGGTACTAAGTAGCAATATGTTAAAACCCTTGACAGTTGAAGTACTTGATTTGGTTGGTCTTCCTGCCAGACCCTTGCCCTTTCTTGTATGTTTGGGCCGGCATTACATCTTCAGGTTGGCCTTTCTGCTTGGCTCTAACATCAAATCTTCTACTCGGCTTGATACTAGACTAACCTCGAGGACTTGCCTATCCTGGTCGGCTAGTTGGCATTCTAGTCATTACTTAATTCCTTCTTTACCTCTCCACTCGCTGGGCAATCCTAACAGCTTCATCTATTATGTCAAATTGTTAGAGCTCCACAATGTTTCGGATATCTCCTCTCAATCTAGTAATAAATCTTAAGACTGTTCGAGCTAGTGGTTCCTCTACTTCGCATCTTATCATAGGTATTTGGAATTCTTGAACATATTCATCAACAGTTCAGCCTCCTTGTCTCAACTCCTAAAATCGAGTGAAAGTATCTTGAAGATATGTTTCCGGCACGAATCCGTTTCTAAGCACTCTTTTCATCTCGAGCTAAGTGTTAATCTCTCGATACCCTTCTCTTCTTCTCATGACCTAAAAATTCTTCTACCACATGGTGACATATTTGGAGAATTCAACAGCAGCAGCCTTCACTTTCTTATAATCCTTATACTGATAGTAATCAAACATACGCTCCACCTTTTCTTCCTATTACAGATACTCATCAACATTCCCAAATCTATTGAAACTTGAAATCCAAAGCTTCACATGGTCGGATGCTCTAGAAACTCATACACGCTCCTCTTCAAAATATTCTTCTTCCTCCTCATCAAGCTCTCTTAGGTCTATCTTTCGCCTTACTCATCCACCAACTCCTCTACCTCGAATTGGTTGAGCTGGGTTATGACCTTTAACAAGTTGAGCGGCTCGTAAAGTATTTCATGCGGCCTTAGTAGGTTGACAAGACAGTACATAAACAGCTCGAATTAGATCTACTAAGATGTTAATTACCTCATCAAGTTTCTCATCGGTACTTCTAAGAGTTCCTTGAGATTGTTGTTCATGGTGAACAACTCTACTATCATCACTAGCATTAACATTCATACTCAAGTTTATCATTTTTCCTCATAGATTCAAAATTCAAACACACACTTTAGAAAGCGAATAGCTAATAACACAGCAGTCAAATGAACATAATAACTGTCTCTATTTCACATATGCAAAATAGAACAAAACAGAACTTCAAGAAGAACTAACTATAATTCACACAAAACCTTCGCTCTAATATGAAGATGTTGTGATCTATAACCAAGAACAAACAAGGCTGGTAGCTGGATGGGTCTAAGCTTGCAAAAAGTTTAAAAAGAGTTAATGGGGAAAGGTACGAAAGGGTGAAAGCGAAGAATGAAAAACAATAAACAAAACCCACGAACAGTTTTAGAAGATATGACGCATGAATGGAACTTTCAAGGACTTATGGTACAATTTGATATGACGCACGAATTGGTCAAATGAAATTACTCGTCACCTAACCTTGCTTAAGGGAAAGGATAAGAGTAATATCGATAGTAAACAAATAGTGTTTACGCAAGGAAGAAAGTACTCAAGTTTATTGAAGGTAGTCTGCTCTATTACAGTTACAAGTAGAAGGGTATTGATACTCGTAAGTTAAGAAAACTTGCTCAAAAGGGAAAAGACAATAAATACATTTCCTAAAAAAGCAATGTATATGATATAAAAGGGTAAAAATAAATATACAAGGAAAACAATCATTAGTGCTATAGATTCTACATATGATACTGTACACATGGCAATGCTATATTGGTAAGGTTGTTAGGAGATGCGGACAAAAAGTATGGATAAATGGGCTTGTCCGAGTAAGGATGGCTTAGTTAGTTCAGATTCTCTATCTCTCGGCTTCTCGGTACGAATGATGCCAAGTGATAAGTCGGCTTACCACTAGAGCGTAATCATTAACTTGGTATACTACAAAATAATAGGTGGTCATACAGTATGCCATTAAAGGTTACTCGATAAGGAAGTACTCGCCCTTGGTAAGGGTTAGTTAGAACGTAAGGATTCGTCATACCAGCCCTTCTAGTCCTCGGGCTCAGCTGTAGGTTAGGGGTCCCGTAGCTTGATTCTCATCATATCGTGACCCTCCTACAAAGCTATGAGCTCCGACATATTTAGACGCAAGCTGATGGCGAGCTTGTCCCTACATTATGACTTGCTTGGTGAACCAAATAGCAACTGTTCAAGTAGGTCATCTTCGACCATCAAGCTAGCAATCCTCGATCGTCTGGCTTAAGCTTAGGGTTCAACTCACCCCCATCGAGCATCAGTTGATCCCTTCTTCAGCATCTCAGCTTGACTTTTGTCTTTAGTGCCTATACTCTATTGTAACTCATGATGAGCACCTAACATCCATAGTATGGTTGGCACACCCGATGCCCTTACTCTTGCCAGATTATTTAGCTACGGATTTGGTAGCTTGGTCGGCCATGACATGCCCCCCATAACGAAACTCAATCTCTACTATGGAGCATACTGACTACCGACAGCTAGTACGAGTGAATCTTCGATCGCTATGTATCCAATTAACCTGCATAAAAGATGTTAAGCTTTAGGAAGTAAAGAGAGACCTTTCTCACTCTTTAGAAACTTTTCCCTTCCTTTTCTCTCGAGAATAGAAGTTCAATACATAATACACTTAACATAGGTGAATATAGTCCATTAGGTCCTTCGTGCTTGTCTCCTTTTTGCTCGATTCTCCTTGTTATCTTGAGCTTCGAAAGGCCCTCGTGTTCATGCTCATAGGAGGATTTTTTATAGGTATCGAAGAGTAGGAGATGAGGCTCAAGCCCACTCAAGTTAGATTCTACCCGAGTCCGTACACCTTAGTTGGTCCAACTATGATCAACATTTTGGCACCCACCATTTTAGGCACTACGACGATGATGGCTAAAAGCAAAAACAATAACCAATAAGCTTCCCATGTGGAGGATACTGTATCTCCCAACAAGGCAAAGGCAATCAAAAACTTCCACTTCAAAGTGAAAGTACTGAAGTCCAACAGCTCAAATCACTTGTCCAACAGATGCTGAAAGAAAATAGAAAACACCATGAACTTACTGCAGCTTTGTACAAAGATGTGACATTACTAAAAAATGCATCTAAAAAACGTCTAAATGAGGAGGAAACCGTTAACTCCTCCTTATAACCAAGCAAAAATGACGACTTGTACAACACACTACTCATGGGTTTACACAATCAGATTTAGTACAATCACCAATCGTATAAAGGCCTACACAAACAGCTAAATTGCAACCATAACAAAACATACGCCAAAGTCGAGCGCATAGTGATAAGCAAGCCAGTAGATAACATGTCACCAAGGCCATCGCTAAAAGACTACGAAGACATGAACATAGATGAGCTTAGCGAACACATCTACCGTACTTCCAACATGCATGATAAAAAGAAAGTCAAATCATTTGTATAAGTGTTGCGCTCTATGCTAACAAAAAGCCCATTCATCTCTTTAATCCTTGAGGAAATCCTCCCCACTAGTGCAAGGCTGCCCCTTCTAAACACTTATGATAGCTATGCTAATCTAGACGAACACCTCATATACTTTTGAAAAATGATGAGCCTTTACAGCTTCTTAGATGCCATCATATGTAAAGCTTTCCCCAGCACGCTAGTGGAAGTTGCCTTGCCCTGGTTTAACACCCTCCTCGAGGCATCTATCACTTTGTTCAATGACCTAGGAAGCAGATTCCAACAACACTTCCTTAGTTCTTAAGTCCTACGGAGAGACTCCTCCATCCTTTACAATGTTAAGCAGTGCCCTAACGAAACCCTACAAGCATACCTTAAGCGCTTTAACCAAACAAAGCTATAAGTTTCCAAGTTAGACATGAAAACCACCCTTGAAGTGCTCCTCATTGGCATAGACCCTAATGGAAGGCTTTTCAATGCAATGTCCTTAGATGACTTCATGAAAGTCGCTAAGAAGTATGTAGCCTAAGAAGATGCCATTACAACTCGTTTCGAAGTACAAAATAGCATATGCATCTTAGCAAAGGATCGGCTAAGACCCTATGATCCTAAACCACAGCCCCCAACTCAAGATAAGTGTTACAAGCAAAGGCATAAATTTCAAGACTACACATCATACACCCCACTAACTTAATCGCTTAACAAAATCATATATGAGGTTTGAGGGCAACTCCCTAAACCATCCAACATTCGTGAGACGCTAGAAGTGGCAAACTTAGGAAAATATTGCGATTATCACAAAGCACACGGACACAACACTAATGAGTGTCGCTAGCTCAAGAACGCAATTAAAGGCTTTGTTTCTGAATGCTACATCGACCACTTCGTTGTAGATGAGAAAAACCAAATCTAATGGCTAACCTTATGCCGCCGAGTACATAACCAATAACAACACTATAATTAATAGGTTAATCCCCCCACGGATGAACATAACTGAAGGGGATGATGCGGTCAAGTCAACACAATATTCGACGTACCCGGCCTTCTCTCAGGTGATACCACCCTCATACCTAAACACGAGGTGCACATCATAGAAAACAAGAATTTAAGGATCGACACAACAATAACTTTTATCAACGTAGATGAGCAGGGAGTTGACCTATCCCACAGCAATACACTTGTCATAAATGCTGAAATCGGCTACTTCGACGTTCCTAATACGTTCGTTGATAATTAGAGTTCGACAAACATACTCTTCTACAGTGCCTTCGAGTAAATGAAAGAATAGCTCGATGATCCCCTTCAATCATATAAACACAACCTTACTGGGTTTAGAGGTGGCAGACTAGTGTCCGCTAAAGGGATCATCACCTTGCCCTTTCGACTAGGCAACAATGATTACGTTGCCATGCAATCAATAGACTTTGTCGTTGCCGACATGTGGTTACCATACAATGTCGTCCTTGGTAGACCATCTATAATAAAGTTCAACATACTTATTAGCCAAAAATGCCCCAAAGCGAAGTTCATGACCCCAATTAAAGTAGATGAGGCCAAAGGCAATCAAGCTTTGTCTAGGACACTTTACCTTGAAGCTTAATCTAGAAACAATGTCATAAACATCGAGTCAATTAACTCCTTTGCTTCGGCAATATGGGGTGAACCCGTAAAAATTATCCCAAAAGTCCATGTATTCGATGCCTTTAGAACAATAACCAAAATAGAGGTAGAATTGCTAAACAATGATAAGGCTGAACCAACACAATTCCTTAAGTTAAACTCATACGTATTCGCATCCACCCCAAAAGACATGCCAAGGATCATCAACATACTAGAAACTACTTACCCTTTGAATGTCAATCCCACCATCCAACCTATCGAGCAAAAGAAATGACACATCGCCCTTGAACGTCAGGCTGTGATCAAGGAGGAAATATAGAAGTTACTTTAAGCAGGCTTCATTTGGCATGAGAAGTAACTTACCTAGCTCGCCAATACGGTGCTTATCAAGAAAGCAAATAGAAAGTGGTGCATGTGCGCTAACTACATTAACTTCAATAAGGCATGCCTAAAGGACTATTTTCCCCTACCGTGTATAGACTAGCTCATCAATTTAACGTTCAGTCATGTACTTCTCAGTTTCATGGATGCTTACTCTATATATAACCAGCTCAAAATGGTCCCTTAAGACGAAGTATACACATCCTTTATCATAGACTTCGGGACTTATTGTTGCAAAGTTGTAAACATCCCATTTTTACCCTCTCCTATAATTTTAGAATTTTTAAGAATAGGGTAAATAAAAAAATAAAAAAAATAGAAAATTTAGAAAAGTTTAGAAAAATAGAAAATCTAGAAAAATACAAAAAGAGAAAATTTAAAGAAAATACCAAAAAAATAGGATTTAAAAAAAGAAAAAAGAAAAAGAAGATCGTTTAAAATAAGAATAGGAAATTTTAATAGCTTTAGTGCTTTTTTGGCCTTAAATAATAAAAATAACAAAAGGAATTTTGGGCTTAGGCTTAGATTTAAATTTAGTTCAAGTTGACTTAGTCCATATGTATAATTTGATTGCATATATGGATAAGGCATAGGCTAATGGTCTAATAGTAATACTCTTTAACTTACATTTAAACAAACTTGAAGATCTTGAGTTCGATTCTTACACCGAGCATTTTGTGCCTTCTTATTCTTTTCTCCTCCTTCTGCCTTATGTCGATAAACCAATAGACCACATGTTTGATTGAGACATGTGGCAGACTCTAATTGGGCAAGGTAGCTGATGTGGCACTACGTCAATGTCTCTTTCCTCTTCCTTCTATCCATTTCCCTTATTTTCTTGGACACGATATGCTTGGGGTACCCATTTTCGAGCCATTTTTTTTTATCAAGTTTCCTTTATGATTTCACTAAATTTAAGGTGAAATCACGAAAATAACATGGGATATTATTGAATCCATCCTTTAACACATCTAAATCTGATCATTTGAAGGGTCAAAATCAGACTTGAAAATCACAAAAAGTTAAATACCTAGATTTTTCTCTCTTTCCTACCTCATACCCTACACTTCTCTTCAGTTTTCCATACATAACCCATGCTCGTACACATGATTGCATGGTACATTTATGTTTTATGTGGACAAAATCAAATAACAAATTGGGAAAAAATTCATTTTGCGAGTCAAAATTCATTAACTTAAATCTTTGAATTAATGTGAATCTTAAATTTTTTCGAACTTGAATAGGAATTGATTGGTATAAAACAAGGGTTGAGGAACACTTTTAGAGCATGAATGATCTCTCAAATTCACTCAAAACACATACTCTCTCTTTCCCTCTTTACATGTGGATCCTACTTTCTCTCTCCAGCTAGTAGCTCGTGTATGGAGTCTTTTTGACGAAGCTACCACCACAGCCACCTTCTTCTCTCTCTAAGCACTTAAACCATGTCACTCACAAAGCTAGCCATGCCTTCTAAGCCTTGCTGTTGATTTACTGCTATGGAACCCTAACCCCTAATGGTTGTTCCCTTTGAAAACACATCTTACACCCCCTTTACGGCAAAAACAGATGCCACGACTACACTCATGACACCTAACAACCCAAGACCTAGCTCCCCTTTTATACTCAGCAACCACCACGCAAGGTACCCTCTACCACTACCCACGGCCAAACATTGATCAACCACTAAACCACCTTATTAGGTTGTGGCATCAAGCTTAACCCCCCTATCTTTAATACAAAACACATAAAACTACTTTTTCCCACTTAAAAATTTGCCTGGAAGCCCTTCAATTGCACCTAGACTACCACCTTTGCACTCTCTCAACTACACGTATATGGGTTGTATGTACGATCCAACCCAAACCGAACTAGAGATCTAACCTAAGCTCCAAGTCCCCCTGACCAGCATCCCCTGATCTTGATTTGACTCTTATTGCCATTTTGCTTTGTTGTTATTTCATTTTTTTTATTTGTATTATATATTTTATTGTAATTATAACAAGAAAAGAAAAAAAGAAGAAAAAAAATGGGATAGTTTAGTTTTTTCTTTTATTTTTTCTCGGTTAATACATAAAATAAGATAAAGTAAAATAAAATAAAGAAAAATAATAAAAAATTAGAAAAATTGTTTTATAACTTAGAAAAATCCATTTTTAAAATAAAAAATATAAATCAATTTTTTCAAAATTAGGACTATTTCCTAAGAATTTTCTTTTTTAAATAATTATAAATCAAGTTTAGAACCCTTTTAGAAAGTCTTCCTTAAATAAACCCAAATCGGCCCAAAAATGTAAATCCGATCTTTTTCAAAATTTAAAATCAACTCACCTACCTAAAGTTTTCATCAAACAAATTATAGAAGTCTGATTTTGAATAGCAGGTATATAGTACTCGTAGCAATTACATGGCGACTTAAAATATGAAAAAAAATTATTTTTTCACTTTAGATAATTTTTTTTATAGATGTTATTTTTTACTTGTGAATTAGTTATATTCCTTAAAGGGTATTTTGGCAAAGTAAATCTAAATTCAAAAAGTTAGTGGTGATACTTGTAACAGTTTAAAAAAATTAGCTTCCAAACCTAATATTTGATTATTTAAAACCTTTTTAAAATTGGTTTTTTAAGTAGACTAGTGACTAGGTTAAATCAATTTACCCAATCGATTTAACATAATTCTTTTTTTTCCAAACTCCGATTGGGTGGCGACTCCAAAACAATTTTTAAAATAAAAACAAAGTTTTTATTAACTCTTAATCGAGGGTTAGCATTAAATGGACTAGGGTTTAGTACTAATCGAGTTGAGAAAAATATTTTAAAACTAGAAAAAATTCAGGATTGATAAAAGTAATGCCCTTTGGCCTAAAAAACGATAGAGCCACGTATAAATGGTTAGTGAGACACATCTTCAAGCTACAGATAAGTAGGAACATTAGAGTCTACGTTGACGATATGATCATCAAGAGCAAAACCAGAAAAGACCACATCGACGACCTCTAAGAGATCTTCTAAACCTTTTACAGATTCCAAATGAAGCTTAACTATTAGAAGTGCGTCTTTTGAGTTGATTTAGGTAAGTTTCTTGGTTTCATGGTCACAAAATGAGGAATAAAAGCGAACCAGGATAAAATCAAAGTAGTCCAAGACAAGCTCCAACCAAAATCAAGGAAGTCCAGCAATTAACAAGAAGGATAGTTGATGGGAATCAAGCTATGGGACACCTGACCTGCAACTGAGCCTGAGAATTAGAGGGGCTGATACGACGAATCCTTATGTTCCAACCAACCTCTATTGAGTACTTCCTTGCCAATACCGAATACTTCCTTGCCGAGTTACCTTTAATACCGTGCCGTATTATCGCTCATTATTCTGTGATATACCGAGTTGATAATTACACTCTAGTGTTAAGCCGACCTATCACTTGGCATTATCTTTACCGAGAAGCTGAGAGATAAAGAATTCAGATTAACTAAGCCATCTCTACCTAGACAAACTCATTTGTCCGTACTTTTTGTCCACATCTCCTAACAACCTTGGCAATACAGTATCGCCACGTATACAGTATCATATGTAGAATCTGTAGCACTAATGATTGTTTTCCTTGTATATTCATTTTTATCCTTTTGTATCATGTACATTGCTTCTTTAGGAAATGTCCTTATTGTTTTTTCCCTTTTGGGCAAGTTGCCTTAACTTGCGGGTATAAATACTCTTATACTTGTAGCTGTAACAAAGCAAGTTACCTTCAATACACTTGAGTACTTTCTTCCCTGCGTAAATAGTGTTTGTTTACTCTCGGCATCACTCTTATCTTTTCCCTTAAGCAAGGTTAGGTGATGAGTAATCTCATTGGACCAATTCATACGTCATATAGAATTGTACTATAAGTCCTCGGAAGTTCCATTTGTGCATAATATCCTCTAGAGCTGTTTGTAGGTTTTGCTTACTGTTTTTCATTCTTCGCTTTCACCCTTTCATACCTTTCCCCATTAACTCCTTTCAAGCTTTCTACTAGTTTAGACCCATCCAACGAATGGCCTTGTTTGTTTTTTGCCACGGATCGCAACATCTTGGTATCAGAGTGAAGGTTTTGTGTGAACTATAGTTAGTTCTTCTTGAAGTTCTATTGTGCTTTGTTTTACGTATGTAAAACAGAGTTAGTTACTATGTTCATTTGATTGCTGTGTTATTAGTTGTTCACTTTCTAAAGTGTTTGTTTGAATTTTGAATCTATGAGGAAAAATGATAGACCCGAGTATGAATGTTAGTGCTGGTGGTGATAGTAGAATTGTCCATCATGGACGACAATCTCAAGGAACTCCTAGAAGCACTGATGACAGACTTGATGAGGTAACTAACCTCTCAGTAGATCTGACCCGAACTATTCATACACTGTCTTGCTGACCTACTGAGGTCATACAAAACACTCTATAAGCCGCATAATCTATTAAAGGTCATAACCCAGCTCGACCAGTTCGAGGTGGAGGAGTTAGTAGACGAGTAAGGCAAAGGATAGACCTGAGAGAGCTTGATGAGGAGGAAGAAGAGTATTTTGAAGAGGAGCGTGTACGAGTCCCCAGAGCATCTGATCATGTAAATCTTCAAATTCCTAGTTTCAATGGATTTAGAAATGCTGACGAGTATCTGGATTGGGAATAAAAGGTGAAGCGTGTGTTTAATTACTATCAATATGAAGATTATGAGAAAGTGAGGACTGTTGTTGTTAAATTCATCGGATATACCACCATATGGTGGAAGAATTTTTAGGTCATTAGAAGAAGAGAGGAGTACCGAGAGATTAACACCTGGCTCAAGATGAAGAGAGTGCTCGGAAACAGATTCGTGCTAGAAACATATCTCCAAGATACTTTCACTCGGTTTTAGGAGTTGAGACAAGGAGGCTGAACTGTTGATGAGTATGTTTAAGAATTTCAGATACTTATGATAAGATGAGAAATGGAGGAACCACCAGCCCGAATAGTCTTAAGATTTATTACTAGGTTGAGAGGAGGCATTCGAGACATTGTGAAGCTCCAACGATTTAACACAATGGATGAAGTTATTAGGATTGCCCAGCGAGTGGAGAGTTAAAGAAGGAATCGAGTAATGACTAGAATGCCGACTGGCCGACCAGGACAGGTAAGTCCCTGAAGTTAGTCTAGTATCGAGTCGAGTAGAAGAGTTGATGTCAAAGCTGAGCAGAAGGGCCGACCTGAGATGTAGTGTCGACTCGAACGTATGAGAAGGAGCAAAGGTCAGGTAGGAAGACTAGCCAGATCAAGTGTTTCAAGTGTCAAGGGTTTGGACATATGACTGCTCAGTGCTTGAATTGAAGGACGATGGTCATTAAAGGAGACATCTCAAAGTTAGAAGGAGAGACTATGGATGAGGAACCTGGGGAGGAAGAGGTTCCTGTCGAGAAAGAACTGATTGAGGAAGATGTCTTTCCCGAAGACTTAAACCAGTTACTCATGGTTGTTCGGCGCACTATGAGTGTGGAACCCTCACAAAAGGAGGAGTAAAGGGAGAATTTGTTTCATATTACCTACAAGGTGAATGATTAGATGTGCGCTCTCATTGTGGATAGTGGAAGTTGCCCTAATGTAGCATCAGCCAATCTTATTTCAAAACTAAAGTTACCGACTGTTGCATATCCTAGGTCGTATAAGTTGCACTGGTTGAGTGAGAAAAGAGCATTACATGTCACTCGGCAAATATTGTTACCGATCACTATAAGGAATTACTCTGACCAGATTCTTTGCGACGTGTTACCTATGTACGCTTCCCATGTGTTGCTGGGTAAGCCGTAGTTGTTTGGCATGAGAGTTATACATGACGACTACAAGAATACATATATGTTTGAAAAGGATGACTGGAAGATCACATTGAATCCGATGTTGCTAAGAGAAGTTCACAAGCTACAAATGAAACTTACTCACGGATTGAAGAAAGCTTTGGTGATGAGTAGAGCCGAGCTCTGAAAGGCCATCAATGATGATGAGCTGACCCTATTGTTGGTCAAGCGACTATTGGAAGTGAAGGAGCGGGGTAAGCTTCCCCAACAAATCAAAGAGTTGCTAGATGACTATGCCAACCTGTTCCTAAAACAGTTACCTGAAGGGTTGCCCCCAACTCAAGATATAGAGCATTGTATTGACTTAGTATTCGGTGTTATACCGTCGAATAAGCCAGCTTATCGGATGAATCCCGAGCAAGCTTCTAAACTCCAACGTCGAGTCAATGATTGATTGATTGATTTTCAAAGTTTATTTAAATAACCCTATTGATGTAGTTTTAACGCCAAATTTTTTTTGGAGAGCCCTTATATTGCATGTGAATATTGTATGAAGAGTTTTCAGACAAAAATGATTTCAAAAAATTTTACTAATTTTTTAGCCTTTAAATTTGGTGAAAAACACTATCTTTAGGAGATTTGGTGTAATTAGCTTTAAGGAAAATCCATTGGTAACAATTCTAAAGTTCATATGAGTTATGTTCTATTGTAGGATATGATATAGAGTTAAGGGGATTGAAGTAAAGTTGAACCATGCACTTACCACTAATTATAGGATTAATGCACTATAGTTGGAAAATGAGTGTTTAAGAGTTTTGGTAATATGGTGTTGATGAGTATGATGAACTTGTTAAATGATCATGTACTAACATGTGTGTAATCAGAAACATGATGTTGTAATGAGTCGCTTGGAATAAACTTATAATTGGATTTGTTTAGAAGGTTTTTTAGATGGTTGATCTGGTAAAAAAGTGACTTAAAATCTTGGTACAGATGCTTAACAAGGAGGTTAACTAATATAAGAATCTTGAATATAATAATATTAAGGTCTTGCTTAGGCTAACATTTGGCAAAAGAAGCATGGTAGTGATGACTTTAGAGATATCTTGATGTGTCTCTAGAGTTGGATACATAGAGAAATACCATAACGAACAAGAAAAGAAAATAAAATGGTGGTTTTAGCAAGTTCGTGAGTTATCGAGCTGGATATGATGCATTAACAAGATCCAACACGCCCTAAGACTCGCTGGATGTGACACACCGGTCCGAGTAATAGGGTTGCTCGCCACTACTCCTTGTTAAAGGAAATAGATAAGAGTTGAGGGTTAATGAGAACACTAAGGTTGTTCAAAGAGAGTAATTCTGTATTGAAAATTAGATGATCATTTGCGTACAAGAAAAGTAGGGGTTTATATACTTGCCCATTAGGGTTATTTTATACGTATGAAAAGACAAAAAGGTATTTTACAATTAGATTACATTTATCATACTAAAAGGGGTAAAAAGGATAAATAATATTTAGTACGGAAAGGAAATAATCATTTTAGAACGTTGTGTCAGAAGGCATGTGTCACTTGATGGCTGTAAGTTAGGATTATGATATAACATAGGTAGAAACAGGAAGTGCTGGTAGTTAGGGGCTGTCCTGATCTGGATTGGGTCAGGAGCTAATCAATTTAGTTAGGAAGTCAATTGAATGGGAGTCAGTTGTTAGTGGTTGGTTGGAGAGTTCAGCTCGGCTAGGCTTTCTTGAGTTACCTTCAGTTGGGCAGGAGCATGTTGGATACACATGAGGATCTGACGAATAGATCGATAGGGGGTCAGATTGAGATAGGAGTCCTCGTCTCAGCTATGACCTAGAGCTAATATTTTCCGTGCGAGCTTTTGAAGTCCTCTAGCTTAGCTTCTTGTGATCGGTCTAAGGGGTTGATTCCTATCACTTCTTCAAATAGTTGGTTTGTAAAAAGAGGATTTGATCTTTAATTAAGAGACTTGATTAGAAGGACCCACATCATAGACTAGTTCAAGAAGTATTTGGTAAGGGGAAATATAATTGAAATGGTTTTGGGGACTTGATTGGAAAATCGAATGGTGTAGAATATTTAGAGGAAATTACTTTAAAGGCTTGTTTAGAGAGTTGATTGGAGTAAGGAGTATAATTGGGACAACTTTAGAGACTTGATCAGAAGATTATTAGTTTAAATACAACTGTTCCGATACTTTAACAGCAAGTTGGAACTCAAAACAAAGCTTACATTACCCTTTAGAGGTAAGTCATACCAACACTTAAATTATTAAAATGAACCCATTTAACTTTATATTTAATAAAATTAAAGTAACTATATTGAATGTGTAAGGAACAATTGAATTGGATAAGATCAACCAACAACACCGTCAAGCATGACATGTCTAGGTAAGTGAGATCAGTGTTTCACCGCACTTTCAAGTATTACTTAAGAATACTTGGAGGCTTTGCTATGTGTCTTACTTGTAATTGAAAGTTAGTGACTTGTGTATGTGTGCTTGAATATTGTTTTGCTATCTAAAGTGTTGGACTTTATGTATTGGTTGCTTGATGATGTTACTTAATTGAATTATGTGAAATTGCTTGACCACTCTAAGAAGCAAACTAACTCAAGCTTAACTTGACTTCTAACTAGGCATGCATCAGTACTTATTAAAGGAAACAGCTAGGATTCTCAAGCCAAACACTGACCCTTAGATGATGATAGTTGAAATGGTTCTCTCCCTACCCATAGTTGAACTAAGTAACAAAAGAGAAGGTCGCAGCAATATTGGGGACTATGGTTCGAAGTGAAGTCTCAAGTGGAGCATGTTCTCCATGGCATAAGTCTCAGTTTGGTTCTTATTTGCGAAGTGCCTAGCGTCAAAACATATTAGAGTAAGTGAAATTTTTCTAATCTCACGACAAACTAGATAATGTTGTGTGATGATACTTGCTTATACGTGCATAACATTTAACTAAATTTGTTTGAAAACCCTGGTTACTTTGTGTAAGATTTGTGCTACTGTCTCCATCCTACTTATTAAATAGGTTGTCGCTCATTCCCCTATAGCTGTTTTGCAGGTTTTTTAGCAGATACACTAGTACTACTCTAAGTTTCAAAAGTATAGAGAATGGAGATGAAGAGTGAGATTCAAGACTAATTAGTTGGATTCTTATTTTGTTAACTTTACTAACCTCCAGGAAAACTAATAGGGTCTCTTTAGGTGACTTTTTAGTTTTAATTATTGTTACCAATACTAAGTTCTATAAATTCATGGATTTTTATAAATCCTTATTATGTCATTTTTCTAAAGTTATTTATAAAACTTGTTTTTTTCTTAAGCTTTTGTACTACAGAATCTCTTTTAACAATTATTTTAGAAAGTTGCACCATAAGTTGATACCAAATAGGTATTGAATTGGATGACTTAAAGTTGTGAAATGGTAAAGGTTTAGTGTAAATTATACCTATGATAGTGGTTAAGGTGGTTAGCTTTTAGTTTAGGTTAGTTTACATAACTCCCTAATTTGGGGCATAACATTGGCCATCCTCCTTAGAAAGAAGAAGTGCCTAAACAGTTGCACAGTTGGCCGTCACATCTCCCAAATGCATAGCTCCTTAAAAGTGAGCAGCCGAATCAACACATTTGCATTAAGATTGCTCGGTGCAACTTTGAAGTGCCAGAAGATTTCCAACAAGAATTCCAAAAAAGGAAGGTGAAGATCGAGCTCGAATGGCTTTGCGTAAATATTGAATGATTAGTCGTCCCTTATATCATAAGCCTACTGCCCATCCATGGGCTACTCCATTGACCACTTAGGCATTGTTCCCACCGCTTATCGGACCAACCTTAACTTCTTTTAGCTTGCTATGTAAGGAACATGAGCAGACGTGTGCTTGTTCGCGATAGTCGTCTCTAGCAACTGCCCAATGCTATTCTTCTCACCAGCAACCCCTTGATTGGGATGAGCTCTTTTAACCTTCATCTACTTCCCTCGAAATAGAAGGATGGAAAGACTCACTCTGGTTACTGGTAGTGCTTTGATTAGCCATCATAAGTAATCAACAAAGATTGGAAGCACATGACAAAAAGCAATTAGCTTGCAAATAAAAAATTTGGCAGAGTTTCCTTTAAGTGAATAAAGTAAAGTGAAAAATGAACATCAAGCCTCCTTTTATATAGACAAACAAGGGGAGAAGGCGAACGGTCTCACCACTCTTAAAGCACAAACTCGCAATAGGATGTGTGCTAAAACTCAGTTATCCATGTGCCTTACTCCTTTAACTAAGAGCCCTAATTAATCCTTATATACGGATCCGTGACGTAACTTGATAATAGATTACCTCATGCTACAGCTGTTCTTCATAGACCATTAATTCATGTTATATTTCTCAATGACAGCCATTATAACACATTGAGTAGCCTACAGGTCACATCAATGATGTAGTAACTTGATGTATGGACAAACAAGGTCAACCAAAGGCGTTGTTTGCCATAACCTAAGCAAACTAGTGTTGGCACCCAATTACTCTACTTACGCCTCAAACGCTTAGGAGAGTAGGGGGGACAAGTGTTGACACCGGATTTTTGCTCGAATAAAGGCTTAATGAATAAAACCCATCACAAGGAACACCGAAAGGCACCAAAGTGAACAATGGGCTCACATGTCACATTGCAACCCTCCCGCAAGGCCATGAGCTCAAGCATATCTAAATGTGAGTTGATCGTTAACTTATCCTTACATTGTGACTTGCTTAGCGAACCATATAACGATTGTCTAAGTAGGTCATCCTTGACCATCGAGTTAACGATTGCTGATTGTTTGGCATAAGCTTAAGGCTCAGCTTACCCCCATTGAGCATTTGCTAATCACTTCTTTGACATCTTAGCCTGACTTTTGTCTTTAATGCTTACACTCTACTGTAACTCATTAATGAGTGCCTGACATCTGTAGTATAGCTGGCATACTCAACACTCCTGCTCTTGCCATATTATTGAGCTGCGGATTTGGTGGCTCAATTGGCCATGATATGTTGCCCACAGTGAAACTCAGTTTCTACCATGGAGCACACAAATTGCCAACATCTAATGTGAGTGAATTCTTGATTGCCACTTGTTTGGGTAACACATATAAAAGGTGCCACGCGCTAGGAAGTGAAGAGGGACCCTTCTCACTCTCTAGAAACTTTTCCCTTCTTTTTCTCTCAAGAATAGAAGTTTGATACAGTACACATTCACCTTAGGTGAGCATGGTCCATTAGGTCCTTAATACTTGTCTTCTCTTTGCTCGGTTCTCTTTGCTCACTTGAGTGTCAAAGAGCCTTCATAGTCATGCTCACAGGGGCCTTTTTTGCAAGTATTGAGGAATAGGATGCAAAGTTCAAGGCCATTCAAATTAGATTCTACCTAAGTTTACATACGCTAATTGCTCTAATCATGATCGACAAGTTGAATCAAGACAATTAAGTATTAAGCTCAAGTTTAACTAAATGAATTAAAACCCAAGCTTTACTTAAGTTGATACTTAAAATTTCAATTCTAGATCAATCAAACTTTTCTATACATATTTGATCTTTTATTTTATTTTTTTCAACTAAACCATTGTAAATTCTAAATTTGACTCAAACTTTGACTTATAATTATCAACTTCATATAGTATAAACAAGCGTCTACTATCCTTTCATTAAAAAGATTTTCTTTTACCCTAGTATCGATCTATTCGTAAGCATGGTAAGAGATACCGGATCCTATATTTTATTGGATAGAATTCTATAGATACAATGTAAATATACCTTTTAATAGAAACTCCGCAAGAACGGAACCGTGGATATATGCAAAACTGAAATTTCAAAACAATAAATTTTTCAAAATATAAAATAAATAAATAAATGAAAGCTAGGTAATGCCATTAAAATTAATTGGATAAATTACATGGACAACGTCTATAAATTTTATGAATTACACTAACACTCAACTTTTTGAAAACACAACATATGCACCCTGCTTTTGCCAATGTAGATGCTAAGGTAAGAATGCTGATGCGTCATCTCTACACTAACATTACTAATAATTTTATTTAAATATTATAATTATGTATATTAATTAACTTAAACAATATAAAAAAAAGAAAAAGACAAATTTAGTCCTTAATGTTTTATTGTTTTTCTATTTTAATCCTAAATTTTTATTTTTTTACTCTCTAGTTCTCAACTTATAAAAGTTTGAGGATTATAATGTAAAAAAAAAGTAAAGGCTTACAATTGAAATAGAAGAATAGTGAAGATTAAATCTATACTTTTTTTTCTTAAATAAAATAAAGTTTGAAAATATAATAAAAAGGAAAACATTTGTGAAAATCTTTTCTTATAAAAATAGGACCCTACTTTTAATATGTCAAATATACATTAATTAACTAAATTAATAGAAATAAAAAAAAAATCTGAGAAAAAGCAAAAGTTTACCAATTTAAAACGAAAGTTTCCTACCACCGCCTGTCGTTGGGGTGGCCGAAATGGTCACAACAATTAAAGCGGGTCAAGAAACCCATTTGACGGTGGATACTTCAAGGACACTTCTCGCGTGGTGGTGCCCCCACCACGTCAAATTAAAAAAAAAAAAAAGGGATAAAAAGCTATTCGGTTTACAATCATAATTAATTTGCTTGAATAAATACTAAATACGCCATGAATATCGGGCATGTTATTTCCGGATTAAAAACTTAGCCTTTCATACAATAGCAGTAGATAAATTTTGGGATTTGGATCCTTTAGGAAAAGTTACTGTTCACTGTAATTCCCCGTCGGACTAAATCATCGGTAACGATTCCAACAAATACGGACTTTTGGAGATGTTTAGACTATTGGTGTATAGTTCGAGTCATTTTAGATCCATCAAGTACTTACACGAAAAGGTGAAGAATTAAGTACATCTTGGATTGATTTTTCGATACGTAGGAAAATGTAATCGGTATGAGGTCTCAAGATTTTATACACTAGTTCCAAAATGTTTGTCTTGATCAATCAATGTACGATGCAAACGATTGTATTTATTTCTTCTATAATATTATCATATTTGCAGTAGGATAAAGAACTACTCCAATATGTTTACAAAAACCTAATTTGTATCCGTCTTCAGTAGGATTCGGCCAATAGATTATATTAGATTTGGGCTTTGTGTTTTGAGTGTTAAGCCTAAAAAAGGGAATACAGTGAGAGGGTGTTAAAAAGTTGTTCGGTATGACTATTTTAATAATTAAATCAATAAACTGAGTATAAGAAGATACAAGGATGCTAAAGGCTAAACAACAATATGAGTGTGCAAAAAGTCTAAATAGATTACCATTGAGATATTTGAGAGTATTTATAAAGGGACACCGTTGAGAATTAAGAGAATACGAGTAGCATCTTAGCATGTATGCATAACCTAGGTAATGATAGTGCGAAGTCCAACATGCTCCAAATTTGTAAGGTCGTGGTAGTCAATTGAGTTTTCGAATCTTATCTTTTTGTCTAATAGTCATTATGAAGCTTTGAGTTTGGATAGACCGTCTAGAGATCTTAGGTCGAGGTCAGCTAGCAAGATGACCAATCTAGGTGCTAATGAATCAAGTTGTGCCATGGGCCTAATTAGGTTGGCCTAAGTTCTAGACAGGTCGACATGGATTTAAGGGATCCATGTTCAAGATATGTTATCAACGGTATCTATAAAAATCACTTTATACATCTTATATGTGGTTCTTGATATGATTTTTTTATGAGGATGCATTGAAAATATTGAATCTATAAAGTTTGATTTTATTCCCCCTATTACAAATAGTGCCTAAATACTATACATTTATTTGATGTGATCATGTTTGGTATGTCAGAATGTATTGGAATGAGATTGTGATTTTGACTTCCATTTCCTTTTCCTATTTTAGAAATGCATTTAAAAGGTAGAGTTATGATTATATGGAATCATGATTTCAGATTCAAAGAGGAATTTGATTCCATCTTTGAAATGGTAGGATCTCTTTCTCATTAGTTTTTATTAATTTAAATTGTTTGTCAAGGCTATTATAATTTAGTAGCATTGCTATTGCTTATTTAATCTTTAATGATGATATATAATAGTTAAGAGTATTTTTCATAAATACTACTATATATATACTATATTCCTTAACATTTCCAAATATAAGAATAGAGTTATGATTTTGCTTTTAATTCCATTCATTTTCATTTTAAATCTTTTTTAATTTATTCCAGTCTAAGTCATTTCTTCATAGAAAGTGATGTATGAATATACATATATATGTATCGGCAAATGCAATGTGAAAAAGAAAGTAATATGTGGGGCGGCAATTGCGCAAAGGGAAGGCCGATGACATTTTGGACTCTGTTTATAGTCTATAGACATTATGATCATGGTTCGCACTGAAAATGAAGATGAGATTGACCTAAAACTATGGAAAGAAGACACATCAAAAACTATGGTGGATTTATAATCTCGTATAATATTAACTTATGAATGACCACCATTATTAGCTTATTCTTTTAAAGGATGAGACTCATTTAATAATTTCGTAATAATACATAAAATCCGAGAGTATGTGATTGCATAACAATGGTTTAGTGTTACAACTCACACTCCCTCATTTTTATCCAAAAAAATAAGATAGTGTCACTCATGAAACAGTCGCTTCGATTCCACTACAACTCTCCAGAGGCCATGCTCCTCAGTCTTCTTTAATGCCATTTTCCAACAATAACATTAACTATTCAACTTCGCTTTTAAGTAAGCTATATTTGAAAAATAATAATAATAACAACACTGTATATGAAGCTGTACAATTTAGAACAATGTACGGTGTAATTCTCTTTTTTTTTTTTTTTGCAAAAGTATTATATATCATAACTTGAGAAGAAGGATCAAAACTCAATTCATTTTATTGGAAGTTTAATGTTGATGTTATTAGATTATAGTAGCCTTCAATGATGCTAAGGAAAAAAGATTGGTTAGTAGTACCATACCATGTGCTTTGATGAATAACATTTACATAATAATGACAATATATAATTTTTAAAATATTAACATATTTGGAGTAGTAAGGATCTTGTTATATGCAAACTTATGTAAGACCCAATTTCAAACCATGAATCGACTGTTAAAGTGCCAAGCTTTAAAGATCTAAGTAGTTTAACTATGATAACCTACTAGGTTAAAAGGCCATCGAATTGAGGGGGTAAACTGTCCTTTAATCGACGGTTTAACCCGACAGTTTAAAATTAAGTCAAACTCAAAAATAAAAAAAAAATATAAAATATACTATATACATATAATCCAAACATAACATATGTACTATATATAATATGTAATATACTACGCATATTATATTTTATAATGCAAACAAATATATAGTATATATAATATACAATATTTAATATACTATATATACTATATTATATAATATAAACAAGTACATAGTATATGCAATATATAATAATTAATATATTGTATATATATATTATAATATACATATATATTATCTATTATACTATATATAATTTATTATATAATATATACTATATATATAATATAATATAATATCATATATTCACACTCACGCGGTCTAAATGAGTTATTTTAAGATTGGAAAAGAAATTGAATTGAAAATAATTTTTTTAATTTTTATTCATAAGCAACGAAATAAAATTTTAGATTTAGTAAAAAAAAAGTAAAAATAAATAATTCATAAATTATTTATAATAATTAAAAAAATAAAAAAAAAACAAATAAACTACGTTCAAGTGAACCGATCAGAGCTCATCCTCTCAAGGGTTGAGTCCATTTCACTCTCTTACTGACTCGTGGATTAGCATTTAAGACCTCTTTCGGGCTAACCCAACTTGATGAACAGCTCTAGTTTTATGTACATTTTATCTAGACTCGCCTTGTAACGCTTTTAGGCTCGTTATACACCGATTCAACCCACGTGTCAAGAGCATAAGCTTTTAGGAGTATGCGTCACATGGAAGGTGAGAGAAGATTGCTCACAATTTTTGTGCTAAGGATTCTAAAATATTTTGATGGCTAATGATGTGCATACATGTTTCACAATTTAGACGAGCAACAACTCCTATAAAAGCTCTTGAAGCCTACTTGGTAAAGCATAGAGGTACGTAGCAGGTCGAACTGGCATGGGATCCCCGATTTATGAGTTAATATTTAGTTAAATCGGGTTTGAGCGAATTTAAAAACCTTTGAATCGTGTTTTGTTAATTTTTTTTAAATTTAATTTTATGCATTTCTGTTAATTAATATTAATAATTTATTACTTACTAGTATATTTCTATTTTCTTTCTCAAATAATTCTAATATTTTTATGTAAACATGTAGGACATATGAATATTTTACTTTTATTTTTGGTTAAAAATTTTTTACATTTAGAAATAATTGATTTGAATTGCATAAATGTGATAATATTTATTTTGTTTTGTTTATTATTTTTAAATTAAAATTTGAGTAGACTCGAATCGACAGCAAAACTGTTAGTTCAAGCTTCTCCTAGTCATGCTAGTTTGAAAGCTCATCAGGCTAATTTTAAGCCGATTCACTTTAAAATTGATTCTTACATAAATTTAATAAAGACTTTCGATTTTTGATTTAAATATTGATTCTTAAACTCGATTCAATTGATAACTGTTATTGTTACTGCTTTCATACTTATTCCAACATTTTTGTGCACTCTTTTGATTTGCGTATCAGAGTCTCTTTGCTAGAAATAACATCGATCCAATAATTGTCTTATTTTGCCGATGAGCAGTGATTAATATGCCGAAGAAAATCAACCGAAATTGTCCACCGAATGATGTGGACAATAAACACAGCCAATTAAGGCAGCGGTACTTTACACATGGACAAAATAAAAGTCACTGCCAAATTCCCAATTCTACTTCAATAATAGACTTTCGACCCAAAAAATATTTCCCTTTGCAGATTTACCTAATCTTAAAGCACTCTCAAGCTTAACTCCAGACTAGGGATCTCTCATAGCAAGAAAGTCACTGAAATAGGTCTTAAAAGATGTGTATAACGTTTTTCATATTAATTATGTACTTATTAAAGAATATACAGAAGTAAAAATTTTTCTAGATTTAACATTTTCCGTGTGACTATTTTCCTACCATTATTTTTTACTTTGAGCTTCTAAATTCTTATCTTCATGTGTACACGTAGGAATCCAAATGGGAAGCGAGTTTGATTTGATTTGACACACATCGTACGTATGACTGCGTCTGTTTCTTTCTGTATGTGATAAGAAACACGTAAACGAGGTTTGTCAAATTCCATTGCCGGCATTTTACCTAATTTCACGGGTCGAACTTTTTGCAAGCTAAGGCTGTTCGTTTGACTATTTAAACTTATCCAATGTGAAATCTATTGCCAATTTCATCATCCTTAATCAATGATTCTTCAATGTTTCCAATATGTTGTATTTTTGTCAAAAGTGAGAGCTCTAATACCGTTAATCTAATCCACCACAAATTCCCTGTCCATTCATGCTGACCACCACGATGATGTTCGACGCTATAATAGAACCATATAATGAAAACAAAGCAGGATTTTCTAATCACTTTTCATATTTAGACGCAAACAGTGAGTTCGTCTACATAACCGATCCAAATGGTAAGCTCTCTCTTTCCGTAATTTTGTGGTATTAGATTAAATAATTTTTTTTATTCTTTATCTAGTTTGTGTGATTGGTTATAATATTGGATAAAAGAGATCCTACAATATTAGATAAAAACTTAAAATTTTATATTATATATTTAATGATATAAAAATTTATTTCACATGATATCAAGAAAATATATCTTTATAACTCCAAAAACAACCTTAAAGTGTTATACTAAATTACCAAATCATAATATTGAATTTTATAGTTATTTATATTATGAATAATTAAATTATTTAGTTTTTTTTTAATTATAAAAATTTATATCCAGTACTATACATATCAAAAGTGATATGATAAAGTTGTACTATCTTGTATACCCTATACTATACTATTCTCTTTGTTTTGTCTAATTCTAGTTACTAAATGTTACTTCAAATTTAATTCATTTTATTAGAAAATTAGCGTATATATTATTAGTTTATAAT
The DNA here is from genome assembly GCA_024138015.1 of Lumnitzera littorea. NCBI lineage: Eukaryota > Viridiplantae > Streptophyta > Magnoliopsida > Myrtales > Combretaceae > Lumnitzera > Lumnitzera littorea. The sequence continues at coordinate 15,253,484 of JAMXBB010000012.1, read as the reverse complement.
GTTCTTAGCATGAATGTTATCATTGAAAAACGGTATTAGCAAGGTTAATGCAGTAGATGATGTTTTCGAATACATCTTCAATAGACGTAGAAGCTATATTTTCCCTAATATACTAAATTGTTATGGCTAGTAAAATTTTTATAATACATTATTTTTAGAGACTATGTTATTACCTTCACATACAACAAAAAGCTTACTACAGAGAGTGAACTACACGTCAACAAAACGTTACGGGAAATCATGAATTATATGTTTATTCTACTTTTCGATTAAAATAACTTATTATACCCTATGTATGTACGTACATATGTACTATGTCTATGTATGTACGTACCCAAAGCATATATGTTGCGTATTTTTGTAACGAAGTTTATAAGATTAAAACTGTATATACCCTATCCACTGGGGGGAAAAAAAAACTGTATGTAATCTTCACGTCAACATAACAATCCAAAACCAACTCTATATAAATATATAAAATCAACTCTATATATAAATAATATACATATACTTAGGTTAAAGGTAAACAAATTTCGAAGTGATGTTATATATACGAACGAACATGCACAAATAGGATCTATCACACCAAACTACGAAACACAAATTGCATTTAAAAATCTAAAACTTATTCCTTGCTATCTATTATAATTACTGACTTATGAACTTAAATAGGTGTCGAACATAGGAATCTCGAACATTCGGCTAAATCAAAGAATTGATGATATATTGTTGCTGCATAAGGAATAGAAACCCGAAATTCTTGCAGTATAATCAATAAAAACTTTAAGTAAAGATTTTTGAGAGAACCTCGAGATATGCCTACCAGGGGAAAAGAACAATACATACGTATAACTATAAGTAATAATCCTTGCTAAATTAGTCCAAATGTCACAATGGTTATATGGATATTATATGAGTCATATACTATATATGATCTTCAAATAGTGATGAAGAGATGACATGCAGTAGATGATAAAAAGCGAGAAAGGCAGAGAGGAGAAATAGCAAACAATTTTAAGGAGTTTGAACACATGCATAGCCGGTAAAGAAACTTAATAGTATCGACTCTACTGCTCTCGAGAAAAAGCGCTATATTCTCTATTTTAAACAATGTTTGACTTTTCGTGATAACAATCGATATCTTTACAATGTTTCTCTTGATTTCTTCCCCTTTTAAATGAATTGGAGCTCTTAGTATTTATAAAGTTTGGCCACCAACATTGTTTATTGAATTGAGTTAACTATCAATTGTAGATATGAATTCTCCTCTTAATGGACCCTCAATGGGTTCCTTTTGAATCTAAATTCATAGAATGTTTTTTCTTAAATGCTTGGATCTCCTTAAGAAAAGGTTGAGTATAAACGGTTAGGTTTAATGATCATTACTTCAAGTCTACCAAGTCAAATATCTCTTAAATCATCCTTAATCCTTTGACTTGAGTCTTTAGACCTGTTACTTTTGCCTAAAAAGTTTAATATAAGAATCAAATTTAGCCTTGTACAATTAAAAATAAGCAATTCAATAACTCTTAGGATGGCATATCACACAAAACTTATATAAATACATAACTTAAAAACTTATGATAAAATACTAGTTATGTACACTAAAATTGAGTTGCCTTCTTAAGCATCTCTTATGAGTGGGAATCATATATGATAAGAGTGTGCTTTTTCACATTTATTTCAACTAAATGGCTTGCTTCATAGTAATTTTAAGTGCCATACTATACTAAGAAATTTCACGATACTACTTGCCAATGTAATTCACATGTTTCTACATGTATAGAGTGTGTCTTTGACTTGTTTACTATATTGGAGCCTACATGATTATTTTTAAGATGATACTTTCTATTTTCTTATTATGTTGCTAAGTATTTTGTGTAATGGTTGGATACCCCTTAATAGATTTTAACTAAACTCAAAGCTTAATGAATTAGACATGCATAACACTCTCTTATTTGCATCTTTACACTCCCTAAACACCTATCATTAGGTGAAGAATAGGGGCTAACTTTCTCTTAACCTTGCTAAACTAAATAGCATGAGAGGAGGTTATAATATAGATTGTGAGCTATTTAAGTAAACTAGTCCAAAATGGTCTTTAGGTGGAGAAGAGCTTAATTGCACTAATGTAGATTTGGTGAGGGTATGTTTCCATACCATAGCTAACTCTTTGAAACTTAAAACTAAAGTGGAGTTATTTTGTTTAATCTTACAATGGACTGAATATTATCATGCAAATGACATTTGCTTGCTATGTTGCACATAATTAGATGTTAGCCTTGTATTGTTTGAATGCTAAGTATAATGTTTTGCTACTTATTAAGTACATGATAAATGTCTCTTTATAGATTTCTCTTTTGTAGGTTAGCTTTGTAGAAGTCTATGATGAGTTAGGACTTTGAGTGTATGTGCTTTATCTCCGACACTCCTTGATCTTAGTTGTAAGATTTAACCATCATAGAAGTGTAAGTTATTTCAAATACAATTAGTAATAAAACTATAATGCCTACCCTTAGCTACCTAGAAGATGTTAAATTCCTTTGTGTATTCTAAAACTTGAACTAATGTAGTTGTTACTTGTTTCATTGTTTGGTGGGAGATTTCGATATTTTACTTTCTAAACACTTGATATACCCTCATTTGATTTCTCTTAAATAATATACCCTCATTTGATTTCTCATAAGTATTCTAAAATAAACTTAAATAGAATCTTGTGGTCATTCAATGTTAGCATGCTTTGAGTGATGGCTAATAGGAGTATTGACACTAGACCTCATTTGGGAATGTGACATTTTTGCTGTTAATGAGTATCCCCATTACACATGTCAACATTTTCCTCATTAGAATATTTTTGTGGTGAAAAAGAATAATAATGGAAGAGAATTGCATATCACAAGGAATATAATAAAGATATAAGAACCATTAATTTGTTGGCTTGCATGATACAATGTAGTATAAGAATGTATATGAAGTAGTACAATATCCTTGCTCGTTTGAAAACTTAGTCCTAGCCTTGCTAAATCCTAATTTTAACCACAATCTTTAAACTATATATCACATAGCCTAGAGATATAAAGGTGGATTGAGTTGTGTATGCTTAATCGTTATGATAAGTGGTTTGATAAGGATTTAACATAATCTAGTGATTTAGGTTGCATATCTATAATGGTTACAATAAAGAGATTTTGAACAAATGGGTCCGATGATCATTTATTAGTTGATTTGATAGAGGTTTCACATGGTTATGGTCAAACAAGTTCAGAAGTCGTGACTAAATGGTTTGCGGTTTTCGCTAAAGTTGTTATGGTCAGATCTACTTAATATGATTCATGGCTTGATTAATGGTCTTGAATTTCAGGACGTAGAAATTAGGTAAAAAATATTTTGAAAAATAATTATTCATTTGATTAATCCCCCAGGCATGAATCGTACATGAACACCAATGGAACCGGAGTCGGAGGATGCCAAAAATGAAAAAAAGTTAAATTAAGGATAATGCAACGATGCACCATCTAATAAGTCGAAATAGATAAATTATAATAATTCATTATTACGAGTAGTAATTGATGCAGTACGTACGAGTACAGTGAAAAAGAAAGAGCTGGAAAGATAGAGAGAGTGAGAAAGAGGAGCACACAGAGAAAGCCCTTGGATTCTTCGTTTTCTTGGGCGGCATAACCGAAGGCCCTCATTGTTGTTCGAATTTACCGTTTCTGCCCCTAAACCTCAAAAAAACCACAACTTTAGTTTGTTACAAACTTACGACAACTTTTACAAGGTTAAGCTCACACACAACACATCAACCCACCCGAAGGAAAAGGGAAAAAAAAAAAAAAAAAGACTGAAAGTACAAGCAAACTAGTAAAAGCAGAGCAAAAAAGAAAAAGTAAACTCACACACATCATCTCCTTCCTTCCTTCCTTCCTTCCTTCCTTGACCTTCTTCCTCTAGACTCTTTCTCTCTCTTCATTTCAATCCATATTCTTTCTCATCGTCGATTGTTTTCTTTTTTTCCTTTCCTCATTCTTGTTTAGTTCTCGTGATTCCTCATCAAAGATCTGTTCCAGTACTGTACTGTACTCTTCTCGTGAAGAAGACGACTATGTATTGTACGGCCGCATCTACGAGACCGTGAAGGTGCATAAAGTACCGATTTTACGTTCGTTTGTTTGTTGACGATTTATCTTTAGGGTATTAAGTGTTTTTTTTTTTTTTATAATGGAGTTTTTGACTTTTCAGTCACGAGATTTATGTGAGACATGTAGAGTTTGTTGATTTAATAGTTTTGATAGGATTAGGATTCGTGTTGTTATGGGATCTGTTGTTTATGGTCTGAATCTTGTGAAAGAGATGGACTGAATTAGGGATTTTTTTGGGTGTGTTTTTGGTTCAGGATTAGGTTCTTTCGAAAGAAGGGAGTCTCTGGTTTCTTTTTTTTTTTTTTTTATTTTTTGAATTTGAGATGGAGGATGTAGGTCCACAAGTAGTTTCTCCAATGTTCATACACCGCGCTCTTTCTGGTAGATTCTGTGAGTCGCCATCCGTCACGGCTGAGGTGGTCCGGAAGCGGGACTTTCCGTACAATCAAACGGTTGATTATCACCAGTTGCAGCGACAGCATCAGAGTCAGCAGTTTCATGGCCCTAGAGGGAATTGGGACCCTAATTCTTGGGATTGGGATAGTGTCCGGTTTGTTGCAAAGCCGGTTGAGCAGCAGCGGCCAGTGCCACAGGGTATTCGGCTTGGGGGTGTTTCAGTTGTGGTGGGGGAGCAGAAAAGGAAAGAGGAAGTGAAGAATGGTGGTGGTAGTGGGGAAGAAGACGATGAGAGCTTGAGATTGAATCTTGGTGGGGGATTAAAACATATCGATGAGCCCGTCACGAGACCCAATAAGAGGGTCCGCTCTGGATCCCCTGGAGGGAACTATCCCATGTGTCAGGTGGATGATTGTAGCGAAGATCTTTCGAGTGCAAAGGACTACCATCGTCGGCATAAGGTGTGCGAGGTTCACAGTAAGTCTGCAAAAGCTTTGGTTGGGAAGCAGATGCAGAGGTTTTGCCAGCAGTGCAGCAGGTGGAAAATTTATGCTTAATGCTATTTGTGTACCTGTCATGTATTAAAAAATTGTTAATTATATATGTCGATTCCTCTCCATGCTACTGAAAACTACTACTTGTGGGAAGAAATTTGCTTATCACAATGTAAGAGGATTTTCAGAAAATAAATAAAGCTAAAACCATATGAAATGTGTAAGTTGACTTTCTTCATTGAAGCCTCATAACTCAGGAAATGTAAGATCTGGATTGTTTCTGCTCTCTATAACATCTTCAGCTGGAGCAATTTATCAGTGTTCAAAAGCCATGTTTTATTTTCCATATCGGATTTCTGCAGCTGCAAGTGTGTAACATCGGATCTGATTTCTTTTATAGGTTCCACCTCCTTTCAGAGTTTGATGAAGGAAAGAGAAGTTGTAGGAGGAGACTTGCTGGGCACAACAGGCGTAGGCGAAAGACACAAACAGATGATGTTAATTCAAGGGTTCTAGTCCCTGGCAATCAAAACGATGCTACTGATGGAAGCTTAGATCTTGTTAACTTGCTAACTGCCTTCACTCGTGCACAAGGTAACCGGTTTCTGAGCATCTTTTCTGGTCCTTACTTTGATGGTTAGAATTGCTTTCTCTTGCCTGATCTCATGATGAAGCATAACTGACCAATTTCACAGGGAAAGTTGAGGAGAAATGTGGAACTATTACAGCAGCACCTAGCAAGGAACAAGTGATGCAGATTCTTAGCAAAATCAACTCCCTGCCACTGCCAATGGAACTTGCTTTGAAATTGCCGGCTTTGAAAAATTTGAATGCAGCGTTATTAGGTCAACTAATTTCAAACAATCAGAACAAATTGAATGTGGAAATGTCGTCACGCTCTACTGCAGACTTGCTTGCTGTTCTTTCAGCCACCCTGGCAACATCTGCTCCTGATGCACTTGCTGGATTATCCCAAAAGTCCAGCCCAAGCAGTGATTTTGAGGCAACTAAGTCGAAGTCGCCTGAAGGAACTTCTACTCCTGTTGTGCAAAGGGGACCCGTTGAGATTACTTCAGTTGGAGGAGAGAGAAGCAGCACAAGCTATCAGTCTCCTATCGAAGATTCAGACTGCCAGGTCCAAGAAGTTCAAGCTAATTTTCCGTTACAGCTTTTTAACTCTTCTCCTGAGGACGAGGGTCCGCCAAGGCTAGCAAATTCTAGGATGTATTTTTCCTCCGACAGCAGCAACCCCATTGAAGAGCTGTCTCCTTCTTCCTCTCCTGTAGTGAAAGAGTTGTTTCCCATGCAAAGCTCAAAAGCAGACATGGACTCTGCAAATATCTCATCTAGCAGAGGAGTCAATCTAAACATCCAACCGAACAGAAATCGAGGTCAAATGATGCCACTCGAGCTCTTCCGAGATCTTGATAAAGGGTTGGATCATGGTCACTATCCAAGCCCCCCATATCAAAATGGATATACATCTTCGTCTGGGTCTGACCAATCACCCTCAAGCTTGAATATTGATCGTCGGGTAGCATATGTCTATCGACTTTTCTAAAGGGTTGTGTAATGATCCCATTATTGAAACTAATTCTTTCTGTGCTTATCCTTTGACTGTTCCCAGGATCGCACGGGCCGTATTATGTTCAAGCTGTTCGACAAGGATCCAAGTCATTTCCCTGGGACATTGCGGTCACAGGTATAGTTCATACTATTTTTCTGCCGGTAATGCTGTTTTGGCTGATTGCATTTGATGGTCTGCGATGGTCCGATCGTTATCTTTTGTTTGTGGTGTTGAGCAGATATTCAATTGGCTTTCTAACAGTCCACTAGAAATGGAGAGCTACATAAGACCTGGTTGTGTGATTCTTACTGTCTACTTATCAATGTCAACTGCAGCCTGGAAAAGTGTGAGGATTTTTTCTCTCTCTCTCTCTTTCCTTTTAAAAATTGTAGGACAGAAAAAATAAGTGTATCTTTTATGAATATGATCTTTGCTCCACTTGAAACTCAGATTAGTGGCTCCAGTTTAAAGTGATCAAGAAACTGATTTTACTTTATTTTCTATTCAGATAAGCAATCATACTTGATTTTGTCTGATGATATACTCCTCCTATATGCAGCTAGAAGAGAACCTTATTCGGCAGATCTCTAATTTGCTTCAAAACTCAGAATCTGATTTCTGGCGGAGTGGAAGATTTTTGGTCCACACAGGGAGAAAATTGGTGTCTTATAACAATGGTAAGTTGATGGTAGTGGAGTTCATGCTTCTGCTTGTTGATTGCATTTTACTTCCTTTTAATAATTGTGAATATTGCATAAGGAATGAATTTTATCCTCTTGTCAGAGTTGGATTGCACCATTCCTTTTGTTGTATTGGTTTGAATCAATGTCTGAAATTCAACAGGAAAGCTTCATCTATGCAAGTCATGGAGTACAAATGCTCCAGAGTTGATATCTGTATCACCATTGGCAGTTGTTGGTGGTCAGGAGGCTTCCATCATATTACGAGGCAGAAATCTAAATTGTCCAGGAACCAAGTAAGGCCAATGTGATTCTGGCCACGGCAATTGATATGCTTTTCTGCATGCCTCTTGTGTTTTTGTAATGATTAAGTTTATTTTGTTTTTTTTCTGGCAGGGTTTATTGTGCCTACATGGGTGGATATATATCAAAAGAAATTTCTGAACTTAGTTATGAGGGCTCTATATATGATGGCATCAGTTCACATTGTCTCAAAATTCATGATCAAGTGCCCAATACTTTAGGCCGTTGTTTCATTGAGGTACTGCTTTCATTTTCTTTCTGAAACAAATATGTGCACGAATTGGCATGGCGTTTTTGTTTTCCTATTTGTGAAGGACTGTTGCTTATCAAAGTTTGAATTTGCAAAATACTAAACAGGTTGAAAATGGTCTCAAGGGAAACAGCCTTCCTGTCATAATTGCTGATGCAATGATATGCAGTGAATTGAGGCAGCTTGAATCTGAACTGGATGAAGTTAATGGAGTTCGTGATACCACTCCAGATGCGCAGATAAACAAAAATGGGCTCCAACTTAGTTCAAGAGAGGAAGTCCTGCAGTTTTTGAATGAACTTGGCTGGCTATTTCAAAGGAGGACTTTTAACAGCCTTGATAAACCTGATTATCCGCTTCGGCGTTATAAACATCTTTTAACCTTTGCAGTTGAAAGGGATTGTTGTGCTGTTGTCAAGAAACTCCTTGATTTACTCGTGGAAAGCAACTTAGATGGCCATGGTCTGTCTAGTGAATCCCTGGATTCACTATCGGAGATTCAGCTCTTGAACCGGGCTGTAAGAAGGCGGTGCAAGAAGATGATTAACTTGCTTATTAATTTTAATATAAGTAGCGGCATGGACAGTTCCAGAACTTACCTTTTCCCTCCAAATGTAGTTGGACCTGGTGGTATTACACCTCTGCATTTGGCTGCTTGCACAACTGGTTCACAGGATATAGTTGATTCATTGACCAATGACCCACAAGAGGTATAGAAATCTGAATTGGGACTTGCGTTAGTAGAATTATATACTTCTATGAAATGTCTGGGATCATGATGCCTTATCTGTTCTCACTATTATTTTGTTCCTGTTTATCTGCTCGTAGATTGGATTGAACTGCTGGGGTTCCCTCTTGGATACAAATGGGAAGTCCCCATATACTTATGCGGCAATGATGAATAACCATGCCTACAATGAACTGGTTGCCTGTAAATTTACTGATAAGAGAAACGGTCAAATTTCTGTCACAATCGGAAGTATGGGGCTGGAGCATCAGCAGCGCAACCTCTCTGGAGCACAGCTAAAATCTTGCACAAAATGCGCACTTATGTCAAGAAAATTTTGCAGGACATCTGCTGGCAGTACTGGCTTGCTTCAACGGCCTTACATCCACTCAATGCTTGTCATTGCAGCTGTCTGTGTTTGTGTATGTCTGTTCTATCGTGGTGCCCCAGACGTTTATCTAATTGCGCCTTTTAAGTGGGAAAATCTAGACTTTGGTCCAATTTAGATGGAAGATTGCAGAGTTAGTGGATTAGCGACATACATAATAAAATATAAATGCAGACAAGTATGCCTGCTTGATATGGATGTATTAACCAACCAAAAGTGGTATCAGGAGAGTAATTGACTTGTTGGAAACGGAGTCCTTGTATACCTATCAAGAGGTGAAACCGGGGCAGTGAAGGTGCTTGCATATGTCTTGATAGATATGCTGCTATGGTCTGCAATCTTTACGGATTCATTTGGGAGTCCAAGGCATATAGCTTCTGCTGATTACCGCTGGAGGGTAGGTGGCCTTTCAATTAATTAATTGGTTTTGAGATCCATAGGCACCAACTTGCAGCATCGACTTGATCGGGTGAGAAAAGGCGATCAGCATGAATTGTATATTAAAGGTAAAAAAGGTATTTGTGACTATATGAAGAAATCAGAGGTCAAAGGACAATTGTAACTAAAAATACCGAAAATTGCGGAAAGAAATGGCGGGAAGGGGGGAAAACGTTTTGCTATTTCTTTGGGTTTAATCTTATAAAATTCGATATCTATGTATTTTTGTATCACCACTCGAAGGAGCTAGTGGAGTTTTAGCTTCTCTGACATCAAGTATTTCAATTTGTCACTGTAAATTATATTTGCTTAGGTTGATGTTAGATTGTGATATTATTGGTCAAGGGAAATTATTTTTAAAGGTATATTATATGTAAGAAAGCTTTTAACTTCCTTCTCCGCTTCTCGATATATATTGTTTCATTGCTCCTGAAGTCTATGGTGTAGCCTATGTGCATCCTTTTGGGGAATATTAGCATTTCGCTACAGTTTATTTCCTTCTTTAACTCTAAAGCTTTGTTTTTTGTATTGTACTTGGAAGAACCTGCGTTTGAGCACATTGTAGGCATCTATGGTATGATCTATCCTAGAATGTAACGAGGAAGATTCGGTCGACCATGTTCTGATCTTATTTGTTTGAATTTTTGCCAGCGCTGCGAATTTTACTTTCAACCATTGTCCGTCACTATTGAGAGGCAATCTGTAATGGTTTAATGATTTTGGTCATACTAGTGTCTCCTAGCAGGATTTATCAGTAGACCTTGCGATTGAAAATTTATCAAACCAGTCCAATTCAAGTTCAATGCATTGTTTAAGTTCTTCTGAGAGTACCATGTAGTCCTCGAGCTTCTAAGCTCTTTAGTTGGGTCCAAGGGCAACCTCGAGCATGTCGCACTGGCATCAGGTGCATTGACCATCTGTGACAGGGCTCGGGCTCTATTCATAATGGAGGCTGGGCAGGTTGACTTGTTGGAGGGGGCTGAGCCCTCGACCCAAAGGAGTGCTTGGGGGGAGCCCAAGCATGCCAAAACACTTGGGCCTGGGTAAAAAGGCCTATCAGAATAAATCCGAACTTACGATAAGAGATTGGATCAGGTGCCAGTGGTGGTAGACTCGATTGAGGCTCAGAAGCTATCCATGCGAACGGAGTTGATGCTACAACTGTAGGGTGCTCGCGACGACTTGACAGTGGTAGAATAGTAGCCTGAGTTTTTCCTGAGAGTGCGTGATGGGGATAAAGGAAAGTAACTCAAGTCCACAAGCCACGATAAATTAGTGGATCCTTATGCATAGCCTACTCCAATCAAGAGTTACAAGCGTTGACAACCTGATCATCGATAAATGAAGACGGCGACAAGTAGCGGTGGTTGAACTTGAACATGCTGTGCATTGTAAAGACTCTGGTTCGGGTGGCAGTAAGAGCAACTGAAGAAGAGAAAGAGGGTTGCTCGTGCTAAGAAAGATGATGCTTCCCCTGAAGCAGGATAGCAATTCCCGGTGATACTGGCTGTCTAGACATACTACTGCAGTTCTATGGTTTGACTTGATTATTGAAATTTACAGAAAGTGAAAGTAGAAGATGCACAATTGTCGGTTGGGAAGCTCTCAATCAAATCCCATGCACTGTAGATTAGATCGAGGATGCAGGGGGCATCAAGGTGACAAAAAGGTGTTGAATCCCTTTCTCCTTTGAGCTTAAGGATGGTGTTGATAATGATGAGATAGATGGACTGGATGCATCACATGCTATTCGGGAAGACATGGCAGTTCGACCTGGGTGCGCAAACAACTTGGTAGGAGAAGAAGATGAGAAACTTGGTGAAAGGAGTAATTCTGGAGAAAACATTCTTGAAAGTTAAAACACTCCATAGTCCTAAGGAGATGGGCTGCCAACTTTGATAACTAGTCAAAGGGGGAGAGCGTTTCCATTGTGAAGCAAGAGTTAAACCAAGGAGGTGACAGAGCAAACATTTCCTTTGATGAATTGAATCCATTGTTGCTAATTTCCAAGACATCATGCGGGGCAAGCTGTCAAGACATTTGTATCTGATAAGGGATACGAAGTATGTCTCTTGTTGAAATGCTCTCTCTAGTTGAACAAAACGTCGAAACATAGTCCATAATATGTCTCTTATCAGGTTTACTCATCTCGAAGAAAGATTGGATCAAATAGAATGAAAAATACAACTCTTAGTATAAATGAATATGATGTTAAATCATGTGGTGAGATTGTACTTTGACGAAGCAGTCAAATTGGACGTGGTTTCCAAAACAATCGCATCCGATAGAAATACAAAGTTCCAAAATTTCATTTTGGAAAGCATCATAGAGGATTTTCGAGTCCAAGTTAAAGTTACAATAGCACGATCTATCCAACGAACGAACCAACCATGTAGTTGGAAACATAACTAGAAGTATTTATGGAGGCAAGCCCAAGCAGTGTGATTTGGCTTTGACTAAAAACACAGTTTATAGCACTAGACAACAATTAACTGTCTATAGGAAGCCCCCGAAGCATGTAATGGATTTACTTACTAAAGCTGTCTATGATGCCCTAAAGCGAGCATTGCTGTGCAATAAGTTTGGAAAATCAAATGCAAATTCTACATGTAAAAGTGAAAGAAAAATTGCAAGAAGTTTGGATTTCTAAACTTCATCTTGCTTTTTCGGACTCTAATTATGCCAAAATCTCTCACATATAAAATATATTCTTGAAGAAAAGCGTCTTAATAGCGAATGATTGCCTTTACGCCAACAGCTTCATACATATACCACAAATACATATTTATTAATAAATAATAACCACTTTGTGCCAAAACTTGACATACATACACACAAAAAAAAAAAAAAAAAAAAAAGAATAATCACTAGCTTCTTTAATTCATACAAATCAATATAAGCATTCCCACTATCATGACAAATATACAACTAAAGCAAACTGACATAATAATAAATACACAGCTTTTTTTTTTCTTTTTTTCTTTTTTTTTTTTTCATTTATGGGATAATTACAAATGTATAAACCGCATAAACTCTCAAAACGTGCTTACATCTTCCCATGATTTTTAGATTAATATATACCTCACTTATCATTGCTAAAACTTTCAAAATCAAGGTTAAAAAGCCATATCATGGTATAAATCTTGGGGTTTTAGTGACAATTGAGGAGGTAAATACATATTTTCAAAAGATATGGAAAAGTGAGTGTACGTTTTGAAAGTTTAGAGGGTTAGGATATATATGCAATTTTTACTTTTTAATTTATGTTCTTATTTACCCTATTCTTCTAGCATTTGGATCAGTCCCTCCAATAATATTCTGAACAATATCTCCTCCAACTTCTTCCCCTATTCCTTGAATCAACCCTCCAAGGAATCCTGCCACAGCCTTACTTGCCAATTGAGCTGCACTCCCTAGCATACCCGGTTTTGTGGGATCCTTGATCCCGCTGTCGTGCAGGCCATTGAAAATGATCTTAGCACAAACAGCATGGAGATGGTAATCACAAACCGTGCATCGGTATACCCTACCAGACCTCTTCCTATTGCAGGCTCCACAGACGAAACCGGAGTCGATACTGGTACTTGATGCTGTTGTTGCTGGTAGAAGCCTCAGTGTGTGGTATGGATGTGCAGAATAGACGATTTCTAAGGGAAGCATAGCACAGCAAGGATGCATTTGGAAGGTGCATGCTTTGCACCTGAAAGCATATCCCTTGATGGACTTTCCACAAGCATCACATTTGGATCCACCTTTCACTGAAATGGAGTAGAAATACCAGGGCTATAGTATTAGAATTCGCGTAATATGCACTAAATTTATGTACTAATCACACGGGACAGGATCAAGTATGTCACATATGAATCAACAAGCATGGATATAGCCTGTTGCGGATTCTGGATTTTGCTCATGGAAAGAGTTGCAAAGTTATTTTTTCAATTAGAATGAGAATATAAACAACTTTTCTGAAAGGATTATAGATTTTCAAATTGGAATCAACATTATAACACCGATTAGACATCATAAAACAGGCCAAAAGGACTTAAGAACAAAAAAAAAATTCTTAATTTTTCAAATATGTCTATTTTGTGATGAGCTTGCGATGTAGCTAGCATATGGCATATCATGTCAAATATTTTGTTTTTCCTCAATCGTTTGTATTGTAAGATCTAGTGGGTTTACCATCTCCATAGGAACACTATCCGATTGGAGAGAATTAAAAGGAAAAAAAAAAAAATAGAAAAAGAAAAAGGACATCAAAGTGTTGTGTTACCTGGTTTAGAAAAGAAAATGAGTTGGTGCTGGCAATGGAAGGGATGGCCTTTCAGTGCTTGAGGAGCCAGAGCACAGAAGTCATGCAATTGGTACCCACAAAGTTGGCATGTATACCTTTTTCCTGCTCCATATTCCTTGCAACCTGAGCATGTGAACAGCTCAGGCAAGTTGATATGTGCCAAGGCATGTTGTGGGTGACTAAAATGAAGCAATTCCTCTCCTAGGATCCTCTCAGGAGATGTTGGGAATTCAATCAGAGGAAGTTTCTGTGGCATGTAAGATGTCGATGTTGTTCGGGTAAGAGAAGAAGATGGAATGATCTCCATTGGGTGTTGGTGTTGTTGTTGATGAGACTTTTGGAGGTAAAATGTTTTGGATTTTGTTAATTTCTGCAGCTTGTTGTTGTCTCTCATCATGGTGTGTTGTTGTTGCAAAGTTTGTCTATGGGACTTTTGGTTATCGTTGTAAGACTACTCTTTTCGTATGAAGAGCAAGGTTTAAGGTGGTGCGTAAATCAGAATAAGTTTGGGAGCATATTTATGCTGGAAAGTTGGTTACTGTTTGGAGACATTGCATGCATGGAAGATGCCTGTGCCACCAAGGCGCTCAATGATCGTTGCACTACAAAATAAATGATTTGGCAGATTTGATTTATGGATGATGCAGCAGTAAATGCTGAAAAAGAACCAACGGAAATGACTATCCCAAAATAAATAAATAAACAACAAAATAGTTTTAATAATAATAAAATGCATATATACACATATATATTTTAAATTGCAGGAAGCGAGATTATTATTTTTTGAGAATATTTTTCTTTTTCGATCAACATATTTTGAGAATGTTTGCTCCCCACAATATGCGTGCAAAGAGCATGTTGTGCCTTTTTCGTAGCATATGGAATTTAAATCCTTTCATGTGGTAGTCTACAATTCTTACCACGCTTGTACAATGGTCAGACAATGTTTATTTTATAACATGCTAACAGCACGCTTCTTTAATCTTTGAAGTTTTTTATCTCTTCATAAGTTATATGTTGTCGACTTCTTTTTATTTTACTTAATAATTAGTAATTTGTTATCCGATTCATCTCGGAGGTAGTATTTGACTGCCATATTTTTCCGGTAGTTGAACAAATTTTTTACTTTATTATTTGATTTCTACATTGATAAAGAAGCTAGACAAAAGGCTTTGGGGATATTAGACTAGAACTAAAATATGCTTGCTATATATTTGATGATATAAAATTTTATTACACATACATAATCAATATTTTTGAAATTTTAAATATAACCCTACATTGAGTTCTCAAATCCCAATATTAAACTTTAGTGTAATTTGTAAAATGAATGATTAATTTTTTTATAATATTTTAATTTTTCATTCATAAAAATATGTATTAAGTACTGAAGATACCAAACATGGTACAAGAGAATTGTAATGTCCTATTTTCCTTATATTATTTAGTTTTGCTAACCAAATGTTATCTTATAACTTAGTATGCTTGAACTTTGTATTTTTAGGGAACTTGTGCATCAAAAAAATGTTTTAAAGACAAATTTACTTGGACTAATTTTTTAAAATTTTGCTAGTTCATGATTAGATAGTATATCATTCTTCGATCCTTGTTTTATTGTTAATTTGCTTCCACTCTATTAATAGTCATTTTATATTTTAATGGAGTTCACCGTTACAAAATTTACGGAGATTAAGCTGGTGGCCCTTGGTTTTACTAGCAAAGATTATCTATCATGTATTTTACATGCTTCCGCTTAGATGCAATAGGTTTTGGAGACACAATTTGGGAAGTAAATAAAGCATCCAATAGAAGGCAAAAGCCATGATTTTTCTTTATCACCAGGATTAAAGATTGAGTATCTCATGATAAAAGATCTTGTTGATCACTTGGAAAAGTCTCAAAGAAAGCATAGCCACTAAAAGACACTGATCTTTTTAAAAGCTTAATATGACTAGATACATATCTAATCATTGAAATAAGTGGAAGTGCGACTTCTATGGGCAACTCCATCTTGTCTTGATTTGGGTCCAAGGAGTTTTGAAAACTAATAAAAACAATTGGGATTCATGATATTATAATGATGTCATTGAAGATGAATTATGAACTAATGCTTTAAAAAATTATAAAATAAGAAGATATGTATGTCATTAGTATTAATACCAATGACAACGTTGGCAACCATGATAATGGTGGTAATGAAAGAGTTGGTGGTAGTTTTAATAATGCAAAAGCAATTGATAGTTAATATTTGTTATATAGTTTTGTATTTTATCGTTATTTATATCTACATTACTATTTACATTTTAAATTTATGTGTTAGTAGAATGATATATATTTGATTATTCATATTATAGCTTATATTGGAAAATTTTTTTTATTTCCATTATATATTTAAATTTTTTTATAGCTAATTACTTATTTATTTTTTTGTGTGTATCGGGAGGGAGGGGGGGATGTTGGTCACATGTGCACCATTTGGTCTTTTGTTTTTGATAATTTTAAAGAAGTTTTTTCTCGGTAACATATAGAGAGATGTGATTAGAAAGAGGCATAAGAAGAGGGACAAGAGATCCTTAAAGTAATGTGCACTTATGATAGATGGAGTTTATAGTATCAACTACATTGTTCATGAGTAAGGCTGGATGTTCTTTGTTAGGTTTGCTGTTTGATTCTTAATAGTAGAACTTCATAGTATATTAACGTTTGTTTAAATCTTTTCTATATTGTTGGTTGAGGACAAGATTACACTTATTTATACATTTTAGGCCTTGTTCTTATTCATCGGATGACTTTAGAGATTGATAGATGTTCTATGACCTCTTTTTACGTATATTTCTTCTTAGGCATATGGAAGCCTAGGCCCATTGGCGAGTTTAATGAGTGTACACGCTAATTGAGAAAGGTCGAGAATGGATAGACTGACCCATCGATTTCTATTCTATATATGCTAATTTAAATCTTGCTAAGACATCCCTAATAAATGGGTTACTCCCTAAGCTTTACTAGTAGCTTAGAGCCACCCATGAAACGAACCAAAGTTAAGCCCATTATTGAGTAAGCCCTTTATAGAAAGTCGGTATGCATAAACCATAAAAGTTTACGTTTTTATATTTCAATTTTATATATCGATTCTAGAAAAACGCTAATAATCTTATGTATGATTGTGAATTTGACAACCTTGATTTGAAGGTTGATATGTATATGGAAATCAATATGAAGCGATTTACTCTTGAGATCAGTTTATATTTGACTCTTGAAATCTTGCGATCATATGATCCATATATGTCTTTTAGACTCTTAGGATCATACAATACATATATTACTCTTGGATCATAAGGATTTGAGTATCTAGCCTTAGATGTTAGGGGTGTATGTTTTTTGCCCCTACCTCAAATAACCTCTAGATTAATACTGTATATATTGATTATAGTATTGCTCCATTTATTAATTAAGTCATATATAGTTTGACATGTTTGAATGTATAGCATGTGAGTTTACATGTTAGGTGTCGGGATTCCTTTTTATAACATACTTATACTAGTAAGAGGCTTTTGTTTTTTATACATGTTGTAATATAAGGGGAGACTTTTTTTTGCATTTTAGTTAGGGCTTTACTATTATTAGAAATTTCTACTTTTAGAAAGTGGTGCCATTTCACTAGTTTTAATGTCTCCTCCTACTATACAGGGATATGAATACTCTTTTGTATTGAAGCTCTTACTCACTATATTGGTTGATCATAACCGACGGTACTTGTTACATACATATTACCCTCGTACACACACATTATGGCATTGTATCACTGCCGGAATTAATAAAAGTATGTTATTCATTTTTCCATTCATGCTTGTATCCCTTATATTTTGTTGGCTTTCTTCCTTATCTGTGTTGCTTACAGGTTTAGGCTCTGTTAACTAGCGTTGTGTGCGAGTTAGCTTACTTCTACTGTAGAGATAGGATAGTAAGCACCGTACGATCTGTTTATGCACTAAAGGAAGCCTTAAACCATGACAGTTTGATGGGAATCAACCCTTTGCACTGATCACAAGAAGTCGAGCTAAGGGACTTTAAGGGCTCGCACGGAAAATATTAACTTTAAGTCATAGCCGAAACAGAGACTCTTATCCCGATCCAACCCCTAGACTTTAGGTGTTAGGGTTCCTTTTTGTAATATACTTGTACTAATAAGAGGTTTTTGTTTTTTGTACACATTGTAATATGGGTGGTGAGGCGGGGGCGGGGGGGGGGGATTATTTTTTTTTTTTTTTAGTTAAGGGTTTACTATTATTAGAAATTTCCACTTTTAGAAAGTGGTGTCATTTCACTAGTTTTAATGTCTTCTTCTGCTATATAGGAGTGTAAGTACTCTTTTAGATTGAAGCTCTTACTCATCATGTTGGTTTATCATAATCGACTGCACCTGTTACATACATATTACCCTTATACACATACATTGTAGCATTGTATCACTGCCAAAATTAATAAAAGTATACTATTCGTTTTTTCATTCATGCTTGTATCCTTTATATTCTGTTGGCTTTCTTACTTATCTGTGTTGCTTATAGGTTTAGGCCCCATTAACTAACGTTGTGTGCGAATTAGCTTCCTTACTATTATAGAGATAGGATAGTAAGCACCGTACGATCCATTTGTGCGCTAAAAAAAGCCTTAGACCATGACAGTTTGATGGGAATCAACCCCTTGGACTACTCATAAGAAGACGGGCTAAAGGATTTCAAGGGCTCGCATGGAAAATACTAACTCTAAGCCATAACTGAGACGGACACTCCTATCCTGATCTAACCCTTAGCCGACCTACCTATTAGATCCTTATGTATGTACAACATGCTCTTGCTTAGCTGCAAAGTCTTAACCCAAAAGGTAACTTAGGAAAGACTAGTCAAGCTGAGCTCTCCAATTGTCTATTTGTGCTTGACTCTAATTCAGCTGACTTCCAAACCAGAATGATTGGTTTTCGACTTGATCCAGATCAGGACGGATCTGGACTGCGAGCACTTCCTGTTTTTGCTTATGCTATATCTTACTCTTGACGTATAGCCATCAAGTAACACGTGCCTTCTAACACAACGTTCTAAAATGATTCTTTTTTTTTTTGGTACTAAATATTCTTTGTCCTTTTTACCCTTTTTTAGCATGATTCATGTAACGTTATTATAAAATACCCTTTTATCTTTTCATACATGTAAAATAGCCATAGTGGGCAAGTATATAAACCCCCACTTTCCTTGTATGCAGACATCCAACTTTCAATACAGACTTATTCACTTTAAACAACCTTGGTGTTCTCATTATTATTCAACTCTATTTTCTTTAGTAAGGAGTAGTGGTGAGTAACCCTTCAATTTGAATCAGTATGTCATATCCGGCAGATTGTTATGTTTTCTTGTTTCTTTTCGGCTCACTTTGTTGTGATGCCTTTTCATGTGTTTGATATTAGAGACGCATCAGCTTCACTGGTATTAGAGTATGGTTCCATGAAGGAGTGTGTGAAGTTGTAGTAGAGTTTTGGCTTGCCTTATTGTAAGTGGCTATTGTGTTCCTTTCGTAGCTACTATAGTGTGCATGTGTGATTGTATGTATGGTTTCATTGATACTCTGCTCTTACTCTGTTTTTCATTGTGAAAACATAACAAGTTAGTCTCTATTCTATTTAAGTAACTCTGGGTACTACAGTTGTTAATAATTTGTTAATTTGTTCGGAAAGTATTATACTATGTTAGAATCGAGCATTCAAGGTGTCATTGGTGACCAAAGCAGTGATGCTCAACTTGGTCTTGGTCATAATGGTAGTAGCACCTTAGGGACCGTTGATGACAAACTTAATAAACTCACAAATCTTGTTGAGAGTTTAGTCATCGCGATGCAAGTTAATAGGTAACAACCCTAAGGTGAATAGCAATAAAACCCCCAAGATGATGCCCCTAAGAGACATTATGGTCGAGTCAATCGAACCAATCACCCAGTTCGACCTCCTCGAGTTGGAGGAGCTGCTAGACGAATATTGGAGTTAGAGGAGATTACGGAGGACAACGAGGAGTTGGATGTTGAAGGGTTTGGTGAAGAAGAAGAAGTTGATTATTATTGAGCATAGGGACAAGGATGTTGAGTCCCTTGAGGGCTAGATAATGTTAAGGTGTAAATCCCGCCCTTCGTTGAAAGTGGAGATGCGGATGAATACTTGGAGTATGAAGAGAAGGTTGAGAAAGTATTTAAATGTTATGGATATGAGGATGCGATCAAGTTCCAACTTGCTGCATTGGAGTTTACTGGGTATGACACCATGTGGTGGAACAATTTGAATATAACTAGGGTGAGAGATGGAAGACGAAGTGTTAGAACTTGAGATGAAATGAAAAGGTTATTAAGAGGTAGATTTGTACCCAAGACTTATTTACAAGATACGTTTGCAAAGTTATAGGAGCTTCACTAAGGAAGCTGAACTATTAATGATTACGTAACAGAGTTATAGATGTTGATGATCTGAGCCGACATGGAAAAGCCAGAAGCCCGTATAGTATAAAGGGTAATTTATGGGCTAAAGTATGAGATTCGTAATATTGTGGAAGTATAGAGGTTTTATAATTTGGAAGAGGCCATCAAAATAGTGTAAAGGGTTGAAAAGTAGAAGAGAAATGTTTCGAGTTGATTGGGCTGACGTTCTCCCGAGCTTTGGTACCATGTCGACCAGTTCAAGCCAAGCAGAGGAGATCATACCGAGCCGAGGAAAGGGATGATCGAACTGACGATAGTTGAGTAGGATAGTTAGGTTGAGCCAAAGCTAGGCCACCCTGAGAATGTATGAGAAATGATAGACCTCCAAACGGAAGTTTAGCGAGGTGAAATGCTTTAAATGCTTAGGCTTCCGACACATGGCTACTGAGTATCCGAACCGTCGTATCATGTTGCTTCGAGGAGATGCAGTGGATAGCACCAACGAGAGTGAGCCTGAGGAGGAGAAGGATACTCGAAAGGCAAAAATCGAGGAGGAAGAGGAGACCTGTGTCTATATCGACCAGAGAGAAGTGATGACCCTAGTATTGAGATGAGTCCTAAGTTCCTTGTCGAAACCTGAGGAGGACTAGAGGGAGAATTTGTTCCATACCAAGTGTACCATCAAAGACCAATTATGCACAATCATAGTAGATGGGGGAAGTTACACTAATGTGGTTGCGCAATCATTTGTGCAGAGGTTAGGTCTATCGACCTCAAGGCATCCATGACCTTATAAGCTGCATTGGCTTTATGATGAGGGTACTTTGCATATGGTTAAATAAGTGACTGTAACATTTAGTTTTGGAAATGTATATTGGGATGAAGTAATGTCCGATGTTCTCTCCATGGGAGCTTCACATCTGTTGCTTGGACCACCTTAGTTGTTTGACTGACGTGTTACATACGACCGGCATAAGAATACCTATGCCTTTGTTAAGGATGGAAGGAGGATAGTGTTGCAACCCTTAATCCTGTCTTAAGTAAATGAGACTCATAATCAGCTCACTTGGGCTAGTAAGAAGAAAGCCTTAGCGATGAGCCGTAGAGAGCTTTGATTTGTTGAGAAAGCTGATGAATTGATGTTCTTATTGGTTAGGAGATTGATGGAGATGAGGGAATTACAGAATGTTCCAGAAGAAATCCGAGGCTTGCTAAATGAGTTTTCTGACTTGTTTCTTGGAAGATGTGTGGTTGTATACTTTGATGATATATTGGTATACAGTACTAGCTTGAACGACCATGTTCAACATCTTCTTAAAGTATTTGGAATTCTATAAGTTGAGAAGTTGTATGGGAATGTAAAGAAATGCATGTTTTGCCAGAAAGAGGTGATGTTCCTAGGGTTTGTAGTGTTAGGGGAAGGAATCCAAGCAAATGAGGAGAGGATCTGAGCTATTTTGGAATGGCTGACATTGAAAAATGTCATTGAAGTCCGAAGTTTCCATGGCCTAGCTTCTTTCTATAGGTGATTTATTAAGGACTTTAGTACAATAGCCGCCCTATTGACCGAGTTGACAAAGAAGAATGAGGGATTTAGGTGTAGCGATTGAGTTGAGCGAAGTTTCAAGGAAATTAAGGAAAAGCTCACCTTGATACTTATCCTTCACTACTAGATTTTGATAAGCCCTTTGAACTGGAGTACAATGCATCGAAAGTTGGAATTGGTGCTATCTTGATGCAAGAATGACAGCTTGTCACTTACCACAGTGAGAAATTGAGGGGCCTAGCCTTGAATTATTCTATGTACGAGAAGGAGATGTACTCCCTTTTCTAAGCCTTTACTGTTTTGCAATATTATTTACTACCGTGAGAGTTTGTTACTAACACTAACTACGAATTATTGAAGCATCTTAAGAGTTAGAGCAAGCTTTTGAAGAGGTAAGCCAAGTGGTTGGAGTTCATAGAGAGTTTCTCGTATGTCATCCGATACAAGAAGGGAACTACAAATGTGGTTGCTGACGCTCTGTCATGACGGCAAACCTTGCTGACCACTTTGTAGACAAAATTATTGGGATTCTCACTAATTACTGAGTATTATGCTCATGATTCTCACTTCAACCCTATCATAGAACAGTGCAAGGACGGAATTGTTGTGAAGAGATATTATCTCAAGGATGGCTATCTATTCAAGGACCACAAGCTATATATTTCAAACTGCTCTACACGTAAACTGTTGGTTAGGGAAGCTCACAGTGGTAGACTTTCAGGCCACTTTGGGGAGGTCAAAACAGCCAATCTGTTGAAAGAGAATTTTTACTGGCCAAGTCTAGCCAAGGATGTCCATAAGGTAGTCAGTCGTTGTGAAGTGTGTAAGCGTGCTAAGGGGAAGAGAGAACCTCATGGAGAGTACATACCTCTACCAACGCCTACCTTACCATAGGCCGACCTTAGCATAGACTTTGTCCTAAGGTTGCCCTAGACATCCAGAGGGAAAGATTTTATTTTTGTTATAGTGGACCGTTTTATCAAGATGGCGCACTTCATTCCGTGCCATTAGATTAACGATACTTTATATATTGCTGATTTGTTTTTACAGGAAGTTGTTTGACTACATGGAGTATTGAAGACTATTGTCTCAAATCGGGACATAAAATTTTTGAGTTATTTCTAGAAGACTCTTTGGAGGAGACTTGGGACTAAACTAGTGTTTAGCTTCAGTATCTACCCTCAAACTGATAGCTAGATTGAAGTGGTGAATAGGACACTAGGTAATCTACTCAGAGTTGTTGTAGGGAAGAACTTGAGGGATTGGGATCTGTGTTTACTAATCGTGGAGTTCGCATACAACTAAATTGTCCACAGCACTACAGGAAAGACCTCATTCGAGGTTGTTTATGGCCTTAACCTAACCATTTCCCTAAACATGATCAGTACCCTAGTAGCTACTGAAGAGAGTCAATTCGGAGTTGACCGAGCTTGAGAATTACATGAACTACACCAGTTTATAACAAGGAAGATCGCCAAATTCAATCAGAGACAGCAAGAGATTAGTAGCTAAGGCTGTTGAACTGTTTCTCTCCAGCTAAGAGACTTAGTAAGGATTTACCTTAGCCAAGAGCAATTCTTGCACTTAAGACAGAGCAAACTATCACCTCGAGTTGAAGGCCCATAATAAGGTCTTGAAGAAGATCAATTGCAACGCCTACCAAATTGAGTTGCTTGATGACTATGGTGTCTCCTTTACCTTCAATGTGTTTGATTTGATTCCCCATCAACTAATAGAAGAAAACCTTGCGAGTACCCTAGAAGAATCAGCAGAAATTGCTTTAGATTTGAGGACAAATTTTTCCGATCCCCAAATAGATGATAGGAATTAACCCCTTGGATTAATCACAAGAAGTCGAGCTAAAGGACTTTAAGGGCTTGCATGGAATATACTAACTTTAAGCCATAGCCCAGACGGAGACTCCTATCTCGATCTAACCCCTAGTCGACTTACTTGTCAGATCCTTACGTGTGTACAACATGCTCCTGTTCAGCTGCGAAGTCCTGACCTAGAAGGTAACTTAGGAAGGCTAGTCGAACCGAGCTCTCCAACCGTCCACTAGTGCCTGACTCCAATTCAGTTGACTTCTAAACTAGACTGATTAGTTCCCGACCTAATCTAGATCAGGATGAACCCTGACTACCAATACTTCCTGTTTTTGCTTATATTGTATCTTACTCTTAACGTATAGTCATCAAGTGACACGTGCCTTCTGATACTTTGAGTAACCTTAGTATTCTCGTTATTATTCAACTCTTATTTATTTCCTTTAGCAAGGAGTAGTGGTGAGTAACCCTTCAATTCGGACTGGTGTGTTATATCTGGAGGATTGTTGGCCAAGTAGGATTGGGTGATGTGTCATATCCATTCGGTAGTTGCTCAAAATTTGCTAACTTTTTCTTGTTTCTTTTCGGTTCACTTCATTGTAGTGCCTCTTCATGTATTCGACCCTAGAGACGCATCACAGTTGGTATTAGAGACTTAGGTTATTTTAACAAGAATGACCATGACACGACAAGAGGAAGTGAGTAAGAGGTTAGATAGCCTGGAGGAAATCCTCAAGGGATTGTCCATGTAGATGGATGATTTAGTTGTACTGTTTGTAAGGGTGGTTGAAGTTAAGGCTAATCATTAGGATATGAATGCTAAGATGGCCGCAAATTTCAGTGTCACAATGCAGACACTCAAAGAGGAAATGCACGTGATAATTGATGAGGCAAGACAACAATTAGAGACTTAAGTAGACGGCTTGAGAAGATATGTTATTACTTGTGCCTCAATCGAAACTGTTAAGGTGTTGAAGGCACAAGTAGCTATTTTGACTCGGGTTGTGGGAAATGCTCTTACCTCCACCTTCGTCCCCACCTCCGTACATGTTGCTACTCATGCAGGACATCTAAAGGTACTTAAGCCCAAGGCATTTACTGGCGTGAGGGATGCTAAGTTGTTGGTAAACTTTCTATTTGATATGGAGCAGTATTTTGCTGCTGTGGATATAGATGATGAGAGAACAAAGGTCACTATGGTTGCAGTGTACTGAATTGGTGATTCCAAGCTGTGGTGGCATACCAAGTATGAAGAGATCTAAAATGGCAATGTTTATGTAGATACGTAGGTTGAGTTGAAGGTTGAGTTGAGGACTTAATTTTTCCTTAAGAATGTTGAGTACAATGCTTGAAAGAAGTTGAGGGAACTTAGATAAGGTGATGACATTAGAAAGTATGTCCGTGAGTTCTTAACATTGATATTGGACATGAAGAGCATGGTTGAAGATGATAAGCTATTCTATTTCCTAGAAGGACTGAAACCCTATGCTAAGAATGAGTTGTAGAGGTAACGGGTTACCAACTTGGCTATGGCTTAGGCATTAGTTGAGTGCTTGATTGACTACACTCATCACAATAAAGGGAAGAATGTGTCGACAGGATACGGGGGTAGAAAGTCAATCAAGTCCGGCAAACCCAAGAGTGGGGGAACCCCAAGTTCAAGTACTAGGAGTAGTAATATTCGAGGGAGTAAAAGGAAATCTTATAACTCTCATCAGTCTAGAAAGAGTAGGGTAACCAATGGAGATAAGAAGCCTTCATTCTTATGTTTTTTGTATAATGGCTCGTACAAAGTAGTTGAATGTCCATATGGGGCTGTACATAATGCTATGGCACAAAAAGTAGAGAGTGTATGCCAAGATGAAGAGTCGGGGAGTGGTGGAGAAGATCAATCTCTAATGGATGCATTACATACGTTGTTGGCTATTGGAAAGAGTTCTTCAACGTGACATAAGCCCAAGATCAACAACGAGTTGATGTATGTCCAGTTGAGCATCAACGGTAAGAGTACCAATGTAATGGTAGACTTTGGTGCTACATATAACTTCAAATGTGGCTGAGGTAGAAAGTTTGGGGTTGATGCTTGTTGAAGACACTAGCCAGATTAAAGCTGTCAACTCTAAGGCTTATCCTGTTTGAGAAGTTGCAAGAGGAATGCAAGCGAGGGTTGGAGATTAGAGTGGAAATCTCAACTTCATAGCTGCTCCATTAGATGACTTTAGCATAGTCTTTAGAATAGATTTCTTGAGCTAAGCTAGAGTTGCTCCCATGCTTGCAGCAGATTGCTTGTTATTTATGGGTGAAAAGCCTTGTTGTGTGATAGTTTAGATTAGTAGGGCAAGCAATAATGGTAAGGAAGGGAAGAATATTGGGGCTATGATGTTATCAACACTTTAATTGAAGAGAGAGATTAAACATCAGGAGCCGACTTTCTTAGCTGTCTTTACAGAGAAAGAGGGAGCAGGAAAGGTGGAGATACCGATGGTAATAGAGAGTTTCTTGAAAGAGTATACTTCTGTGATGCCTAACAAGTTCTCGAAGGAATTACCTCGCGGACAATCGGTAGACTATGAGGTTGAGCTGTTTCCCGATGCTAAACCACTTGTTAGAGCTCCTTATAGAATGTCGCCTCTTGAACTTACCAAATTGAAGAAGCAGTTGGATAAGTTGTTAGAGGTAGGCTTCATTTAACCTTTAAAAGCACCATACAGGGTCTTGTTCTATTTTAGAAGAAGTAGGATGGGAGTTTAAGATTATGTATTGACTATTGAGCTCTAAACAAGTTGACAATGAAGAATCATTATTTGATTCCTCTTATTACTAATTTGACTGATCAACTAAGTGAGGCCAAGTACTTGACAAAGATGGATCTTCACTCAAGCTATCATCAGGTTCGCATTACTGAGGGTGATGAGCCCAAAACGACATGTGTAACCCTGTATGGCACTTATGAGTTCTTAGTGATGTCCTTTGGTTTCACCAATGCTCCTATGATATTTTGTACCTTAATGAATAAAGTATTTTGTGATTTTCTCGACAAATTTGTGGTTGTCTATTTAGACGACATTGTTGTGTTTAGCAGGATATTGTACGACTATGTGAAGCACTAACGAATGGTTTTCAAGAAGTTGTAGGAGAATCATTTGTATGTAAAGTGCAGGAAATGTGCCTTTGCTTAGAAGTGCATCAACTTCTTGGGTTATGTTGTTGAAGAAGGGTGGATCTGAATGGATATGGCTAAGGTGGAAGCAATTAGGCCTTGGCTAATGCCTAAGAGTGTAACGGAGTTGCGGTCCTTTCTTGGACTTGCAAATTACTATAGAAGATTTGTTGAAGGATATTCCTGCCGAATTGCACCCCTTATAGATCTATTGAAGAAGGACCAAGTGTGGTCATGGGGTAAGGTATGTTAGAGTGCCTTTAAAGAGTTAAAGCGTATGGTGACGGAGGAGCTAGTCCTTACACTTCTTAACGTTTCTAAGCCTTTTGAAGTTTACTAGGATGCCTCAGACATTGCATTGGGTGGAGTGATGATGCAAAAGGGTCATCTAGTAGTATATGAGAGTAGGAAGCTGAATCAAACAGAGCACTGGTACTTAGCCTAAGAGAAGGAGTTGCTTGCAATCGTTTACTGTCTAAGGACCTGGAAACACTATTTGCTGGGATCCAAGTTTTTAGAGAAGACAGACAATTTTACTGCCAACCATATATTGACTTAACTGAAGCTTTTAGCTAAGCAAACAAGATGGAAAGAGTTTCTTGTAGAGTTTGATATAGAGATTGAGTATTGCAGTGGGCAGACTAATAAGGTGGCAGATGCTTTAAGCAAGCGAGTTGATTTAACATCCTTAGCGCAAATTGCAGATCAAGTAGCATATAGGTCAAGACCTGTTAGCCAAAAATCTCAAGCAGTTGGTTGAGGTAGGGAAGACTCGCAAATTTTGGGTAGAAGGCGACCTCATCTATATAAAGGGCTACTGATTGTATGTCCCAAAGGTGGGTAGCTTAAGAAGGGCACTCATAAGAGAGTACCATGATACTCTATTAGTTGGACATCCCCGCTGGTAAAGGATACTAAGCTTGTTGAAGCAGGGCTATTACTGGTCGGATATGAAGGATGATGCAATGTGTTATACAAAGACTTGCTAAACCTATTCGTACGACAAAGTTGAGAGGCAGAAGATGGCAGGCCTATTGGAGCCACTTCTAGTGCCATCTCGAATATGGGAGAGCGTCTTTATGGACTTTATCACTTCCTTACCAAAAGTAGGGGAGTGCTCATCCATTTTTATTGCTGTTGATAGGTTCTCTAAGTATGCTAGCTTCATTCCTACTACAAAGAGCTCAAATGCAAAAGAGATAGCCTAGCTTTTCTTCAACAATGTGGTGAAGTTTTGGGGTGTGCCCTAGAATATTGTGAGTGATAGGGATCCCAGGTTTATAGAAAAGTTTTAGACAAAGTTGTTCCATCTCTTGGGTTCTGAGTTGAGCATGATCTCTAGCTACCATTTGTAGAGTAATGGGTAGATAGAGAGATTTAATGGTTTGCTGGAGGATTACCTTCGGCACTTTGTCAGTGCCATCTTGAAGAATTGGGTTGACTTGCTGGATATTGTCCAGTTCTATTTCAACATTTAGCAGAGCTCTTTCTCCAACAAGAGCCTTATAGAGATTGTTATGGGTTAGCAACCATTGTTACTTTACACAGTGGTGGTATCATATACCAGGAGATACCCAAGAGCTTATCAGTTCACTAGGGATTGGGAGTAGAGTTCAAAAGTTGCAAAAGCATACCTTGAGACGGCTTCTAAGAGGATGAAGAAATGGACAAATCAAAACCATCGACCTAGAGAGTTCAATGTTGGAGATCGGGTCTTCATAAAGCTTCTTCTAGAACAAGTCAAATCATTAAGGAACAAGGAAAGAAGATTGATTTAAAAGTATGTTCCTATCATCTTGAAGATTGGAAGAGCAACCTACAAGGTTGAGCCTCTTGCATGGTTAAAGGTGCATCTAGTTTTTCATGTTAGTGTCTTGAAGCTATATTATCTAGACATAGAAGACCTATCTCATAATGTGTCCAAGTAGTCATACGTTAAGATCAAGTTTAACTTGAGTCAAGCCGTGGAAGACATACTAGTAAAGGGAAGAGTTAGAGATCTCACCACATAAAGAATATTTGGTTAAGTGGAAAAATTGAGGACAAGAAGATACTAATTGGGAGATTGAAGAAGACCTCAAACCATTATCTGAGAGAAAGTTAGCCTTGCTAGCTAGAAGACCTCTGCTACCAGATCCAAGCTCTAGTACATATTGTTGAGGAAGTTAATAGAATTAAGTGGGGGAGGATGTTAGGGTCTCTTTTTGTAACACAATTGTAACATACTTGTACTGGTAAGGGGCTATTCTTTTGTACATATTGTAACATAGGGGAGACTTTTTTTCATTTTAGTTAGGGCTTTACTATTATTAGAAATTTCTACTTTTAGAAATGTCCGTAAAGCTCTTTACAAGGGTATAAGTACTCTTTTGGATTGAAGCTTTTACTCACCATGTTAGTTGATCACAATTGACGACCCCTGTTACATATAAATTACCCCCGTGCGTACATATTGTAGCTTTATATCACTGTCGGAATTAATAAAAGTGTGCTATTTATTTTTCCATTTGTACTTATATCCCTTATATTTTGTTGGCTTTCTTCTTTATTTGTGTTGCCTATAAGTTTAGGCCTTATTAGCCAGCATTGCGTGTGAGTTAGTCTTGCTTACTACTATACACGGTTCGTTTGTGCGCTAGAGAAAGCCTCAGATTGTGTCACTAGGCATATTATTAACTCCTTTTAGGAACTTGCTTTTGGGTAAATTATGTAGATGAGAAGATTGGAGAGTGTAGGATCCAAAGTCTTATATTCCCATACTAGGTAATAAAGATACACAATGGAGTAATCATGCTCATTAGTTTTGAGGCATGACAACTTAGGTGGTATCAAAACTTAGATTTCGAAAGTTGCAAGCTTATTAGAAACATGTGTTGGATGCAATTTAAAACAAAATTTTAGAAGCAAATAGACAACAAATAAAAATAGACAAGGTAGAAGTAATCAACTATTGATAATACAAGAATTTAGAAAATATGAGATAGCCTAAGGAATAATAATTTGGTAAATTACACGGGAGATGATTAATTTTTAGGGTAAGTTCATATATAGGATCAACTTATATAAAAGTTGAAATAAGGAATTGATGTTTTATATAAAAGTTCAAATAAGGGATTTCGTTAACTCTCAGTTATAACACCATTAATTTAATATGATGTGGCAGTTAAGTGCCAAGTAGCACTTATATGATAGCTACATAGTACTTACATGGCATTTCAATTGCAAATAAATAAGAACAACTTAAAAAAACAAATGAAATTATTGAAAAATAGAAAAAAATTGAAAAAATAAAAATATCCAATGTGCAAGAAAAAAAAAACTTAATCATATAATTACATATAATATATATTATATATGGAAATAATATAATTAATTAAAAATAAAAAAAAATAAAAAAATATAGTTACCCCAAAGCCTAAGGATAGCTAGATAGAGTATAAATGGCTTAATAAGTCGCAACTCATTAAAAAAAGTAGGTCCTTTGCCCTTAGCCATGGCAGGCCACTTATGGCTGCTTGATGGGCAGCAATCTATTTTTATTTTTGGTGGTTGGTTCGACCATCGTAAGGTTAGATTTTTTTTTATATATTTTTTGCTTTTTTTCTTTTTTCTTTTTAAATTTTAATTAATCATATTTTTTAGGTATAATATATTCTATGTAATTATATTAGTAAGTTTCTTACAATTTTTTTTTGGCACATTTGATATATATTTTTAAATTTTGCAATTTTTTCCTTTTTTTTAATAACTTTATTTTTTTAAAGTTGTTTTTATTTATTTGCAATTGAAATGTCATATAAATGCCATCCAAACACTATGTAAGTGCCACTTGGCGCTTAATGGCCACATCATATTAAATTAACTATATTATAACTAAGGAAAAGGAAGAAAAAAAAGTTAAAAAAAAAATCAAAAAAACGTCGTTCTTAGGAAAAGGTAGCCAAAATCCCCTCTTGGAGAGGTGATTTTGTATTGAATTGGTACGATCCAAAATCGCCTCTTCTTGGCTCAACCCAAGATCATATTTGAATGAAATTGTATACTTCAAATAGAACTCTACTCAAATTTATGTGAATGAAATCTTCAGTTTTTTCCTCTTTCTTTATCTTATAGGTATGACTTTTGAATCAATAGAGAACTTTTTCTTTTGTATTTGTATGAATTGATATTACAATTTTGGTTTAGTTTCTCTAATTTTGCTCAATCTAAAATCACCTCTTCTAACTCAAATTTGCCTCCCCTAGAGGCGATTTTAAACACGAAAATACATAGTAATTTCTAACATAGCTGAAGGACCCAAATTTGGAATAACATATTCACCTATAATAATATGAAAGCATTATGAAAGCTTTAATATTAGTTTCAAATATCTACATAATGTTTAGAAAGAAATATCTAAATCTAGTGCCTAGCTAATGTCGTCGGCGTGTATATGGATGAACATCCTGAGGATTTGGATTAGGCTGGGGCTGTACCATATGGTTTGCATCCAATTTAGTAATCTGTACCTTATTATGACTATAAGCACCTGAGTATGATGCATGTATGGGGACTGCAATATAGTGCACTTGTGTAAGTCCTTTGCCCATGTTATCGAGCTGATCTCTAGTCGGCCTCCTTATTAGTGTAGGGGGAGTACATATCTAACTCCTAGAGGTCTCTTTAATGATGGGGGTGTCGAAGATGTGATTGCTAGAGTTCTCCTTGATGAAGAGTTTTCGAAACTCAAATCCAGGCATTCTAAGAGATTCTACTGGTGACAAGTGCTCTCGGGACGGATCGTGATTAGAATCAGGTTACTATACCTCTGACCTATAGCTAAGCTTGAGGACTAGAAGTGCTAACACGACGAATTCTTCTGTTCGAACCAACCCCTGCTGAAGCCGAGTACTTTCTTATCGAGTCACTTTTCATACTGAGCCGTATGACTGCCCATTTTTATGTAGTATGTTGAATGGAGGATTACTCGCTAGCGCCGAGCCAACCAATTACTTTGCATCTTCCTTGCCGAGCAGACGAGAGAGTGACTCTAGATTGACTAATCCATCCCTGCTCGGACCAGCTATCTATCTGTACTTTTTTGTCTGCATCTTCTAATAACCTCGCTAATGTAGGTTTACCACGTGTACATTATTATGTGCAGAATTCGTTACACTAATGATTGTTTTTCTTGTATATTCATTTTTACCTTTTTGTATCTTGTACATTACTTTCTTAAGAAATTCTCTTTTTGTCTTTCTCTTTTTTAGGTAAGTTGCCCTAACTTATGGGTATAAATACCCTTATACTTATAACTGTAAAGGAGATCAGGTCATTCTTAATGCACCTTTTGAGTACTTTTTCTTCCTTGCGTAAACATTGATTGTTTACTCTTGGCATCACTCTTATCTTTTCCTTTAAGTTAGGTTAGGTGGTGAGTAACCTTACTCGACCAATTCGTGAATCATATTGAATTGTGCCGTGAGTCATTGAAAGTTCTATTGGTGCATCATATCCTTTCGAGTTGTTCGTGTGTTTTACTTACTGTTTTATTTTTCATTTTTGCCCTTTTCGCACTTTCCCATTAATCTTTTTTTAAGTTTTCTACAAGCTTAGACCTATCTAGTGATCGGCCTTATCTGTTCTTGATCACGGTTCGCAACAAATTGTCTCTAATGCCAAGATTAACTTGTTGTTGCCCTCGACCCCTACCTTGCCCCCTGTACTCGTGGTTGACAGTGCCTTCCTTGTTGAGGATTGTAAGGTGGAGAGTTACCCCTGCTCAACATCTGGTACTGACCCTGGTGCATCGTTTAGGTGAATACCCCCGAGTTGTTGAATCATGGCATTCACTTTTTGCTGCTCTATCATGATATCTTCATATGACATCTGAGGGAACCTGTAGATGAAATCCCCTAAATGTTACAAAAAATAAATTTATCGTATAAAGGCAAAGGTGTAGTTTTGGTCAAGGAGAATGAAGTTGAACCATACCATATATACCCAGGAGACTCCTGACTTGCCAATATATCGGCGAGTCACCTATTGGTACTAATCATTGTAGTATGGAGCTACATTAGGTGGTGGTATTATAGGAATAATTATATTACGTCGATTTACCCATTATTTCAACTAGCTAGCATGAGTGGTAACCTAATTTGTCTTTGTCTGACCTTGTAGATTTATATCATGCAGCTCTTGGGATGTATAAGTCGGGGTGGGAATCCCTTGCATCTTGCCAAATTGTCATGTGACTTGATCTGGGTAATAGAACTCGACAACATGGAAGCAGATCAAAGGTAACTACGTAGTCCATATTTCACTACCGGTGCGGCAGAAAACAAAGAGCTTACCAATGTTGTCATAAGAGTAAGGCATCTACACAACTTGCATTAGCTAGTTAGAACATTTAGCTACGTAATGTTGTAGAAGAAAATATAACTGTAGTTAGTAACTTGTGTATTTTCTTTAGATGCTGGCGATCAAACACATCCCTATATTGATTGACGACATGTGTAGGAAGCTTCATAACATCAAACTTGGTACCCTATTGACTCATCAATGGGTGATTGTCCACGATTGAATTGATTATATTATGTAGTTGAGTAATGTGTGGGAAATGCTCCCATGCTCATACCTAGAGTAAGATATGTGGCCCACTAATCTCACCTGCATCCATCTGTGAGGCTAGGCACAGCTATCGATAGAGCTACGCCAAGCAGGCAGCACCTCAAGTGTATTGGCCAACTGCACTTAGGTTAGAGAGGAGGGGGAACAACATTAGATGCACCATGCTATTAGACTTGTTTGAGAATAGCATTCTCCCAATTGGCTGCATAATATGTGCTTTGGTGTATTGTTGTATAGTAATATCATTTGCATCCTTTGGAAGGTCACCAAAGTTGTCTTTTAACTAGGACAACTTCACTCAATCCCTATTAATATCATTTGGAAGGGGGTACAGTCTAAGTAATCGCAAGCATATGTCAGCTCAACCTAACTGCGAGCCGTTCATTATAGCATGACCATCAATTGGTAAACTAGTTAACTTATAAAAGGTAGCTTGAATATGTTTCACCTTAATACTCAGTGATTCTTAAACTTTCTTAATGATAAATCTAAATAAAGTTATTGAATCTAATTGAGGATAGTCTTGACTAAGAGTAAGATTCAAGTACGTGTGCGGGCCTACGAATCTAGTTATCACGAAGCATCCAACATGCTTTATTTTTGCGTGCCCGTATTCTCCATTTGCAACTCTTCTCCCAATTAGCACATCTAATTGACTAGAGAGTAGGCTCCAACTCCTTTACCATGAAGTCGCGATGGTTCATAACATAATGCTGCTATATTTAAGTGTTTTTTTTTGGGGAATCACATTACCACCTTAAATTCATTGCTGAAGCTATACTCACCATCATCTACATTCTTTTTGGATGATATAAGGCCACTATCAACTGGTGCTATATAGAATGATACGAGTTTTGATATCCTAATTGTGTCCACATTTATGGTTAACCCCTGCCTCCAATTGTTTCTCTTGGTATCATATGAGTTTTCATCAATGTTTGTACAAGCTAGTTTGTTCTCTATATCTGTGTCCTTATTGGATTCGGTGGTCATTATTATGTTACCTTGGTGGGGGCATGCTATTGCTAGTGGCTATATTATTGTATAGAACCTGTTGAGATTGAAACACTTGATTTTCTACTGGAAACCTTACATTCCTGTCATACCTTCCAAAATTGTACTTAGTAGTTAGGGGAATGTCGATTTCATGAACTTCAACATATATTTTTGTTGAATAGCTTACTCTACCATGTCTTAGTGAGGATTCCATTAATTGTTGCACATCATAATAATTGTTTATAGGTACAACACAAAACATATCCCTATTCCCTCGTACAAGGGGATATTTATGAATCAAAATGACCTAGCAAGTCATCATGTCAATTCGGAGCTAATTACATATCAAGCTAACCAACTGATCATAGGTTGCTACAAAACCTAAAACATATGGAACAAGGAATAAAATGTTTAAATAGTAGCAAGTTTGTCTTACCAATCCCTTTAGCAGCAATAATATAATAAAATATTAAGAAACTAGGATTTCAAATAGAAATAGAAGATTCACTATGGAAGAAATATATAACAACCTCATACCTAACCCTATGAATATTTGTTAATAAGATAATTTGTAAATTAACAATTTATACATATGGACTACATCTAAAAAGTTAAGATTCATATTAAAATTTGAAAGAATTTAAACAAAAAATAGTTGAGCATATACATGTAGTTTTTATATCCTTTCATAAATTATAAATTTTGGAATGCTATTATGCCAGTTTGAGGTAGGGATGAGGTAACGTCATACTAAGAGTTGTCAAAAGGTTGGAAATCAATATTATCTATTATATTAAAGAGAAAAGAGAAAACATGCTTTCACTAGATTTACTCACATAGTAGTTATCAGAATAAATCACACTCATTTCATAAAATTCTCAATCACCACTTCTAACTATATATTTATCATTTTTTATCACCCTTACTAATATATATTATTAGCATTCTTCTGTATATTTTAGTTCAAACATTCTTTTTTGTATTTTTTACAACGTGGATGTGTCGTCTGTTAATATATATATATATATAAGAATTCTTTTAGTAAGTGTACTGTATTAGTTTTTAGTATCTGGTAGAAAGTTTTAAACATTTTTACAAAATGATTAATAAGACTCAAAACACTTCACAAAAAGCTAATAGAATAAGCTTATTATGTTTTTATTGACCATGTATGTTAATTGAAATTTACCTATTGACTTCTAAGAAAATGAAATTAGTATGTAAAATTGGTATGAGTTTTGTTGTCAGCAAAAATATAAAGGAAAAGGTGTTTAAACAAAATTACAAAAGGAACAAAAAGTACAGCATATATGTATCCTATAATTCTACTTTAACACCTGTATGGGATTATTTTATTAGTAATGTCATAAAAAATACTCTCTTTTAATATAGGTGACTATATAGTTAGTTGTAATACTCATTTGTTTTCATAATATGAATTGTGAAAGAAAAATGTTAGTATATATTAATTACAAATATTTTATGTCACAAAATTGAAACACTTCAGGGTAGGTGGATACAGCTGGATAAGATATAAGACTTTACTCATAACTTAACTCATATATAGATCCCTAAATTTTTGAAATTGTATTGTTCAAATCAATCTTGAAGAATATCTAATCTTCATACGGTTGAACCTATAATATAACACCTTAAAATCATCCCAAAACTTGTAACGTATAGAACATATAAGATACAGTTTACCATGTAATACCTATAATTTTTTTTTTTTATACTCTCATAAATTTCAATCTCACATTTTTTATAGCAATTTTTGGTTATATTTTTCTTTTCCATATTAAAACATTGCTTTTCAAACATTACACGAACATTTTTTTTCCCAATTAAACATTACATGAACCTAAATGTTAAATGACATTTTTTATTAACAAAATAATTAAATGAAAAACATATGAGGTGCATCTATAGAAGAAAAGACGATATAACTTCCTTAGAATTAATAACAAATATTGTTTATATATATATATTTTGGTGTACTAGCAAAGAGGACATGAAAAAATAATGAAAATAAAAATGAAACTCCAAATTAAAGATATATCCATGTAACTTTTGGGAATTCAATATCAAATTATATCCCCATACTTTCTGAAAAGTAAAATAAAATCATGAAAAACAATAAGATGGAAGAGTTATACCGATGGAGCTCCTAGGAGTATAGATTGTTTTAAAATCATTCCTGATATGATGATTAAAAAATAATTAGATAATACTGCTAAATATATGTAGATGTAATCAAGTTGGTTGGTCAAAATCCAACTCAGGTGATCGGGTCTTCAAAGTGGAGAATTACCTGATTCACTTTCACAATTACCTAAACCCCTTTACCTGCTCCCTTTAATCGCTCGTTCTCTTACTATGAGCATCCCCACACACTTTCTCTCTCTCACATGTAAGCCACTTGCACTGCACCTACGATCCTTCTTCATCTCTATCGCTTTCTCTCTCTATGCGAGCTCTTTCGTTCTTCGTGCCTCTTTCCTCTGTTTTTTGAGATGGTTGAGAAGTGACCTGATCAATCGTATCGTCGGTTCGCCGACTTGATTCCTCTAATTTGCTGAAGGAATTTTAAACAATTCTAAATTAATTAGATAAACTTCCCAAACTTTAAAATAATCAAAATAATAGACTAGATCGGTCTTAGTATTAATTAGTGACGTTAATTCAATTACTATTAAAATTTTCAGATATCCTGGGTGAACAAATTTGTAGAACGAGTTGTTAAAGATTATGCAAAGATAAGATGAGTAATTATTCTACTAGTTTGATTAGGTATTTATGCTTGGTATAACAAAATCAATCTAAAATATATTTTACTTTAATTATAATAATGTTGCTTATTGTTTGTGATTGCTTTCAGGCCATAAGCAATTGGATAGGTGGGTCGTGGACTTGATGCTTATTGTCTATTGAGGTCAGACTTTTGAAATGAAGTGGCTATAGGCGAATGGTTAATACGGCTGACCACTTTAATACATCTCAAGTCTTTAGGGAAAAATTTGTAAATAAGCCAAATTAGTAGAATCTGATGAAACTATGGATGGTTAAAGGAATGGTTGTCTAATAGCTAATAGGATTAAAGAAACTTGCACGAGACTATTTGACTCATGGTCTCTTAGGGTTAGACGATCCATATTGGACTCTTGAATTCTATAGCCTTGTAAAACGGCGTGTGTATTTGTCGTTGTTCCCATATTAAATAACCTCTTAACCAATACTATGTATGTTGATTGTATTTTACTTTACATTTAGTAAGAAAGTTGAATTTGCTTTGGCACCTCTGTGCGTGTGGATTAGTTTATAGCTGGGCATATTGCTCACACCTAGCCATATTTGTTTTTCGTCTAAATTAAAGAATACAAATAACACAATTAGAAACTATAAAACAAATCAAGTTGGTTTATAAATTATTCGAGTTTAACTTGTGTTTTAGTCAAATTTGATTTATTGACAGTTGAGTGGAGCTTGGCTTGAGCAAATTAAGCTGCACTCGAGTTTAAGAATATTAAGATTGTTATGCTTATTAGTCTAGTCAAATTTGATATAATTTTTAGTTTTATTTTTTAATATAGTGAGTCAGAGGTAATTAAGAAAAAAATTATAAAAAATTTGAATTTAATCGAACTAATCAAATTAAACTTGAGCTTATTATATATATTTTTAAATTAAACTTGAGTTTAAAATTTAGAGTTTGGTTGAACTCGACTCGAGCTTAAGTTTCATATTCAAGTTTGAGGTCAATACTATACTAACGTGACTTAACACAATTATATCCCTAGATCCGTGTATTGCAGACACGCAGTGGACTGATGTATTTTTGGATGAAATGTGACAGCCAAGATATGATGTCGAGAAAGCATAGATTTTTGGACGTAGTTTCTTTGCTTTTTTTTTTTTTTTTCCTTCCATTTATTAGCAGGCAATTAAGTTTTGTTTATTTTTCCAAGAACGTCGAAGCACTATGATGTCACATTAATTACGAAAAATCAACATTGAAGTGTAACGTTGTCCATGAAGAAGAATATATTATACACCGCATGGAAAAAGGAAATCAATTGAATTAATATCCCCCAATACAATGTAACATCAACTTTCGGAGCATGAAATATTTGAATTTAATGGTTTTGGTAGAGTTAAATTCAAAGTTTACCTCATATTCCCGAGCATCCCCCTTAATTCACTTTTTGACTTGAAGCAATTCCGGATTTTTTTTTTCCTTTTAACTGCTAATATCAAATGAAATTGAAGAGAATATTTGCTTCAATACACGTTTTATTCTGAATGTTGCCATGTACTAAATACACATTAAAAATGAATAATGAAAGCGCTAATTATTGTTGGATTTTGTTGACAAATTCAGCAAGAAACTTGATGAGGGTATCTTTTTATTCCTGAGTCATTAGCACAAGGATTTAGGTTGCTTAAATAAGTTCCATCCTAACAAGGAACAATGCTAGCTTATATATATATATATATATATATATTTTTTTTTTTTTCTATTTTCGTTTGACTTTTTTGGACTTGTGTACGTTCCTATACATCTTAAAATGTGGATTCCATAAATAACAAAAAAAAATTTCGAAGAGCTTTTTTAAGAATAACGTGTAAAAATCCTTAAAAAGAGAGCTTCAATAACCTTTTCACTGCATCCTTAGTACATAGGTCTAGGTTAAGGACCTCTACACTATGGTTTGAGGGAAGGCAAGGGGAAAGAGGAACTTTGAAGAGAAAAATTTGCTTTTTCCTTATTTTAAAATGAAAGGAGAAATGAGAGGAAATAGACGGAGGGGAAAAGTTTTTCTCTTAGACCTACAAATTCAAATAGAATTATAATCTTAACATTAGAACGAAAGCATACTTCTAAGATGTAGGCACTTTTATAGTATTTTAGCAAAATAAAAAATTATAATATCAATGTTCCATTTAATTTTTTCTCTCTTTATCTAAATAAGAGAATTTATAATTCTTCTTTTATTTTTTTTCTCTCTAATTTGTTTTTAACTTTCCTTTCCCTCTAGTTACAAATAAAAGGTACTTAAACCCATCCCCTTCTTTTTGTTTTGCCTTCTGTCTGACATTTTGCCAGACATTTGTGAAGGTTTTACGTCGTCGCTTCGCAATCCCCAAGTTTCTATATTTGTTTTATCAATTATCATGTGCTCAAATTGGAGAATGGACTCGAACAGAATGAACTAATGCGCTAAAGGACTGAATGACATTGGTTTTTCTGGGTTTTGAATGTGTTCTAATGGAAATAAACCGATATAAAGGTAAATATTATTAGGAGAAAATTACATATAAGAGTATGGGTGCGATGGCATGGAAGTGAGGGTCCCGTATGTTATTGCAATGTTGAATCGCATTACCTATGACCAAGAAAATGACCCAAGTTGCCCGTATAGGATGATTAGAAAATGAGTATAGGAAGAAGGAGTAGGCGATATTAATAAAATTCTAAGTTGTAAGGTGATAGGTGGTAGAGTTCAATGATATCAAACTTCATAACCGATTAAGAACGGAGTTTATTCTTGAAATATCTAAGTGTTTAATCTTTTAAGGCGAGAATCTACTAGAGTAATAATATTTGTGTAAAATTTTTGAAGGGATATTAGAAAAGAGTATTTATAAGAGTTGACAATTAATTTCATCCATTTAGATCATAATAATGATTGATGGGTAGAGTTAATCCTTTCTCTTAACAAACCTTAAATGAACTCCCTTCTTGAGTTGGTATTTGAGCCAAATTGAAAAAAGTTGGTATTGGACGAGCTAATCCATCTAGTCTGATTTCTTAGGCCTTATTACATTAGCCTAAAGAATTAAACTTAATTAATTAATAGGTTTAAAACTCAATTTTAAATTTAATCCTCTATAAAGAGAATCTATTTGAAGTTTAGATGGAAAATAAAATTTTTCGGTGGTTTAAATGAAAGATAAAACTTTTTAGTTATTTAAATAAATATGAATGTTATGTGAGGTAGTATAAATATAGGATAAGATTATAGCTCCAGTATAATGACGTTAAATTTTAGTGATGTGACATGTTAAAAACATAAAGCATCCATTTTCTAATGTGAATTTTCACCCTAATTTGAATGCAATGTCATTTTCTACTTACACCTCTTTAATTTCTTAATTTGCGTCACTTTAATATTATTATCATTTATTTGAAAATTGAAAAAATTTCATTTGAATTTAATCTCGAATGTTGATTTTAATGTATAATTTTCCCATATTATTATATACGACTCACTAGTAACAAGTACAAACTAGTTTGTATCTAGATTGGTACGTGATATTACTCACAAACATTAAAATAGACACGGCTAACAATTCGTTTTGCTTTTCAATGTTACACATGAAAGCTAAAAAAAAGGGGCACACCACAATCATATGTGATTGATAAAAACATGAAATTAAAGAGGAACAAGAGCCACTCAGATAATTATCGACGCTCATGATTGAGCTTAATAATACTCTTAAAGGAAGAAAACATGGATAAGAAACTAATGAAAAGTAGATGCTAAAATTATACTTAAAAAATGTTTAGTGGCGTTATGATAATTGAAAGGAAGTTTTCAAAACGAAAAACATATGCCGAAACATTTAGTGCGTTTCGACCCAAGTTGCCGGTTGGATGGTCTTTTTACTACCGTTCGAATGGTGTAGGTGGGCAATCTGCATCCTGCTCGGGCAGGGATTTTGCGTTGTTTGGATGGTGTATGGGCTTCTTGGCCGCTCAAATAGCATGCCTTGTCACGTAGCTTGCAGTTTTCCTCCACTCGTTGACCACTCTAGCAATTAAACCATAGATTCGGCACGCTCCCTAATTCTTTACGTGGTAGTCCAGGACTATGATCACATTAAGTTCACAATACAGATCCTACAAATATTATAAGCAAATCTTGAGGGTGGTTTTTTTTTTTTTTTTTAATTACGGATAAAGTAGAAAGGTTTTTAAAGTTGAGAAATACTAAAAACATAATATAGCAATCAAAGGATGACGTCGTGGACGAGTTAGGATTATACTACATGGAACATTTCTACAATCAAAAGTAGAATCGGGTCAGAAGCAGCAAGAATCAGAACTTGAAGAATTCATAGATAAGGTAGAAGCAACTAGAAACTCTTAGCTTCTGATTTTCAGTTCTAATTTTATGAGCTAAATTTGGAAGGCCATAACTTTTAGTATATGAGAAGTTGGAGTTTATATTATGGTAATAGTTTAAGTTTACTCTGACTTGGCGTAAATTACTCTGCCATTTGACGCTATTTTAGGACTCAAATGTGCATATTTTGGCAAGATATCAAGTTGTCTAAGACTTAGGTATTAGTTTAGGAAAATTTATCTTTGTTTTATTTATTTTCTAATCTCGCGGGAGTTAAATTTTATCCCATTTCCTTATTAATTTTAGTGGACTATAAAAGCCCTATAATCAGTTATATAATCATGATCTTTCAAACTAGTAAAGTTTATTCTTTGCAAAAAATATATTATGCCTATCACTTCACATGCCGGGTTAAAAGGATCTGGTGGGATAACCAAAGCTAAAGATGTTACTGAGATATGAATGTGACACCAACAGGTTTAAGATGATCTCAGAACTTTATATTTTTTAAAGAGATACGATAGAGAGCCCAACGCTTTCATCAAGAAACTTGATTTTGGATGAATTGAATTGTCATGCCGTTTCGGGTATAGTGTGCAAATTGAAGAATGCCAAGGACTGTTCTTAACATGCCCCTTGAGTGGGAGGACAAGTTTCGAGAATAACTAGTATGGTTTCTAGTTTATACTATTTCCTCGTAAAGTATAAACCATGGTTAATGATTACTTGGAGGCTAAATGAAAATGACCACCCCAAAAGTTTATTATAAGCAGGAAATAAATTATTGTTGTGTCCGGAAGCAAACAAAAGAATCTAGGTTTCTTTATATAGGTCCCAGAAATAGTTTTGATTCCAAAAGGAAAAATGATATGTTGGCAATTAAAGAGAAGCTGGGCTGCACATTCATGAAGAAAAACACCTTATAGATACCCAATGGCACCAAAAGTCAAGGTTTTCACTTTCGTCTTTTTTATCACGGAAATTTGATTTGATGAAGGAAAACACTTTTTTGCTTCGCTTTTCTTATCCTAGGGGTTTCTTCAGCTGTCTAGCTAGTATTAATTGAGTTCTTTTATCACCAGGAAAGTTCCAATATTCGATATAAAGTAATGATACCCAAGAAAATTTGCAGCTGCCTTTTTTGAACAATGATTTTCCTTGCAGATTCATGAAATATGGAATAAGCAAATCAAAGGTGTCTTTATGGGTAAAATATCTTTATATTATTGCTAAACATATGTTGCTCATAGTATAGCTGTATATAAAGACACGAAAACATCATATATCTTTTATAATTTGAAAGTAAATTATCTCTGTCTTCATTTTCACAATTGACATTAATTTGTAAATTAATAATGATATTAATTACATTAATTTTGTTTTAGTACTTTTATAATCCACTTACCTATATATATATACACATTTAACAAACTTATGGCATGTGCTCTTCTTCTTTGTACAATCATCAAATGTTTTGCTAAAAGTCTCGCCGCTAGGCATGCAAGTAACCTTAAGAAACCCCAAAAAATCTCACCCTCTAGGTTAATCGAAAGAATGAACCCAAAATTTGTCTCTTTTGTTTGACTTGAAGTTTCTCAGTTTAGGGGTT
This sequence comes from Lumnitzera littorea, assembly GCA_024138015.1. Taxonomy (NCBI): domain Eukaryota; kingdom Viridiplantae; phylum Streptophyta; class Magnoliopsida; order Myrtales; family Combretaceae; genus Lumnitzera; species Lumnitzera littorea. Next base: position 15,210,479 of record JAMXBB010000012.1, on the reverse strand, counting down.
TATAATTGAAGAGAGGGACTTGACGATTTATATTACGAACACGGGCTATGAGTATATCATGTGAAAAGACGTTGATTGCAAAAATATTAAAATACAGATTATGTTCTTGTAATTTTTCTCTTTTTCATCTTTTTAAGGTAAGTAACTTAAGTGCTTGGATCTTTCACTTTGTATGTCCATGTTGCTATTTTTTCAATCATAGAAGCTAATTAAATTAAAATTTTGTTAGAATTACCATTTTTTTTATGTTTCTTTTAGATTCTAGTTTTTGACGGTGGAATAGCCTTTTTGATATCGGAGTCGACGATAAGTAATTGAAAAACAGTAGTATCACAAAATAAAAAATGAAAAATTATAAAGACTTAGGTTAGGTACCTGAGAAAAGCAAAAAAAAAAAAAGGTGTAGATATATTGTGAAAACCACATATAGGACTCTTTTAATATATATGATTCAACACATAATATATAAAAATAGGTAAGTAGGGAAAACTCATGAATGTTTGTTTGTTTTAATAGTCTTATAGTTTCCAAATCTATATTGAAAAAACTATTTTAGACGAGTTGTCTCCATATATTATATATTTAATACAAAAAAAAAAAAAAAAAATTCGTTAAGTACAACATGTGGTTGGTCTCCTAAGAGCATCCGGATCCCATGAGCAAGTAGAAAATTGGATCTTATATCGAATCCCATAAGTTTACGGAGTGGCTGATGCCAGATTATTAATTTCTGTTCTGCAAGCGATTCCTTCGCCTTTTCTTTATGACCAAATCCTCGAAGTGTAGCGAAAAGAAGAATAGGAGAATACCCTTTTTTATGGATCATTTGAGCATGTCCATATATAGACGGCGTTTATCTAAAAACTGTTTCGGATTATCATTTACTTATCATTATCACTCTAGCAGTGAGTTCTTGATTCCAATTATACACTGAGGAGGACAAATTTCATGCTCAAACACACAAGCCCTTTTTCTGTCCAACAAGAAAGAGACGTATTAAACATGCTGAACGAAAGCATCAACATATCTGCATTCGCTTGAGTTTTATTTGATTATTTTACAATAATTTCCCAATATATCTATATATATATATAATCTCAAACACGGGTTTTGTTACAAAAATAAGAATAGGTACTGAATAAAGAAGACTCGATTCCTTGGATTTGGTTAGTTGCAATCATGAAGTTTACATATCCTTTCCCGTAAATGAAAATTAACACTGTCAGAGCTGATCAGGAAGGTTAACTTGGGAATTTAAAGGGTTTAAGGATTAAGAGATATAAATCCGGTGGAATCGGGGTTAATAAAAATATTAAAATTCATATTAATTTATAAAATAATAAAATTACCTAACTTATTGAAATTTGAAAGTTTTTACAACCTTATTTTAGTTAGATTTATTTTTTTTAGTAAAACAATGGATTATTTGGCCAAAAATGAAAGGAAAAAAGTTTATCTTGATTTGAGAACCAATTGAGTCGTATGATAAATGAGTTAGACCAAATCAAGTCAATACAGATTTAACAACATTAATAAAAATAAAAATAAAGATAATAATAATAAATATTAGCTTGTCGATAACACAAGAAAACTCTTTATGTTGACACTACTTTTTAGTTGTTTAGACGGAAATAAGACATTACGATAAAAAGGAATACGTCCCGCTTTTTAAAACAAGTGGAAAAAGATTTTTTATTATTATTATTATTTTTTTTTCAATTTATGTGTATCTGTTTGCGGTCGAGGTCTTATTATAACGGTGATATATGTATATTCTTTTTAGTGTATTCCTTTTTACAGTTAAAACCACGAGGTTAAGTTCCTCTTATTATTGGTGGTGACAAAAAAAAAAAAAGGTTCTTCTTATTGTTAAAATCGTGAGTTCGGATCATGTTATTCCATTATTCAATAGTTAACCTAGGAATTGCAAAAACATACTAATTCATTTACGTTATAATTATAAATGTAATATATGGATGAGCTAGGATATTTGATATATATTTTTGTATTAATTTTCTTAAGTGCAATTAATGTATAAATAAACACCAATTTACTTTCCGTTAATTTTGTTTAAATTTATTTCCTTAAAAAGTTATTATATATAATCAACAGTTGAAATCATAAAAAAGAAAATAACGATACGATGATACTACATTATATTCTAAAATCTAAACAATACGAAGTTTTAGTTTGTAAATTCGAGGAGATTGAGAGAAACAATTGAGAAGATTTATTTATGGTCATTTAGATCATAGAAATGTCCACATCCGCAATGTCCATCGAAGATTAGTAAAGCACATGCCTATCTTTTGGATTTTCATCCATTACAGGGGCCTTTTCCACTTATACGTCACATGTTATGAATATCATAATAAGTTTTTTCAACTGCAGTTATATGCTTATTCTAATGGATGATCTTCCTTGGTTTTCATGGGTTTATTTCGTGAATGAGGTGTACGGGGTTTTCTAAAGAAAATTCGGTATTTTAGAACTGGCAATGCGGGTAAATATCTTTTAGATGAGTTTTTCAAGTATCACCTCAAATAAACATGGTATTAGAAGATAGATGATAAGTACAAAACGTGTCGAGTTTATAGATTTGGATTTGAAATAATATATAGGCAAGCAATCGGCAAAGAGCGGAAACAGGATAATTATATCTCCGAATGTTTCCTATTTTATATTTTCTTGATCCCATATCTTTCATTTGATGTTTTTTTTTTTCTTTTTTCTTTTTTTTTTTCGTAAAGATGAAGATAATCCACTCACCAAGAGCAATGTCTCCTCGAGTAGTAAGAGTTGATTCAATTGTTAAGAAGGCTTTTCCTTTAAAAATGACAGATAAGTTTGACGTTGTTTATGATACTTAGATATAGAATTATTGTTTAGTTACATAAAATTTATGAAATTAGATTGGATAAATTATTTTTGTCCAATATTTGGTTTACAATTTGAACTTGGTTACAGAACAAAAAAAGTTTAAAAGACTGGACAAAATGCTCAAAATTTATCTTATTTAAAATATGTTACAAAAATTGACTTCTCTAGACAAAATTACAAATGTTGTCGATATAAAGGTAATTATAAAATATTATACATTATTGAAGGTATAAATATTAGCTAATAGTCAAAATTTAGTTTTAAATAATATAAAAATATAATTAAATAAACATTAGACAATATTGAGAGTATAAATGTTAGAATACTGTATTAAATTTAGTACTTATGTATACCGAATAAGAGAAATTACAAAAACTTATGTCAAGTACTATTGAAACCGTACTATTATATACTTTTTGTACGGTTCCATACTTCTTGTACTTATACTTGTAATTGTAATTGTAATATCCAGTTCTCCTTATCTTTCTAGTTTTATCAATCGCTACCTTAATTATTTACAAATAAACATGCACATATTTGCCTAGTTCTCCTTATCTTTCTACTCTTATCAATCGATACCTCAATTATTTACAAATAAACATGCATACACGCGCGCGCGCGCACACACACACACATATATATATATATATATATATATATATATATAGAGAGAGAGAGAGAGAGAGAGAGAGAGTATGTTAGGTAAAGTAAGAAAGTAAAAAATCAATGGGACTCAATTAGGAGACTTGAAACTTGTTTGTGAGAACATGAAAGGATCTAAAAGCTCTGTTTTGATTGTGAGGTGCACTGAGTGCATATATTGAATAGGAAAAAGGAGGATTTTCACAACTCATTGAATGAAAACTGTTCTTAGGGAAATTAAGAAACATTATCCTCTGGTCTATGTATCTATGCCTTTTTATTGAGGTTTCAATACTCTTGAGTCATTATTTTCCTTCTAGTAATAAATAAGTAGATTTATAAGTGAAAAAATGCTCTTGAAACCTCTCATCACAAGAAAACCTCTATACACTAGAAATACCTTTTAGACTACATATTTGTTAGGAAAAAATAACTAAAGCCTATAGAAGTCTTAGAAGCAGAAGCATATGTTGAAGAATTTGCTTCTATGGAAAGACAACAAGGATTAAATCATGAACACCAAGTGCATGAGCTGCAAAATAACGAAGCCAACATCAAGAATCCTTCCACTGAAGCAATAGCACAAAGGCCTGCACTACAAGGAAATGATAGGAAATCGTCATACATAGATAAGGTATTATATAATATTCCAAACGCATATCTTGCAAACTTTAGCTTGTAAGAAAACATTAAGGAAGATGATGAAAATCATCAAATTCATGAATTCACTTTTGAGAATATGAGGAAGAATGAGCAAATTAAGGAAAAACCAAGTACGAGGATCGTCACTCCACCTCAAGAAATTAAAAAGAAATTATATGCTCATTGAAGAAGATCCTTAATTATCAAGTTATATGGTAAGTCTTTGGGATACAAATTACTATTAAGTAAATTGCAATACTTATGGAGATTTGCATCGCATTTCACTATGATTGCAATGGGAGAAGGGTATTATATTGTCACTTTTGATTCAAAATTAAACTTAAATAGAGTAATTCAAGATGGTATGTGGTTTGTTAATTGGAGTTTCTTAAAAATCCATAGATGGAAGTTGAACTTTAAGGCCTCTCTTGCAATCTATAATTCAGTAGTGATATGGTGAGAGTACTAGAACTCCCCTTAGAATATTATGATCCAAAAATTTTGAGACTCATACGAGGAAACTATTGAGCTAGTATTACATTTGGATACTTATATTGTAAATGCGAAGAGGGGTAAGTTTGCAAGACTTTGCATACAAGTTAACTTTAATGAGCCATTAGTACACTCAGTTATGATTGAAGGAATCTCTTATTATATTCAATATGAAGGAATAAAAAATTTATGCATGAAGTGTGGTTGTATAAGCCTATTGAAGCATAATTGTTCATAGGAGAAAAAAAATGAAGAAAAAAGTTTATGCTAACATCAAGCAAATCCAGAACATTTGAGCATGCAAAATGAAAACATAGATAATGGTCAGTAAGTGACAAATGGAGAAGCAGTGGTAAACAATGCAAGCTAAATGGTAAAGAGAGGTGATATGGAAACTAAGATGGAAAATAAAAAACAGGAGGAAATGAAATTAGCTAGTAAGGAAGGATATGGGGAGTGGATGGTTGTTCATTGAAGGAAATAAGAAATAGGCAAAATCTACTAAATAACATGCAATATGTGCAAAGTAATCATGGTTTTAAGTTGTAAAAAACATTTAGTATAATGAGTACTTGGTTGGAGAGTTGGGGGGGGGGGATGGGGGTGTGGTGGTGTTGGTGTTGTAGGAAGGAAGGGATAAATGGCATAAAGCTAAGGGAGTGTACAAACATGGGAAATGAAAGTTAAAGAGGAAATACGTCTAGTGGTGCCTTTAAAACATAATACTAAAAGGAAAAATAATAATGTCAAGTCAAATGAAGCACCTCTTAATGTGAGTAAAGAAAATATGGTAGATATCTTAGAATTAAATAAATTGAGTTTAGATATAATTTTTAAAGCTAGTTTAAAATCAACACAAGAGCAAACTTAAACTAGAAAAAGGCTTACAAATATAAAAAATTTGACTATAAAACAAGTGCAAAATGGAATGGTGTTGACATTCACTATCAAATTGTTGCATCATGACTTTGAAATGCCTTAGGTTGAGAAGAGTTACAAATTGATGCATTAGATGCATAAGCATCAAGTGGAGCAAATATTAATTCACATAGAGGATGTGAAGATGCTTGATCATTGGGAGGCAAGTACAGTATAGTTAAAATGAACAAGAGTTTGAGTATTGATCTCATAGGGAATCAATGTGTAAGAACCTAATTACTAACAGTTTTCTAAAATATCCAATTAGCTAACTTATAAAAATAAAAGTGATTATGATTAATTAGGAAATATGAATAAGATGTGATAACATAGGAACGATAAAATAAATGAAAACAATAACAAAACTAAATAAACTAAACTAATTAACAAGCATAAACAAACATAAATTAATGAAAATAAAGAAAGCATTTTTCTTAGTGAATAATTATTATTTACTCTCTAGTTTTATGCAACTTTTCTATCTTAATTATTCACTGAATTACGGAAATTTCTAATCTTATTCCTATAAAAATTAGATTCTAAATTAGCTAAACTCGCGTCTCAGCTAATTTTTAACCTTGAAACTTTATCTATTCACATCGCTACTAAATAGAGTATCTCAAGATCGCATGATGTACGTGGATTTTGCTATTAGGTTTCCTTAATTTGGATAAATCTAATACTTAATCTCTTAGTGCATTGAAACTTCTCTAATTACGCTTGTTTATTTACTGTAGGCCTTGTGATTCTACAGTAAACTCAAATATCCTATTAGTAACTGTGATAAATATTAAAGGAAGATAGTATATTTTGCATAATAACATCATCAAAGAATAAAATCATAGGTAGAAAGATAAATGTTGCAAAGGAACTAGATTTCAATAATATTTACTAATAATGTTTTAAGAGAGAGAAACATTATAATAAAAGAAATAAAATAATTGAGAGACCCCCAACAATAATCTTAAGATACAATTTTATCTAATTGGGCTCTCCTTGAAAACATTAGCCTAATAATCTATTTATAAGGATGTGGAGTTAGGTTTACAAAAAAAGACTTGACAAAATAAAAGATACATTAAATATTATATGTAAGCCTCGTATTTGACGAATAAGGATTGAGAAGGTAAATTTAGGGTATTAGTAAAACTAACTCAATTAACCTAAAAACTTACAAATGAACTTGAGACATTAATCGAAGAGACCTTATGAACTTGGATATTAAATATATAATAAAAAAATAATAATATAGCTAAAATAGTATAATTTAACTATATTACATATTATTTACCATAATTGCCTAAAATAGGCCCTGGTAATTCATAAATTTTTAGAGATAAATTATATACGTAATAAAATTATTATGGGATATAAAATAACATATAGAATATATGTGTATGTGTTGTGTGTAATTTTTAAGTATATGAATATACCCATAATTAACTAAAATACCCTATTTACATTTTAGGCCAAAACGAGATAGGAAAACTAATAAAAAATATAAAAAACAATAGGAATAGCAGGGAACATAGAAATTGAGGTGTGGCTTTAGCATAGATAGATGTTTAGGAAGCAAAACAAGTTATCATGCACATTAAGTTTAGGATTTTAAAGGAATTATGCTTGAGGAGAGAGAAATCTAGTCATTTGAAGTAGCTAAAACACTCTAAAAATCCAGAAAATCCTCTCCAACAATCATATATAAAGAAGGTTTTAAAAAAAAAAATTGAGTGAGGATTAGAAAATTAAAGATCTAAATTTAAGAAAAATAGTAAAATTGGTGTGCAGTTTGGGTAGTTTAGGGGTTCAATGGAGTAAGAAGGAGATGAAAATCAACTAACCACCCCACTACAAGGAGCAGCTAGTGACTAGAGCTTCTGATAAGTAGGGAGCCACCATTGGTGGTCGGAGTTAGATTTTTTGGTGAGATTCGATTTTAGTCCAATTTTATATAATTTTTTAAAAATATAAAATATGTCCAGAAAATTATGAAAAGAATTATTCTCACATATTTTTATGTATAAAATCTAAGAAAAATATTATTTTGTACAAATTTAATAGCTATAATATACGTCCTTAAGAAATTGATGAAATTAGGCAATTTTCGATATTAAAATAAGTAGAGCTAATGATGTAATTTCCACTTCAAATTTTTTTTTATAAACTATCTAAATTAATATTGAATTTCTATGTAAAATTTTTTTGTGAAACTATTTTCTAAATTTTTATTTGACTTTTGAGCCTTAAATTGCGCTTAAAATAGTGTTTTTAGTAAAAAAATAACATATTTCTCCTAAGAAACTCAATTAGATTCTAAGCTTGATTAATTATTATAGTATTTACACTATTTTGGAGTGGTTGAATTGAGTAGTAATGTAAAGAGTTATAGAAAATTGCAATTTAGTCTTTAAAAGTGAAGTTAGTAACTTAGTTATTTTGTTGGATTTGATGAATTGATGAACTGGGATGTAATATATTAGGAGTTGAGAAATAATAAAGTTGAGGAAGTTTGTTTGCAACATTACTTATAGTTTTAAATTGATCCTATAATGGTAACTTGAAAAAAAAAAGTGTGCAAATTAACTAATTATAGGATATTAGTTAAAGGTAGAGGATAACTCAAAGATTTTGTAAATGAGTTATGCATTAAGATGATACTTAAAGATTGAGTCAAAAGCTACAATCATGAATAAAATGTAGAAATAGGAAACTCAAAAGCTTGGTTAGAAGGTAGTTTAATAAGGAGTTTAACTCGAAGAAATTTAGAGGCTGATTTAGAGAATAAAATTGGTATCACCAATGACCCTTATATAGCTTAAAGAGTAACTTAAAAGATTTTTCACTAAAGCAAATTACTATAAAGCCACTCAAAACCTAACTCAGAAGATTTGGTAGTTTGGGGTCACTTATAGAATTTAGTGATTGGTTAAGAAATCATAATTTATAAGTGGAAATAACATATAGGACTTATGACGAAACAACAAAAAACTTACTAAATAAACTAATGACTAATGATTTAAGGCTTGAAAACTAATCTATTATATATTTTTAGGGATGACTGAAGATTAATGAGGCAACGGTCAGGAGTAGTTTACCAATAAATACAGGTAAGTTAAGATCAATGTTTTATGACATGTTGGAGTATCATATTAGGATACTTAGAGAATTAAGAGTGCTTGCTTGTGGTTGTAGCTAGATTGTTTGTGCTTGTAGCTAGATTGTTTGTGCATGTGCTTTGTGTGTGCTTGTGATATGATTGATGATTGAAAGTTAAACTTCGAGCGCTGTTGTTTGCTTGAACATATCATGTTTAGCGTGTATAAACTTGGTTGCTCACTTTATGATCTAAATTAATCTTAAGTTGACTAAGATCTATCCTGACATTCATGATAACCTAATAGGGGAAATGATTAGGTTGTCAGACTAAATACTGAAATTTTGATGATGATAGCAGAAATAGTTCTTTTTTCACCCTTAGTTAAACTAAGTAATAGGAGAAGGGGTTGTAGCAAAGTTGGGAACTGTGGTTCGAATGTTGTATAGGGAGGAAGGTGTTCTCTATTGAACGAGTCTGAATTTAGTTTGATAGTATTGCATTGAAACTTCTCAATTTGAGTTAATGCAAATAAAATGTCTCTAACTTTACAATGGATCGGTTAAATATTATGTGATGATCTATCATTTGTTTGTTTTATTTGCATTTAAATAATGATCGAACAATTGTGCTTGTTAATGTACTCTTTTAACTTTGTTCTTTCTTATTAAGCTAGCTGATCTTACATCCCAATAGATTGTTTTACAAGTGTGGAGTAGTACCCAAAGATGCCTCGTTATAATGATTTACAAGTTAGTTTCGATGGGCCAAGGAGTGAGGAGTTGAAGATTCATGAATAGAATAATGCTCATGTTACTTTTGTTTTCTTTTGTAGGAAGACTATAAGGTCATCCTGAGAGGCCTCATAGTTTTTATTGGTTTACTGATATATCTACTGTATGTAAGGATGTCTTCTTGTGGAGTTGTATAGATCTTTTGAAAACTCTTTGACTTTCAATATACATAAAGCTAAGTAAAAGATCTAAACAATCTTTACATGTACCAATTTAACTGCTTTAAAGCTGGTTAAGTCATTGTTCGCTTTGTGTAAGTTATACCTATGTTAGTAATTAAGGAGGATAGCTTCTAGCCTAGGTTAATTTACACGGCGGGATTGTTTTGACTTATCGAGTTTGGGACGTGACATTAAATATCTTAAAATAAAATATTTACTTCAAAAATAAGAGATTTGCATGTCATATTGTGACCGCGCCCTAGGTATGTAATCGTGGTGGCTGGCTATGTACTTGCTTCTCATGTAAAAACTTGAAATTTGATGACATTAATTGACAAAGGGACCATAGGTAGGAACATGGTCGTACTTAGTCTTGGACCTTGATTTTTGCTTCATTTATCACTCTTTTGCTCGTGATTTCAATACACTTTTATTGCTCATGGGTATGGTCCTTTTTAATGCTTTAAAATTCATCAAAAATATCTTCAAATCTTCCAAAACTTAATCTAAAATCATCAATCTCTCCAAATTAAATGAAGTTGAATTATGTTTTTCGCTCTATTCATGTTTGGACTTTCTCTGCTTCATCTTATAAACAATACTTTTTCTCCAAATTACTCCAAAAATGATTATAGAGCTTCCAAACTTCATATAGTGCTATGGTAATCCCCAAAAATAAAATTTAAATGAATTAAGCTTAAAATGATACAAAATTAATCTTGATCTAGGTCTAAAATAACACAAAATAATCGTGGAAAATATATCCTATTTTTGTATTATCAATGCTCTAAGGGGAGTTGTAGCCTCACCATTAAGTTCCAATGACAAAGCCAGGCATATTGGAGATGGATGGGTTAATAACATTGACAAGAGTAGGGTAAATTGTACGAACGGGGAGGGAATAGCTTGTAGTGATAGCAATGGTAATAATGCTAAAGGATGTTTACCCATTTAAGTTAACAAAGAAGTGGGAAAGTGCACTCAAAATAGTAGTCAACAAAATTTTTCGAACAACCAACTTGATGATCCTAGAATACTAACTACTTGTTATGCCACTATTGAAGAAAAATCAACTGATTCCCCTATTGCTAACCAATGTGGAGGAAACCCTAGCACTAGTGGACACTAAGTAAACTCTTAGCAATTTCTATTTGGACATACAAGCATTCATGGTGGATACAAATGAAATCATCTGTTATAATACTGTTACAATTAGAGATGTTGTGAGAGGCCATCCCTCATGGTGGATACAAATGAAATCATTTGTTATAATACTGTTACAATTAGAGATGTTGTGAGAGGCCATCCCTCTATGCCTAGGCCTATAAGGATCTTAGTTTGGACTATAAGAATACTTAACTCATAAAGTAAACAAGATGTAGTGTTGAATGCTTTCATAGAATATATGTTGGATTTGGTGGCATTATTAGAGACCAAAATGACAAAACAAGTAGCTTATCTTTTTCGGTTTGTTTCTTAATTGGATAGGCATTCGTGTATGGAAGCAAGAGGATACAGTAAGGGGATCCTATTGTTATGGAGTATGAGGGTACTGGATATGCATGTACTCAAAAAGATAAATTAGGAATTACATGTCGAAGCAAAAGTTAGAAATTCAAACTTTACTTGGTTCTTTTATGCTATATATGCTTTGTCTAAGCTAAACGAAAAAATAGAGTTGTGGGATAGTTTATTTATGAGAGCACAACAAATTAATAATTCTCCTTAGTATATTTTGGGTGATTTTAATGATGTTATTAAAATACATGAATACTGGGTAAGGGAAGCTCTTCTAAAAAACAAGGCTTATAAGTATGCTTCTCGTATAAATGCATGCAGTCTCATTGACATAGGATTCATAGTACCTCCTTACACTTAGTCTAATAAAAAGATTACCAAATATTGCTCAAAGAAGGCTTGATAGAGGTATAACCAAAGTTGGAGAAATTTATATCTAGAATCAAGAATATATCATCTACCTAAGTAGCTAAGTGACCACAATGCCTTACTTCTCCAAACCTACCCAAATATGCAAGTAGCAAACTTATCTAAACCTTTTAGATTTCAACCTATGTGGTTTACAAATGAAACTTGTTTAAGGTTAATAAAAGACATTTGATTAGCCTTAAGAAGTGATGTGCTTTATATCATAGAGATGTTACCATCTCGATTAAGACAATTGAGTAGGAAAGTGTTTGGAATTATACATTTTTAAAAGCAAAGGTTGAAAAGGACATAAGATGCGATAGATAAAGCTTTGAATGTAAGGCCAACTTCTTTCTTAATTTCATTAGGAAAAAACTAAAGGATGATTTGAATGTTGTTGTGGTAAGAGAAGAATATCCATGGAAGATGAAATCAAGGGCTAAATGGATTAAGGATGGTGAACGGAATCTAGCTTATTGCCATCTTGTAGTATAAATAAAAGAGTAAAAAATAATATATTAGGCATACAAAATGATTAAGGAGAATGGGAGTTTGATTGTATGAAGATTTGTACGCTTTTCAAAAGTTATAGGAAAATATATACAACTACTAGGACTTCTTGCTTAAGAGTAAACCTAATTGAGCAGGAGTTGAGATATGGAATTACTGTAGAACAGCGGATATAGTTAGTAAAAGAAGTAATCTATGAGGAGGTAAAAAATACTCTAAACCAAATAAATTCATGGTGGACACCTGGCAAAGATGGTTTCCATGCTTTTTCAGTAAAAAGTGCTAGAGCTTTATGGGGAAGGAAGTTGCTAACCTAATCATCAATTGCTTTCATAAAGGGTATATACCCTATAGTTTAAATCAAATAATGATTTTCCTAGTTCCAAAGCAGTAAGAGGCAAATACAATTAAATCTTATTGGCTAATCAGTTTGTACAATACCCTTTATAAATTACTAAATAAAATGTTAGCAAATCGATTGAAGCCTATATTGGATGAATTAATTCATCTTGCTCATGTGAGTTTAATTAAAGGAAAAAAAGCTGTTGATGATATTATCCTTCTAAAGGAGATATTGCTTAGTTTTAGTAAGAAAAATATGAAGCAATGTTAGATGGTTTTGAAAATTGATATAAAAAAGGAATCTGAAAGTATTGAGTGGGATTACCTATATTAGGCCTCCAAAAGTTTAAACTTCCCATCTAAATGGATAAAATTGATAATGGCATGTATATCACAAGTGTCTATTGAGATTTTTGTCAATGGTTACTCTCAAGATCCTTTTTGTCCAATTAGAGGAATTTAACAAGGTGATCATCTTTCACCTTACTTATTTATCTAAAGGATGAAAATTTTAAGTAAAACTACTAAAAAGAAGGTGCAAGAAGGGAAATGGAACGTTTTACAATAAGAGGGAGTTCACTCAAAATATCACATCCACTTTTTGCTAATGATGTTGTGTTGTTTGCTAAGGTAGATAAAGAAAGTGCTCAAGTTGTTAAGGAGGTCTTAGATATTTTCCCAAATTTATTTGGTCTTTAAATTAATATCCAAATGTCTAGTACATATTTTTTAAGAAATACGAATAGTGGGATTAAAGATGAAGTTGCAAATATACTATAGATGCGTAAAGTAACTTTATTTGGGAAATATTTAGGCTTTCCAATGTATGAAGGAGGAAAGCCTATTCCTGAGCAACTTAATATATTAATATAGACGGCTTAACATAAACTCTCTAGATGGAAATTAAGACAATTTAGTATGTGGGGAAAAATGATTATGATAAAATTACTGTTAGATTCCCTTTTAGCTTATTATATTTAAGTTTCAAATATTCCAACCAAAGTAATTCAAAGAGAAGGGGACAAGTGATACAAGACGTACACATTGGCTTGTTTAGGAAAAGATTATACAACCAAAAGAGAAGGGGGTTTAGATCTCATTAATCTGCATAAAAGAAACAAAGCTTGTACTATTAAAAGGTTTAGAAAATTCAAAGTTGAAAACATTACATGGGTTCAATTAATTAAAGCAAAGCACAAAAAATTGAAAGTTGTGAAAAACATGCCTATAACTAGAGCTTCGCACTTTGTTAAGGAGTTACATGCTAATAATGAGTGGTGTAAAGAGAATGGGATCATTACTATAGGAAATGGGCAATCTACTTTGTTTTGGTGGGATAAATGAATTAGGGACTTTACAATACGATAGCTTCTCCAAAGCCCTATTCATGGGTAAGCTTGGGATTTGAAAGTGGTTGAGTGTTAGTATGGTTCTCATACTTGGAATGAGGATAAATTGGGTTTTCCTCTATCAAAATTGCTATTAGAAAAAGTGAGTCCAATTATTTTACATGATAGGAAGGATGAAACTTTTATTACAATGAATATGAAAAAGGAGCCTAAGCTAAGTGATATTTATTTACAATTAAAAACTTACTTAGAATTAGGGGAAGTCAACTAGGAATGGTTATGGAAATTCATATTACCTCCAAAAATAAAGTTGTCAATATGGAGGGTTTTGACAAATTTATTACCTGCTACTTGTAACATAAGGGAAAGGAGTATCAAAGAAAATCTAAGTTGTCCTAAATGTGGTGATAAGCAAGAGGATAATATACATGTTTTTAACTAATGTAATTGTATAAGACAGATTGTAAAAGCATGGCAAGAAAAAGATATCCAAGCTCTGGACATTAATGGTGATTTTTACAAATAGATAAAAGTAAACACACATATATCCCAAAGTCAATCTCACTATCTAGGCCTCTTAAAGCCTATATGTTTGGAATCATGCTCTAATTTGTGTTGTTTATTAGAAATCAAACCCTATTTTAACCAAAGTCTATAAATATTGATTTAAAATTCTACAATATGATAGTTAGGGCATGAATATTGCACTACTTTGAAGAGGGAATATAAAGTGTACAAAATTGAAATAAAAAGTTTATCTTAGACCCCTCCAATTTAAGATTAGGTAAAGCTGAACAAGTGCTATTATTAATTACTTAACTAACTAAGCAGTTGCAAAGGGTATAATTAGAGATCATGAAGGTAAGTGGATAATGGGGTTTTCATATAAACTTAGGAATTTGGATATTGTGGCATTTGAATTGTGGTTGATATATTGGGGTAGTGTTCATTATTGTATGCAAAAGGGTGTTAAAAATGTGGAAATAAAGTCAGATTCTCATATTGTAATTTCATATCTATCAAATACAACATAGCCTAAAGCCAAATATAATCATAATGTTAATCTATGTAGGGAAAAAACCTTACAGCTATGCAATGGAGGATCAAGGAAATATCTTAGGAAATTAACATGGTTGCAGATCGATTGGCAGGCCAAGCATCGCATTAGCAGTAGATTGTTGAAGTCCACTATGAAGCTCCGTCTTTTGTTAGGTATGTGTTAATATCTAATCTTTTGAGTTTTGGTTTTATAAGAGACTAATGAGTATTTGTTGTCAAGAATGGATCTAGGGTTTCAGGAGGTGGTTCATGTACATAAGACTCCTATTTGTGTTTTTGTGTTAGGCTTTTGGACTATGTCATTTGTATAGTGTTTAATTTCATGAAATATCATATTCATATTTTACCGAAAAAGAAAAGGAGATTGAATTAGAGGAAATGCATGCTCTCTTATTGTAATAGAACTAAATTGTACCCTTGTTGTTTAAACCAGTGAATCTGTTTGATCTTTCTTATAGTTTCTAACTCCACATTTTCTTTTGGGCTTTCTATATAAAATTTGTAAATCAAATTCTATTCTTAAATTTTTCTTTTTTCTTTATTAAATTTCATACTCTATCATCTATAATTAAAATCTTGGTTTGATCCTTGCAACTGGGAATTAAAGTGAAATGGATAGATGAAGGGCCTTGAGGGCTTATGATCTACACATTGAAGAAATGGTTATCAAGTATTATAAAGAGAAATTTGATGGTTGCATAAATTTTGAACTATAGTAACTATACATGCAAGGAATGATGGTGCAGATAGGCTTGAAGAAAGTTTTGGATAAGAAGTTGAAAGCCTAGAATCTATAAAGGTTGATGAATCGATGTAATTCAATAAGAAGACACACACGATTAGCTAAAAAAAAAAAAAAAAAAAGTCTACAACTCCATTAGCTTCTCTTGATGTATGCTTCAAGACCATAGCTTCAATTTGCTGGAATTTTTTCCTCTTAGTATAAATAATATTCGTAAGTCTGTTTTGACAAACCTTTTTCTTTTGTGATCAATTTGGCTACTAAGAAGAAGTCTGTTTGAATTTTATCTTTAGAATTCTACTAAAACAACAAATGTGATATCCATTATGCCCAATTCGCAAGTTTTGGAATAATAGGTTTTGAAAAAGTTTGTAATGCTTGATAGATTTGGATCGGATTTCAAAAAATTTTCATACTCAATAGGAATCCAAACCTAATACATAAAGGTTAAAAGATAAAATTGGAACAAATGGGAATTTTGAATTGGATAGCTACCTTATATATATTAACTTATTTAGTTGGATTTCGGGCAAATATGGGGTATAATAATCCTAAAAATCGGGTATGGACACATGAAAACACCTTATAGGGTCAGATTTTCTATTAATAATTCATAATTTTATGGTCGTATTTATGAGAAAAAGGTAAATAAAAAAAGGTTTTTAATTATATAAAGTTTAATAGTAAAAATAAATGATAGATTAGGGGCCATACGTGGTCACGGGTTCTAAGCCCGTTAATAGTAAATGTTCTTTAGTAATTAGGGGTGCCACAGGTCGGTTTGTCATTTAGTGGAGGGACCATCCATAACCATGTGGCATCGGCAAAAGATTTTGGCCTAATATTTATTGTTTTTAATTGACATTCTGGGCATTCTCAAAATGTGTAATAAATCAAGTATTATTAGTTTTGATTACAATCCCTTCAAATGAATATATGCCATCTCATACATAACTACGTTAATTAAAGAAAAAGCAAACCAAATAAACAAGATTTACTTGACCTCTTCTTCTTTTTCATTTAACTTTTTTTTCCCTTTTAACATGAATTTTAATTCTTACTCCTTATTGAAGAATTATTACGGTATTTAATATCATTTTAGATTCATAACACTAATTTTATAAAAATAAAATATTAAATAACTATTCATTACTCAAATTTATGAATAGCAATATCAATTATGAGTGAACCCACGGAACATAGTAACCTTTAGAACCCAGATGTTGCATTCATGATTATAAATTCGTAAGTGAAAAATAGTATGATATTTTATAAATAATAAGCATTGTAATTTCATTAATATTCAATTATATTATATTGCAAACTATTTTCCTTATGTAAAAATAAATAAATAAATAAAATAAAAAGATGCAGCCTGTCAAGGGTCTAGCTCATTTTATATACTTCCATTACACATTAATAAAGTAACAACTTAATAAAATTTGTTACACTATTATTTAGTTGTAAACCACTACATCTAGAGTTGATTATTTTTCACTAAAATACTCCTATTAAAATGAAAATTAATAAATAATACTTTTATTATAGCTCTATTTCATTTTTCTATAATGATTATTTCATTACACCTCTTTTATATTTAACGAAGTAAAAGAGCTATTATAATTTATAAGAGATGAAGAAAGGAGAATTAAATATGATATATAGTTATGAAAAGACATCCATCTTGATAATTTATATTACATAAATATTCATTAGTGGTCTTAGGACAAGGATAAATACAACTCTTCATCGATATAATTCTTGTATGATAAGATGACACCTTGATTGTAGTTCGATAAACTGACAACAACCCTAGTTCCTCGCTAAAACGCGTTTTTAATGCCCTAATTTAGGTGGACTTTTCAATTAACGACGTGATATAGGTGGGCTCGAGCCTAAGAAAATTAAATCTACGTTGGCCCAGATAGAATTAGCTGGACCCTTTGTACCAGTTCACAAAGTCTAGGCTATAAGTGATAACAGCTCACAAAGTCAAAGCACACTTAGTTCGCAATTCTTAGAGATGATCGAAGACCAATAAACCAAAAAAAAAAAAAAAAAAAAATTCAACCTAATCCGCAAATTTGAGCATTGAATGGTACGGATTTGTTGATGGTTATTCGGATTGAGTGGTCGTGGTGGCGGCCGCGGTGGCCGTGATAATGGCAGGGTTTTTAATTCGCAAGCTTGCGAGGTAAATATCATTACGTAGAAAAAGTCGTCTATGGATGACGTCTACCCTACAAAAATCATATTAAGCAAAATACACAAAACTCAATTATTTATTAATTTTTTTTTTCAACGTTGTAAATCATATGGACTTTAAGAAACAATAAATTGAGATAAGGATACATTAATTTATGAAAGAATTTTTTTTTTCTATCGATCATCACTGTATAGATTGTTTAGTTATGATTGTGATATATTATTTAAAATTATAAAAGAAATGTATCAAAAAGATATGTTAAGAATTTTGAAAAATGAAAAATCTAAAGATTATGCGGCAGATGATGCACCGCAATCACAATCAACACCTAAGAATTGAATTTGGATTGTTAATTAGAGGTGTGAAAATTTTGCCTATGCATTGAACGGGCAGATTTATTTGCCACTTTTTAAATGGATTAAAAAGTCTTGATTGTAACTAGTTTAAAAAACGAGTTAAGTGAGTTGATTCACAAGCCAAAAGTATAAATGTATTAAACAAACTAACTCAAATTAGCCTCTTTTAATCAACGAGTTAAAAAATCTTGAGCTAGCCTACTTTAAAAATTGGTTAAATTGGTTGGGCCGCAAGCTAAAGCTAGCTTGCACACTTCTATCGTTAACATTCTTACAAACTAACATCATAGGAAATTTGCATATCACTATTGTGATCTATCAAGAGTGAGTGGATTGATTGGGATACTTCATGATTAAGTGAAATTTTACATGTATTGTGTAAAGGATTTGATATTAGTCTATAAGATTATGGTGGTGAATATCTTATTAAAACGAGTTTGAAACTTTTGGGCCAAGTTATTGAAATATATCTATTAATATTTGTTGATTTAGTTATCTACTGATTTTGGCTTTGAGTGTTACAAATGATATCAAGGTCGACCTCCTATTGGTAGATAGATGATTCGTCTTTGGCCTTGGTTTAGAGAAGAGGTCTGAGGAGGGTAAAAGAGTAGGGTATCGAAATCGTATACCAAAAGGGGGGAAAAACTGAGTTTAATTATAAGATTTTATGATGAGGACTCCAATTCTTTAGGAGGGCAGATTATAATATCTTATAATTAAGTAAAGTTTCACATGGATTGTAGGACGGATTTGGTATTAGTATAAGATCATAATGGTGAATACTTTGTTAATACAAGTTTAAAACCTTTGAACTAAGAGATTGGAATTGATCTATTAGTATTTGTTATCTTGGTTATTCATTGTTTTTAGTTAAAAGCATTATATTGGCCTTTCTTTGAAAATTTTTGAATTGAAACTTATATTATGACCCTTTAAATCCACCATGGAACCTATACATTGTAAAATTCGTAAGTTTCATGGTTCCATATGAAACCTCTAAATTTATCATTTTACTTCTTTCGTTTAAATTTTATAATTACATATATCTGATATTATTGAATGTTAATCAACATCGCTTTTAAATATATATTATGAATTATGCAAATACAATGGATTTCAATTAAATGAAGGTGATAATGAAATAATCTAATATATAAAAACTATAACTTAAGTTAGTGATGTGATATAGATTAAGTGTGTAATTGAGAATTATTTTATACTAATAGATTACACGTAGATTTTGTAAAATTGAAAAAAAAAATCAAATGTCAAAAATCTCTACATATGCATACTAGACTTATTTATAGATTTTGGTGTAAAATTAATTATCATTGAATTGTTGGGCTTGGGACAACTTTCAACCCAAAATTGAATTTGTGACTAGATTAGGCCTAAGAAGAAAAACTTAAGTGTAATTTAAGGTATGGTTTATCAAAATAGAGTGAGGTAAAAAGAAATAACAATTCATCTAATACTATTTTCTTCAATAATTGAGATACTTTTGAAATAACGATTACTATCTATAAGATATAGCAATTCATCTTGTGAAGGGAAGGAAGAATTTCTTATCAATTCCATATTATAAGAAATAAGCTTTAATTATGATATAATTTTTTGCAAATCAAATAAGAGGATAGCTATTCCATAATAATAAAAGCATAATGCCAATTTTAAGGAAGTAAGCCAAATGCAATGTAAATCCATACACTAATAAGGGGTGTATGGATTCTTGAGAAGAGAGGAGCCATAGTGGTTCCCTTTGGACCATTCGAATCCTACAAGTAAATAAAAAGTTGGATACCCTGATTTACTTATAGTAATGTCCATCTTTTACCAAAAACAAGCCATTTATGAATATTATTAAGGGGTTCGTTATTTCTTGGTTTTGTCTAGTTATTAATAACTTGATTATTTTTAGACAATAGTTGATAGAAATAATGCTCGTAAGGAGTTTTATTGAATCCAAGAAGTATAAGCCTATCTACCATCCATAGCAGAATAAATGGAGTTTTCCAAAAAAACTTGTTAGCGAAGGAAGACCTCCTAGGGATAAGAGACATAGAGCTAAAGAGAGAGCCAAAAAAAAAAAAAAAAATCTTTCGTGTATAAAGGGTGCTGAGTTAGAATTCCATTCTAACTAAGGATTCTTGTTGTTACGAGGGATCTAGGTATAGGAGAACTTCCCCCCCTCCCCCTCTCTTTTGTCCAACTCTTTGGTCTTAAAAATGCCAGTTTTAAGAATTAGTGATTGCCCTTCTCCGACCCTTATTGCTTAACCTAAGAGCGAGTAGCTAATGCGTTCACTAAACCTCTTGGCTATCTTTGTACCCCTACCTCCTTTATCACTGAGCGGTCATTTAGGGGCTTATGCTGGTAATCTGAGTTGTTTCCCTCTCAACAATAAAGCTTATCCCTTATCGTCTCATTAGCCAACCTTGACTCCTATTATTTTAAGGTTATATCTAGTATTCAGAGTTTGCCTCGATTTGGTACCGCTCTCATGGCCCTCATCAAAATAGTGTTTTACCCTTAGATGTCCAATCAATTGTTGTGCCTTAATGCATTTTGGGGAGAACCAACTAGCTTTGGGTTTGAGTGATATTTCACTCCTAACCATAACTCATCCGCTGATTCTTCAACATCAGTCGGTTTGGACCTTCACTTAGTTTCACTCAAGCTTCATCCTGGTCATGGGTAGATTACTCAAGTTCAGGTCCATAAGAGGATAGCTATTTCATAATAATAAAAGTATTATGCCTATTTTAAGGTAGTGAGCCAAATGCAATATAAAATAAGTAATGTAGTGTAACCTACTGGTAAGTTAATGAATGCATGCTAAGGTAAGTCTTTATCCCTTTTTTTCTTCTCATTTACTTAATTTAATTCATTTGTTCTAGGTAGATTCGTATAAAGCAAATAAAAAAAAAATATTAATGGATATATAAATGAATGTTCTTTGCTTACTTGGATAGAATCAAAATCCCCTTTTATATATATATAAAGCCCTTGTGAAGCCATTAGGCTGTGATGGTGCATACTATTTTCTAATGATAATTGGCTTTCAGAAAAATAAAGTGGTAAAAATTTAAACTTGAAAATTAAAAAAAAAATAAAAGTAAAATACCAACCAACTAATTTTTTTTAGAAAGAGAAATTATGGTGGCTTGCTCCCATGGAACGGGCATGTAAGCATCCCATGGAGCGATCATAAAAAATAAAAGTATTTGTTTTTCCAATAGAAAAGAACTTTTCTTTTTCTTGCACTTGGTCATTTTTTTTAGTTAAATTTATGAAAATAAAATTAAAACCTTTTTTTGAAAATCTTATTTGATAACTATAATGAGTTTAAATGTAAACGTTTCCAAACCCTTCGGTTTGTGAAATATCAGCCTTCTCAATTTTTTTTTATCTTAGTAGTGGTGACTCCTAAATATATGTTCCTTAAGTTATCATGAAGCAGTTTATATTAGATGGATCGTACATGATATAAACGAAAATTTAAGTAAAAAGCGGAATTTCATAGTCACAATCGTCAATTCCTTTTAATCTTCTTGCAAAGACGTCAACTTAAAGATATGTTGCCCTATTAATGCATTATAAAAAGTCAAAACAAGGGAGGAAAAAGAGAAGACAAGAGGAAGAGCTTTTATTCTTGTATCACTCACGATCTAATCAATTCTTCCATAGCACTTTCATTTTGCTAGAAGTGAGATCTCAGAAAACTGCATTGCAGGAAAAAGGCTTGACAGTAGTAGCATCTGCTTCTTGTGGATGGTGGTAGCAGCGACAGGTGGTAGTTACGGGCTGTGGGGAGGTGATATATAGTGGTGTCATTGGTAGCAGGGTTGGAGACAGAACTATAGAGTTAGAGGGCTAGATTTTGAATTATATTAAGATATGATTTAAAAATATAATATAACATATTCATTCCTCGTTCTCAATTATTATTTTTTTTTTTTAACTTCGAGTTATAGGGGCGGAGGCCTCTTTGGGCCTCATCTAGGTCCGTCCTTGATTGGTGGCACAATGGTAGTGATAGTGCAATATCAATGGCTAGGGTCGTGATGGAGGTAGTGGCTCTAGTGATGTCTGAGACGAGATTTGGAGATATTATCCGTCAACCTAGGAATATACAAGTCAACTACACAAAAGATCGATGGGGTTCCATTTCCACGTCTTAAATTTATAAAACAAACAAATGATACTTAAAGTCCTCGAAATAGACTAAGATAAATTTTGCTGGACTAACAAATAAACAAGGCCTAATAACACGGTTACATGTTATTTCGAGCTGGCGTTGTTATTTAGATTTGTAATGAGTCTAATGTTTTTATTTAGAGTTTATTGAACTACACATAAATATTTCCAAGTTCAAGTTGACGATTAAATAGTCATGGAAATATTAGTATTAGATTTGGTTAGGAACCTACGAGTAAGTAGGAGGAAACCTATTAGAACTTGGAACTTTGCTCTACTTTGCATGGTCGGATGAGTCTTGGATGGATAATAAAGGTTATTTGGTAAGTTCGGTTTCCATTTTAGAATGCTTCCAAAAGGATAGGGTGACCACTCTTTCTCATGTACATGAAAGATTGAGCTTTTTACATTGCTATGAATAAAATTCTCCCCTTAATATCTCCTTTATTCCTTTTATAGACACATTATGATTTCTTCAATAAAGCAAATTAAATGGGATTATAGTTAATGTTTTAGCTGGTCCGTTGTAAAATAAAAATAGAAAACTTTAGGTTTTTTGCATGAGTTTTAAATGATTATTAACAAGTTGCTACGATAAAATCATTATATGAGTACTTAATTTTTTATATTATATATATTTTATTAGTATTACATAAGAAAACTTATTTTTAATTGCACGTGTAATATAGAAGCACCTGAGTTTAAATTACATCTATGTTATTACATAGAATATATATCATTATTTATGACTGTTATAGAATGAAAGTAACGTGATGCTTGATACTTGTACACACGGTCATCTGATATAGCGGTTCTATTAACTATTTCCTAAATAATTATTGTTCCAACTCAACGAAGCGACAATGAAGAAGTAGATAATTATTTTTACAAAGGAAAAAATTGATAAAAAGATGATTAATATAAACCAATGCAAAAAAAAAAAAAAAAAAAAAAACAATAATTTCACTCCACCCATTATAATTTTTATAACTCGGGACTATAAGTGATTATTGAAAGAGATACATAATGATATTGACAGTTAGCGTTAACAAAATATATTGTGGTATGCGCTCGGATAATAAAAAAAAAAAAAAAATCGAAATTTTAGGATACGATATTTTTCAATAAAGAAACATTGAATTAATAAAGCAATACTGAAAATTATTTCCTTACGTCTAATCACACTTTCATGGCAATTTTTATTTCTTTTGCCAACATAAATACAATGCCAAAAGGGTAGCAAGAATCCACTTTAATTAGGGATGGAAAAAAACTCGAACCGTGAACTGAACCGAATCAAATCGAAACGAAAAATCATTTTTTTTTTTAACCGTTTGGTTTATGATTTGGTTCAGTTATATATAAACAATTCACAGTTTGGTTCGGGAAAGCGAACCGAACCGTACCATTTTGAACTGAACTGAATTGTTTAATTAAATAAAAATAATTTATGCAATTATTTTGTACTTTTTTATACTTTTTTTTATTAATCTTTATAAATTTCATCAGATTTTTTATATCTTGTTATTCTTTATCATAAATTTGTGTTGATTATTAAGATTAAGTTGAGTAAATTTCATTTGAAATTTTATATTTATTGGAGATAAAAATATTTAGTGAAAATTTGATATAAACAGTTCAAACCATGGATCAAACCAAACCAAATTAGTTTTAATTTGGTTCGAAAAATTTACAAACTAAATTGTATTGTTAGGTTCGATTTAAAAAAAAAAAAAACAGAACCGTTATATTAAGTTCGGTTCGATAAAAGGGAGGAGGCAAACCATACCAAATCGAACTGCGCTTACCCCTAACTCTAACTATTATGGAGGAAGCCATACTGATACTTACCATATTCCAAAATTAATCTTATTTAATATCGAAAGTAAACCTTTTTGCCACCTTTTACTAAATATTTAAAGATATGCATACATACATACACACATACACACACACACATACACACACATATATATACAAGCAATAAGAGAAAAAGGTTTAAAATTTAATATAAAATTATGAAAATTGATAATGTGAAAAACAATCTTAACAATTCTTATTGATAGACTTTTTTGGGCTCAAGCTCTAAAGGTTTGGGCCTAAGTGCTTCAGCATGCTTGGGTCCCTTGAGCACCCCTTTAGATTAAGAGCTTAACCCCCTTTAGTAAGACAACTGGTTTAGCCTGCCCATGAACAGCTCGACCTAGGCCTAAGTGCAGTTAAATGGTTAGTGGTAGTGCAACTTGCTCAGGTTGCCCTTGAGTACTCCTTTAACCTAGACCAGTTGAAGGCCTCAAAAGCCTCAATGGATGTCTTTAAGTACCTGACTCCTTGGCATTCAAGACCTTGAAGACTATAATTCTCAAGGCCTTAGATTTGGAGCTCCATGTGAACCTCAACCCTAAGCACTTACTGGCTGCTTGGCATGCGACCTGAGGATCATGACACTGTAGCTGCTTTGCTCAGCCTTTTTTTCTCTCCTTATTAAATGCGACTTGTTAGTCTATTATACAACTTAGGTGCTTCTGCCTTCAATCTTAAGTGCTGTAGATTGATTTGGGCTTCCTTCGATTGCATAAAACTCCTCCAAATTGCTTATATTTCCACTCTGAAATCTCTGAAACCTGAAATATGTAAATGAAAATACTTAAGTACCATTTCTTAATGATTTTTATAAAATCAATAATAATTCAACATAATTCATACATTGAAATATGAGTAAAATATGTCTTTATTAACCATGTAACTCGTCGAGCATATTATCTAATCGTGGGATCGAATATCGGTACTTAACAGTAATTTTGTTGATGGCACGGTTGTCAATGCATATCCTCCATGACCTATCTTTCTTTGGTACTAAGACTACTAGCACAACATATGAGCTCATGCTCTTTCAGACATATTCGTGATCCACTAACTCATCCACTTGTTTCTCTAACTCGGCGGCCTACTCAGGATTAAGCTTGTAAGCGGGTTAGTTCGGTAAGGTATCTCCAAGTTAGAGGTCGATGCAATACTTAATGCTTCTTCAAGGAATTAAACCTTTCAGTATCTTGATAGGAAACGGGTCAGCATAGTCTTAAAGTAGCTGTTGCACCTCAGTAGGTAAACTCTTAACTTCTCTCACCTCTAAGAGTCTTTTGACTAAAAGGATCACATAGTCTTCAGCCTCGACTTCTTAGGCAAATCGAGTTCGAGAAATCGCTAAGAACTTCCGCTATAATGATCTAGCAACCTTCTCTTGGGCTTCTTGCACTTCCTTAGGATTCATGGGTATCGGTATAATTTTAGGATACGATATTTTTCAATAAAGAAACATTGAATTAATAAAGCAATACTGAAAATTATTTCTTTACATCTAATCACACTTTCATGGCAATTTTTATTTCCTTTGCCAACATAAATACAATGCCAAAAGGGTAGAAAGAATCTATTCTAATTAGGGATGGAAAAAAATCGCGAATCGTAAATCGAATCGAAACGAAAAATCGATTTTTTTTTAACCATTTGGTTTATGATTTGGTTCATTTATGTATAAATGGTTTACAGTTTGGTTTGGGAAAGCGAACCAAATCGTACCGTTTTAAATTGAACTGAACCGTTTAGTTAAATAAAAATAATTTATGCAATTATTTTGTACTTTTTTATATTTTTTTCTATTAATCTTCATAAATTTTATTAGATTTTTTATATCTTGTTATTCTTTATCATAAATTTGTGTTGATTATTAAGATTAAGTCGAGTAAATTTCATTTGAAATTTCATATTTATTGGAGATAAAAATGTTTAGTAAAAATTTGATACAAATAGTTCAAACTGTGGATTGAATTGAATCAAATCGGTTTTAATTTGTTTTGAAAAATTTACGAACTGAACCATATTGTTAGGTTTGACTTAAAAAAAAAAATGAATCGTTATATTAGGTTTGATTTGATAAGGGAGAGTGAATCAAATCGAATCAAATTGCACTTACCCCTAACTCTAACTATTATGGAGGAAGCCATACTGATACCTACTATATTCCAAAATTAATCTTATTTAATACCGAAAGTAAACCTTTTTGCCACCTTTTACTAAATATTCAAAAATATGCATACATACATACATACATACATACATATATATATATAAGCAATAAGAGAAAAAGGTTTAAAATTTAATATAAAATTATGAAAATTGGTAATGTGAAAAACAATCTTAACAATTCTTATTGATAGACTTTTTTGGGCTCAAGCTCTAAAGGTCTGAGCCTAAGTGCTTCAACATACTCGTGTCCCTTAAGTACCCCTTTAGACTAAGAGCTTAACCCCCTTTAGTAAGACAATTTGTTTAGCCTGCCCACGAACAACTTAACTTAGGCCTAAGTGCAGCTAAATGGTTAATGGTAATGCAACTTACTTAGGTTACCCCCGAGCACTCCTTTAACCCAGACCGGTTGAAGGCCTCGAAAGCCTCAATGGATGTCTTTAAGTGCCTGACTCCTTGGCATTCGAGACCCCGAAGACTTTATAATTCTCAGGGCCTTAGATTTGGAGCTCTATGTCGACCTTAACCCTAAGCACTTACTAGCTGTTTGGCATGTGACCCGAGGGTCATGACACCGGAGCTACTTTGCTAAGCTTTTTTTTCTCTCCTTATTAAATGCGACCTTTCATTCTACTATGTGACCTATCAGTCTACTATACAACTTAGGTGCTTCTGCCTTCAATCTTAAGTGCTGTAGATTGATTTGGGCTTCATTCGATTGTGTAAAACTCTTCCAAATTGCTCATATTTCCACTTTGAAATCTCTGAAACTTGAAATATCTAAATGAAAATACTTAAGTACCATTTCTTAATGATTTCTATAAAATCAATAATAATTCAATATAATTTAAACACTGAAATATGAGTAAAATATGTCTTTATCAACCATGCAACTCGTTGAGCATATCATCTAATCGTAGGATTGAATATTGGTACTTAACAGTAATTTTGTTGATGGCACAGTTGTCAATGCATATCCTCCATGACCCATCTTTCTTTGATACTAAGACTACTAGCACAGTACATGAACTCATGCTCTTTCGGACATATTTGTGATCTACTAACTCATCCACTTGTTTCTTCAACTTAGCGGCCTATTCAGGATTGAGCTTGTAAGTGGGTTAGTTCGGTAAGGTAACTCCAAGTTAGAGGTCAATGAAATGCTCAATGCTTCTTAAGGGAATTAAACCTTTTAGTATCTTGATAAGAAACGGGTTAGCATAGTCTTAAAGTAGTTGTTGCACCTCGGTAGGTAAACTCTCGACTTCTCTCACCTCTAAGAGTCTTTTAACTAAAAGGATCACATAGTCCTCAGCCTTGACTTCTTAGGCAAATTAAGCTCGGGAAATCACTAAGAACTTCCACTACAGTGATCTAGTAACCTTCTCTTAGGCTTCTTGCACTTCCTTAAGATTCATGGGTATCAGTATAATTTTCTTCCTGTCTTTCTAGAACATGTAGGTGCTCCTATACCTATCATGCAATACTCTCAAGTCAAATGGACATAGGAAAGACATCACACAACACTTCGTCCTTGTACCTATTACCAATGGAAATCAGTACTCTAACCTGTTTAGCAACTTGTAAGCCTCTTTTCTTGTTTGGCTAGTGAATCTTATATGGCTTAGGGTGTGGAAAGGTCAGCAATTTCATAGCCTTTACTACCCCCTGTGCTATGACATTGGTATTGCTCTCTCTATTACTGATCAAGGTGCATAACTTGCCATTTACTTGGTAATTCGTATGGAAGAGGTTTTCCTTCTACTCGTTCTCATCAGCTATAAAAGCACAAAGAGATCATTGAACAACAAAACAGTACTCAGCACCGCCCTCAGGAGGTGTCTTAGCATCGGGGTTTTCCTAAAACTCTTAGGAAAGGCTTTTGGTGCATGTTCATTCATCTGCCTTCTTGGCTTATCTCCCATCTCTCAGCCCTGCTCAACAACTCTCTTACGCTGCTCGGTCTCTAAGACTCTCTATATTGAGATAGCTAAATTAGCCATAATAGCAGTAAGGTCTTGTATTTGCTCATCAGTAGTATATAGTGTTTGTTGGGTAACTCAACCACGACCATGCGAATTACTCTCGACATCGTTAATCTCTTCCTAAACACTAGGATTTGACATTGTCAAAAACGACACTTCAGAAAATACTCTTCACTTAAGAAATCCTTATATACACATACAAATACCACACGAACTATGAATTGTGAACTTGCTTTGTTCTTTTAAACACAAATAGAGTATCTCCAATAGCAAACAAGTAGGGACTATCACCATACAACTTTCGGTCACAACCTCAAGCTTTGATACAAAGATTATATGATGTGCTTAAGAGCTCAGTTATTACTAGGACTTACCGTAGCAAATTTGAATCAATGAGTCCTTCAAATTATCGAAGAAACTTAAAGTGAGTAGGTTGATGAACTGACTAAAGTAGCTGATGTGAAGTTGCTCGGAGAATATGACCTACCTATAAACACAACATGACTTGACACTTTGTTTGATATGATGCACAAGTAAATGTTAAGGTTTACTTGCCACTAATCTCGAGTTATTCGATAAGATTAGATAAGAGTGTATAAAAATAAGCTTAGAGAGGTTGTCTTATAAGAATAGTATATTTAATGTCTATATGTAAAGTAAGATGCCTTTGGCTTACAAGGAGAATGCACTATTTATAATAAGTCCTTAATCCAACATTACAAATAAAGAAATTACAAAAAGGCATACATAAAAGGGGATTCCTAATATATACGAAAAAGGGAAAATAGAACAAACGATAAAAAAGAAAAAATAGTACAGTATCAGATGAAATGGATATGTAGCAGTGTAACATTGACCCCATTCAAAAATTCTTTGATCATAGCAAGCAAGAGGAATCAAACTGTTGTGGCAACAAAGAGGCCAAGACGAGAAGGGGGGGTACCATGAGAATTGGCAGCAAGCCAAGAGAGAACTACTTGACCAGTAGGAGAGTGTCTCATCATTCAGCAAGAAACTTTCGGCAGCTGAAGGTCGGATCACTTGGCATAGGGCCCTCAACCAGAGAATAGTCGGCATTAGCATACTTGAGAGAGCAAATCATAGTATAACAATGCTTAAAGAGTTCAACCATCAGCCTTCTATATAAAGTTTCTCGTCATCGGTAAGTTGCTGAGAAAGAATTATTCAGGTGAGGGATTGGAGGCCTCGGAGCCATGCGTGAGTAAGAGGACTAGTAGTTGATAGTTCATCAATAAGTCCTTATGCTATGCTAGTTCTGCTTATCCTAAAGAAGGATGGTTCATGGTGCATGTACATCGACAGCCGAACCATCAATCTTATCACTATCAAGTATAGATATCCAATATAGAGGCTCGATGACATATTAGATGAGTTTCATGGTGCCAAGATATTTTTTGAAGATTGACCTATAAAGTGGCTACCACTAAATTCACATGAAACCTGGTAATGAATGGAAGACTACTTTCAAGACAAGGCATGGTTCCTATGAATGGTTGGTTATGCTATTTGGACTTACAAATATGTCGAGCATATTTATGTGATTGATAAACCATGTGATGTGCCCTTTGAATGGAAGATTTGTGGTCGTATACTTTAACGACATATTAGTGTATGGTATCGACCTAAACAACTACATTCAACATTTTTAAGCCATTTTTGACATTTTATGAGTTAAGAAGTTATATGAGAACCTAAAGAAGTACATGCTTTGTCAATGTGAAGTAGTTTTTCTTAGGTATGTAGCATTTGTAGAAAGAGTCCAAGTAGATAAGGAAAAGGTCTGAGCTGTTTTGGAATGGCCGATACCAAAGAATGTCATTGAAGTATGAAGTTTTCATGGCCTTACTTTCTTCTATTGGCAATTCATTAAAAACTTTAGTACAATTGCAGTCCCCTTGATCAAGCTTAAGAAAAAGAATGATGAATTCCGATAGAATTACCGAACTGAACAGAGCTTCAAGGAAATCAAGGAGAAGCTCATTATTGCCCCTGTCTTGTCTTTACTAGATGTTGACAAGCCATTTGAATTGGAATGTGATGCATCAAGCATCAGAATTGGTATCATCTTGATGCAATAAGGACGATCAGTTGCTTACCACAATAAGAAGCTTAGTGGTGCTACATTAAACTATTTCATGTATAAAAAGGAGTTATACTTTTTTTTTTTTTGAGCTCTTATTATACGACAACACTATTTGCTAACTCTAAAGTTAGTGATTTACATGGACCATGAGTCCTTGAAGAATTTAGGAAGTCAGAACAAACTCTCAAAGAGGTAAGCCAAGTGGTTAAAATTTATGGAAGAGTTTTTATATGTGATTCGACATAAGAAAGGTAATGCCAACGTAGTTATAGATGCCTTGTCATGACGGTAGATCTTATTGACCACCTTACAGATGAAATTACTGGGGTTTTTACTTATCACCAAGTAGTATGCTCACGACCCCTATTTTGGTCTTATTCTTGAGTAGTGTAAAAAAGGAGTTGCTATTAGAGGATATTACCTCAAAGATGTTTATTTGTTCAAGGAAAGAAGGTTGTGTATATCGAGTTGTTACACATATGAGCTGTTAGTGAGAGAAACTCATAGTAGTGGATTGTTTGGTTATTTTGGAGAAACCAAAATAGCCAACTTGTTAAAAGAAAATTTTTACTAGCTTGGTTTGGCTAAGGATGTTTATAGGGTAGTCAGTACAGTTTACAAAAGAGGCAAAGGAAAAGAGAGCCACATGGAAAGGATATGCCTTTACCAATACCGACTTCACCTTAGGTTGACATTTGTATGGACTTTGTCCTAAGGTTGGCCCAGACATCTAGTGGAAAAGATTTAATATTTGTTGTAGTGAATTACTTCAGTAAAATGACTTACTTCATCTTGTACCATTGAACTAATAATGCTTTATATATTGCCAATTTGTTTTTGCAGGAAGTTGTCTAACTACATGGAGTGTCGAAGACAATCGTTTCAGATTATGACACTAAATTCTTGAGGTATTTTTAGAGAAAACTTGAAACTACACTTGTGTTTAGCTCTAGTAATTGATAAGTGTAAATTACTTTACACTTTTAAGTCATGTTTAGGCATAGAATTGAGCATAAATGTAATTTAATTCTTAAGTTTTGGATACTTAATTATATAAAATATTGATTTTAGGTAAATTACGAGTAAGGGGATGAATTATACACAAGAACAACAACTTTCTAGTCAATCACCGCCGTAAGGGAAAGAAATCAGTGAAGTAGTATGAAGAAGTATCAATCGCGGGCGTAATAATGAAGTAATGAAGAATCCAGCCCTAATCACATCCTCAATCACGGCTGTGATCAAGGAAGTATTAACGAGTCCCTATCAATCATGGTCGTGATTGAATAGTAGGAGGTTGATCACATTCCTAATCACGGGCGTAATGATATGTAATAAAGCGACGAAGAGTTCATAGCAGTGATCATGACAGTAATTGGTTAAAAATATTTCTTTTTGAGACTATCATGTCTCAAGTTACGAGCGTGATGGAAACTGTTCTATTCAACCTTTTCACACGAACCAGTACGTGAAAAACATCCAGTGATGTCATGAAGGGTTATATTTGAGTCATTTGACAAGGAGAATATAAAAATACCGCAACTTGTGGAGAAATGACATCATCATTTTTTAGACATCAATTTTTAAAGTAGAATATATGTAAGCCCCAAAGTTCAGCCAAGTAACCGTAAGATTGAACCTAGAACCCAAGGTTTAGGGCGATCGGCTAAAGGATTCGATTAAACCCAAATTATAAACTATTTAGCAAAATACCAGTAAAAATGACCCTGTAAACTTAAATTTAAGAAAATGAGTAGTAAAATAAGAAACTATAAAATTTTCAAATTTTAAGCATAATAACTGCTAATTACCGAAAAGGCAAAAAATGTAATATAATAACTAATAAATTAGTAGAGATAGATTATATGTATACTAAAAATTTTAGAATGACCAAAATAATATTTAGGAATGTTCACGTGTACCCTACATGTATTTACGTGTAGATAAAAATACACGTAATTACTAAAATGGGCCGAAAACTAAGTAAATAATTAAAGAAAAATAAAAAATAATTATAAAAGAATCAGAAAAAAATCAGAAGAGGATAACTGCAACAAGATCAGGTTGTGGACTGAAAAGAAAAAAATTAACCAATAAGAATTTGACAAACAAAAAGCCAAAAATCAAGGAAATGGGGCAAAATCTCATCAAATTAATGCACATTAATTACTATATTTGTCTATAAATAAGGAAACAATTCTCAAAAGTCATTTGGATAGTTTGTGATCTGAGAAAAATCGAAACACAAGAAAAATCGAGAGAAATTCCAGAAAAAAAAAAAAAAGAAAACTGTGTAGATTAGCAAGGTGAACTAAAACCACCACCCACCACCACCTAGGACCGAACCACCACCACCACCCTACACTAGAACCAGCGCCTGGACCGGCCGACAGCCTTGGACCGGGTTTGGAGGGCCAGAAAGCTTCGAACCGGTTAGTCATTTATTCACCCCGATTTTTGTATAATTTTGTAAAATTAGTTATTTTGCCCAGAAAATTATGAAACTTGTTATTCTAAGGTTTTATTGTATGTAGATTTAGGGAAAAATATTGATTTAGTTTAATTATGTCTGGAAATATAGGGTCCCTAACAAATTGTTCATAACCGAACATGAGTAAACCGGAAATTAAATAGGCTTAGGGATATAGTTTGGGGCTCAAAATTTTTTTGTAGGATTCTCATATGATGTAGAACAGTGCTATGAAGCCATTTTTTTAAAATTAATTTTCAAAAATTTTAAGTTAATTTTTAGCCCTAAAATGATGGTAAAATTGGGTAATTTAGGATTAATTAAGTGATTAGGATGTTAATTACTGATTTGGATCTTAATTAGATGTTTAGGGAAGTTAATCTCTGCAGTGGAACCCTAATCCTAGCCTTTAGGTACTAAGTATGGTTAATTAGGGAAATTAGGTAAAGAATATAAGAAATTAGGAATATGTAAAAATGTAAATTAATAAATCTAAAAAAATAAAGTTATTTATATAATATTATAATTGAAATCAGAAAAATAATAAATCTGAAATAATATTTAATTTTAAGTAAATATCTCAAAATGTAAGATTTTTACACATCGGGAATAAATCTGATACCTCAATTAGGGTTAGCGTGTACCGAATAGCTTAGAATACTAAATTAAGACCTAATAGGATATTTGGATACTCGAGCTTAATGTGATTAATTTCACATTAGGATTCGAACATGTTTAGGATTTAGAAATCGAACTAAAACCTAATTTAGAAATCGATGCGAAAACCGAACTTGAACCTAACCCCAAACCTAGAATAATTGTAAAAAATTTAATACCTAGATAATTAGGCATATTAAACCTTAAACAAAACCTAACAATAAGTGTTATATGATAAAATGAACTTATAATATTTATATGAAAAGCTGAAACCACGTTCGTGTTATAGGGATGATCGGCGATGGCCTGAGCAAATCGGACCTCGAGTGAGTGAGCGAGGAGTCGAGGTAAGTTGGGATTAATACAATGCTGTATTTTTGGAGGCTTAAGATTATGCTTGGTTGTGCTTGCTAGATAGTTGAATGTGTGCATGTGCTTGATTATGGGTGATGCTATGATTCTGTTTGTTGCTTTGGCACATGTTGTATGAATTGTATGTAATGATTGATCACCCTAAATTGGACTTAATCAAATATACAACAAGTAATCATAATCGATCATGCATGGCAACCCGTTAGGGGATTTAGGACTCTCCGGCCAAATACCGACCCCTTCGGAAGGGATAGCGCAGGATTGCAAAATGGTCCCTTCTTCATCCTCAGTCGAACTAAGTGACAGGAGAGGAGGTCGCGGCGAGGGTGAAGGCAGTGGTTCGAAGGTAGTCGCAGGAGGAGCAAGGTCTCCATTACACAAGCCTGGGTTTGGTCGTGAGCTGTTGCATTAACGGCAACTCCTCAACCCGGATTAGAGCGGGCGCAATTTCTCTAATCTCACGACGGGCCAGACAACGTCGTGCGATGGCATTTGCTTGCACATGCATTACACCTAATAAGTGATTGAAAATCTTGTTGTGTGTATGGTATAGTTTTAAGTCCTCCGTCCTAACTTACTGAGCTGTGGTTGCTTACGTCCCTATAGACGTCGTGCAGGTGCTGGTTAAGAAACGGTAACAACTACTCTGAAGCTAGCAACTGCTGGATCCTGGGGAGTGAGGAAAAACATTGAAGAATCAACACATATTTTACTTTTCATTTCTGATTAATGTAATAACTGAATTATAGTGATTATATATAACTTTTCTCACTTTCTTAGGTAAATGATTTGTTTAAATTACAAATTGTCTACTTCAAAGTGGGTTAGTCATGGACGCCTTGTGTAGATCAGGTCTAAGATAGCGGTTGTAAGGCCAACTTCTATCTTAGGATGGTTTACACGGCGGGGGCTGTTACGACTCTGCCGCTTCGGAGCGTGACAACATAGATAAGATCATTTATCAGAGATCATATTCGAAACATCAATTCATAACAAACACCAAATCATTCGTATTTGTATCAGTGTTTTTTCATTTACAAGTAGAGTTGTCTAGATATTGTATCATACATTTTTCTCGAAATAACTCGAGAGGGATGATGAGATTCATTGTTGTACGTTGTGAAGATTTATACAGTGAAATTCAAATGAGGTTATATTTTCTTATTGATCTCATGTTAATTTCATTGTTATTTCTATATTGTGTTTATACATTTTGTTCTTTTATCATGTGTGAGTAGTACGTTAAGACTGACTATATCATTTAGTATGATCAAGTGCATGAAAAAGTAATTTCCTAATGTTTGTTAATTCCGATGAATGGTATTGAATGAATCTAAGTATGGTGTAGTGCACGACATCTACTTAAGACAAATTTCAATGAAAATGTTGAGAGACAATTCTATTAAATAGATTTAGTTTATTGGAGTAACCTACTCTTGACAATAGAGATATTATTAGGAAAGTTGTTGCATCTTTAGGGGAATCGATACATTAACATGATATTAATGCGATCCGAGTTAGCTGTTAATTAAGAAGAGATTTCAATGGACATAATTAGGATTAGAAGTAAGTAGTTTTGAGAAGAATGTTTACATATTATAATTTCCTGTAAATAGCAAGTATTGGGATAAAAAAAATATTTTGGTAGTATTATACTAAGTGGTAAAGCAAGTTTGCATGTTACTTGTGTTGTTTGTAATTATTCTTGTAATCATTGTATTAGTTGCATAAGTTATGGATTAGTGTAGTTTAGTTAACAAATTATAGTCTTAATAATCAATCACTTGATAAATTGGACTGCTAGATAATAGGAAGATTATTAAGTACTAGTGTTTGAGTCATTTTCCCAATAGAGACGATCCTATACTTATCCATGCTATAAAATGATATGTATACTTGCCTGTCAAACCGAGTTAAGAATAAAATATAAGTTTGTAATTTGTAAAACTCAAAAACTCTAATTAGAGGCGATCAAGTTTTTGGTGCTATTGCTGAGAAAAATCGGCACCATCATTAGGAAAATTAGGATTCCTGTTCTTTTAGCATTAGTTTTCCTTTGTTAATTAGTTTGTTTGAGATATTTGTGCTCATATTGGTTTATTGTGCTAAATTGCAATTTATGACTCGAAGCAGCACAATTGATCTAGCTGACTTTGATCCTGAACTAGGGAGAACACTTAGAAGTAACTTAAAGAAAGTCCGAGAATATTTTGAGAAGTAAGTATCAGCTAGTAAGGAAGTAAGAGCACGAGAACCGTTGACATCCAAAATAAATAATCCAAATCAAAACGTTGAGTAGCCATTAGGAAACTAGTTCTTGAATCCGAAAGATGGTATCTAAGGAGATCCGCCAATGAATTTGGACCTACCTCTTGATGGAAATTAGAATGTAGCATAAGTGAGAAACGAGCCAGGAGTAAATCTGCCTTTGGCTTTTAGGATAATGTTAGATTATTGTAGACTTAACTTAGAAGGAGCTAGTACTAGCATTGCTTGGCCTAGAGTTCAAGTCAACACATTTAAAATCAAGCTAAGTATCATTCAAATAATCTAGCAATATGTTCAGTTTGATGGGTTTAATGATGAAGACCCCAACAATCATCTGCAGCAGGTCTTGGAGATATGTGACACATTTAAGATAGGTGGAGTTTCTGAGGACGTTATTAGACTTAGGCTATTCCTGTTTTCACTAAGATCAAATGCAAAGCAATGGCTCAATTCTATGCCAAGGAATTCCATTAATACCTAGCAAGAAGTGGTTGAGTTGTTTATGAGAAAATACTTCCTACCCTTAAGGACGGCTAAGCTAAGGGCCGATATCTCTTCTTTTAGTCAAATGGATTCGGAGACTCTATATGAAGCATGGGAGAGGTGGAAGGAATTGTTAAGGAAATGCACCCATCATGGTCTTCCGGATTGGCACTAAGTTTAGACATTTTACAATGGACTGAACTATACAACTAAGCAGCTTCTTGATGCAGTTGCTAGAGGTAGCCTAAATCATAAGTCACCTGAGCAATGCATTCAATTGTTTAAAGATATGGCTAATAATCATTATCAATGGTCATCTGTAAGAGGAAGAAAAAGAAGGGCAGCGGGAAAACATGGGTTGGATGCTATTTTCGCTTTAGCACATAAGGTGGAGATATTGACAAGGAAGCTTGATAGCCTCATAATGGGTCAAAACAAGGCTTTGACACTTTCAAATTTAGAGTTGTGTAACCCTTCTAAGATAGATCATGTGGAAGAGGTCGACTACATGGGGAACCCGATTAGACTAAGAAATGATTCTTTCAGCAACACTTACAACTTGAGTTGTAGAAATCATCTAAATTTCAAATGGGGGTAACAACACCAGTTAGAGTTCTAATATGCAACCTCTTGGATTTCAAAGACAAGTGCCACCTCCTCAAGGTAGACCAATGTCCATTAAGGAAATGTTGGCTCAATACATCAAGACCTTTGAGAACCACCACAAAGCCACAAAAGCAGCCTTAAGAAATCAAGGAACCTAAATACATAATTTAGAAAATCAGCTTGGGTAGATTTCTAAGATTTTATTTGAAAGAGCTCCTAGATTGCTATCGAGCAATACGGAGACAAACCCTAAGGAGTACGTTAAGGCTATGACTCTTAGAAGTGGTAAGGACTTACAAATTTCTGAAGGGACCTAAGACAGTGGAAAAGAAGTTGAGACCATGAATGGGGATTGGCCAGTGAATAATGGATCATTAGAAAAGGAAGTCTTACCAATAGCGCCAAAGG
The DNA here is from genome assembly GCA_024138015.1 of Lumnitzera littorea. NCBI lineage: Eukaryota > Viridiplantae > Streptophyta > Magnoliopsida > Myrtales > Combretaceae > Lumnitzera > Lumnitzera littorea. The sequence goes on along the minus strand of JAMXBB010000012.1, from coordinate 15,172,787 downwards.
AATATAAGCTACCTTTGCCATACCCTTCTAGACTAAGGAAGGATAAGGATGATGAGCATTATAAGAAGTTTTTGGAACTCTTTAAGTAGTTGCACATGAACTTCCTTTAGTGGAAGCTCTGGGCCAGATGTAAAATTCTTAAAGGAGCTTCTTTCCAACAAGAGGAAATCAAAGGAACTTTCTACTGTTATCTTGGGTAGAGAGTGCTCTGCATTTCTTTTGAACAAGTTACCTAGGAAACTCAAGGATCATGGTAGCTTTATTATCCCTTATTTGATAGGAGACCTTCTAGAAGAGAATGCATTAGCAAATCTTGGAGCCAGCATCAATTTGATGCCCTATAGTTTGTTCAAAAGATTGAATTTGGGGGAGCCCAAAAGTATTCGAATGAGCATTCAATTGGTAGATAGATCCATGCGGTTTCTAAGAGGAGTAGTGGAAGATGTTTTGGTTAAGGTATATGATTTTATTTTTCTTGTAGATTTTGTAGTGTTGGATATGGACGAGGATATTAAGGTTCCACTCATTTTGGGAAGACTATTCCTGGCAACTGCGGGTGCTGTGATTGATGTTAAGGATAAGAAGCTGGTCCTTCGGGTTGGAAGTGAGGAAATGGTGATCAGAATGCTTGATGTCTTTAGAAAATCAATGAGTGGTGATGATGAATGCTTTGCTATTGGCTCGTTTGACTTCATCGTTTTTTAGTTTTTGTAGGATGTCTTGAGTAAGGATCCTTTGGAGTCATGCTTCACAAAAGGAAATGAAGTAGAGGAAGTCGAAGAAGGGAAAGAGGTGGTCACTTTGTTGGAGGTATGCAATACACAAGTGAAGAATTTCGGGATTGAAGAGATTAACAGGAGTTTAATTACTCATATAAAGCCTTCGGTTAAGGAGCCCCCTGACTTAGAAATGAAACAATTGCCCACTTATTTAGAATATGCTTTGCTATTTGAAGATTCTAAGTTGTCGTTAATCATATCATCAAGGCTAGATTTTTACCAAAAAGAGAAACTTTTATTGGTTCTAAAAGAACATAAGAGGGCAATTGTATGGAAGGTATTAGACATCAAGGGAATTAGTCCCTCCTTTTGTACACATAAAATTTTGATGGAGGATGGATGTAAATCAGTAGTGTAACCTCAAAGGAGGCTGAATCCTAACATTAAGGAAATAGTTAAGAAAAAGGTAGTGAAGTTGATGGATGCAAGACTCATTTACCCAAATTAGATAGTTCATAGGTGAGTTTGGTTCAAGTAGTTCAAAAGAAGGGTGGCATGATGGTAGTGCAAAACGAGAAGAATGAACTGATATTGATGTGTACTGTGATTAGTTGGAGAGTATGCATTAATTACAAGAAACTCAATAACGTTACAAGAAAAGACCACTTCCCATTACTTTTTATTGACTAAATGCTGGAGAGATTAGTGGGTCGTGAATATTACTATTTCCTAGATGGGATATTCGATTATTTTTAGATTCCAATAGCTTTGGAAGATATAGAGAAGACTACCTTTATTTGCCCTTATGGTGCTTTTCCATACCGTAAATGCTGTTTGGACTGTGTAACACACCTACCACTTTCTAGTGTTATACGATGGCTATTTTTGGGGATTTAGTAGAAGATGTGACGGAAGTCTTTATGGATGATTTCTTCATGTTTGGTAATACATTGATGGATGCCTTGCAAATTTAAAAACGGTACTGCAGAGGTGCAAAGAGATGAATTTAGTTCTCAATTGGGAAAAGTGCCATTTTATGGTACGGTAAGGCATTGTGTTAAGACACAATATATCAAACAAAGGCATTGAGGTAGATAAGGTTAAGATAGAAGTGATATCAAGGTTACCATCACCATTATCTATAAAGGCTATGAGAAGCTTCTTGGAAAATGCTGGATTTTATTGGCGATTCATTAAGGAGTTCTCTAAGATAGCGAGGCCATTGATAAAGCTCTTTGAAGGGTGTACCATTTGATTTTAACACTAATTGTTTGGAGGCTTTTAATGTTTTGAAAGAAAAATTGACCAATGCTCCTATAATGGTAATGCTTGACTAGGCCATGCCATTTGAATTAATGTGTGATGCAAGTAACTTAGCAGTAGGAGCGGTATTGGGGCAAAGAAAAGATCCACACTTTCAATTGATACATTATGTAAGTAATACACTCACTCTAGCTCAAGTGAACTACACCACAATTGAGAAAGAATTGTCTACGATTGTCTTTGCTTTTAACAAGTTTTGGTCCTATCTAATTCTCTCAAAAGTGATTGTTTACATTGATCACTCGGCTTTAAGATACCTTTTATCTAAATCTAATGGAAAACCTCTGTTGATCTATTGGATACTGTTGCTACAAGAATTTGATTTAGAAATAAAGGATAAGAAGGGGGTCGAAAATTTGGCTGCAGACCATTTATCTAGGTTGGATAATCCACACCTGGAAGAATTGGATAAGGATGACATTAATCATAAATTTTCAGAAGAAAGTTTGTTTTCCCTATGCACAGTAGCAACCTACAACATTTCATGGTTTGCTGATATAGTAAATTATTTGATTGGGAAGGTTTTACCTCAAGATTTGGATCACCACAAGAAAAAGAAGTTTTTCTTGAAGTTAAAACATTGCTTTTGGGAAGATCCTTTTCTTTTTCGAGTATGTGTTGATCAGATTATCCGATGCTATGTATCACATGAAGAAGGATAGAAAATTTTGTTCCATTACCATAATGGACCAACAGGTGGTCACTATAACGTAAACAGAACAGCTTAGAAAGTGTTGGAGGCTGGTTTTTATTAGCCAAGTATATTTTGGGATGCTTATGATTATGTTGCAGCTTGTGATAAGTGTCAAAGATTTGGGAATGCTTCTAAGAGGGATGAAATGCCATAGAATTATATTTTAGAATGTGAAGTCTTTGATGTTTGGGGAATAAATTTCATGGGACCATTCCCGAGTTCTTATGGTAATAAGTATATTCTAGTTGTAGTCGATTATGTGTCAAAGTGGGTTGAAGGTCAAGCTTTATCGATAAATGATGCTAAGGTGGGAGCGAATTTTTTAAGAAAGTTATTTTCTTGATTTAGAGCAACTTGGGCATTGATTAGTGATAGAGGAACCCACTTTTGCAACAACCAGATTGAACGAGTCCTTAATAGATACGGGGTACACCATAGGATGGCCACTTCTTACCATCCACAAATAGGTGGCCAAGTGTAGGTATCTAATACGGACTTAAAAAGGGTTTTGGAGAAGATTATAGCACATCATGGAAAAGATTGGGTCGACAAGTTAGATGATGCCTTATGGGCATACTGAATTGCTTTCAAGGCACCATTAGGTACTATTCCTTATTGATTGGTGTATGGTAGGGCTTGCCATTTACTAGTGGAGATTAAGCATAAGGCTTATTAGGCTTTAAAGGTAGCAAATTTGGATTATGAAACAACTGGTAAACTTAAGTGTTTCCAACTTAATGAATTGGATGAGTAACATTGAATAGCTTATGAGAACGATCGAATGTTGATAACTCTAATTTTAAATATATTTTACATGATGATTTTATAGTATTTCCTTTACATCTTTGGTTTTCTTTAAAGAAATTAATACTTAATTGAGTAAAATTTTGATTTCAAGATTTGAACGCATTCTTGGATTGAAAACGAAGAAAAGGAATCAAGTTTCACTCAATTTAGAGTTCAAATGAATGAGTTATGAAGTTTTAAAGTTACACAGTTTGGGACACAACTGTGTCCCCAGGCTGTGTCCATCCAGGAAGATTTACTAAGGTTAGAAACTTACACGACCTAGGGACATGACTGTGTCCCAGGTTGTGTCTGGTGACAAAAGAAGATACTTTACAATACATTATAAAAAGACATACTAGGGTTTCGCACAGGAGATTGGACATTCAAAAGTGAAGAGACTTGAAGAGAACGAGGAGAAAAAGGCAAAAGCAATACCAAACTTCAAGATTGAAGAGATTTATCATCAACAAAAAGGGTTTTTTATATTTTATTTATTGGTTTTGTTGGAATTTTTTTTAATTTCATTATGTTAGCTTAAGATTCTTGTATTTAGGATTATAGAACCTAGGGTTTCATGTGATTATTAGATAGATTGATAATTTTCAATAAAGTTTTTATCTTTTTTTATTCAATTATGTTATTTAATTGTTAATTGATATTTCTAGAGTATCAATTTATGATATTATGCATGATGATTGAGAAATTACATGTGTAATGAGATCTTAACATAATTGGAGAGAATTACATGTGTACTTAGAGATAAGATACATGTTTCTTCTGGAAAGTTATTCGTTTGTGTGGGAATTCATTATATATTAATGCGATTCTAAATTATATTACTAAGTGAAGAGATTCCGGTAAATAATTTAGAATTAGGGTTAATATGCTTGAGAAAGGTATTAACTTTAATTGTGAATCCCTTCGGTCAAGAATAATAGAGATTTAATTGGATACATTTTAAGCGGTCACATGTTAAACACTAGGAGAAATAATTCCTAAATATGTTATTTGCATTCTTGAAGTCGTTCTTAGTTTTATCGCTTTCTAAATTGCTTAATCAAGTCTCATAATTAAGTTAGTCTGTTAATTTTAGTATTTTTAATTCATTCAACTTATCACAATTTTCTAGTTAAATAATAGAGCTAAGGTTAATATTAGTACTTGAAGTCTCTAAGGGATCGACTCGGACTCACATCTGCTATATTAAAACTGATAGGTGCACTTGCCTGATATCAAATGTATAAGGGGCGAGCTAAACATCTTTATGATTCCAAGATTAAGTACCCCAAGCAATTCAAAGAGGCTGATCTGGTACTATTGTACAATTTTAGACTTAAGTTATTTTCGAGAAAACTTAAGTGTAAGTTGTTAGGTCTATTTTTTGTGAAGAAGGTATTTCCATTTGGAGTACTAGAAGTTGAACACCTGAAAAAGGGGACATTTAAAGTTAATGGGCAATGGTTGAAGATAAATCATGGAGAAGTGAAATGCAAAGAAGGAAAGGAGGAGTTAAGAGTTCTCCAATTCATGAAATGAAAGTGAATACTTTGGGAGCGTCAAGCATGAGACTTTAAATAAGCATGTATCCTTTAAATATATTTACATTCTTGTAAACGATTTATTAATTTCATGTAGTTAGGTTAATGTATTAGTTGTTGTCATTTTTTTTGTTACTTATTTAGTTTGTTTTGAGATTTCTTTGTAGTGTAATGCATAATGAAAGAAATCATTGACTGAAAGTCATAGAAATTTAGAGAGAAGAGAAGAATTCATAAAGAGTAGGGACGTGGATGGAGATTGGAAGCCCAATACGCATTTTGGCCGTGATAAAGGTAAGTATTTGAATTTTTTAAGTATAACATTCCTTACCGGATCAATCACGGCTATAACAAATTAACACGGTTAATCCCCTTATACATCACGACCGTGATCAATCACTTATAAGAGTTTGCACCTTAATCACGTTTGTGACAAATACCCTGGGAGTTTTTCATGCCATCACGGCTGTGATCCAATTAGATAAGTGTGAATTCTTAGGCCATAGTACTAGTCATGGGTATTATCACGCCTGTAATTATAGAAGGGGGAAAGTCGTGATGGTTTAAAAATTTTAGATACCGAGCTTATCACGGGTTTCATCACATCTATGAACAAACTTGAAAAGGGGATCACGGCCCGAGTCACAGTTGTGATCATGCTTCTATCACCTCACTATATAAGAAATTTCTCCCCCTCTCTCTCTTTATTTCTCACATTTCAAAACTCTACCCCGTGATCCTCTTAATATGACAGTTCCGTACAAAACCATACCCTTATTTTCTTCACTTGAATCTGTTATTTACTCACTTCTAACACTTGCACATCCCTCTTTTAGCAACCTAAGGCTCTACTAAGGTACGATCTCTCTCTTTTTCTTTTATTTTTCTATCTTTTCGTAGACTTAATTCTTGTTTTAGGGTTTATATTTGTGTATTGTTATGATTTGTACAAGTGTTGTTTAGTAATAGTAGTGCGTTTGTATCATCATTAGATTCAGATTTTGCATGAATTTGTAATGGAAGTTACGTATTAAGATTAAACCCTATTTTCTATTGATAATGGTAGAATTGGGGATTTTCGCAAATTGAGCCTAAGTTGATGAATTTGTCTTGTCTTAGCATTTATTTATCTCGTAGAATTGTATTGTTTGTTGTTGTTATGTATGATTGAAGTGTTGAGTCTATGGGTAGTAATGTGTTGTTGGGTGTTGTATAAGTGAAGGGAGATTCTAATCGTTGGTTGATGCTAGGTTGTGAGTTAAGTTATTTTGAATTCAGTTATCATACACGCTTGAAAGTGGTTTAAAGTACATCATGGAGTAGGTACATGTGTTGAGTTTAGAAGTTGAAAGAAGTTAAGATAGGGTTTGCTTAGTTTGAAAGATACTTAAATTATATATGAGTTTGAACTAATACTAATATTTGTAGATGTCACTAAAAAGGTCAACTAATTCTCAGCATAAGTGACCAAGGGCTGATAGTCCTCCTTCTCCTCCTCCCAGATGATCTAACGTAGCAAGTTCTAGTTCGTTAATTGCTCCATTAGTTGGTATGACTGATGAGCAAAAAGATAGATTCAAGGAATTTGCCGCAAAGAAGATTATTAAGCAACATTGTGTGGTGGATTGGTACGTATTATGGGAGTATGGATTAAAGATAACCATACAATGATTATTAGGAAATGGACCATGGCTGAAGTTGTTTACAGTTTAAGAGAAGACATATTGGCAAACAACTCTGGCTTTTCTCTCCTCTTTTAAAATTAAGTACGAATATATTAGCTCCAAGATAGATAATGAGATGGAGTTCTTTGCATTTGGAAGGACTCATACCTTTGACATGCTAACATTTGTATGGGCAATGGGGTTGTATACTTAAGCTGAACTTCAAGATGAGGAGTTTGTTGATCTACTCGTGAGTTTGCTCTGGGGAACTTCAGTAACTGAGTTTTGGAGAGAAATCCCCAATGAGAGCAGCTTTAGGTCAATCAAATCCAAAGCTTTTACTTTAAAGAAGAATAGTGCTCGCGTTTTTCATTATATCCTGGTAAGGACGATTTATGCGAAACACGAGAGCCTTAGAGCAATGGGGGAACATGGTCTATTATCCTTATACAGTGTGTTGAAGAGATTTCCAGTAAATGTAGGCATCTTAACCGCATTTGGACTTCACCAACAAACTTTTGACAAGAGTAAGGTTATATTTGTAGGTGGGCTAATCATTAGGATACTGAGGAATCTACGATTGTGGCCTATAAGCAACAGGCCAAGCAACTCTTGTGCTGACTCGAAACCACTTTTGAGAACCACTTTTAATCAATGGGGTATTGCAAGAGTTTCGAATCTTGATTTAGATATCAATGACCTTGGAGCTCCTGATTTTGCACCGTCAACTTCTAGCTTCTCAGTCGAGAATTTAAAGAGACTAGAAACCAAAGTGCTGAGATTAAGGAAACTCAAAAGGTGATTGTCAAGCTCTTGAAGAATATAGCCACAAAAGTGAGAGTGGCTATTCCTTCTTGTTTCTCTTGTGCTCGAACCTAAGAAGACGTGGGTCCCAATCAAACCTTAGTTCCCCTATCAATATCAACTCCTTAAGAAGGAGAAGAAGAGTTTAAAGAGGAAGACTCTGGTGATAACGAGGACGAGTTTGATGAGGCTGATAGTGATGATGAAGAAGGCACTAAAGAAGCTCAGCAAGCACCAGCTAGATTAGATGCTAAGGATGAAAGTGAAGAGGAGTCATTTGAGGAGAATGAAGACGGGTCGGATGAGGAGATAGCAGCCGATGATGACTGACTGGTTTCTTTCTTGTTTGTTTTCTTTGTTTTTCTTTTATTGATTTAGAATCATTAGTTCATTAAGAGCTTACCTTTATTGATGTATTTTTTTTTTTTTTATGGAGACTCTCATATCATGAGATTGTTATTTTCTTTTTCTTTTTGTTTTGTCTTGATGGTAAGGTATCTTTTGTTGTTCGAGTTGTCATGGTGTTGGAAGCTATACATTCTTATCATTTAGGAATCAATGAATTGCTCAAACTTCATGTTTCAGGGAAGACTAGTTCTTATTGTTTCTTCATTTTCATCTTTCTAATTATTTCAATTATATGCCTATTTTATGTTTACTTCATTCCAACATTGAGAACAATGTCTTTCATTAAGTGTGGGGAAGGGTAAACTATGATTATAAAAAAATCTTCCACTTAAGTTTGTTTGTTTCAAGTTATGAATTGACCTAATAGATTATGGTTTTGAAAAAATAGCAGTCAATTTTGTGAGTTACTTTTATGCCTTACTCACTTCGTGTAGACTTAGTTTACATGATCAAGATTATGGGATAGAATCTCAGTGAATCACACTTGCTTGCTATTTAATGAATGAGTTTAGGGGTTGGAAGTGAATCGTACTCTTTTGTTCAAATTTAATTGGTTGTGCTTCTAAATTTTTTAAGTAGTATATCTGCTTTTCAATTACTTTTGGTAAATCTTTTAATCTTGAACAGAAAGAGTAAATGAAATAGTTCAGTTGTTGATGCTTCTTGAGAATCTCTTTAAATTAGAATAAATTGAAGTGTTTAAGGACTAAATTAGTGAGGGCAGCCTTTGGTTCCTCAGAAGAGTGAAGTTTGAGCTTGCTACTAATTTTTGTCTTTATAACTTTGTAATAAGAATTTATAAGGATTAAGTTAGTAAGGGCGGGCTTTGATCCCTTAGAAGAGCGAAGTTTAACTCCGCTACTGAATTTTGACCTTATAACCAAGTTAGTAAGGGTGGGCTTTGGTTCCTCAAAAGAGCGAAGTTTGACTCTACTGCTGAACCTTAGTATTCTTACATGTATCTCATTTTAAAAAAAGAAAAAGAAGAAGAAGAGAAGAAATAATGAAATGAAGAAGAAAAAGGTAAATGCAATGTATAAATTGTTCTTAGAGATATTCCATAAAAGAAGTAGACATACAGAGGAAAGAAGGATGCGATATACTTTTCTTCTAGATTAGGGTTCTTAAGAAGTAATTGAAGGGTTTTTATACACTTAAGAAAGTAGATGAAGTATAACCAATTTTCGTTGATTTATTTGGCTTTGTGTTAACTTTGGACCTTTTAAAAGCTTTTGTTAAATAGTAAGGGTAAAGTGTGTTTTACTTTAATTAGTCTTAGAATATTGCTTTTTGTATTCTAAGAATACAATGGGGTATGCACAAAGTTAAGCTACTATAGATATTCTATCAAATATGCAATTAATTATTTTGAGTGTTACTTGAGGACAAGCAAAGTTTAAGTGTAGGGAAGTTTGATATGTGTAAATTACTTTACACTTTCAAGGCATGTTTAGGCATAGAATTGAGCATAAATATGATTTAATTCTTAAGTTTTTGGTACTCAATTGTGTAAAAATATTAATTTAAGGTAAATCACGAGTAAGGGGATAAATTACATACAAGAATAACAACTTTCTAATCATTCACAGCCGTAAGGAGAAGAAATCAGTAAAGTAATATCAAGAAGTATCAATCATGGGTGTGACAATGAAGTAATGAAGAATCAAACCCTGATCATGTCCTCGACCACGACAATGATCAAGGAAGTATTAATGACTCTCTTGTCAATCACGACCGTGATTGAATAACAGGAGGCTGATCATGTTCCCAATCACGGGCATAATGATATGTAATAAAGCAACGAGGAGTTCATGGTAGTCATTACGGCCATAATTGGTTAAAAATATTTTTTTTTTAGACTATCATGTCTTGAGTCACGGGCGTGATGGAAGGGGTACAATTGTTCTGTTCAACTTTTTTACATGAATTGATATGTGAAAAACGTCAAGTGATGTTGTGAAGGGTTAGATTCGAGTCCTTTGATAGGGAGAATATAAAAATACCGCAACTTGTGGAGAAATGACATCATCATTTTTCAAACATCAATTTATAGAGTAGAACATAGATCAAATCATTTTTCAGAGATCATATTCAGAATATCAATTCATAACAAACACCAAATTATTTGTATCTGTATTAGTGTGTTTTCATTTACAAGTAGAGTAGTTTAGATATTGTATCATACATTTTTCTCGAAACGACTCAAGAGGGATGGCGAGATTCATTGTTGTACATTATGTAGATTTATACAATGAAATGCAAATGGGGTTGTATTTTCTTATTGATCTCATGTTAATTTCATTGTTATTTTTGCATTGTGTTTATACATTTTGTTCTTTTATCATGAGTGAGTGGTACGTTAGGGCCTATTACATCACTTAGTATAATTAAGTGTATGGAAAAGTAATTTCCTGATGTTTGTTAATTCTGATGAATGGCATTGAATGAATCTAAGTATAGTGTAGTGCATAACATCTACTTAAGACAGATTTTAATGGAATATGTTAAGAGACAATTCTATTGAATAGATATAGTTTATTAGAACAACTTACTCTTAACAATAGAGATATTATTAGAAAAGTTGCTGCATCTTTAGGGGAATCGATACATTAACATGATATTAATGCGATCCGAGTTAGCTGTTAATTAGGAAGAGATTTCAATGGACATAATTAGGATTAGAAGTAAGTAGTTTTGAGAAGAATGCTTACATATTGTAATTTCCTATAGATAGCAAGTATTGGGATAAAAAAATATATATTTTGATAGTATTATGCTAAGTGGTGAAGCAAGTTTGCATGTTAATTGTGTTGTTCGTAATTATTCTTGTAATCATTGTATTAGTCACATAAGTTATGGATTAGTGTAGTTTAGTTAACAAATTAGAGTCTTAATAATCGATCACTTGATAAATTAGACTGTTAGATAATAGAAAGATTATTAAGTACTAGTGTTTGAGCCATTTGCCTAGTGGAGACGACTCTATAGTTATTCGTGCTATAAAATAATAGGTACACTTGCCTGTCGAACCAAGTTAAGAATAGAATATAGGTTTATAATTTGTAAAACTCAAAAGCTTCAATTAAAGGCGATTAGTAACCACCCTTAGACTGATGGTCAGACTAAAGTGGTAAACAGAATGTTAGGCAATCTACTCTGAGTTGTCATGGGAAAGAATTTAAAGGATTAGGATATGTGTTTACCAATTGTGGAGTTTACATACAATCGAACTATCCACAATACCATTAGGAAAACTTCATTCAAGGTATTTATGGCCTCAATTGCACTATTCCCTAGATTTGAGTCGGACCTCAGTAGCTGTTGAAGAGAGTCAATCTGGAGTTTCTTATGCTGAAGAATTACGAGAACTATATCAATCTGTAGTAAAGAAGATCGCTAAGTTTAATCAGAGATAATAAGAGATCAGTAGCTATGGCCACTGAACTATTTCTTTTAGACTAGGAGACATAGTATGGATTAACCTCAACCAACAACAATTTCTGCACCTGAGACAGAGCAAGCTTTCTCCATGAGTTGATGGTCTATTTAAGGCCCTAAAGAAGATCAACCGTAATGCTTACCAAATTGAATTGCCCAAGAATTATGGTGTTTTCTCCACCTTCAATGTATTTAACTTGATTCCTTATCGACCAAAAGTAGACTTAACAGACGCCAAGATAGAATAAGAGCCTAAGATCATTTTGGATTTGAGGACAAATCTTTCTGACCTCTAAGCAAATGATAGGAATCAATTCCTCAAACTAGTTACGCACAGCCAAGCTAGAGGACTCTAAGGACTCGTACGAAGAATACTAGCTTTAAACTCCATTTAGGAAGAAGAATCCTATCCCAATCTCCATTTTTGACACTACTGCCAACTTGAGCACCAAGCACTCATAAGTTCCAATATAGTTTTTGTATTGCCATACTGACCTGTCGAGCATATAGGCTAACCTATCGAGCAGCTATAATTATTGCTAAGCTCTTATCACAATTTAGATAGTGTTCGAGCAGATTAACCTTAGACGTCTGATCAAGTTGAGTTGCTAAAACATCCGACTTGAAGAAATGTTGACCTGAACTTCGAATATCTCTTAGTATTTGAGCTTTGACCTAAATAGGACTAGATCTGCCCAATTCTTAGACCCTCTTTTGATGTTCCACAAACTTATTTCTACAGCCACAAGACTTTCCCAAACCTTGCCTCAGAACAGCTTCTATACATGACGCCAACTACCCCTTGACATGTGTCTTTTGGCATGACATTTTAGAATGATTTCTCACTTTTCCATATAGAATATTCTTTTTCTCTTTTTCTCTTTTACTCTTTTTAGTATATTTCATATATTTTTTAATTTGTAAATTGCCGTTATATGCTTGTAACACTAATGGGGTTAGTATATAAACCCCATTTGTTTGAATTCAAATAATAACTCATGTCACTATCAGATTATTACAAGTTTCCTTTATGAGCCATCTTAATGGTCTCATTTATCCCTTTAACTCTTATTTATTCTCTTTAGTAAGGAGAAGTGGCAAATGATGCTACAGTTTGAACTAGTAAGTCATACCCGGTGAATTGTAGACCGAGTAGGATCAATTGGTGTGTCGTATTCGATTGGTAGCTGCCTAGATTTGCTAACCCCTTTTCATTTTCTTTGGTTCTAGTCTGTTGTGATGCTTCTTTGTGTGTATAAGTCTAGAGATGCATCAGCTTGTACGGGCTTTATTCCTTTATATGAACCTTGTTACTACCACAACTACCATTTCACTAATATCTCTACTATAATACTTTTGACAAGTAATTTTTTATTGGAGGTTAGAAAATGGTTGATTGTGTCCCAGTTCTATTGTTCGATCTCTTACAAAATAAAACACAGTTAGTGGGTTGGTAAGCCCAAGAGAGTTTCAACGCTGCTTAAGTTGATAAAGTGAAGAGTAAAAGCTCTTAATGAGAATGAGAATGAGAGAGAGTGTTCTCCTTTACTTAGGAGCCTCATCCCTTATTTATAGGTGATGAAGTCATGATATTTTATGAAAGGTATGGGATGCCATATCCAAGGTTGAATCTCTTTGAATTAGGTAGGTGTATCTAGTTAATTAAATATGTATTTTGAGGTATCTAGAGTGTATATTTATTAAAGATATGTTAGAGCCTATGTACAAAAAATTTCTATCAACAAATACTAATAACATTATTGACTCCTTATTACCTATTGAGCATTATCAGAGTGATAGTGATATGCATTAATTCATTTGTATTAATAATGACAATGATGGGTTAATAACTATGTGAGGGGATAATAGTAATGACGGTGTACTAAGGTGTAGATGTTAGTGATGCAATAACTATAACAATTGCAATAGTGATGGTACTGGTGAAGTTGCAACATTATTGGTGGTGATGTAACTTAATAGTAATGTTAGTGTTGATGGCTATATGATGATAATAATGTTGTGATAGTGGTAGAGATGGTGATATGGTGGTATTGTTGTAGTAAATGTAGTGAAGGTAATGATAGTGGTGGTTTTGGTGACAACAATAATAGTGATAATGGTGATAACAGTAAGATTAAGTTGGTGGTGGTGAGGTAAATAGTAATAATAGTAGTATTGGTAAGGCGGTGTTACGATGGCAACTTAAAAAAGCGTTAGCTTGAGGTTTTAGTTAAGAGATTCATTTTTTATGCCCCTAGTTCTTATAGCACAAAATGGAAAGAAAATAGATTTGTCCCATGATTCCTATAACATAAGAGAGTTTCAATTTGTATCAAACTCATTTTATAAATCAATTATGATATAATAAATTTTATCATGTTCAATATTTAAAAAGTTTCCACTTAAGTGCTTACCTAAAAAGTAATAAACTAAATGGAGGAATTGTACTTACAATTTTTCAATTAAAATGAAAAATTGAAGAGCAAGTCCTAATTCACTTCGGCTTATGGTTTTGGTATTGTCCCTAGAACACCTAAGAAGGAAAAGGCTGCTGGCTAGGTACGCACAAGTGGGAATTGCGGAAAATAAAAGGCGACGTTACTATGTACAATCATTTCACGTGTCGAATTTGGGACCCACTTTAAAGTTAATCACACGGTTACCACGAGTTGAGACACGTCTTTGGTCAATGTACTTCACACCTTATACAAAGATGGGAGATCCCTCGGACGGTCCCTAATTTTGAAAGAATCGATCCTTTTATCATTTCATTATTTAGTTTTATATTTTTAAATTTAAATTATTAGATTCATAATTTATTTAATAATTTAAAATTATCAGTACTAAAATTAAAGATAAAATGAATAATGATATTGATTCTATAAAAAAACATGAAACCGAAAAAAAAATTCTACAAAATTGCTCTATTTTGTTATAGTTGGATTTGGAAGTTGGAACAAAAGATAAGTGTTAAAATTAAGTTTACTTAATGGGAGAAATATTTATTTTTTCAATCAAAAATGCAATTTTTCTTCCATAAAAAAATATATAATGCCTCCTTTTTTTATTGTCAAAATATAAAATGTCTCTTTGACAACGATTTGAAGCACATATTTATAAGATCATTAAGTTTAATTATGAATCATAATCGAGATACATGGTAAATTTAAATCGATAAATATTAATAGCTCCATAAGATTTTTTTTTTCTTTTTTTGGTTGGCCAATTATTATATATAGTACAATCTTAAAGGATGAGAGAGTTGAATCTAGTTAATTTTATTGGGAGACTGATTTTTATATTATTAGGTTATGATGTGTTAGTGTAAGTCCATGAGTTTATGTAGCACTTCTTAACACTACAAAAATAAAATTTTGACATTTTCGATATATTTATATATTTCTCATGAAGGTGCATATTAAAACTTATACATTTTATTGTTAAGTATACTTAAAAAAAGCTACAATAATAAATGCATCTATGTAGTAAAAACTACATTTTTTCTTAAAAAAATATAGATTAATCCTAAATGAACGTATAACAAAATAAAAAATACAAAGTTAGCCCTATTTATATAGTGAATGCAATTAAATAGAATACTTGTTATAAAAAAAGCAAAACATAAATGAAAGGAGCAACAAAGGTGTGAGAATCCCATCACTTGTCATTGTTGTCCCCATTCAAATCCGTCGATAAGTTTCGGCTGTTAAACAGGGCACGTTTCTCTTCTCTTACCGTCCTTTATTTCTTCTTCTTCCATTTTCTAAAAACAAAAAAAAACAAAATTTCCAAAATCACATAATAATTTAATTAATAATTTATTTATTCCGACCGTCTTATAAATTACTCTCAATCTTATACGCTTCTCTTCCGGTCTCTCCTCTTCAGCAGGACTCTAATCCCTTCCACTTCCATCCGAACACACACACACACACAAACGTACTTTCTCTCTCCTCTCTACCCCTCCCCCTCCCCCACTCTCTCTCTCTATCTCTTCAAACATCGATCGAGCAATTAATCTTCTCCCTCAAGGTTTTGATCTGTTACTCTGAATCTGCAAAACTGGACACTTTGGCAATCAATAGCCATCACTACTCCAACCAGAGCATTGAGGTTTTCAAGACCCATCACAAGAAAGTCATGGTATCGACTTTTGCAATACTAAAGCTTGGTGCTTTTATTGACTTTGAATCATAAAAACTCTTTTTTTACTGTAAATTTCGGAACTTTGCTCTGTTTTTGACATACCCTTTTTGTGTTTCTCTGCGTTTGAGTTGTTTTCAGGTGAGTCCAGTCATTAGAATGGGACATGATGATTTGGGTCCTCCATGGTTAAAACCGATGCTTCAAGCAAGCTACTTCGTACCCTGTAGCATCCATGGAGATTCAAACAAAAGCGAATGCAATATGTTCTGTCTGGATTGTATGGGAAATGCCTTTTGCTCTTACTGTTTAGTCAATCACAGGGATCATCATGTTGTTCAGGTATGTTTCTTACAAAAATAATCCCGTCCCGTGTTTCTTCCAAAAAGACGCGATTGGTTGCTGACAGCATGTGATTGGTGGATGTAAGGATTATAAGCATAATCAGTAATAGTGAAATTGCATTGTATGGATTATTGGTTATTGGATTGAAGTTCGGAACATGACGGATTCTTGCTGTATTATTAATTGCAGATAAGAAGATCATCATACCATAATGTTGTGAGAGTTAACGAAATCCAGAAGTACATAGACATTTCCTGTATCCAAACGTACGTTATCAACAGTGCAAAGATTGTGTTCCTTAATGAAAGGCCACAGCCTAGGCCTGGAAAGGGGGTCACCAATACCTGTGAAGTTTGCTGCCGCAGTCTCCATGATTCCTTCAGATTCTGTTCTCTTGGTTGCAAGGTAAATTAAATTTTTATTTTTATTTTTTTAAATTTATATTTTTAATTTTAATATATCCTGTCATGGTCACATAAAAAATTCATTTAATTTATACCTTTGATTTATTTTCAAGTTATTTGGTATTTATATATATATATTTTTGAGTCTGGCTATTCTGATAAACTGAAATTCAGAAAATTCTTGCATAAAATAAGCTTGATATATTTTGTGCAACAACATCTTATACAACGTTGAAAAAAAAAAAAAAAAAATCACATACATTTTTGTTTTTGGGTGTCATGTTTCTTCTATGAAGATTGCCATGTTTGACTTTTCTTATCAGTATGACATACGCATTGTATTAACTTTTAATTTTTACATATGTCAGCTATTTAAGCATTATTAGCCATACCAATTTCTTGCATTCTCATATCTAGGGTTCAGGGTAGGAAAATCGTTTCTTAATGGTCTTATCAACAGTAGAGTACTAGTAAGTAATGTTTTCATTATATATATATATATATATTACTCGACTTTTATGGCAATGCATGTAAGTGCTTCATCCTATTCCGGCTCTTACCTAATTTACCATTCTCTTGCTTTTTCTTTTTTAATTTATTTTACATTAAACCCTATCCATGTGTATGATTTTATCGTTTTAACTAGATAATTATGTTTAGAATTTTAAAATATTGTTACTGTTTTAATGCTTTGTGAGTGTGATCCACCACAAGGTGAACTTTGTTAAAAGGTTCTTGTCAATAAGTGTTTTAGAAATGGAATCCTTCACTCTTAAATATTGGTTATAAACTTTATAAAAGGTATAAATAAAGATTTATTTTTGTTTAGTTTTTAACAAGTACTTTTGGATGACATTTTCTTATTTGAAACAATGGGTTAGTCATGAATACTTTAGTAGGTTGAAAATTATAATGCCGGTTTATATGAGAGAGAAAAAAAGATAGTTTAAGTTGTATATAAAAATAGATACATTTTATATTGATTTATTGACATGTTTGAAAACATGATCTATATATGCATATACTTTAACCATATGAGAGGCAATTATCTCTATATCTTAGAAAAACTTATGGAAGTTGCATTATGTAATATATTTTCATCTTTAGTTTATTATGATCAGCTTTATGATGATTGATCCTACCTACTAACTCATTTCTTTTCATTATTTTAATTTTCGTATGAATAGCTTAATGCAATGAAGAGGGGTGATACAGAGTTAACTTTTGCATTAAAAGTTAAGCATGGTAGAGATGCATTTTATGGGGATTTCGAGTCGGATGAATCATCTACTCCAAAGAAGATAAGGAAGTCTTCATTATATTTTCATCGATTCATGGATGGAAATACGATTTTCTCTTACGCACATAAAACTGAAGCCAATACAAAAGAGAGTGGTGATGAAAATACTACTAGCATTTCTCCTACTACTCCTCCAATATACAATCACAGCAATGCTAGGAGAAGAAAGGGTATACCCCATCGTGCCCCATTTTAAAATAGTATTACCAAGATAAAATTAAAGGAAGAAGAAGGGTAGTTTGCCGAAGTCGAATGAATGAGACAAGTTCAATTCTCCCGTTTGTGTTGGAAGAAAAAGGAAAATGTTGATATGTTGATCTTAAGGCTATAGTATGATTAGCAAAAGGAAATACAGCAACTAATTAGTAAATTGGGACAAAAGATGGGAATATAGTTGTAAATATAACCATAGTAGCTTTGGGTTTACTGGTTCCTATGAGCATTGTAGATATTAATATGCTATAGGAGACTCTCTGTATCTCTATATAACAAGTGATGATGTAAAATAACTATCGGTCATGATAATAAAGAAAAACTAATTATATTGTTTTAGTAAATAGATATGTATAGATAAATGTTTGTTAATATAGATTGGGTTATTGTTATACTATTGGTATAGGTTTAATGTTTGCATTAGTGACCATAGGGTAGTATCTGCTACTTCTGATGGTGATGTAATATACTATGATAAAGCATTTGATGGCTACCTAAGTGTATGTTTGGAGATAAAATCCAAGGAATATTTAATAATTGAATTTGGGATAAGCAATATAAAGATGAGTATGAGAACCATTTCATTTGATAATTCATTGTATATATATCTTTTCTTAATTTTGACGAGCGATTTTATTATAATAAATTGAATTTGTCAGAAAGTAATAAGCAAATATAACATTATGGATTTTGGATTTTAAATACTTTAATTACCAAGATAAAAATGTTGAAATAATTATCAATTGCAATAAAGATGAACTTAGCAAAATTTGAAAAAATGTTTAGAAAGATAATTCACTAAATATAAATCTCTAACAATATAGCGACATTGATATAACATCTGAAGGGATAGAATTAGCGAATATAGGAATGGACACAACTGTCAAATGACTGAAAATCCATTTGGAAACTCGTGTAGAGACGTATTACTATTGAGTTTAATTATTTCGCCATAATACACTAAAATGCCTTAACGTGCTTACCTAGTTCCTAAATTGTCGTAAGTCATTATAGTATTGTCTGCTCGAATACCATGTCAATAAAACGATTGGTGTCTAAACAGACTGTGGGGGGCGGCAGGCGAACGATTTTCTCGGAAAGGCTGAGAAAAATATCAGGTTCTTTAGTCAGATGATTTTCTTGGTATATGTTATTTTCATTACGTGGCGACTAGCGGGGTTCCTGTTCTATTTCTTTTCTTCTTCTTCAACGGTCTCGATCTTCCTTTGTTCTCCGATTTTTCTTTTACTAGGATTATTAAGTTTAGAGGGGCGAATGGAGTCGTTAGTCAATTCAATCTAACATGCTATTCCTAAATGTGATTTTATCATTGCTTTTCGTGTGCTTTGTAGTGCTTTTAATCTGATTAAAAAAAAAAAAAAAAAACTTTCATTACTATTAGTCATTGTTGCGATACGACCACGAGGTTTAACCTCAAAACAATAACAAATGACGGTTCAACGGTAATACGATATTAAAATGTAATTCATATTTTATTTATAAAATAATAAAAATATCCATATTTTTTAATTAAGAAGTTAAACAATTTTTATAGTTTTTTCTTTACAGTTCTTTAATCTATATTTATTTTCTTACCAAATTAGTATATTCTTTAGAAAAAAGAAAGCATAGTTTGGCTTGAAAAACCTAATCGGATCCTATAAAAACAGAATTGGATTGTTTGACCTGAGGTAATCATCAATGAGAGTTATGCATAGTAGTTTTATACTATGGTTAGGTCAAATAATGTTAGACCAGGTGAGTTGACGGTTTGACAACATTAATATTTATATATTATATATATAAATGGGTGATATGTACGTATTAATAATAGTGTTAATATTCAAAATATATGGTTGATAGAGTTTTTAAAAACCACCGCTTATGTATATAAAAATTGTTATATGCCGTAAGAAGGTGATCAACTCATACGGCGTCTTAGCGTTAAAAAAGCTCGTGTCACTTTTTTTCCTTAATTGCGGATATTTCTTGTTTGTATTTCCCAGCTGAATTTAGATGTGTGGAGATCGGAATTTATGCCATTTGTCCATGGGGCTATGGTTTTTCCTTTGCTTAGTTTGACCAAATAAGATCCTTTGAGAAATAGCGTACGTTAGAACTTAGTACAAGATACTCAAATGACGTCTCAAAGCCTTTTTTGCTTTCAATTAGTTTCTACAACTGAATCCAAACCATAAAATGAAAGGGAATCATTGTTTCACCTACAGTACATGCTATTTTATTAACAAATTAAAGCCAGATTCATCATTACACAAATTACAAAAAAAAAAAAAAAACCATTTAAGATACAAGTAAGTAAGGAAAAAGTAGATTTAACATAAAAGATGAACACAGCAAAATAACTGGAATGAAAACTATGAGTAAAGTTGCAAATGGATCCATTATAATGTCATGATATATAATTCCCATGACCACTTTATCACAATAGTTTCGCACAATAGATTTCCCTAAAGTTTGCATAGCTCTATCTTAGAGGAATTATAGAGGAATTATACTAGACACGTAATTTATATCTATATATATATAGAGATTAAAAATATATATAACAGAAAACTATTACAAGCTATACGAATGTCTACGTTAGCTACTGACCCTTAAAACTTGATCAAGACCTGTGATAGTCGATCATGGCCCATATTAGCTGACCATGTACACACAACCATTTGCATCTTGATCAACTCTATTTGAATGTTTGTCGCTCCAACTTCCTCCTTTGCTCTTGTTTTCTCTATCCATATTCTAAAACTTGGGTTCATGTAAATTCAAGGCATAAGTATAATATTTTGCTTTGCCTATCATGCATAACTATTTATTTGGTTTCTTTGTAGGAACGAGTGTAAATTAAAACGAAATTAGGTAAAATCGAATATATCATCTTTAACGGATAGATAAGATAATTTTGGATCCATTCTACCTAGTCAATTTAAATAGAGCAAATGCTATAAATCTTTGACTTGTAAATGACGTTATCAATTAAATCACTCTGCAGTAGTTAAAATGCTCGTTGAGAAATTCCTAATCCAATGTATTGCCCTTCTTGTGAAATATATAACAATTAAATAATTCGAAAATTATATAATTTCAAAAGTTACAAAAATGTGTAAGGACCTGCCAATTAGATGAGACAAAAATAAAATTATCTAAGAAATAAATGACACATTCAACTTATGCTTAGGAGTTTTATTTATTGCATATGAGAAGTCGTTGTTGTGTATAGAAGTGGGACT
Organism: Lumnitzera littorea; assembly: GCA_024138015.1. Taxonomy (NCBI): domain Eukaryota; kingdom Viridiplantae; phylum Streptophyta; class Magnoliopsida; order Myrtales; family Combretaceae; genus Lumnitzera; species Lumnitzera littorea. Next base: position 15,151,757 of record JAMXBB010000012.1, on the reverse strand, counting down.
TGATAATAAGTTCAAAGGAGGTTTCTGTCGCGTAAAAGGCCAAAGGGAACACGTGACAAGGACATCCATCTCCTGATAGCGATGGCACCATTTTTAATATTTAATTTCATTATGTCTTATGTCAAGGAATAATAAATTAATGAAAAAAAGAAGCAACTGAAACAAGTGGATCATTAGAGAGAGCCGTGAGGAATCTGGAAAAGGCTGCGTCTTGCGTCTTCCATTCATTTTGTGGCCTTCCTTCACCTATCCTTTCTTTCATTTGAACATATTACTTAGTTTATGCCACATTGAATTATTGGTGGTGTTAGGTCCAGACATAGATTATTATACATACATACATATATATATATTTCTTCATTCTTTTTTCTCCTTTTGCATGGATAAATGATCGTTCAGTTGCTAAAATTCTATAGTCACTAATTCACGTCGCAAATACAAACGTAAGACGGTCTCTAGATAAAGTGGTCGATTCTGTATGGGATATTTTCTACTTTCTTGATACCTAATATCACTATTAAAAGTTACAAAAGATAGATAGTCCCTAATGGAGGTGGTTAATTTCGTGTAATATATTTTCTTTCTTTTTTCTTTAATTCGATACTCACTTCACCCTATTAAATAAGGGAGTAATTAAATTGCAATTCAATAGAAATGCAATTGAGACGTAATAACTATTACATGCCCATTACATTGTTTAATTGATATAAAAAAAATATATGAAGAATTACATTGGAATAGAAGCAAATATACATAATGCCCTTGCCATGCGTCTGAAATCTTAGTAACCTCAAACTTTTCTATCTTTTCTTCATTTAGAAACCCTAAACACTATCTAATAGTCATTCCCAAACAAATCAACAACTCTATCTAGTTTATACCACGACATAATTATCTTAAAGTGCAGTTAAAAAAAAAGAAGTTTGGTGGAAACGATCAATGAGGCTTCATGGGAATGTAATTGATGCATTCTCTATCCTGTTCAATTATCCCTCTCGAATACCTTCAACTAAGATTTCAAAATAAATTGTATATATTATCTTTTAATAAAATTTCATTTTGAAAACATTTGGTAGTGTCATAAGTTCTCGAGATAGGCTTTATTAAGCTTTGTGCATGAGGATCATGAACAATGCCTTTTTAATTCTTTCAGCTCAGGAATTTATTCCAGTGAAAGAAAAAATGATGAATAAGAAATGAATTAAAGAAGATGATTAAATAAATGAAATAAAGAAGACAAGTTTGGATTTGAGAAGGTTTCATATTCTTCAATCGATTTTAACAATGCTTTTTCAATATTTTTAGCTTAGGAATTTATTCTAGTAAAAGAAAAAAAGATCAATAAGAAATGAATTAAAGAAGGTGATTAAATAAATGAAATAAGGAAGACAAGTTTGGATTTGAGAAGGTTTCATATTCTTCAACCGATTTTAACAATGCTTTTTCGATTCTTTTAGCTTAGGAATTTATTCCGGTGAAAGAAAAAAAGATCAATAAGAAATGAATTAAAGAAGATGACTAAATAAATGAAATAAAGAAGACAAGTTTGGATTTGAGAAGATTTCATATTCTTCAGTTGATTTTCATTGTGTGTATGTGTGTGTGAGAGAGAGAGAGGGAGAAGGTGGAGAGGGGCGGTGTGATGGAAGTTGTCTGAGGTGGTTGGTTTTTTAGTGATGGAAGGTTGCTGAGGTATTTAACTTTGCTAATGGTATTTTGTTAGACCATTGTTCTTGTGGTGGGTGTCCCCAAGAGTAGAGGTATTTAAGTAAAAGGGATCATGAATAGGCTATTGAGTAGTGATATATATGAATTGCTATTCAATATTCTACATAATAGCAATCCATTCCCAATGGCTATTTGACACTCTAAATACAAGTAAATACCGTAATAGTTATTTTATATGGAATAAAGGGTTTTAGAATAGTTGTTCTTTGAAGTGAACATGTAGTAAAAGTTACACAAATACATAAAACAATGTTATATGCCAAATTTGAGTAAGCTTTGAAACTCCCTTTTTAACTTTATTGCTAAATTATTAGAAGAGCAAAAAAAAAAAAAAAAAACCTAGGACTATAAGCCAATTTATTGCCATTTTTCAACAAAAATGGAGCAATTGGTAGTTAATCCCCAATTTTCATTCTAGCCTTACACATTAGGTGTAGCACCCCTTAAATGGTAGGTGGTAGAACTCCAAATCATCAATGCATTTTTTGGTATGGTGGCTTGGAGCATATTGAAACTTTAAAATTAAGCGTACTTAGGCTAGGTCAATCATAGGATGGGTAACCTTTTGGGAAGTTGCTATAGTAGAGGATAAAACCATACGATATTTTATACCAAAGCAAACAATACCTTAAGGAAGAGTTTCGATTGAGTCGTTATAAGTAGTATTAAAGTACTCTACTAGTTGGAAGAGCAAGTCTCTACCTAGTAATGGTCTTGGATTTATGTAACGAAATTGACGAGGACATTATTTTTGTAAGAGGATGGATTGTACTACTACTTAAATGTTAGGCGATAGAACTCCAAATCATCAAGGTGCCTTTTGGTGTAGTGACTTGAAACTCATTAAAACTTTGAAGTTAAGCATACTCGGATTGGGTCAATTCCAAGATGCATAACCTCTTAAGAAGCTGTTGCACCAAGGGATAAAATTGTGTGGCAATCTACGCTAAAGTGAATAATATCTCAGTAAGAGGAGTTTTGGCTGAGTCATTACATTAAGCAATTAGAGCTCAATAAGGTTTGTTCATTCTCATCTTGTAACCTCATGCCAACCATCTATTATTGATCTACAACTAACCTATGCCAAGTTACTTTATCTAAACATTTTAGTAAGAACATGCACCTACAATTGGTTAATTAGAATTCATGTATACCTAACCTATATTAAGCTATTAGTGTCTAATTATTAAATAATTTATAAATCATCAACATTTAGATGCATCTTTAGTATGTTGAGTTTCAATAATAGTCAATTCCTAAGAGATACCATGGTGAAGAAATACATTTAGCTACCAATCATTAAACAATAAGCAGGAGGATTGTCGTTATTTACATGAAAACTTTCATTGGGTTTGCATGATTTTAAATGATTATACTAGACAAAATATTTAGCATTATGCCAAGTTTGCAAAATGAGCATGCTTTTGGACAAAAATCCCTTTAATGAACATATTAGAACTTAAATATATTGTATTAAACAATAGGTGATACAAAATTCTCGTTAATAGAAACCCCTACCCCCCACCCCAAGATAATATTGGTATCTTCTAAAAGTCTATCTACTAAATTCAGCATAAAAGGTTTGTGTAATGTTATTCCCCTTAAGTTATATTTTTCCCTTTTACTTTTTCTCTTCTTTTACTAACTAAATGCTATCTTAGTCACACTATACAAAAAAAATTCTTCTTTGATACTTGATTACTAAAAAAAATTAAGAACAATTTAACCCTCAAGGTACATTTATCATTTCTTAAGTGTTTTAGTCAATTGTTACATGGGATTTGAGCTAGTTTACACTAATAATAAGTTTAAATTTTCAACCGTAGCATCCTTAGTCAACCATTATTAAGTTCAATTGGGTATTTCCACTTTGGTTGATTAAACCTTAGGTTTGCTGTTTGCTTTATGAGTTTCTATATCATGTACTTTTTTTTTTTTTTTTACAAATTTGATTGAACAAATTCCTTTAGCCTACTAAACTGTACTTCTTCAAGCTTGTTTAGTGTGCCTTCTAGTTGTTCATTCCAAATCTACTCTTTATTATAATTTTGATTCTTTATACCTCATTAATACTTATTTACATCATTTATTCTAAATTTTCAAACTTAATCGACAATTTTCACAATTATTAAACATAACCATAATTGATCAAGATTTCATTATTTTGGGCTTTAATGGTAATTATCAAAAATATATTTTAAATAAAAGATCTTATTATAGTTTGATAGGGTTGTACATATAAAAAGCAAATCATTAATGAAATGTAATTCACTAAGTTGCTTTTAGGCTAGACCTTACACCAAAAAATAATTGAACATGATGGAAATTTGCTATTTGAATTGTATCCCACCAATCATAATTTAATATCTAAGTAAATTAACTCACCAAACACGAGTATTTATTATCTAATCTACAAGACAATTAACTTGATTAACTAGGCCACCATTGATATAGTGAAATTCAGACAGCAAATATGAATTTGGTGGAACATAAAAGAAATTTGAATGATAAAGATGAGAAAGGATCCTAAATATATGAGATAATAGGTTTGTTTAGTTGAAGTTTTATTATATATTTCAAATATAATTATGTATATGATATTTCAAGGGAAACAAACAATGTCTTATGTAATTATAAAAATGATTGATGTCTTAGAACTTGTGGTATGGCATGTGAGTTTGAAGAGGGTTGACAAGTAGATAAGAGATCATATCTTATACTACCCTACCATATTGTCATGCCAACACTCGAAGAGCGCCACAATAATCTAAGAAAAGTTTCTTAAAACAAGGTGAGCAATGTCTAGTGAGTGACTATCTTTCGTACATACACATAATGCTATGCTACACCATAATCAACTTTAATGTAGTACTTGGTTAATTTACTTAGTTTAGCTATAGATGACTTCTTAGTGATTACATAAATTGGCATCTAAAGTTAATTTTTCAAAGTGTAGACTTGTAATGCCCCATAAAGTTTGATTTTTGAAAGTGTGAACCATAATACTCTTTAAAGTCCAATTTTTTGAAAGGGCAAACCCATAGTACTCTAAGGAGTCAAATCTTCCAAAAGTATGGATCTATAGCGCTTTCTCTAGTCATTTTTGAGAGTATGGATCCATTGAATCATTTGAGCCCAATTTTAAGAGTATGGAGAGGATCCCTAAAGAGTTCGATTTTAATAGTATGGAGCGAGTTTGAAGAGACTAATTTTTTAAATGTAGAGTGAGTTTACAATTGCCAAAATTTGAAAGCGTGGAGCAGCTTCTTAGAGTCTACTTATGGAAGTGTAAGGCAAGTCCTAGGGTTCATGTTTTAAAAGTATGGCCTTAAATATCCTATGATCTTACTTATTAGTCACTCTAAGTCTCTTGATCAATTTATTTTGTGGTGTCATATGCATATATACAATAGAAGATTCTAAAAATAAATAATGAAGATAAGTACCCTGACATTTACAAATAATAAAGAGTAAATGGCACTTGCCTTTTTCAATTTATAGGCTATCGTCTTTAATTCCTTATTGCCACTGGACCTTATAATATATCAAGTAAATATTGTTATCCCTAGATGTTTATAATTTCTTTATATTCCATTTAGTATTAATTAATATTTTCAATTATAAGGTATCTTGATTCTTTCTTATTAATTTAGGATGGCTAAGCAAGTTTAAAGGAAGAGTGGTCTAACTAATAAGGGGGTGGATTGCTTGGTTGAGGAGAGTCGGCCATGGTAACCGATCTTAGTTCGGGTTATTCCTAGTAGGTCAAATATGCCTGCTCTTCTAACTTAAATTTCCTATTATTCTCTAGAGCTTTCATTGTTTCCCTTTTGATAGTGGTTTATAATAATTTTATAACAAATTTCAATTCAATTCATAATATTCACTCTCCAATTCAATGTAACTATCAATTCATAACTTCCTTTTAAATTTGTTCATAAGAAATCCATTTTTAATTATTCTCGGGCCTTAGCTTATTTTATTGACAATTCTAAGTATTGAAATTCAATTCCTTTATTTTATTCAAAGTCTAAATGTAAAAGATTAGATTAGGGACTTACTTGTTGTTTGCAGATTTTTTCCATCTTCCCTCTTCTCCATATTGCTATAAGACAATTTTTGTTCGAGTAGTTTGTGAAGGAAAATGAGATACTTATTGATAATATTGTGTGCAAGCCTTATTGTATAAGAACTTGTATGGTAGTTTTGAAAATGTGGTACATAAAATACTCCATCATCATGTGAGCTTTAATTGATAAATATATGATTAACATTATAAAATAAATTCCCTATATAATTTAACTAACAATAGGGATATATGAGGAGTTTCATTTAAAACTAAGGGTAAGATAATTTTTGGCCATCTGAAACCCTTATAAAGCAAGACTCACTCTCCATTCCATTTGTGGTTCTTGCTCCATGATTTGCATTGACCTAAGTTGGGAACTTAACATAGAAATCCTCTTCTTAAGGTTAGTAATTTGTGCATTTTTCTTCTTTTGTTAATTTAACTTTTTTTTAATTAATTCTTACTTAGATTCATCTAATCCAAAAGTTTTAATTAAGGTTGAAAAAAAATAGAGTAAATGGTTGTTGGTTTAAGTAATAAAGTATATTAAGTCAATGATGAATATTAGAAAATAATAAATCAAGGATTGACATTGAATAAAATATTAACTATATTAGAAATGAATTAAGAGAAAGGTTTAAGCTAAGTCAAAATGTGTTCCAATTAGATGCGTATATGATAAATATGAAATGTGACTTTTAAAGGCTTAATCCAATCAAGTATTCACATGGAGAATAACAGTTAATAATAAACTTGAGAAGAATCAATATAAGTGAAAATCAATTGCTAAATTAAAGGATAGTTAGTGAATTAATTAGAGGATTTGCAAGTTTAGGAAGTGAAAATTGACTTTTAAGAAATCCAAGTTTAATGGACCAAACTCTAGTTCCGTTGATTGAATTCAGCAAGATGGAATGAGGATTTGATTACGGAGAAGCTAAATTGACTTAAATAAAAAAATAATTGACTAAACTCACTAAAAGCTAAATTTATTCCTTAAACTTAGTTTATTTTGAACTCAACATTAGAGAATCAAGTTGAACATTTTATATGAATTTCACCCCCTAAGGAAGTTTAGTCTAACAAGTAACAAACTTTGCATTAGGTCATTTAAACCCTTTATTTTTAGTATAATATGTAAGCCTTTAAATTTGTGTTTAAGACAACTGAGCTTAGAATTTTGGCTTTTAGGAAAAAGTTATTCGATTGAGCCCAAATTTTACGACTGGAATAAAACAGTTAGTAAAAATGATTGAGTAAAGTTAGATTTTGAAAATAGCAATAAAAAATTTCAATTTTGCTCCTAAAAGTATGATTACTTAATATAGTATCGAATTATTTAGAACCCTTAAAATTGAGTTTAGAATGTAACGAGAACTTAAATATAAATTAATTAAGCTATAAAATGAGATAATATAGTATAATTTACTATATGAATATACACATATTTTTATGAGTATATTCGGTATAAATAATAATTATACCTATAAATTAACCCCAAATTACTTAATTTTATATTATGTGTTGAATTCATAAAAATAATTAAGAAATATATCTTAAAAATAAAAGATATGTTAGAAACATAATAATATGAATACAAGTATATGTTTCATGTGATATATACATAAGATATATATACTCATATATTAATAAAATAACTAAATATTAACATAACATATGTAATAATAATATTTAATCAAAATATCTACAAAAACTTATCCAAATGGCTTCAACACATGTGGAAATTTGCTGGAAATTGCTAGATTTCACGATGGCCTCCTCCTGTTGATTTTGAATGTAGATTTAAAAGTGAATTAGGAGGAGATTAACACCTTTTACTTAATGAAAAAGAGAAATAAAATTAAGAAAAAAAACCTAGGCAGCAAACTAAACCTTATAAATAGCAAAGGATGGCAGACATGTAGTGTTCTAGCAATTTGGGAGTTAGGACAGTAGTGGAAAAAAAAATTCTAAAAATTTAAAATAATTTAGGAAAAATTACAAAAAGATAAAACATACATTGAGCTAGACTAGTTCCTAAGGCAACGCTGAACTTGCTGTTGAACCACTCCACTACCATAGAGGACTCTTAGTGTCTAGCCCTTCCGACACCACTCCTTCCGTCGTTGGCCACTGAAGCACCCAAGAATAGTTAGGTCGAACTTCTGCCTTATTTTTTAATAATTTCAAAAAAATAGCAAATCTATTTAGAAAAATTTGAAAAAATTTATATTTAGATTATTTTAGATATGTTATCGTGTGGTATTTTTATTTTTGTAAAATTTTGAATATTTAATACACTTACTTAAGAAAGTCACTATTTACTCGAATTTTGACTTTCAAAATAAGTATATTAAATGATGTTGTTTTTAGCTCAAAATTTTGTATAGGATATACATGATATATAGATAATTTCTATGTGGCCAAATTTTTATTCAAATATTTTTAATATTTATTATATTTTTCGACCTAAAAATAGCTAGAAATTAGGGTGAAAATGTAAAATAAATAGGTTTGATGAAATTAAATGATGAAAACTGACATGTATTTACTTTTGGTGAATTATAGTGATGTTTGGATAGGTTGGAAATAATTGTGTGTAAAAAGAATAATATTTGGATAATTAAGTATAATTTAGGAGTAAAATTGTAATTTCAAGTATATAAGTGATAAATCGATAACATGAAACTAAGTAATGATTGAATTTCTCATATTTTTAGGAGTCTATAAAAATTTTCGAGGAATTATTTGGTGATCTGAGCAATTTATTACAAATTTATGTAGTAAAATAGTTTAAATTACGAACCAAGACTCATTTTTAGTAATAATAAATTAAAATGTAATAAATTGTTAAATAAAAACCATCTATATGTGTATTGATTAGATTTGATAAAAAAATATATTTTAATATATTTAATAATTTTTTAATGATCGAGATATATTATATGTTTATTAGGATTAGATAATACCTATATTATAGAATTATATTAATAAATTATGTTAAATATAATTTAATAACATAAAATACGTGTAATACGATAATATTTATTTAGATACGTATAATTGTGCTAGAAATTTAAACTATTTGTTAAAAGTCATTTCTAAAAATAGGACTTATAATATGTATCGCTATGTTTGTACGAACCCAACAACATTATTTTTACTAAAATCGAATAATCTTAAGTAATATAACTTATATCTCTATAATATTATGAATTTACATATCATGATAACCCTATCGTAATCGAAATGTGATTTAACTAATCGAAAATATGCTTCGATACGATGGAAACGATACATTAATTATTATACATAATAGTATAATTATGTATATTATTAATAATTAATAACTTAACTTGACTTATATAATAAAACTATATATAATTAAGATAATATACTTGATATATATAATCGTTTTAGATAAAATTTTAATATTTTCATAACTATTACAACAACTAAAATTGGATTTTGTGTATATAGGATCCTTTAGTAACCGACTGTTGACGACTTGAGTCTCCTACAGTGAGCATTTAAATAGGTAAATTAAGATCGTGGCTTTACTGCTTGTTGAGATACTGTATTAAAGTATCTGGAGTCTTAAGTGTACTTTTGTTTGTGATTGTAATTAGTTGTTTGTGTGCATGTCATACGTGTGATTGGTATTCAGTTATAACAGGAGTTGAATTTCTTGGTATGCTGTTCTACATGATTGCATTATTTCTGTATTGTATAAACTTGTTTGGTCACCCCTAATTATAAGTAATAATTATTCAACTACAGTAAAATCGAATATGCATAGTGTAAGCTCTAAATATAAGCTAAGTAACCGTAGGATCGAATTTAGTATATAAAATTTAGGACGATTAGTTAAATGATCCGATTAAGCCTAAATGATAAATTAAAATTAGAAATATTAGTAAAAATGATCCCTTAAGTTTGAATTTAAGAAAATAATTAATAAAATAAGAGAATATAAAATTTTCAAATTTTAAATATATTACTTATTATTTATCAGAAAATGTGTAAAATACATTCTGATAACTAACAAATCGTTAGAGATAAATTATATGTATATTAAAAATCATAAAATGACTTAAATAATATTTAGGAGTGTTAACTTGTACGCTACATGTATTTACGTGTAGGTAGAAATACGTGAAATTACCTAAATTGCCCGAAATTAGCTAAAAAATTGCTAAGTAATTAAAAAAAATCAAAGAAAAATAAAGAAAATCAAGGAATTAAGGAATGCTCTAGATTAAGTTGTGGCAGCTAAGGAAAGTAAGAAGAAAATTTGACCAATCAAAATCAAATACTTAAAAGGCAAAATGGAAGAGGATAAGCAAAAAATCTTATCTAATAATGCCCTAAAATTGCTTTATAGATCTATAAATAGCAAGAAAATTCTCTAAGCTCATTTGGTCTATTGGAGTTGGAAAATATTGAGAAAATCGAAAATTAAGAAGGAAATTAGGGTTTAGAAAAAATTTACTCAAAACTATGCATTTAGTGCTTTTAGACCAAACCTACGGGTCACCACTACTTGGAATCGAACTACCACCACTCCAAACCGATCGCCTGAACTGGTTGATACACCCTAAACCGGTGTTGGTGGTCGAAAGCTCAAAAACTAAGTAAGTCCCAAATCTCATTTGATTTTGCAAAATTTATTAAAATTATTAATTCTGCCCAGAAAATTATTAAATTTGTTATTATGATGTTTTATTATATGTAGATTTAGATAAAAATAGTGATTAAGTTTAATCACATCTGTAAATATAAGGTTCTTAAGAAATCGAATAAAATTGAATATGTTTAGAATTAAATATAAATAAGCTTAGGAATATAGTTTGGAGCTCCATTTTTTTTTTTCTGTAGAATACTTAAGTGATATAGAATAGTGCTACGAAGTCATTTTTTTAAATTAATTTTTTAAATTTTTAGCCCTAAAATGATGAGAAAAAAGAGTAATTTTGAATTAATTAGGTAATTAAATGACTAATTATTGATTTATAAGGTAACTAAATATTTATGAATGTTAATCTTTGATGTGGAAACCTAATCCTAACCTTTGGAGTGTTAATTATAATTAATATAGGAATTATGTAGTAAATTTGAGTAATTTGGTAATATGTGAAATTGGAATTTTAATATATATGAAATAATAGGTTAAATTAGATAATATAATAATAATATTAGTACATGTTAAATCTGGTACAAAAATTAATTTAAGAAATTATACAAAAATTGTAAAATTTTTTCAAATTAAGAGTAAATCCGGTACACTAATTAGGATTAGAGCATATCCAATGGGTTAGAACACTGACTTAAGATTTAGTATGATATTAGGATACTCGACCTTAATTTGACTAATTTCACATTAGGGTTAGAAACTTATTTTAGGATTACTTGTAGTTGAAATCGAATTAAAACCTAAATTGGAATTGGATTTGAAAACCGAACCCCAAACTAACGTAAGATGAATTGTTAATAAATTAAAGGTATATAAGGAGAATTAAGTTAAAGCCTAACTTAGAATATGTATTTTGGAGTATTATTTTAGAGTACTCGAAGACTTAGGTTTGTATATGATTGCGATTGTAAATAGTCTTATGCATGTGCTTGTGTATTTGATTTTATGCTGAAATCCGTGTTATGTTTGATGATTGTTGTGATTGGAGTGGTGTGAAATTGTCTGGTCACCCTAAACCGAATATATTCCTAATTAACTTAAATACCCTAAAAAGACATGCATTGCAACCTTATAGGGGATTATTTAGATTCTCCAACCAAACACCGACACCTTCGAAAAAGATAACGCTGGATAGCAAATTGGTCTTTTCCTCATCCTTAGCCGAATTAAGTGATAGGAGAGGAGGCTATAATGAAGATGAGGGCATTTGTTCGAAGGATAGTCTTAGGAGAAGTAGTGTCTCTATTGTACAAACCTGTGTTTGGTTGTGAGCTGTTGCATAACATAAAAACTCCTTAACTCGATTAGAGCAGATGAAATTATATATATGACTTAAGACTTTACCTTTACAGTAAATTTTAGCTAAAATTCTTAGTTGAATTGTTTACTTTAAAACGAAGAGTCGTCGATGCCATATGTAGACTATATCTATGATAGGTACTGTGAGGTCAGTTTCTGTTATAGGTTGGTTTACACGGCGAGACTGTTGCGATTCCACGACTTTGGAGCATAACACATAGCACCCATTAGGGAAAATGATTACGAGTGTCAGGTCAAATACTGACTCCTTTTGATGATGATAGCTGAAAAGGTCATTTCCTCATCTATAATCGAACTAAGTAACAAGCGAGGAGGTCGCGATAAGGGTGGGGGCCGTGGTTTAAAGATAGTCACGGGAGGAGGGTGTTCTCCATTGCACAAGCCCGGGTTTGGTCTGATTTGAGTCGCAATGAAACTCCTCAATCTATATTAGAGTTGATATAATTTCTTTAACCTCACAATGGATCAAATAACATTATGTGATATCTCAAGTGATTGATTGTATTGCATTTCATAATAATTAATAACCTTACATGTGATTGTTTGGTACTCTTCTGACTCTCTCCCACTTATTGAGCTAGTTGAGTTAACACCTCCATAGACTGTTTTGCCGGTACTGAGTGAAAACCAAGATGTTCTGATACCATCATCCCCAAGTTAGCATGCTGTTGGCTAGGAATGTAAGGAACGAGAAATCCACTGAATCTGGGCTTTTGACTTTTCTTTTGAGTTTGAGGAAATTAATTGGCAATTTCCTAAGACACTCACTAATTTCCTATTTTATTGTAATTAGACTTCAGACCTGTGGCTTTTAGTAAACTCTGATTGTGAATATTACTCTAAATTTGAGATACTTATGTAAGTACTGTTTTGTTATGAGACAACATGTTATATAGAATAGATGTTTTGTAAAGTTATATCACAAGTTTGATCATTTATAGGTATTAGAACGTATATTTTAAGCTGGTTAAGTCGTATACATCTTGTGTGGACTATATCTACGATAGTAATCATGAAGTTAGCTTTTATCTTAGGTTAGTTTACACGGCGGGATTATTACGACTTTTCCTATTCGGAGTGTGACATAATAACTTACTTAGAAGCTTAATTAATCATTGATGCTTAAGGGATAATTGTAAAACTTAAGTAGCATTATTCAAGTGAGTGACCAATGCCCTCTCGATTCCTGGTTGGTTGTGTTTATATCTAGCTTATATATTATTGGGTTCGTATGTGTTGAGATGGACTTATTTATAAATGACTTTATCAACAAATATTATACTATGGATTGCTCCAAATTATGTATGTTGTGCAACACTACTCTTAATGTACAGTAGAGTACATGAGTCATGCATCAACATATAATGACCATTATTAGTTGTTTGAAAAGTTGAAATAAAGTAACTAGGTAAGTTTAGATATATGTCACTTATTTCTAATGTTGAGTAAGGAATATGTTTCATGGATTGACTATTTACAGTCACTTAAATGGTTGGTAGAGTCAAAACAATGTGGTTTTGTAGGGCATGGTATGCTTACACTTAATGTGGATATGATGTGCAAGGTTTCAACCGATCAATAGTGGCTATTAAGTGTCCTAAGAAATAAGAAGGAAATAACTTGAGGTTATAATCTTGGTACTAAGACTCATATGAGATAGGTGAATCATGGATCGACTATTGATGGTTGTTAAGGAACATAAAGAGAAGTAGGGGTTTCTAAAGTATGTTAGCTTACAATTTCTAGAGGCTAGATTAGTTAAATGAAGTGGCTTTAGATGTCAAGTGTGAAAAGATATAATTAAATGAGAATTTAAACTAGAATATGATTGTTGTTGTGTTTGGTTATGCATATGTTAATGCATGCGACATAAGTATCGAGTGTCTTTGCTATTAGTGAGTTAGGTTACTCACTAGGCTCTATGCTTATCTTTTGAGGACCCATTCGTTTTTAAGTGATCATAGAATGCTTGGGAATTGAGTGTTTTCATGATATATTACTCTGCATGCCTATGTAGGAGCACATGGCAAGTTGCTATCTCCTAACTCCTCTAAGCTTGGGGAAATTTGAAATTATATGCTAATCTCATAACTTGATAAAAGATTACTAGTGACGAAATTTGCCATACTTGTAATTCTTGATTTATAATTTGGAAAACTATATGCCAAAAGATAGATGTTTAAGCTTAAGTTCACTTATAGGATGAAATTTTTTAGTAGTTTAAATAGAGGAAAATTTTTAATTCAAATAAAATATGAATATTTCATATAGTAGTGTATGTAAAGAATGATGGTATGACTTTAGACTTGATCTTAATGATGTCGCACATTGAATGCAACACAAATTTCATCATTTGTTTGAACTTAACATCATTTTTTATTAGTATTGGTTTAAATAATATAATCTTTTACTTGTACTATTTACATAATGTTTGTCCTATATTTAAATCATAAAAAAAATTCCATCATTCATTTATTTAAACTTGATCCTAAATGCTCATTGTTATCCTCCAAATATCTTATATGATAAAAGGGCGGCACAAGATTTATATGACAATTTCATTTTTTTTAAAATACCAGTTTAAATTATAATTAAATCTCAACTAATGCTTGCCCTAGCCTAGAGGAATTTCTGGTTCCGACTGTCACCGCAACATTCTTCTTCTACTATTCACTGATAATCATACCATAGAAAGACAAAGAAAAAAAAAAAAATACAGCTCCGGAAATGGAACTCTACCACGTTTCTTAATTTTTAAGTCCCCAGTCACTTTTGCAATTCGTCGTTGTCCGAATAAGGTGAGAAAGAGGGAGATTTTGGCATGGAGCACTATGGTTGTCGAGGTGGCTTCATATTCATGCATAGTGTGGATAATTGATATTGGAGACTTTATTCTAATTTGTTTTCTTCCTTTATATTAATACTAAATAGATATACATCCACAATTTGTGTGATGAAAGTAAAAAAAAAAAAAAGATTAAATATAATATATATCACACGCAGAATTTACTAAAGTATTATAAACATTTTCGATTTTCACATATTGAACAGTAATTTAGTCTCCTAACTTAAAGTAGACAACGTGACATATGGGATAGTGAAAAATTTATTGGTTAGCTAAAATTAATTTTACATTATTTATGAGATAAAAGGCATACTTTAAGTACTTAAAGGAACTTATTGATTCTTTCAATTTTTTTTTTTTAGCTAACTAGTATATTACCATCTTCTTCAAGTTTTGAGCAATAGATATCAGTTGAGATTAAATTTCTCAATATTGTGTGAGCTATAAAACATCAAACGATGAGGAGTATCGAAGGATTATCTAATATGATTATTTTAATATTTAAATTAGTTTGGTTTGTAAGGAATAATGGAACTTAAATGTAGATAATAAGTTATAGTACATAAAGTATCAAGTAGTTTACCATTAGGTGATGACCTTGTATTTATAAAGGAGTGGAATCAATAGTTGAAAATGAGATAATGAGCAAAAGTCATGTTTGTAAATACAAGGTCCGATATGGTCCATAAATAAATAAGGTAGTTGATAACTTAGTTGTTTAACCATAATTATAATCTCTTAGACATTTATAATTACTATAGTTGAGTACACTGTATAATGAGTTTTAGCTGAGATCAATTGTAAAGATTAGAAGACTGAATCTAAAGAGATATACTTTAAGCTATAAGCTCAATTAAATCGATATAAGTTTAAATGGGTTCATATCCAAAAGCCTTTATTAATAATTTCAATGATTTGTCCCATTTAGACACTATTGTTGATTAGCACCCATAAAAGAAGGTACAATAAAAATAAACTTTTTAGAAGTTACTACTATATTGTGGATATAAGTGACCTGCAAATGAATGGTCCATATAACCGAATAAACTAATTGCATCTCGATAAGGCTCGAGGAGAGCGAGACTGAGACGCGTCGACTAAATTCCTTCTTATCCTTTCCTCTGGGTAATTGCATCCTTATCCTTCATAAGTTGCTTTATTTAATATTTCGATAGTGCTTTGACTACATCCTACGTATTTGCGTTTGTTTTGGTTATAAGAATAACTTCATTTCGTATCCCAACCACTAAATTTAATATCTCGAATGGTATATGACAAAAGATATTTATTTGTTGGCAATCGAAGTATTATAACGAAGTTTGATTAATACGGAATTTTCGATAACTTTTTTTTTCCTTTTTTTTTTAAAAAAAACTTTTATTATATCATAATTTTGGAAAGAGAAGAATCAAACCTGATTAATTTATTTTGAAGAAGGATCAACCTATTAAAATTACTCCCCGAGATGTTCAAATATTCAATTTTATTCTAATTTCTTGAAATGAAAAATGAATTTTATGATTCTATCCATTTTATACGTATATTATGTTTAAATGAATTAACATAAGAGAAAGTTGCATTAACAAAAATATAGATAAGGAGTAAAACTATGTGTACGATACAATGGAGTGCTAGTCAATCATGTAAGTAGCGGTTGATTGTCCAGTGGCTATGGTCAAATGGCACTTGGTGCGGACAATCGAGGAGTATTACAAGGTCTTGGCCGTTTCTGATTTTGAGTTTATTCCAAAATCTAAATTATTTCCTTTATTAAATTAGGACTTTGGGGCTTTTTACAACTCTATGCATATATGCTGGTACATGTATTGCATAGAGTAAGGCCGAGAGGACGTGTATTTCCCAGGCGATTCAGCCGTGGGATTACTTTAAAGTGGTTTAGTAAATTGTTTATAATCTTGCATGTGGTTTTTCACCTTGATTATTGAAGATTTTCCATGTTACGGTGGCTTTAAAATTGGAAGTTTTGGAGAGTACTTGGGAATTATATATATGTTACTGATGATGAAGGATGGTAATTTGCTTTGAAGAAGAATGTGAAAAATAAAATAAAATAATAATGACAATAAAATAAAAAAAAATAAATAAATAAAGAAGCACATAGAGGGTTTCCAATTAACAAAGTTTTTTTTTTTTTTACCCGTCCTGAAGGTGAATAAGACAACATAAGACGTAGGGTACTCTAAACATATAAGAGATCTAGAAGGATATGTTTCAAACCTCTTCGCATGACCAATAGGAACAACTGACAGGAACCTGGGTTTTAGGATCTTGGTGATTTGGTGTAATCTTTTTAGCTTTGTATGGTTAGGTAGATTCATTGGTGGATACTAAACATTATAGAGAGTAAATTTTAATTTTAAATTTTTAAAACTTGTTTCGATTTGATAGGTTATAGTATAGAATCTTGTATAATCCCAAAATCTTTATAAATGTATATCTTACATATATTATATATTTTGGATCTTTGTAAGTTCTCATTATATATAAATGCGTGCTTAGTATTTAAAATCAATTTTTATAGATAGATGATATACAAGATAGATATAGATACTCCATTTTTGCCCTATTGTGGTTTTAGAGTTTTTTTTTTTTTAAATAAAAGGAAAGGGTATTAATTCAGAAAATAACAAAAAATTGAAAAAAAAAATTAAAAAATACAAAGTATCAAAAGTATACAAATCAAGTTACTCAGTTATGTCAGGCGATAGTTGAAATTATATATACGATTTAATAAATTTAGAGTTTTTAAAATTTTTGTGCTTCATTAGAAAAATATCTTAGTAAAATATTTAAATAGATTTTTGTCAAATTAATATATATATATATATATATACACTTTAATGGGATTAATTAAAATAAGACTTCATATTTATTAAATCTAAAAGTGGTGTTAAAATATATTTGATATGTATATCTTGAGTTATTATGATATGTTTTAAATTGGAGTGGGTCAAATAGAGTTCGGGCTTGAAAGGCTCATAAAATTCGGCTTAAGAATACTTAAAATATATACAATTAAGTTTCATTAGTATTTGAAAAATTGAGCATAGCTCATGGGCAAGAGAATGAAAGAGAGATCTATATTGAATGAGCTTAAATCTTATCAGATCTTACTTGTTTCTATGTTGAATTTGATAGAATCATAAAGAAATCATTGGTGGCACACCCATATTTTATAAGGATTCACACAAATATTGCTAATAGAAAATTTGATAGGTTCGAACAGATTTGAATCTAAAGAAAATTGGATGTGTCTTGATCTGAAAAACTAAAAAGGAAATCAAAATTGAAGTACTATAAAGCTTGGGTCTGATCATCACAAAGGAGGGGCTCAATCACATACGCACTTCGTAAGCAATATTTTGCTATTCATCGATCACCACAGCTCGCCCTAAATGCTACACGGCACCACCTGTCGCACCCCAGGCCGTGGTTCACGGCAGGTAACAGCAAACAACGACAGCAATAAGCAACAACATCTCCGACCTTTCTCTCTCTTGCCCAAACAATTGAACCCGCTGCGACCACCGACGCCCTGTTGCATACCCAACGCCGTAGCAACCCACCGTCCACTCCACACACCATCCAACCACGGCAGCAAACACACCTCAACTACGCTCTAGCACAACACCAACACCGGAACCCCCACACTCGTGTACGCCTCGGCCCTAACTACCCAGCCTCTCGTCGCAACTCAAACCCACGCAACAGCCGCTACCCAAACACATAGCAGCAGCTAACATCAAGCCCCCCATCCTCACATCCACCAAAACCAACAGCACAAAAAATCAAATCCCTACCCCATTTGACAATCACTCCACCCTTGCAGCACCCACTGCTGTGCTCCAGCAACCAAACACAGTCGAACAACCCACAGCGACTCAAGTTCAGCCATGACACAGAGACTTCCGCGCACCACATTATACACCAGCAACCCACTGCTGGATCCACCCATCCTCGATTTCTAACCAACAGCCTACTCGCGACATACTCGCTTCACACGCCAACACCACACTACGGTTTCGGAGCAAACCTTTGGTCAACGACTCCCCTACCCTTGCATACCACTATAGACGCTCAGACACGACCTTTCTCTCTCCAACTCTGGTGACCACATTGCAAAAACCGCTGAACTCGTCAATTGAAGTCACTACGCTGCCACCGATGTCAATTTCATCAATGAATTTCACATGAAGGTGCGATCACCTGTTTGAAATTTGTGTCAAAAACCACCGCTCCATGCCATTACCATTGCTACCCTTTGCCTCTCCCAAGCGCAACCCGAACTCTAGACCGAACTCAACCCGAATCCGTATCCGGACCCGCTAACTGACCCGCGTCCAGAGCTCATCAGGTCCAATCCCTGTTTTGTTTCGATCACTTTTATTTATTGATATTTTTTGTGGTTCTTCATATAAAATGAAAAAAAAAAAGCGAAAAAAATGAAAAAATAATAATAAAGAAGAGTAAAAGAGAGGTCTTGTTAATAAGGTTTGTTTTTTTTTTTTTTTTTCAAGTCACTAATGTTTTTGAAGAAAGAATTAAGGGAAGTTTAATCCTTACTAAAAGGTACATACTCATAGATGGAATAAGGAACTTTTTTATTTTTCCTTTGTAATTTTTTTTTCTTATAAATATATTTAATTTTATTTATTTATAAATAGAAAATTGTTGTATTAAGATATTTTGAAATATAAAGTTGAATTCAAAAAGTTAAAAGTAGTATTTGTTAGAATTTAATAGGTTAACCTCCAAATCCAAATTTTTGTAAAAAAAAAACAAAACATTTTCAAAATTGGTTCCATACGGTCTAATGGTTAAGTGAAAATCAATCCATTCAATTAGTTTTAATTTAATTATTTATTTATTTTTTACTTTGATCGAGTGATGACTCTAAAGTTTTTTTGAAATTAAAAAAAAAAAATTTTCTTAAATTCTTAGGTGATGAGCTGTATTAAATGGGTATAAGGTTTAATATAAATTAAGTTAAAGAAAATACAAAACCAAATAGTAGGGATTTGTACAACATACACACTCACATGTGTATGTGTGAAAAATATTTTGAATTAGTATTATAACTAACTTATGCTATTGTTTATGTTAAATCATCAAATGGGTTCCCATGAAAAGGATTAATTAGAAATATACCATTTTATTTTTATTTCATGTTGCACCTAGTCCGGTCCCTATCTTTGAAATTGAGTGCTTAAATCTTAAATCTTAAAAAAAATGTACTTAAATTCTTAGATAACATTTTTTGCCATTGATTTTATACATTTTTCTTAATTATAGTACTTTTGTTGTTTTATTTAATTGTGAGATGGTAAAATATGGTCTAAAGCCATGCATCAAAGATTTAAGTCCTAATGTTTAGGTTGTAGATAGAGAGATTGAGCATAAATGAAGCATGAAAAGGGGTTATTAATATGTGTTTGGGCATCCATAAGTATTGATTAAGGGTAACCTTAAATATACATGGCTCTTTTCTTGAAACAAAGCACTTACACATATGGTTATGGTAAAAAATTAGGGAAGCTTGACGTCTTTTCTGTTGGCAATCTATTAGTTGGTTAGACTTATGTTTGAAAAAAGGGTTACAAAAAGTTAATTGTTTATATTTTCAAATGTTGTTGCATTATTATTGAATTACATAATTAACCTAAAACTCAAGTACTATAATATGATCATCGTTTGTTAAGAAAAATCCTCCTAACTAATGGTACTCAAAATTCAACACGTCTTGACAAGTTAGAATGAAGCATCCCACTTTCATTGACAAATGGTAAGTACCCGCGGCACTTAACTTATATGAGTTGCTTCGAAAAGCATTGATACTTATACTTTTTTTTTCCCATAATATGTATAATTTTTCCTTTTTTTCTTTTTTCCCTTTAGAGCATTGGTTAACTACCCCACCAACAAAGTAACGAGTTACTTAGAAATGAAAGTTGTTTAGGATGCTGATGTAGCATCCTAAACACCTCTCTAAGCACCCTATTAATAAGCATGTGCTAACATATTGGCTTTTGAAAAAAAATTTTAATGAGAATTTTGTTGATATTTCTAAACTCAATATAACTAATTATGGTATAGTAAATCGAGAGAATGCTTCTCTTAGAGCTTGGAGCTTGCTTTTCTATTGGGTGAATACTTGCTTTTACTTTAGTATGTATACATACATACATATATTTATTTATTTATTTATTATAGAAGGTTAAATTCAAGTTTGGACTTTAAGCCCATTAATTAATTATGTTTGACTTTTTAGGTTAAGGTGATTGGGCTTAAAGAGTTGAGTTTAAATATTTGAGATAATTAAGGGAGTTTTGGTATGGTAAACTTAGAGCATTTGTCTAAACCCATGAAAATAGTCCATTTGAGATCTAATAATAAAAAGATTTCAATCTTAACTATTAGTCACCATCATGATCTAATGAATGGGATCAACTACTATATACTTCATTTACATCCTTATTTAGATGAGAGAAAAACTCTTATTAACGCCGTTACTTTATCGGAATCTTGTCACAAAGATCAAACACTTAAATATCTCAAGAATTTTACCACATCATTCATCAATCTTAGAGTTCGATGCCATCACACTCCTTCACCTATCACCATATATGTTAGAGTTTCACTAGGATTGCTTATTCCTCCTCCTTACACTTCTCTCCTGATTATCTTATATAAGTCATTTCTTTAGTGGTGCAAACCGTGACCAAGAACAGATAAGGCCGGTCGTTGAATGGGTCCAAACTTGCAGAAAGCTTGAAAAACGGTTAATGGGGAAAGGTACGAAAAGAGTGACAAAGGCGAATGAAATAGTAAGAAAAAACCTACGAACAGTTCCAGAGGATATAACGCACCAATGGAACTTCCGAGGAATTACGGTACAATTCGATATGATATACGAATTGGTCTAATGAGGTTGCTCGCCACCTGACTTTGCTTAAGGGAAAAGATAAGAGTGATGCTGAGAGTAAACAAAAAGTGTTTACGTAAGGAAAAAAGTACTCAAGTGTATTAAAAGTAATTCGATCTGTTACAGCTACAAGTACAAGGATATTTATACCGGTGAGGTAGGGTAATTTGCCCAAAAGGGAAAAGACAATAAGGACATTTCCTAAAGAAGTAATGTACATGATATAAGAGGGTAAAAATGAATATACAAGAAAATCAATATACAAGAAAATTAATAATTGGTGCTACAAGTTCTTTATACGATACTGTATACATGGCGATGCTATATTAGCAAGATTTTTAGGGGATGTGGACAAAAAGTATGGACAGGTGGGCTTGTTCAAGTAGATAGCCTAGTTAGTTTGGATTCTCTATCTCTTGGCTTTTTGACAAGGATGATACCGAGTGATTGGTCGGTTTAGCATTAGAGTAGTCATCATCTTGGCACAACACAGAATAAAGGACGGTCATTTGGCACAGCATTAAAGGTGACTAGGCAAGTAAATACTCGGTCTCAGTAGGGATTAGTTGGAATATAAGGATTCATTGTACCATCTTGTTTAGTCCTTCGGCTCGACTGCGGGTTAGAGGTCCTGTAACTTGATTCCCATCACTCCCTCGGGTTGTTTTGGATTTGGGATCAAATTCGAGTGGTGTTCGCTCGGTTCTCCATCGAGGTGATATGGACTGAAGTCGACAATGTTGAAGGCATCATAAACCCTACAGGCAGTTTTAACCTATAGGCATTGTCACTGATTTTCTAGAGGATTCTAAAAGGCCTTTCTGCACTTATAGATAATTTGTTCTTCCTCTTGTTCGAGAACCATTCCTTGCTGAGGTGTAGCTATACCAAGTCTCTCTACTGAAATTATTTGGCCAACCTACCCTTGGTCCTTTCATGCATTCTTCTAGCAGCTTGGTCGATAAGCTGAGTGACCTTGTTATAGATGTGTTGAAGAGATTGTACTCTAGCCGAAGCGTCAGGGTCCTCTTGTGCGGGTGCTGGTGCAAGGGCATGGTCGAGGGCCAACTCAGGATTGAATCCATAGACTACCTTGAAGGAAGTATGCTTAGTAGTTTCTTGTATGGTCTGATTATAGGCGAATTCGACCACAAGCAAGTAGACGTCCTAATAAGCCAAGTTCTTGCCTATTACAGCTTGGAGTAGTAACCCCAAAGTACGATTAACCACCTCTATTTGGCCATTAGTTTGGGGGTGACATGAGATACTGAAGAGTAATTTGGTTCCCAACTAATGCCATAGGATCCTCCAGAAATGCTTCAAGAACTTCGAGTCCTTATCGGAGACTACACTCCTTAACACGTCGTTAGTTTTGGTATAAGGCATGAAGTATGCCATCTTACTGAACTGATCTATGATGACCATTATAGAATCTTTGCCTCGGGCAATTTGCGGCAATTCGAGAATAAAGTTCATACTCAGTTTAGTTTACGACCTTGTCGAAACAAATAGGGGCATTGCTTTTCCTTGTTTGGCTCGGTATTTGGCCTTTTTGCACATTGCATAGCTTTCCACAACTCGGTGCACATCTCTTCACAATTTCGGCCAAAAGAATCGACCATTCAATAGTTCACAAGTCCTCCTTTCTTTAAAGTGTTTGGAGAGTCCTCTGTTGTGGGCTTCCTTAATTAATAATTCTCGTAGGGAATAAGTCAGTACGCATAATCTCCCTCCTCGAAATAAATAACCATCCTCCATATAATACTTGTCTACTATCCTCCCTTCTACACATCGCGAAATTATTGATCCAAAGTGTGAATCCTCGGAGTACTATTCTTTAATACTAGTAAAACCAAACAGTCTGGTCTGTAGTTCTAATAAGAGCGCATGTCTCCTTAAAAGAGCATCTGCAACTATGTTGCTTTGTCCTTGTTTATACTTTGTCACAAAATTGAACCCTTCAAGGAATTCAACCTACCACGCTTGCCACTTCAACAACTTAGTTTAACTTTAGAGGTACTTCAGTGATTCATGGTCAGTATATATGACAGATTCTCTTGGCAATAACTAATGTTGCTACACTTACATTACTCGGATCAGTGCCAAAAGTTCCTTGTCATACACGGAGTAATTCAGCTGTAGGCTTCGGAGCTTCTCACTATAGAAGGTAATTAGTCGACCTTCCTGCATCAGGACAGCGCTTATTCCAACACTCGATGCATCGTATTCCAGCTAAAAGATTTTGTCAAAGTCAAGTAGTATTAATACCGGGGTGGAGGTCAACGTTTCTTTTATGTTGGCAAAGCTCTTCTCCTCCCTTTCTCCCCACTGGAAGTCAATGTTCCTTCTTGTTAGATTGGTAAGTGGTGTGATGATGGTGCTATTGTTCCTGATAAGCCTTTCGTAAAATGAAGCTAATCCTTAGAAACTTCTTACGTTGGCACAAGTAGTAAGAGTTAGCCACTTGAAAATTGTTTTGATCTTCTCGTCATCGACTCACAAGCCTCCTCTACTAACTGCATACCCCAAGAATACTACTTCCTCCTGGTAGAGCAACATTTCTTTAAGTTGCTAAATAGTCTCTTGGCACAAAGGATATCCAAGACTGCTTTGAGATGTTCAATGTGACTTGGCATGTTGGTACTGTAGACCAAGATATCGTCAAAGTACACTACAACACACTTCTCGATGAGATGTCTCAACATATGGTTTACAAGTCTCATGAAATTGCTCAAGGCATTGGATAAGCCAAAAGGGCACGACCATCTACTCGTAAAGTCCATGTCGAGTCTTAAACGCAGTTTTCCACTTGTCTCTTGACCTCATGTGGATTTGATGGTAGCCAGACTTGAGATCAATCTTGTTAAAAATCTTAGCTCCACTCAATTCATACAACATGTCTTCTAGCCTCAAGATTGGATACCTATATTTGATCGTGATTTTGTTTATGGCTTAGCTGTCAACATACATCTGCCAGGTTCTATCCTTCTTCGACAGCAGAAGTGCAGGCATGACATAAAAGCTGAGGCTTTCTCTTACATAACCTCTCTCTAGCAACTCATTGACTTGACGTTGGAGTTTAAAAGCCTGCTCGGGATTCATCCAATAAGCTGGATTATTCACCAGAGCTATTTTGAGAATAGGTTGACATAGTTATCTAGCAACCCCTTGATTTCTTGGGAAACCTCACCCCACTGCTTCATTTCTAATAGTTGCCTGACTAACAATAGGGTCAGCTCATCAGCATTGATGGTTTCTCGGAGCTTGGCTCTACTCATCATTAGAGTTTTCTTTGATCCGTGAGCGAGTTTCGTTTGTAGCTTGTGAACTTCTCTTGGTGGCATCGGATTTAACGAGATTTTCCAGTTATCATTTTCCAGCATATACATGTTCTTGTAGTCGTAATGTATAACTCTTCTATTAAACAACCACGGCCTACCTAGTAACACGTAGGAAGCGCACAGAGCCAGTATGTCGCAGAGGATCTAATTAGAGTAATTCTCCATAGTGATCAGCAGTAGTATTTGTCAAGTGATATGTAATGCTCCTTTCTCACTCAACCAGTACAACATGTATGACCTAGGATGTGCAACAGTCGGCAGCTTCAGTTTTAAAACAAGATTGGCCGATGTCATATTGATACAACTTCCACTATCCACAATGAGAGCATACATTCGATCATTCATCTTGCAGGTGGTATGAAATAAGTTATCTCTTTACTCTTCCTCTCATGAGGGTTCCACATTCATAATGTGTCGGACAATCATAAGTAATTAGTTTAAGTCTTCAGGAAACACGTCCTCCTCAATCAATTCTTTCTTGACGTTTTCTTTCTCGACAGGAACCTCCTCTTCCTCGGGTTCTTCATTTGTACTCTCTACTTTTACTTTCGGGATGTATCCCTTAGTGACCATCGTCCTTTGGTTCGAGCACTGAGCAGTCATATGTCAGAACCCTTAACATTTAAAGCACTTGATCCAGTTGGTCTTCTTGCTAGACTCTTGCCCCTTCTCATACGTTCAAGTTGGCACTACATCTTTAGGTTAACCTTTTTGCTTGGCTCTAACATCAACTCTTTTGCTCGGTTTGATACTAGACCGAGCTTAATGACTTACCTGTCTTGGTTGGCTAGTTGGCATCCTAATCGTTACTCGGCTCCTTCTTTGCCTCTCTATTCGTTGAGCATCTCTAACAACTTCATCCATTATGTCAAATCGTTGGAGCTCTACAATGTCTCAGATGTCTCCTCTGAATCTAGTAATAAACCTTGAGACTATTTGAGCTGGTGGTTCCTCCACTTCGCATTTTATCATAAGCATTTAGAATTCTTAAACATACTCATCAACAGCTCGACCTCCTTGTCTCGGTTCCTGAAGCCAAGTGAAAGTATCTTGGAGATACGTTTCCGGCATGAATCTACTTCTGAGCATTCTCTTCATTTTAGGCCAGGTATTAATCTCTCGATACCCTTCTCTTCTTCTCATGACTTGAAAATTCTTCTACCACATGACGGTATATCTAGAGAATTCAATAGCAACAATCCCTACTTTCTCATAATCCTCATATTGATAGTAATCAAATACACACTCCACCTTCTCTTCCCAATCCAGGTACTCGTTAACATTCCCAAATCCATTGAAACTCGAAATTTGAAGGTTTATATAGTTGGATGCTTTGGGGACTTATATACACTCCTCTTCAAAATACTCTTCTTCCTCCTCATCAAGATCTCTCAGGTCTATCATTCACCTTACACGTCTGCCAATGCTTCTACCTTGAACTGGTTGAGTTGGGTTCTAATCTCTAACATGTTGAGCAACTTGTGGAGTGTTTTGTGCGGCCTCAGTGGGTCGACAAGACAGGGCATGAACAGCTCGGGTTAGATCGACCAAGAGGTTAGCTACCTCATCAAGTCTCTCATCAGTGCTTTTGGGAGTTCCCTGAAATTGTCGTTTATGGTAGACAACTTTACTGTCATCACTAACTCTTACATTCATATTTGGGTTTATCATTTTTTTTCCTTATAGATTCAAAATTTAAACAAACACTTTAGAAAGTGAATAGCTAATAATACAGTAGTCAAATGAACATAGTAATTGCTCTATTCTACACATAGAAAAATGAGCACAATAGAACTTCAAGAAGAACTAACTATAGTTTACACAAAACATCCGCTTTGATACCAAGATAGTGCGAACTGTGACCAAGAATAGATAAGGCCAGTCATTGGATGGGTCTATGCTTGTAGAAAGCTCAAAAAAGGGTTAATGGGAAAAGGTACGAAAGGAGTGACAAAGATGAATGAAATAGTAAGCAAAAACCTACGAATAGTTCTAGAGGGTATGATGCACCAATGGAACTTCCAAGGACTCACAGTACAATTCGATATGACGCACAAATTGGTCCAGTGAGGTTATTCACCACCTAATCTTGCTTAAGAGAAAGGATAAGAGTGATGCCAAGAGTAAATAAGCAGTGTTTACGTAAAAAAGAAAGTACTCAAGTGTATTGAAGGTAATCCGATCCGTTACAATTACAAGTACAAGGGTATTTATACCCGTAAGTTAGGGCAGCTTGCTTAAAAGGGAAAAGACAATAAGGACATTTCCTAAAGAAGTAATGTATATGATATAAGAGAGTAAAAACGAATATACAAGGAAATTAATCATTGGTGTTATAGATTCTCCATACGATACTATACACATGGTGATGCTGCATTGATAAGGTTGTTAGGGGATGCGGACAAAAAGTACAAACAGGTGGGCTTGCCCGAGTAGGGATGGCCTAGTCAGTTTAGATTCTCTGTCTCTCGGCTTCTCGGCAAAGATGATGCTGAATGATTGGTCGGCTCAGCATTAGAGTAATCATTAACTCAACATAACACAGAATAAAGGGCGGTCATTCGGTACGATATTAAAGGTGACTTGGCAAGTAAGTACTCGACCTAGGTAGAGGTTGGTTAAAACATAAGGATTCGTCGTGCCAGCCTCATTAGTCTTCAGGCTTAGCTACAGGTCGGAGATCCCGTAACTTGAGTTACATGTAGTGCAACTTCACACATGGTATACACGTGACCCTTACATCCTTACCTATACCCTCACATTTTTTATGACTCTATTAAGGAGGGAAGACTTGATACTTACATTATGGTAGCTCTAAGGCAAAGACAACCTGATTCTATTGATGGAATTAATCAAGAGCAAGATGCTGCTATTGTGACTAATGACCAAAATCTACCTTCAGTTGAAGGTATTAATCAAGGAGATGGCATGTAAAAACGTGTCCTTAACAATGCACAACCAATGCATGAGTTGCAACAGACTAATCGTAACCTAGGTGAACTCATGGCAATGTTTGCTCAATGTACGCCTACTTCGGTTACCTTTGCTGTTGCACAGTAAGGAGTAACTTCCTTGAATCCTTCTAATGTCGTACAACAACACACCCCACTCAACTTTTTTGTTGTTAATGAGCAAGTCACTCTTAGAGTTGAGGAGCAACTTCTTACCATAGAATTTACAACTATGCAAGATTTGTTACCTTAAGTAAAGAATTAAGGAGTTTACATTAGGCGCTTGTCATCCTCACGTGCTATACCACGTGTCACAATTGTTGACTATACATCATCAGCACCAATGAATCCTGTGCTTATAAGCTCTACATCTGTAAATTTTATGCTCTTGCACTTTACTCCTGCGATATCACTAATAGCTTATTCACTTTAGGGGAATGACCATTCCATTCCTCCCTTATTATGTATCGCATGTTTATTATGTTGTTCACTTACCCATTATTAATATTCTAAGGAATCTCAATTCATAAAAATCTTGTAATTGGCATTCTTTAGTGGCACCTCAAAATTAGGATTTAGAGCTCTTATTTTATTTCTTATTCCAAAACTACGCTTAAATAAACTACAAAATGACCACAACTACCCTTTAAAAAAACGCATAACCTTGGAATCAAATAGACCCTACCCACTTTATCATAACAACTAAAACATCATAGACTAGATAAACAGGGAAAAAAAAAAAACACCCTACCCAAAATTACAAGCGCTAAACTCTAACCTTACCTATCAAAAAAAGCATCAACCTTCTCTTCCCTCTCTATCTCTGTATTGTGTGAAGATATTCACCTTCCCTTTGTTTCGCCATTGAAGCAAGAAATTGGTAAGTTAGCATCTATAGTTGCCCCTTTTTCTGACATTTGTGTAAAATAGTTTTGGTTTTTTTGTTTTATCTATACCTGTTGAAATAGTGTTCATCCCTCTTTAGATTAGTGAATTTGATAAAATGCTTATAGGAGAATAAAATTCTAACTAGTTGATTTATATGCAAAATTCATCATATTTTTTTATGCATTTTCATAGTAATTTTAAGTGGTTGATGATTTAATATATGTTAACATCTCTCTATATTGAATGCGTAGTATTAATTGAGTTGTTTGGTTGTAAATCACATTCCATGAGCAGTATGATTATACTGGTGTAACATGGTTTGTTGTTAAAAACACACGATAATATCATAATTTTTTTTTTAAAAATTGAACTCATATAAATTGGAAAAACTATGAAGAAAGGTATTTGGACCAACTGAAGTCCATATTGTAATGATGGGTGTTTCAACTAAATTTTTTTTCAAAGTGCAATCTATAAATTTATAGGGCATGATGAGATAGCATTACTGGGTACATTTTCACGAAGCCGTGTTCTTTATAATAGAACTAAGCAAAAGTTATTTTGTTCTTCTATGAAAATTTTAGGCAATTGAAGGACATTGAAATGCTTAATGTAAGGTATGTGATGAGTAGAAAGTGGGAGTACTAGTTTCAGTGGTCTTTCATTTTCGTGAATAGTGACAATATTCACTTGTTAATTTTTTGTTTATGATTCATTAGTAATTTATATTATGTTTTTCCATTAGAGAATTTATCCATTTGGATTAATGGTAAAAGGTGCTTGCAAAGAAAGTAGTATAGTAAAAGAATGCAAATAACCAAAGCACAAACTTTATTGCTCTACTTGTTAGGTTCTGTTTTATTTTGTTTCAAAACTTACAAAATCGATGAGAACAAGGTAGTTGGGATTTAAGAATTCAGTATGTCTTGAACCTAAAAATCAACTAAAATAATCTCAATGGCTTTATTATATATATTCTCTTCATGTGTATATTTCATTATGCCTTCCTTCTAGTTGCTTGTAATTTACCTAGCTAAGCTTTGTGATATTACCATATTAAAGCATATTTATATTTTTCAGCTATGGATCAAATGAGATTACGAGCAAATGAATCTCGAAAAAAGAAGAAATATGCTTGCTTCCTTTTAATGCTATGGGTAGAGTATTGTAACATTGCAACTCAATTCATGTTGTTATGTTGTGTTATGGCCTTACATTGCGATCGTCTCCAAGTTCGATCTTATGAATTGAACTTCTACTAACATCGTGATTACATTAGGAGGCTTGTTCATAGTGATGATATCACATGTATTGAACAATTAAGATTAGATAGGCATGCATTTTTCAAGCTATGTGAGATGTTAGAGAATATAGGAAGGTTAAGGGCAACTAGGAACATGCTCGTGGATGAGCAAGTTGTAATGTTTTTGCATATGCTTGCTCACCATATGAAGAATAGAGTAATCAAATATAATTTCAAGAGGTTTGGAGCAACAGTTAGTCGATATTTCCATAGTATATTGAATGCAACATTACATTTAAGCAATAGATTGCTGAAGAAGCCTGAACCTATTACTAACAACTGCACCAAGGACAGATGGAAATTTTTTAAGGTATAATGTTGAATTATTTCAATTTTATAGATAGTTCAGCATACCTTATATAGCTTACAATAGTTTACTTATTATATAGAATTGTTTGGGAGCTTTAGACGGAACCCATATCCCAATTAGAGTGCCTGTGAGCCTGATTTTTCAGTTTCCTTTATTTAAAATTAATTTCTCATTTCTTGATTAATACTAAACCCTAACCCATTTAATATCAATCATCGAGTAAAGAAATTAAGAAATTTCGGTTTTTTTATTAAAAATAATTTTTGGAGTCGCCATCCGACCGGAATCAGGAAAAAGGAAAGAAACCGTAATCAATTGGGTGGATTAATTACGATCTGGCTACCGGTCTTTGATTTCAATTTGAATGGAGAACCAGAGGGTTCTGAGTTCGGGGGCTAACCTATTAAACCCTAACGGGTACTACTATCTACTTATCGAAATTAAGATTATTCTTCTAATTATAATATTTAAAATAAATAAATAAATAAAAATCAAAAGAAAAAGAACCTAAGTTTTTACATATTTTATCGTCGCCCCGAAGGTGTCTATATACCCGCTAGTTGGGATCAGACGATCGTAGTTCTTTTAAAAAAATCTTTAGGGTGTTGATTGATTTTAATTTTAAAAAACTGCCCGAGTTTACGTTTTTAATTTATTCGATTTATTTAAAAAAAATCTAAAGGGATTCTAACTCTTGAATGTTATTGTTTTATAAAAAAGAAAATTTTGCTAAAAGTCCTAAAATCTTTTTATAAAAATTTTCCTTTGTTAACTTTTTCTAAAAGTTGATTTTCTATATGAAGATTTCTAAAGAAAAACCTAATCTGAAAAAAAAACATCTTAGACTAATATATATATGTACACCAATATCTTTACAGCTATCTATCTAAATTATTAAAATTATATATGACACTTTCACAAAGAAAACTAAATAAACCCTAAAACTAATATATTCATATTGGCCTATATGCTACCTACTGACTGAAGATCTAAATAATAACAATAATAATAGTATATTAATAATCAAGTAAACAGATAAATAATTAACTTGGCTCAAACCCGATTACTATTTCCTTTATAGCCACTGCACAGTGTTAATCGGAGATGATTGAAAACAGCTGTCGTGCGTATGGAGCTGCTCAGCGTTGAAGCATTTAGTTGAGTTGTGCGGCCATAATTACGTAGACGGTTGAATCTGGACAAATAGGGAGTTTAGAGTTGTTGCGGCGAGGTGTGAATGCTGGTGACTTGTTAGTGTGGATAGTGCTGCCGTGGACGAAAAATAACAAGCCGATAGGAGTCTTTTGTACGGGGATGGTGATGATCGTTGCAGTAGATGGTGTGTCGTGTGCTGTGAACGATGGGCAGAATGTTCAGGAGAAGAGTGGATGAGCGCGTATGTCGTTGTTTGTAGCTTAGATCTCCACTGCTGCTGTCTAATATCGCGAGAGAAAGTGCGATGTGTAGTTGTAATCCTACGATTGCTTTGTGTTACTGTTACAATGTGATGAAGTCTGTTGCAGTGTCCGTAGTGACTGTAGCTAGTCTCGATGGAGTTGTCGTGTGTTGTTTATTCGGTGTTCGTGCAGTTGCATGTGTGGTGACCGGGTGTCAGTAGTGTGGATCACGGCATTGGTCAACGAGGAGCTGCTGAAGCATTGGTTGATGTTGTAACACTACCACAGTTTGGGTTTGGTCGTGGATGGGGCTGTTGTCTGTTGTAGAATTGTGACAGGGGCTTACGGATAAGTAGAAGTATGTGTATGGGGCAATGAGAGCTATCTTGATGCTTAGATGTGGATTGGAGCTTTATTGTCCTGTTTTTTTTTTTTTCTTTTGTTGACTGCGTGTGTGCTTTTATAGAATCTAAATCATATCATTCCAAATCATATCTTATCATATCTGATTGATCTATTAAACTAGATCCAAATTTAATTCAAATCTAATTTAATTAAATCAAACTCGATTCAAACGATCTTAGATATGAATCCTGTTTTCATCTTGCTTTTGCAAAGATAGAAAAATAAAGACATAGGTACCTACTGAGACTTGAACCTAAAATCTCAAATTAAATCCATTCCAAATACTTTGATACTTATCCGTTAGGTCGTTGGCCTGTGCCTTGACATTCAGTACAATTAAACTATACTTAAATTATCTAATTCCCTAAAATGAAATTTTTTTAACTAAACTAAACTAAAACTAAAACTAAAACTATTTGTTCCTAATATGAGTTACTTCCTAAAAATTTTAAAAAGTCTTTTTTAAATTTTCTTTTCTTATTTTTTTGGTATTTTCATTATTTGTTAAATTTTTCTGTTATTTTTATATTTAATTAATTAATTAATTTTTTTTATTTTTTTGAATTAAGACCCTTTTTTTGTAAAAATAAAAAATTAAGATTACAGAGGGGCAAAAATTAGGTGTCTACATTGCCTATGAAAGATAAACTACAATATAGAACTCAAAAGAATGAGATTGTAACTAATGTTCTAGGTGTTTGCACACTAAATATGCAATTTGTGTATGTATTACCTGGATAGGAGGGCTCTACAGCAAATAGTAAAGTACTTCAAGATATAATCACTAGAAGGCACGGTCTTAAGGTTCCTTATGGTATGAATTATTGAAGTCCTTATAACTTTATGTTTGCTTGATTACAAATTGTTTGAATTAATAACTAATGTTACACCTTTCATTTAGGATGCTATTACTTAGTGGATGGAGGTTATCCCAATTGCGAGGGATTTCTTGCACCTTTTAGAGGTCAATTATATCACTTAAATGAATAGTATTAGGGTCATCAGCCAAGATCTCCTGAGGAATTGTTCAATTTTAGACATGCTTCCGCTGGTAATGTGATAAAGAGGTGTTTTGGACTTCTTAAAATGAGATGGAGTATCCTTAGAAGTCCTTCATTTTATCCTGTTAGGATCCATAATTGAGTCATTTTAGCATGTTGTTAGCTCCACAATTTCACTAGGATAGAGACTACTTCCGATCCCCTTGAGGAGCATATAGATACCATAGAGGAAAATGTTGTGGATACTGGAGATGATCTAATAATGACATTTGGAAACAATGACACATGGGGTAATTGGAGTATGCAACTAGTAATTGAAATGTTCAATGAGTGGATTGCATTTAGACAAACCAGGAATTGAATTTGACATGTTTCATATATGTTAATGAATTTCCTTATACTTTGATTTTATTTTTCTGTAATTTCTTTTAACATGTATGGTAATCTGTACCTTGACATTTTATTGTATTTCCAATTATCATTTTCAATTTAGTATTTCTATCTTCCATGTTACTCTCTTATGTTTTGTATTTTTCATTATCATGCCTTTATGTTTTGTTGTGGATGTTTATTATTTCTCATAGAACTTCTAACATGGAGGAAGTGTAATCTATACAAATGGATACTAAAGTTGTGAAACAAGTTAAAAGGTAATGAACTGTTGCAGAGAATAATGCACTAGTTATATCTATGATTGAGTTATATAACAATGGTACTCATAATGCTGATACTGGGTTTCGAAGTGGATGTCTTTGGGAGTTAGAGAAGATGTTGAATGCAAAGTTACCCAATTGTGGCTTGAAAAGTAGGCCACACATTGAGTCGCACATTAGGACATTGAAAAAAGATTGGAATATTGTCTACGACATGGTTTATGGGAAGATAATTAGTGGCTTTAGATGGGATAATGACCAGAAGATGGTTACTGCGGAAAAGGATGTGTGGGAAGCTTACATAGAGGCATGTTGTATGTGATTTTGCCAATGATCTATCCTTTATATGTTTTACTATAATGTACTATTTAATTCTAATCTTTCTTTCTAGGTCCATGGATACGCCGCTCAATTTATGACTAGGAACTTCCCTTTCCTAAATGATTTATTCATAATTTATGCAAAAGATCGTAATACAAGTGCAGATGCATAGACAGCTAAGGGCGTAATAGAGGAGATAGATAAAGAGCAAGCATTGATACAAGATATTGAAGACGAGGTACCAACAAGAGAAGAGGTGGAAGAGCCATCCATCCATCAAAGTGTGACTCACACTTCTACAAAAAGGAAGAGATCTATAGTTGGAGATGATGCAATATCTGGATTATTATCAATAACTAGCTCCATTAAGGATGAGATGCAAGATGTAAGGAATTCTATTCAAAGTGCGGTGCAGCAGTTGACAACTGACTGCACAAACAAATACGGAGGAGTTAACAACTTTTCTTCAAAGCATTGAGGGACTATTTGAGGACGAAGTGTATGACACAATGCTAAAGCTCGCTGGAAAGCCGGACCATGTGACTCTTTTGTACAAGCTTCAACTTGAGAGGCATTTAACCTTTGTGTGAAGGCTTTTACATAGCATTTGAAAGTGGTAGTTGTTTATTTTGATGTTAGATTGAAGGTTGTAAGAAAAGTTAATGTTTTTGGATAAGCCTATGTTTTTTTTTTTGGACATGTTTATGTTTTTGGACAAGGCCGTTGTTCAAGTGTCCAGTTACTATTGACACTTACTTGGTTATTACATGTGAATTTTTGTTTCCTTTAACCTTTTTTTTTTTTCACTACACAAATATGGAGTATATGGTGGAAAAATTGTGTAGAATCAACGAAAATATCAAATATGGAAGGAAAGAAGTGGAAAATAAATTTCTTCCTCACTCCTTTATGTTAATGTTTGAATAAAATGGACATGTTTATGTCATTGTTGCTAGTGTATTTAGCTGCCAAACTTATATATTAATCATGTTGAGATGGTTATGAAATTGGAGTTAGTGGTGGTTTTTGGGCATGTGAAAGAGTTATAATATTTCTGGTCATTTGGTGCTAGATTATTTATGGAATGATTATTAGGATAAAAATTGCAGGTTTTAACGACTTCCTTTGTTGAAGTAATTTTAGGTGTCAGTATAATATTTTTGCAGGTGTCTTGTTTGATCACATATTGCTGTCTGCAAGTTTTCCTTAGCGTATGCTTAATTTGGTAGTAAGAAGAATAAAAAAGTTGTACATAAAACCTAGGATACAGTTTCATATTTACCATTTTTAATATCATGTAAACTATAAGAATCAAAATACTGGTACACATACAATTTTATAATTACCATTTTTAATATTATGTAAAGTATAACATTGCACCAAAGCATGGGTACTTCTTCTTTTAGTTACAAATGAATATAATTATAAGAAATTAATCAACATTCCATGAATAAATTATTAAGATTAACAATAAACACTCAAATCAATTGGATCGTTTAACTAATTTCAGTCCAAGTACTTTAACTAATGAATTTTCTTGGTTTCCAATGCTCTACGTGATGTATGAATCAAGTGAAATTATGTCCAAAAGGGGAAGCGGAAAAAAAATTAAAAAGCTGCACGACCAAGCAATAACGTGTAAATTTGAATTTAAAATATATACTGGGTATGGTAATAATGATCTCAGGAACCTTCATTTCTAGAAAGTTTCCTATATAATATAAAAATATTACCCATTTTCAACTCAAACTTGTTAGATGAGGTTCATATTTGCTCTTCCTTTATTTATTTCTAAATACCCTTTTCATTTTCTTTATTTACTTTGGTTTATCTAATGTTATTCTTCAACTAGCTTTGGTAAATAAAGCTACATCAATTCATATGCATAAAGGGAGAATAGTAGACTATCATTTTCTATAAATACCTTTTTCACATCCTCATTTGAATGAGAGAAAAGCCTCAATTAACACTGTTACTTTACTGAAATCTTGTCTTAAAGATCAAACACTTAAAAACCTCAAGAACTTTACCATGTTATTCATCAATCTTGAAGTTTAATACAATTGCACTCTTTCATCTGTCATCATATATGTTAAAGTCTCACCAAGATTGCTCACTCTTTCTCCCTGTACTTCTCTCCTAATTATTCCGTATGAGTTATTCAAGTCATTTCCCTAATTATGTATAGTGCGAATTTACATACGATACCTACGTGATCCTTTCATCCGTATCCTCGCATCATACCCCCCCCACCCAAAACACATGCATGATTTCCTTAAAAAAAAAAAAAAAAAAAAGAAGAAGAAAAATTCTACATCCCCTATAGATGTCTTAACGAACTAATTTAAGGATGATATGGAATCCTAAGATCATCCTCAAAGCAATAAACCTCATTCCCAACCCCTTATTGATATTAACTAAACAATAA
Organism: Lumnitzera littorea; assembly: GCA_024138015.1. NCBI lineage: Eukaryota > Viridiplantae > Streptophyta > Magnoliopsida > Myrtales > Combretaceae > Lumnitzera > Lumnitzera littorea. The sequence goes on along the minus strand of JAMXBB010000012.1, from coordinate 15,115,161 downwards.
GAATTTACTATAAATTAAAAGCTACCAAAGAGCATCAACTAGATAATATATATTTACTTTACTAATAAACTTTGGTCACATATATACAAATTTTATCTTGGCACCCACAAAACAAAATAAGTGGTATAAACTTGTAGATCCATATATACTATTTTCAAATTTTCATAATCTATTCCTATTAAATTGATGGATATATTGTATGATCTGAAATGCTAGTATCATCTTATACATGATAATTATTTTTTTTGTTTTTTAAAAGGGCCATTTATGTACACGGGTTGCTCCATACTTGTCCTTATAAAAAATACACATAATGATTATGTAAACATATAAATATTACATTATGCATATACAAAAAAATTAGGCTTAGCAAAAATTGGCCAATGCATACTTGCGTTGCATATACCGTGAAATAAATTCATTAGTACAATAAATAAAATTGCAATAAATTTTATTTAAATAAACATAATGATGTTAGTTGCCACATAAAGGAGATAGTTTAGGCTTTTGAAAAAGTGAAATTATGGTATAAGTGGAAAAGTAGGGGCTAAGAAATATGTAAAAAAGATATATACAATAGTCTCAATAGCATAAGAGATAAATAATTGGAGAGAGAAAGTTGTTGAAAAAAATGTAGATATGAAGCAATTGATAAATATATTTTTATTAAATTAATTAGTAATTGATATAAAGGCTAGTTTTGTTATTATATATTAAGAGATCGAGAACTGAATATTAACTTTTAGAAATGGCAGTTACTTGAGGAACTTTTAGCTTTAATAATATAGATAAAGTAAAAACCTATCCTAATAAGATTATTTTATTCAGCATTTAGGCTATTATTGTTGAAACTAAAGTTGAAAAGCTTTATTTAAAATTTTCCATTAAAGGTAAACTACTCAAAATTACTTTTCTACCCCCAGAATAAATTTAAAATAAGTTTATGAGGGAATGGAAATGGAATTATTATTGTGACATAATAATTGGCCCGAAATCTATATAAGAATTTTCCGTCGTCGACGTACATGGCTGCAGACACAGCCATTTCCTTTATCAATTTCGGTTTCTATTGTCACTTTTCTCTTTTTTCCACCCCTCTTGTTGGGTCCGGCCCAATGATTAGATCCAACAACGTTAATGATAAACGTTAAAAAATGGCCTGCCTTATAAAGTTTCTTGCCAACCCGGCCTGAATCGTTATCCCCAAATAAAAGAACAAATGCGATGGTTGATGCATGCGTTATGCTCACACCTCCAAAATCATTGAGCAATTTCAAACATTTAAGGCATCTTATTATAAAACAAGTAGGGGAATTCATGAATTTATAGAGCTTATCATACAATTACAAAAATTGTACATATATACATCCATTATATCTATAATACTAAAACCCCATGGCTATAATTTGATGCCTTGCGTATTTTTTAAAAATAAAATACTAATCAAATTAGTAGAGCACCATCCAATTTTTCTAGCAGCTATTAGCCCATTACATATATTCAGTCAACACAAGAGAGTTGTTAAAAAAATTGTCAAAATTTATCGGTCTACTTTTTGATGGTAATTGGTTGTAGCAAGGAACTAATCCCTTAATAAAGTGGTCTCCTAAAGCCTTCTGTTGAAGCTATGTTGTGGTGAATGTATGGTATTTAGTATATGATGATGTGTTGAGTGGACTATAAAAAGATACAAGGTATGTTCCATCTATAACGTAGATTTTACTAGTGGGTATATATAGAGCAAATTTCACTATATAGATTACTAACGATTCTAATGCAAATTAAGCCAATACAAGAATATAGTCCCTAGAAAGACTTTAGAAAAGTTGAGGAGAAAGCAAAAAGAAGATGGTAAGAAAAGAATATCTTTTAATCGCGGTACTAAGAGGAGTAACTCATTAGTAGGTACAACCATGATCTCAGTCACACTAAGATAAGTACATCTAATGGTTTTGTCAAGAGTGCTACTAAATTATTAGAGCAAAATCTAAAGACACAAATAGAGTGGACTAACACTCTAGATGATAGAATTATGTTACCCATTGCATTTAACAACGTGAAATGGTCATATGCAAAGTTGTCAGACCTATTTTACACTAACACCAAATCATGTGAGGGAAGTATATAACTTGATTAAGGACGTGAAACTACCATATGAATATGCTTTCAATGTATCATCGTGTCTAGTTTGATCTGAAGCAACTCTTAAAGGTTTAAAGAGTCATGATAGTCATATACTAAAATGATTCTTCCATTGTCGAGGATGAGATTTATGAGGTGACTTGTGAGATATCATTGAGCTAATGGAAGCCTTTGTCATTTTGGCAATATGGTTTTCATTTCGACATTGTTAGTTAGTAATCTAAGATGGCCCAAAGACTCCTTACGGTGATAAGCTCGAGAAACGATATTGCCATTTGCCGCCTTCTATATTATGAGTCATCTTGCAGTGCACCTCCTAAAAGAAGCACGTACATATGGTTTAGTGTGACATAAGTGGAGCCAAGGGTTATTTTGGGTACTCAAATAACATGTTAGAAATAAGGCAAAGCTTGAGGACTCCATAATGGAAGTCTGTGCTGAATAGGAAAACCAATGTTTTGTTTAAATTATTTTGATAATTGATATGTAATTGAAACTCAATAGGCCCTATAGGTAAGCTCCAAAGTCCAAGTATTAGTTTTTAAGTGCTCATGCTGAAAGTGTAAACTACGAGTGCCTTCAATTATGCATATGTCAATAAATTGATGAAAAGATGCATTGAATCGTTTACAGAACTCCAAAGAGGTCTAACCATTTACGAGTTATAAGTTCTTCATGACTTTGCAAAACTCATCCCATTAATTTTAAATACATTTACTTACATGAGGAATTTGATGAACAAGAGGGGAGGTGCATCGTGATAAGAATATATAAAATAAATAAATAAAAGAACATTTTAAAAGTAAGAACTCCATTTTTATTAAAAAAATTAGTCAATGAAGAATCATCCATTCTGTGTGCAAAAAAATCAATGCTTTAATATCATATTTTTATCTGTGATCTAATAAAAATCAATTACATTTAGTAGATGCAAATACGAGTTAATATTGTTGAAAATCGTGATTATCAAAATCATAAGTTAATTGGTATGATTTTACGAACATATGATTTTATCGATATTAATTCATTTAAATACAAATTCTTAATAGAAATATGAATTCAAGTATATTTTTACAAATGTACGATTTTATGATGCTATACCATTCTACTGACTTTATACATTTCAATTTTAGGTAAATACAAATTTGACCACCTTTTTAAAATGATTAGCTAAGTCTTGTGGCCTTTTAAGATAAATCAACGATGTATTTATGTTGACAAGAGAAAAAAAAAAAAAAACAAGAAGAAAAAGATACAGCAAGTGAAAAGACAAACTTGTATTTTCTCGTCTTAGTAACTTCCGTTTGTTGCCGATTGCCATTTCATATATCTTTGTTAATGAATTCTAGATGACTTATCATCAATTAACATAGGATTATTTAGGATTTTGAAAGTCATTATTAATTAAAGAAGATCTGTTAGGTATACAAAATTTTTCTTGATCTAATTTACACACCGTGGAACGTAAGTGCAGGACCGCATCTCTCCACGTGGGACGGCCGGGCACTATTACAAGAAATTCGTAATTATTAACTATATATTCCCAGACATAATTTTATATATCCCTATTAATATGCTGCAAACTGTATTTATTCTACAACGCTGTAAATTGTTTGAAACATGTCTGAACATGAGGAGCATGTACCAAACATATCAATTGCATCGCAGCATTAATAATTGCACGTTTTCTGCATTCACTTTTTTTTTTTCCTTCCTACGCCAATTAGGATAATATATATTAATAATTACAACTATTGATAAATCCCATTTCGCGGAAAATTAATGTTCACACGCTGATCTAAAAGAGTCTTTAGAGCTATATGAGAAAGCAACTGTCAGATGCCTACCATATCTATATTTGTGCCTAACATTTGTTTTTCCCAAAACCTTTCACAAAATGTAACTACTTCAAGTTACATAATGTGCCATCTTAATATAATTTACTTCCTCATCTTTCATCCATTAGATCAAAATTTTCTTCTGTGGCTTCTTGTCACAAATGCTGTTTTAAATACTTTTAACCAAGTTTATAAATCGTGATTTCATTTTATCTTTCTTTTTTATTTCAATGTCCAATTTCATTCACCTTTTGCTTGGATAGGTTTTTGGACTAACCGTGTTCGCGCATGGCAAGCAACAATGCCTCTGGAATTAACATATTCAGTGTGAAATAAGATTATAGATATGACAATCATTCTCAAATTAAACACTTTAATCTTGGGTGAATTTGCATCTGTACCCTCAAAACTTATTGATTGAGATAATTAATAATTTATCTAAACTTTTAATTTCTGTTTTTGACACTTTGCATAACTTGATTTGTTAACACAATATCTTTTTAGTTCCACATATGTCACGATAGGTAACTGAAGTTACTTTTGTCCATAGATTGTTCAATGCACTTCAAGGTCTGGAAAGTCAAGACCCATCACCCTTAAATTAAAAATAAAAAAATGGAAAAGAAAAACAAAGAAAACTTCTTGTTTAGTTAAATTAACCCAACAGGGTGCGACTTAATATAAATTTTTCATCATTCATTCATTTATTTATTTATTTTCTGTTTTCAATTTCAAAAGTGAGTGGTTGGAAGAATCCATAAATTGTAACCTACCAATTTCTGCACATGGGGAGCATACCCTCAACATTGAACCATGTTCTTCATCATCTTCTTCTTCCTTTTTTTTTTTTTTTCTTAACTTATATTTTTGTTTCATGCCACATCACCTCAATATGTGTGCTTCTTGTGCAAAATAAATAAATATGCATCTAATAGCAAAATTATCACATATCTTATTGTGATAGGTTCCGGAGATAAATTTGTCTAACAGAATTAAGTGAGATGGCAATTCAGAAAAGGAAAAAAAATTAACTTATTAAATATGATAATTCAATAATTAAGACATGTAATTGTAGATTAGGCTAATGTTGAGGTTGTAATTTCGACATCGTGCCAATTTTAGAATCTCTAGTAGTGACAACAGCAAAAAGGGTAAGGGTATGAAAATAAAAAATGAAAATGTAGTTACAATAACCTAAGTAAAAAAGCGTTTGTTCATGTTAGGCAATATTATTATTTTTCTTGTAAATTTATTTTGTGTTGTATCGACCTTGTATGAATTTAAAGCCAGTTTTCCTTTTTTTTTTTTTTTGGTAATAATTTGAACATAAATGTAAAGCCCGTTTGAATGCTACTTTCGACAATAAAACAAGATTGTTCAACATAAAGACAACATAGGCAAGTGGGTGTGTCGCTCACAAATATGGTGGACATAAGAATGGATCTGAAGTAAAGATTTTTTGCCCCTCTTGGGGCCTTGATTTGAAACAAATTAAAATATTAACTTATTTTAGTAAAATGGCGTATAGAGACTTTTGTCCATATATGTAAGTATCAGAGTTTGTCATGTTTTATTAGTTAATATTATGAAAGAATATTTTTCTGTTACATTGCCATCACGTTGGTATTGACGAGAGGCACGAAGACGTAAAAAAGTATAAATGATATATACACTTGCAATAAACTAGAAGTAAATGTAGGAAAGAAGGAATAATTTGGATCACGATATATGGGATATTAAAAACAGACCCATGTGCTGGGGTTTAGAGTTGACAATGTGTCACACATTTACAACGTTTTTTTTTTTTTTTTTTTTTTTTTTTTCTATTAAGGGAACGATGACAACTTCAATGATCTACATTAGCTTTTATACCAAGCAAAAATATAGTAAATGGAGGGCAAATTTGAGTAACCTTAGGGCGCCCCATTTGATTTACTGAAATACACATGCATATATATTCGTAAATAACATTGAAGAGGATTAAAAAAAAAAAAAAGTCCCACGTTAGTTAAAAGATGAGAAGAAGATGACTTTATAACATGATAAGTTGTAAGTCTAAACTGATTTTTCTTCTCCATGATAAGAAGATCAACACTATTGTCAAATATGATAAAACTTATAAATTCTCGAAATTTGTTTCATCTTCATATACCTTTTAAAAGGATGTATGTATTGACAAACCATTGCTAAAACCTAAAAATCACATTAAAGGGGCCACAAACAGTGACTGTGCATAATACCAAAAGTGGATGATTATGGAAAATGGTTACTCTAAAATTACTAATGTAGAGTTACAAATCAACGTTAAATCTTTTAATATTTATGATATTATCAGTATGAATGTATCTCTTTTTTATAATCTCAATATTTGTTATACACGACAGAATTCTAAGAAGATAACCTTAGGAAACTTATTAATATATATATATATATATATATAATTTTAAAGAATCCAACTCCATAATTCGTATTAGTATCTTTAAAAGTCACGAAAGCATAAAATTATGCTTTACTAATTTATGGTACCTTTATAAAACCTGATCAATAATTTTAAGAGTGTATCTATAATTTGCGAAAATAAGATATAATAAATATCTACATTTTATACCAAAGTTATGGTCGTTAGTCATGTGGACTAGCGTGATAGTCTCCGTACTTTTCTATTCACAATTGACACTTCTAATCTAATCCTAACTTATTTTATTAATAAATATATTTATTTTCAAAAATAAAATAAAAGAAAGTATGGTAAAATATCGGCATTCAAATAATTGAACACGGAAATGTACGGCATTACGAATGGGGATAAAAACGCAGTAGAATTAGCAAGAGTTAAAAGCATGCTATCGATTTTTATAATTTTCCTCTTGATGACTTTAGACATCTAATCTTTGTAATCCTAATTTTTAATTTTTGATTTTATTATTTTTTATAAAAAGGTTCTTAATTCAAAAATAAAACAAAAATAATAGTAAAAAAATAATAAAAATTTGAAAAAATGATGAAAAAAATAATAATAAAATAAAATAAAAATAAGAAAAGGAAAAATAATAAAGATTTTATAGATTTTTAGGAAATAACTCATATTAGGGACAAATGGTTTTAGTTTTAGAGATAATCATTTTAGAGAGTCACGTGGTTTAAGTATAATTTAATTGTATTAAATATTAAGGCATAAGTTAACGGTCTAATGGATAAGTATTTAAGTATTGGATTTATTTAATTTGAGATCTTAGGTTCGAGTCTCGTAAAGTATGTATGTTTTTTATTTTTCTATCTTTTGCAAGAGCGAGAGAAATAAACGGGATTCATATCTAATTAAAAACATTTGAATCTAATTTGATTTTATTAAATTGGATTTAAATTAATTTAGATCTAGTTTAATTATTATCAAATAAGATATAATAAATATGATATGGTTTGGATTTATAAATGCACACAACACCCGCGATCAGAGATGGATCCAGGCCGATAGCAACTCATAGCACGAATCCAGTTGCAACAGTGACTGCGAGACCATATCCACGACGAGCACACGTCGAGAAACCATTCCTCATTCTCTTCGACCACCACCCCCCCCCCCCCCCCCCCCGCATTGATTAGCTACAAATCGGTCTTCAACACACAGACCACAGCTCATTATACGATCCCCCCAACAGTAGCACAGTCTGGACAGCAATACCAGACAAACAGCAGCAACACCAGACAAACAGCAACATGACCAGGTGAACAGCAACATGTTCTGCACAACAGCAACATAGTGTACGATTCTACACTGTCCCAATGCCACTGCACATGCATTCACCCTCATCGCCAATAGCCAAGATAAGCTACATTCCACAATCTACACATAGATCCATACGCGACAACCACAGTCGTCTCTACATCGCCAAAATAGTAGAGCGCACACGATAGCGACACTCTACGACCAAAGCTCCTCACTGCACATACATTCCAATCCGTACACCCGTATAGCTCCGATTCGCACTAACCACAATTTACCTTCCTATCGACAATCAGACAATACCAATCAGCACATGCATGTTCTTGCCATTGTTGTACAGTTGGTCTTGAAAATCAAGTTTGGTTATTTTTTTTTATTTATCTTTTTATTATGATTTATTTATCTTATTGATTATGGTTTTTTTATTATTATTATTATTATTATTATTATTAGTTCCCTAGTATAGGTACATATGAACATGCTTGTTTTAGGAGTTTTTAGTAGTATATGATCTTATTAATTTATAAATAGTTGTTAATAGTAAGTATCGATATATATATATATATATATATATATATATTAGCTTAGGATTTTTTTTTAAGATTAAGATTTTTAGAAATCCTCACATAGAAAGTTACCTTTTTAGAAATAAAAATTAAAAAAAAAAAGAAATTTCTTACAAAAAAGATTATAGCATTTTTGAGTTTTTTGATCATTTATAAGTTAGGGTCCTCTTATATTTTTTAAATAAATTGAATAAATTAAAACGTAAATCCGGTCAGTTTCAAAATTAAAACAAATTAACACATTAAAGATTTTTTTGAAAAGAACTACGATTGTCTAATCCCAACTAACGAGTACGTAAGCATTTTCAGGGCGACAATAAAATATGTAGAAGTTTAGATTCATTTTTCTTTTGATTTTTATTTATTTATTTTAAATATTATAATTAGAAGAATAATCCTAATTTCGATAAATAGATAATGGTACCCGTTAGGGTTTAATAGATTAGCTCACGAACTCAAAACCCTCTAATTCTTCATTCAAATTGAAATTAAAGACCGATAGTCAAATCGTACCAAATTGTACCAAATCCATCAAATTGATCCAAATCCATCAAATTGATTACGGTTTCTTTTCTTTTTCCCGATTCTGATCATGTGGCGACTTCAAAAATTATTTTCAATAAAAAACTAAAATTTTTTAACTTTTTTAGTCAAGAATTAATATTAAATGGGTTAGGGTTTAATATTAATCAGGAAATAAGAAATTAATTTAGAAAAAAAAAACAAACTGAAAAATAGGCTCACAACGATAAACTTGGATTAGTTAATGTTTTAACCATCAAAAGTCAAGCTGCGATTTATGAGCATAGATTAAATACAAGTCCACTTGTTGGGCATGGTTTTCTCAAGTTACAGCGCGAGAGTGTCAACTTGATACAACACCATTGAAATATGGCGTCTCATCACAATGACATTGCCAAGTGCATTATTGGTGCATTATTTATGGTGGCGGTCCTCACTTTAGTTAGTGGAGAGTGTTCATATGATTTACATTTTAATTTTCATGAAATATGTCTTGGATAAATGGAGCTTCAATTTGCGATCTATTGGGTGCCTATCCAGTCGAAATGGTCTAGTCAATTGTGGTCCTATGCATTTTGATAGGTAGTATGGTGAGGTAGTCGGATGCATCTACATTAATAGTATGTGCGATTGTTTATGGCAATTAGATAGATATAATTTTTTTTTTTAATTTTAGTACTAGATTGGAATAATCTTTACCGTTCATTTGAGAGGACTTCTTATGCATATAAGGTTTGAGAGATCCCAAAACCATGAGAAAAGATTTAATAAGCATTATATAACACATGTTATGTATATATAACGTATAAATATCATAAGATATTGATATGAATTATAATGAAAGAAATAATTACTAAATTAATTATTATATGTGATTTGTACACTTATACATAAATTTCTTATTAATATGTATATACCATATAACATATGACGTATATTATCTATTGAATCTTTTCTTACAAAACCATTCATTCGACAAAAATCATTCTTTCTTGATTATGCCTCTCTAAAATTTCTCTCCATAAAACTTTAGTATTATGATCTGAATAGTTTTTGGAGTGTTTAAGTGCTATCATATCATACAAAAGTACTTTTAAGAAACACTTTAGTAGATCTTTTAAAGCTATTATTTTTTAAAGTTATCTTTTTAAGATTTAACATGTGTAATTATTGGTTGAAATTAGAAAAAAAAAAAGATAATATTATCATAATACCATATGATATTTCAAATATTTAAATATTTTCAGCTATTAATATTATAACTCTACTTAAGGTATTTTAGAGGATTAATTTCCATTTTAGTAACATGTGTGCGTTTTAACGGAAAGATAGCCAAAACATTAGAAGATCATTTTCTTTTTAATTTTCCAAAATTTTGAGGTTGTCAATTTAGAATCATATATCATTCAATGAGGAAGACATAGACTATTTCAAAGCATAAGTGTTCTTTGTGGTAAACGTTATGATTCATTCTAATCAAAACTTATTACATTTGAAGTTTTACTATTAAACGAGGACAATCTTTCTGAAAAATTTATTACATGAGTCGTTGAATAGTATAGATAAACTGAAGCTTCACGACTCATAAGTCGAATTCTACAAACAATGTCTATACTTGTCGGCATGGAATTAATAAATAAAAAGATAATTAGCCAAGGACTGAGGTTATTACTTTAGGCAGCTAGTTTTGCCAAATATGAACATTGGGAAACACCCAAGAAATCATTGAAACTCGAGATATTATCGTAGTCGATGAACGAGTGAGAATGGGTAAGAAAGGTGACCGCCAATATCGTCTAATGTTAATAAGGGACAAGCCGTACTTGTCGTTTGTCATAGTCCAACTGTCCAAGGAGGACCATGTAATTGTAATACACTGAAAAAAGTTGAATGTGTTTTCATATTTTTCTCTTCTAAAGAACGCAATTTCATTGGAATGATCAGCAAGTTGTTTTCGTAGTAGCTTGAGTTTCACACATCATCAACCGTTCCACTTTTCAAAACCAGTGAAGTTATCGCACGTTTATATCACCACGGCAAGGTTTGAATTAACAGGGAAAACATGTGGCAAAATATCCTTGCACCTCAATATATTTTATTTTTCATTTTTTTTTAATTGAGCGGCATTATTTTTCATCACTTTTTATAATGGAGAAGGCATTGACTAAGCAGTGAATATTTTTGGTGCTTAGACTCATGTACTTAAAAAAAAAAAAAAAGGTTACCGGCACGTTTATATATTTATTAATATAAGTGGAAACACGTCAATAAAAAATAACATAATTTTATCATTTAGCAAGTCAGTTATCCAAACCCTAGTTTTATTCTTCCCTTGCACTGAGAACTTATCAATTCACAAATTATCTTAGTTTTTTTTTTTTGGGTTAAAAATTCACAAGTTCTCTTCTTGCATAGGTACTGGCAGATTTGAACCCATTTGATGACTTTGGCTATGAATTATATCTCGGGAGTGAACGAAGCGATAACAACTTTGACTATTGTGATGACTAGATGAAGTACCAATCTTGACATGTGATGGCAATAGAATTCGCTTGTAGTTCATGTGAATTTTGATGACTTCCATTAACTAATGTTTTCTAGACTTTGGTTGTCCTTCGGATTTAACATATAATGCTTAATTTCACCTCATGTGAACTAGTATCTTCTACTCAAACTATATGATTATGTACATTTTTTTTTTTGGATAATAAATGATTCCATTTCATTACTTAAAATAAAACATGTATACAGAAAGTAAAAGGCAACCCTAGCGACTAGGGTTGCTGATAAAAAATGCTCTAGGTCGAGCATTAATCTTACGAGTCTTGGTCTCCTTTTCAACTCCGTATCCAGCTACATCAGTATACATCAAGGAAAGAAGAGGCTTGGGAATTGGAGGGACAGCTACGTAGATGTTATTTCAAAGGATTCCATTCCTTAAATTGTCGCATTTTTATGTGTAATCAATAATTAAAATTATAAAAAGAAAAAAATGACGTCACCATAATCCGATATAGTTATATAGATTTTTAAACAATCTTAATCTCTATTTTAGATTATGGCTTTTAGCAGGGTTTTAGGCTTTTGCATAGTCATGTTGCAATGAGTATTGAATGGGTTCAGATACATAAAATTTTTTAAAATTAAATAATATTTGGGATATGTAATTTTTGAAGAATTAATGAAAAATATTTAGTTAAGAAATGGGACACATTAAACCTTTAAAAAATAAAAAAGATTCTACCAATTTCACATTTTATCTCATTATTGATTTACATTATTTTAAATCGAAATAATTAAACCGTATAATAATTAAAATTTAAATAAATATAAATTAAGAGTTAAATAAGAGGTGGTACTGATCTTACCATGAACAAGAACGAGACCGTGGAAGAATGAATCAGAAAAATGGGAACACTAGAAGGTAAAAGAAAAAAAAGGCTCCAAAAGACATGATCAGCGTTCAGCGCACATGTCTGAGTCAGCACTTAGAAGTCATACATATCCTTCCATATTTTCACGTTACTAAACAAACATCTTCAGGGTTCCTTAATCCACAAAATACAGCTATTGTACGGCTAGATCAAACCGTATTACCGAAAAGTACAGTCCTATCCTTCCTCGCTTGCTTGAAATCCACATCGTCCCACACCATGTCATCCGCGAAATCATCTACATCATCGCTTAGGACTTGACCACTCTCCAAAGTAAAATCTCCTTTTATCCGTAAATGAGGAAGCTGTGGACAAGTGTTTCGAGAATAATTACTAAAATATTTACAACGATGACTGAAAGTAAAAATATGCATCAAGAAATAAGAGAGTCTTCATTTAATATCTTAATATACAAGCCAGAATTCCCAAACACTCATTAATTTATTATTGTAAATAATTGGATGAATTGTATATACGTCTATTCATATTTATTTCATGTAAGATTAAATTCTTAATTATTGTGATATCTCATAATTAAATATTTCATATGAATTATAAAAGTTATGTTATTAGTTTATAATGTTATATTAATGAATACTTCATCAATAAAATATTATAACTCTTAAACTAAATGATTGAAATAGGTTTATTAATATTTATTGATTTAATTATTTACTATTTTTAACTTAATTTGAGACATTACAATTTTTGACATTAAACTCTTAAACCCATCTTTAGAAAAAATGTGTTTTTACATCATACACTTTTTTGTTGAATAAAGTAAATAAAAAAATATTAAAAGAGCATTTTTAATTACTTTTTAAAAGTTAAATTGGTCATATAGGCAACTAAAAAACAATTTTTTAATTTACAATCTAAATATTGAATTTCCCAAAAAATATTTAGATCTTCTTAATTTTTTTTTTTAATTTCCTTTGAGTTATGAATTATCAGTTATTATGATGTTAATTTTTTTTTTTTTATAATCTTAGTAAATAATTTTATGTAATGAAATTTTAAATAGTTAAATTGATGAAAATTGATAAAAGATTAACAGATGACGCCTTTTCGAGAAATATAAGGGAGTATCTAGAATTCAGTCAAAACAATTTCGATATAATTCTGTCATATTCACTCCCATGACCGCGTCCCTTACGTATTAACCATAATAAGAAATTCAACCATCGAATCAACCTTAACTTAATTCTCTCTCTCTCTCTCTCTCTCTTTCTCTCTATAATAACAATTCCCCCTTGATTCTGTCATTCCAATTCCTCCTCCATAGGTTTTCTCTCTCTCAAAACCTAAAACCGCTTATCATAATTCTCCTAAACCCGGAGATCATCATCACACATTTAGGGTTTTCTTCATATTTCTAATCTGATCATCTTCTTTTTGTTGTCCCATATTGTAACATTGTAACCCCCACCCAAAAAAAATAAAAGAAAATAAAAGAAAAAGAAAAAGAAAAAAATAAACCAGAACTTTGTTTGAAGATTTTGTGGAAAGATGGGTTGCTGTTTCTCTTCGGATCAAGAAAAAAGAGATTATAACGTTGAGACTGCCAATGTAATCTCCATTAATGGCGAGTTGCATGAGTTCAATGTTCCCATAACGGCGGAGCAAGTCTTACAATCCGAGAATTCCCCTTCTATATCTTCTTATTTCCTTTGTAACTCGGATAAGCTATTATACGACGAGTATATACCCGCGCTTCAGCCTCAAGAAACCCTCGTGCACAACCAGATATACTTCATCCTTCCCAAATCGAAACTCCAGTACCGTCTCTCGGCGGCCGACATGGCTGCCCTGGCGGTGAAGGCTAGCCTCGCGATCCAAAAAGCGGATAAGAAGAACCGCAGAAATAATAAGAGTAGGAAGAAAAAGAAGCAGGGGCAGATTGCGCCGTTCTTCGCCGTCAAAGAAAGCTTTGGAGAAGGAAATCAGGGTTTTGATTACCATGGAGAAAACTGTAAAGGGTTTGCAGCGGTTGAGAGTAGGTTTGATGATGACAAAACCGTGAATGCAAAGGCAAGTTTTTCTAGGTCGGGTTCCATTAGGAAAACACAAAGATATGCATCCAAAAGGATGAAGTGGGTGGTTCGATCGTTTAGAATGAGATTGAGCACCATTGATGAAGGATTTGCCTTGCCCTAGACATCATATTATGGCTGTTAGCGTGGTACGATAATGAATTCCTGATAATCTTGAATATTAAAACGACTGCAATATATACACATCTGCAAAAATTTTTGCAGGGAAGAAAGAAAGATTAGTGCAACCCATGATGAGGTGTTTTGATCAGTAATTTTATTTTATTTTGTTTTGTTATCTTTATTCTCTCTGTATCATACTCTTCTTCTTCCTTTTCTTTTTCTTTTTCTTTTTTATTTTAATACTGTGTAAATGCTAACTCGAATCAGATCTGGTGTGTATGTGTACTTTCGTATTATTGAGAATCAAAACTAAAAAAAAAAAAAAAAAATGAAAAAAACAGAGATAAGACTTTTTTTTTTTTCTTTTTCTTTTACAATGTTGCTTTTTCTGATTTGCTTTGGAATAATGGCTACATGAAAGAATTGATAACTGCAATGGATATGGTTATTTCGTTGGACAGATGATTCCAACTCCGCGTTAGAAATTCTTAGAAAGTGTTTTCTTTTTTGTTTAAACGCTTAACAAAATGTCTCCAGACGAAATACCATTTTATTTACACACTTTAAATGATTAATGAGGAAAGAATCACAGAATAATTAATTTGATCTTTCCGTTACAAGTCCAGCAATAATTGAGAGAGTGTTCGAATATTTAATTCAAAGATATGCGGAAAGCTAGCTAGGGTTTCGAGTCTAGGAAGTTAAAGGAGAACATATATATTTTTTAAGGACTTGGTCGGTTAAGATTTAAGAAATACAAATAGGGTATTGATTTTTCTTATAGCGGACGTATCAGCTGCAAAATTAATCATACTTATTTGTGGAATTTTACGCAATATTATCTTGTTTTAAGCAATATGTAATGCGATATTACTTGTTATTATTTAAAATTATTTGGTAGTAATTAATCATAGGAATATGAAAAGGTAAACTTTTGAAATGTCCCAGATACGCCAACTCATATATAAAATCGGCCAAATTCCTTAAGCAAATTATATTTTGTCCTTGGCTGACTTAGGCACGAAGTCTCCAGTCATTGATGGAATCTTCTTTGTCTTACAGCTTTTATGGACTATCTATTTACACGCTTTCTCAATTACCTATACTTGGTACCAACATCAATTACATCAACATATACATCGACCTTTTCTAGAAATTCACAATTATTTCCTGATTAATCGTTCCACGTGCATAGATAAAATAGCTAGGGCTGTGCCCGGTAATATATAATTTTCAAATAACTATACTCAGTTATCAATTCTATCATGAAGCCATTAGTTAATCAACACTTGCTTTGCATCCACCAATTAGCTAAAGGTTCTTACTTTTTCAATTTTTCATTGTACTCAAAATTTATGGTATTAAAATTCTATATAAGAACAAGTTTGTGGATTATATTTTACATGAATAAAGTTTATGATGTAAATTCTTGGTTCATGTGTTTTGCATGAACTTGTAAATCATTCAAACATAAACTCATTATGCAGGATGTGGACAAGGAAGACTTTTTCCTTCTTTATTTTCGATTAATATAGTATAAGTCTCAATAACATGCAAAGAAGGATTCTACATACACACAAATCTCATTTTGGTTGGTTTACACATCATAAAATTATAGGTAGATTATCATGGTGTCCTAAAATTATCAAATTTAGAGATATCTCGAATTCTGTTATAACGTACATACACCTCTTAAAAATATTCACTTTGCAAAATTTCAGTCTAAAATGTTTTAGAGTTTGTCTTTCATATAAATAAACAATTATAATTTCACATTTTACAATTAATGTGGATCAACAGAAGATATTAATTAGCCTTAATTATAATTGCACATTGATATGAGAGGTTGGCTCACTACTGCAATCAAGGAGAAACTTTGGGTGTCAACGTCTTCAAAGAATTGTGTAAATACGTTATACTAGAAATTCGAGATGTTTCTGTAAAAAAGATTGTGATTCAAAGGGAATCCTAAGAAAAGAAAAGAAAAAGCAACTATGAATTTAGATTTTCTTCATTTATATCTTTTTAATTTTTATTAGTTTTCTATAATTAACAGTCGAGATCATAAGAAAAAAGGTCATAGTATAATAATATCATAAAATAGATAAAAATCTAAATAATTTTAAATATTGATTTATAAATTGAGTGGATAGAAAATGAAGTTGGTACCTTCTTGGAAACTACCCATCAACCCTCATATATATGGGGTTTGCGCAAAATCTGGATATATTACAATTCGTTCTACATGTTCATGATTAATTTTGAGTTCATCATCAAATCAAGCTGACAACCATTGTTATGGATCTTCAATATGGATTATTTGCACCATATTGTAAGGTTTATAGGCAAGGGATCCATCATTAAAGGTGCTCAATCTCATTCTAAATGATCATATCACAATTTCCATTCTTCTTGAGGTATATCTCAACATTTTTCAAACAAAACCAAATGATCTAGAAAAGATTGTTTTCATATTTACAATTTTCTCATCATCAAACCTTTAACCTCATGTAGACTTATTATTATTGTTTACTAACCCTTTCATTAGCAACAAAACCAGATGAAATTGTCAATCTTTTTTTTTTTAATTATTATTAATTCTATTCCTTCTATTATTTCTGCGGTTCTTCTTATTAGCTTTTGAATCGCAAGGCTAGCTTCTACTCCATCACCATAATGCCGGAAGCCTAGAGGCAACAGTAGAGTTTAATTATGGAAAGAATGAGGTATACTTGTCCCGCAAGAGGGATTCTTGAGGATCAAGAGCTGGCATATATTTTGTCACTGAATAACTTATCCGAGTTACAAAGAAAATAAAAAGAGACACGAGACGGAAATTTCCACGCTACTACAGATTTTTGAATATGCAACGGAGGTTGGGTGGTAAAGTTGACGTAACCGGAAAATCGGTTTCTTTCTTTCTTATTTCTTCTTCTTCTTTTTATTTGTGTAATGACAACATACAGCTTAAAAGTGCATGTAGGCATCTAATAGCATCACGCATACTAGTCACCCCTCACTTATATAAGTGGCTATAAAAGCCACGTATGTTGCCGCTTAGCCGAACACACAAAAACACTAACCTCATCTCTTCTCCAGTTCGCCTTAGAGCAACAAAGTGAGGGTAAGTTTCTACTCTCCAATTTTCTCTTGTTCCACCAACTTTGTCTTTTTATTTTCCACATAATCTAATGTTATGTTCTTAATTATTATTATCGAAGCATATATTAAAATTGTTGTGAGGATCATATTTTGTTGGAAAATCTTATATCAAAGTAAGTTCTTCAAACTTAATTTTAGATTAGATTATACTATAAAGTTATCATTTATTATTAATTTTTTTAATGAGTGTTATGTTTAAAAGCATATATTGATTATTAAGATGTTGGTAGAAAATAGGCATAAGTAAGATATGAGATCCTACTTGTATTTTATTTCAAAAAGTATAGTCCCAAATTTTGGAATGAAAGCCTACTTGTAAGACTATAAAATGATTTGAAACCTGCACCTAGTAAAATTGAGAAGATATAGGATACCCTTATAGAATTTATAAATTTTAACTTCCTTTTTGTAAATTTTAAGTTTATATTATATCAAAGTAATCTACATGTAATACTATAAGTTTTTTATATGCAAAATTTATGAAACTTATAGCAAAATCAATGGAACTTGTAGTTTATATGATCTTATGCTGTGTTTTGTATATAAAAATGGAATGATTTGAACTGGAATGGAACAGAATGAAATAGAATGAGAATTGAAATGATAAATCCTAATGACATTAAATGCATAAATGATATTTGCATATTATAATATATTTGAAAGTTAAATAAGTAATTTTAATTCAATATAATTAATAAGGGTAGAAAGGAATTGCAATTCCTCTCGCTTAAACACGAAATTGAATCCTCCCTCAAAGACAAAACCAATGACTCTATGAAATCATGATTCCGCTTTTAAA
Source organism: Lumnitzera littorea (assembly GCA_024138015.1). Lineage (NCBI taxonomy): Eukaryota > Viridiplantae > Streptophyta > Magnoliopsida > Myrtales > Combretaceae > Lumnitzera > Lumnitzera littorea. Next base: position 15,096,818 of record JAMXBB010000012.1, on the reverse strand, counting down.
TTATAATTCCAGACACGAGGGAAAGGAACGGAACTCGCAATTGCGATTCCATTCTGGATTGTTCATAATACCAAATGTAATATTAATACTCAATAAATGATGAAGAGCAATGGGAAAGAATGGAAAACATAGTTGAAGAGGAAAATGAGAAAGAATAAGGAAAGGAATGAAAAAGGTAAAGTGACAGAGGCATGTTTAAGGTCTTCAAATTATGATATTGTCTCTCTTTTTTTTTAACTAAAATATTTACTAGTTGAAAAAATACAATTTTATAATTTATTATTCATTTATTAATATCAATTCATAATTTCTTATGAGGTAGATACAAACTATTTTAAAATCTATACCTTTTATATCTTAAAGTATAAGTTTCAAGATAGATATAAGATAGGATGACCATATACCTGTACCTTAACCTGTGGAAGCATGTTCAAAAAATTTATAAAAATTCATACTTAGAACCTACCCTATATCCTAATACTCATGCATAACCTACCTAATCGAGTAAGGTACAAGTGAGTACTACGTATAATGAGATTACTTGCTCACCCTTAGTAGACAATGCAATTTGATTTTGTTTTTAATTCACACTTATTTTATGCATAATTGTTGCATGTTCTTATTGTTTAAGACATGAATGTTGTTGTGTGTGGGTTTCTTTTTTTTCAACCAAATTATGGTGCTAATTTTGAAGGATTTTTTTTTTCCAAAAAGACAAACTAAAAGGTTTTTTATGGAATTTATGAAAATATTAGGTGTATATATTAGTTAAAGAATATTTTGTTAATTAAATAAGATTTTTTTGTTAACTTTCAAATTAAAAGAAAATTTATAATTTTATGTACTTGTCTTTTAAAATTTAAATGAAATAAGATATTTTAAAAATAAGGAAAAGTACATATTTAACCCTTCATCTTTCATTGTTTTTTCCATTTTGGTCCTACTCATTCTACTTTTTTCATTGAAGTCCTTAGCATTTGCAAAAAAGGAATCTTTTTGTTTTTTTTTTTTACACTTTACATTTTCCATTAATCATGCAATGACTTGATCCGCTTTTCCTTAATTATTTTTCTTCAGAAAAATAATGGGTAGACATTGGCAACCCATCACCTTAGATAGGTTGTGACCTACTTACACAGTTTGGGGCTATTTTAGCCATCCAAGGTGTAGGGGTTGGTTAATGGGTCTAATTTTTTATATATCTTTTATTTTTCTAAACTTTTTATTTTCTATTAGTTTATTTATTTTTAATATTTTATTATATTATTCATTTGATATAACTATAGAGACCAATAAAATTTTGTCACATTCTTCCTCTAACAAAAGTGTAACAGTGTTAAAAAATGTCCTTGTTTGCAAAAGTTTACAAATGTTGAGAACTCAAATGTAAATGAATAAATAAATAAAAGTTAAAATAAAAAAGAAAAAAGTTTTAGGACTAAAATAGAAAAAAATCAAATGTTGAGGACTAAATTTGTAAATTTTTAAACAATAAAATATTATATACAATTGTGTATAATTATAAAACTCTAAGATTGAATTGTTTTAAATAATCTATAATTTGGTACACTTTTGCACATTTGAAATTTATATAATTTTGTGTTAAGAAATATTAAAAGTCTAATTTGTTTTCAAGAAATTAAAAAAAATTTACATAATTATTTATTTATTTATTTTCTGAATTCTGGATTACAAAAGAAAATTCTTGGAATTCACCAGTGATTTTGCTAAAAATCCTAATTTATGAAAAGAATGGGATTTTTACCATAATTTTTTAATCATAAATTTAAGTTTTAAAATAATTTTTAGAAATATTCTATGTAATATGCAGAAATCTAAATTTATTAAAAATTAGGTTATAAATTGCTAAGAATTATATAAAAATGGGTTTTACATGTGAAACTTTCTCTTAGCTAATTTAAATATTATAAGTTTTGATGATTGTGGAAAATATTGTAAAAATGGCATTTATATATTGTAAAATTTTTGCTTTCTTTATATAGACAATTTTGTAAGTAGAAATTATAGTTTATAAAAAAAATGATCAATTACCCTATCAATAAGACAATTAAGAGTTACAAAACATGTAAGAAGTTAACTAAAACATCCATGTGTATGTATATGGAACAGGGACCTAAACATGGCATATGACCCATAGTAAGGCTTGAAGAGAACACATAAACATGGTAAAGGGTGTCTTAGAAGTCATGTTGCAACATAGTTGTGAAGATGAATTGATCTTTGGTTGCTACCAAGACTACCTCAATATGAATGACATTCCATTAGAATAATGGAGCTACATTAGATACTAAGGAAAATGATATGGATGTATTAATCAACATGGAGACATTATTGGGAGGTCTTGGTTTTAGTTAACAATGTTCGTTTGGAGGTTCTCCTTACCATAGAAGTAGGTATTGGTAATGATATTGATATTGACATCATCCATATTGAGGTAAAAGAATTATTATTAAAAAAAAAAATCAATGGGCTTGTTTATTTTATTATGAAAATAACTGAATGTTTTTTAACAAGTTATTTTTATTTAAGAAATCCTTAAGAGAAAGGCCCTAAATTTTTGTCTTATTTTATTTTCTAAAAAGTCCTAATTTCATCCTAAATTTTAAAAATCCCAATTTAAGTTGTTTTTATTTTTTGAGAAAGGAATGTAAGTGGTGAAAATCTTTTTCTTATATTTTTATTATTTTTTACGATTTTTTATTATTTTTATTTATTTTTATCTTTATTCCCTTTTTAATTAAGAATAAATTAAATAAAATAAATGAAGAAAACAAAATATCCTCGTAGGTTAAATACAGTTTGAAGAGTAAGTTAGTCTCTAAGTTCGAGTTAAATCTCAAAAGGAGCTCGAGCTCAAGTTAGGTTACAAACTAAGTTTGGAAGACAAAAAGCTCCTAAGGTAACATAGTAGTCTCTAATACTTGTTAGGGCTTAAGGTGGGGAAATCAAGACTAGTAGGTGCAAAGGTGAAGTTGATTTCTACCTAGGTGCAATCGTGGTGGTGTTTTCTCAAGTAGTCTTGGGCAGTGGTGGTTAGAGGTGTATAGGTGCAGTTGAAAGAAATTGATAATGGTTTTTTGTGCTTGATGTTAGTCATGAGAGGTTGCTTTTGAAAGCAATAAGCTTGAGGAGGATTGAAATAAGGTTGATTTTACTCTAGTAGTTGAAGACAATCTATAGAGTGAAAGGTCACACAAAGAGAGGGAGAGAGAGAGAGAGAGCTTATAGGAGTTTGTAAAGGAATGAGGAGAGGAGAAGGATGCCTTGTTGTGCTCTAGGTAGATCCTTTTTAGTGTTCGAGCTTAAGACGAAGATGAAAGGCTATACAAAGCTATGAATTCACAAAAATTAAAACTATAATTTAACTAGCTCTAATTTATGATTTTAGAGGGAAATTGGAAATCACATGAATGGTAGGTCAAAGTCGTATTATAGAAGCTCCTTTTTGCATAAAAGCTTCATTAGAAGCTTCCAAAATGAATGAGGAACAAAAATCAAGCATGAACTTAGGAATTTAACTTCAAGTTTTTTTCTTTTCTTTTTTGGAATTTTGATTTGCTTTTAGACTCCTTAGATGAATGAATTTAAATAGGTTTTAGGGTTTGATTAAAGTAAGCCATATGCTACAGCTTAAAAGAGCTCAACTAAAAAGGAAATGCAAAGAAGCTCAAGTTAAGTTGGGTTGGATTGGGGTTGGGAAGGAGGTTAAGGATGATGGTGTAGCTATGGTTAATCAATTGACACTTGGCATGTTAAGGGAAAAAAAGTGCAAGTGATTTCATACCTATAAGGAATTGAAATCTAACCATTATGTTTTGTGAAAGCAGGCCTCAACCGACTAAGCTACCTTTCTTGCTTAATTTAATTGAGTCATTAAATATACTTAAGCCAAACCTTACTTAGACCAGTATGCAAAAATAAAACTAGTTCAAGCCTCATTAAGCCCATGTATGACTGTTTCTCTACTAATAAGCTATGCATATGTTAATATTTTGAACATGAACATAATTTAATAGTTTTGCTGCTTTAGTTCGTTGCTTGGTCTGATTAATTCAATATTGATTTTTCATAAATTGACTAACTTAAATCCAATGGAGGCCCCGTCTGAAGTTATAATTCTCTTTAATTCATCTTATTTTTATTATATAAAATATTTAGTCTAAAGTTAGGTTAAAACACCAAATTTTCACGAGAAGATTTAATATTTTCAAATATAAGTGGCAAGCTACCAATTGTACATTATATATATATATATATATTTGACTTGTAGTTATTTCATTTGATCTTAGAATATAAAATGACCCTTAAAATGAGATCCAATGGTGATAAAAGATGACCAAAGACCTTATCTTCTGAAAAATCCTAATTTCTTAATTTTTGCGATTTTTTGTACTTTTCTTTTCTTTCCTTTCTACTTTTTAATTTTTCTATTTTTCTATAGTTCTTCATTTTTCCATTTTTATATTTTGTTTTTTCATTTTTTTTTTTGCAATTTAAAAATTTTCTTTTTATTTTTTCCCTTAACTAGGACCTTTTCTTTTATTAATGGAAACATTAGAGGGTTGTAGTAAGCCTTTTTCTTTTTTTTTTAACAATGGTAGGAAGTATAGTGTAAAAGATCTTACTAAATATTATTTGTACACTCTAAATCTATTAAATATAACTTGAAGATTTTTTTCATAGCATTTGTTGATTGTCATCGAGCAAAATAGGAAGAAGCAGAATTTCACCAATCCATTAGAAACATATATCTTTTTACAATACAAGCTCACCATCGTAGACTTTCTTTCTCGTTTAATTTTATATGGAATAATGTGAACTAAATATCATCATTATTGCTCTCTTTTTCTAGAAATTAATAGACATTGCCACTATGCGTTTACTCACAAAAAATGGAGGAAAGACATATGCATTGATAAGTACATAACCTAGGAGGCCAAGGATGCCTATGTAATTATACAAAATTACAACATTCCTTAAGATTTGTAAAGATTTATCATTGGTATAATTAACAAGTGTATTTTGGTATACAAAGGAAAATGATGGACAATCAACATGTGGAGGACAACTATTTGTTGTAGAGCGGTGATAACCTATGAATATGACCAGGTTAGCAATTTTATAGGAGGTTTAGAATGAAGGCCGAGCTACTCCTACGAGTCAGGTGTTTATAGGACCAAGGCCACCCTAGCATACTCCATACTCTAAGAGTTAATTAATAGGGTCCAACAACAGTAGTGTCAATCAATACGAGTAGAAGATTATTAGATTAACATAGGAGTTTGTGCTAAGTTTAGAAACATATATAGATTATCTTTCATTATATTTTTTTCCATGTCCTCCATATTTGTCTCCATCCGTCAATTCTTCCTCGCCACCTTCGCCTCTAAGAGCATATCCATGTCCAACCTACTCATGGCCATGGTCGAATCCCGTACCTCCCTCGAGTAATCAGACACATTAGCTGCCTCCTCCGGGTTCCTATGCTTAGCCTCCCCGTCCTTCGTCCGTAGCTTCGCTGACCAAGTATTCCTAGTAATACTTGCCTCCCACTTTTTATATATAGCTTCCCACTACTTCATTAATAACTCCCTTAGCTATTTTCAACTAGCAATTTCTAATAATATTGCCTCACAGATCGATCAGAATATCAATAAGGGAATTAGGCCATCTATACAGTTTCTTCTCATGTTCATATTTATATAATTATGTGTATGCTATTCTCTTTTTCCTTGATTCGGTTATATTTATTTTTTTCTTATACTTTACATTTATAGTTTGAATTCGATCCAACATTCTCATGTTGTTTATTTAAATTCCATCTTATGGTTGTTTGGTGATTGCTTCAAATATTACATTTTTATTCATATATTTTGCCACACCTTGAACACTATCATGTCATAATAATCCGCCATATATATTAACTTTATGCTAAAAACCGTCTACTCAATTGCTAGCATAACCTTAATATATACGAGACTCATACGAAAAATTGCTTTGAAGCATTCATAGTTCCATAGATATGTTTAGTTGATCCAACATAAAACAAAAAGTTCCAAAAATATAGTCCTCATTGGTTCTGCCTCACTTAAGCCCAAACATATTCTTTTTGCACACTTAGTGGTGATTGTCACAAGGCATGATTACTCAAATCCTTCAAGTAAACCTATAGGTGAGTAAGTAAACTACAATTCAGTAAAAGATAGGAGGCAAAAAGTATATACAAGCTAAATAATACAACGAAGTCATTAAGCTATTATTAAGTACAATGTATGAACAAGCAATTTGTCATCCGTACGATATTATCTAGTCCATTGAGCGATTAGAGAAATTTCACTCACTCTAACTTGGGTTGAAAAGTTACAATATGATGACCACAATGCCAATCATAAAGACCACAAGGCCTTCTTACGACTAATTTCAAGCTTGTGCAACAGAGGTTCTTACTCTACCTACGACTACCATCAAACCCAATTCCTTTAACCTTACCACGATCTCCTCTTTTGTCACTTAGTTCAACCAAAGATAGAGAAAGGCTGAATTGCTACAACCTCATTAAAGGTATCGAAATTTAGTCAAAGAAACCTAACCATCCCCTAGTGAGATGCGATGTATATTCATTTATAGTTTTAGTTTGAGTTTCAATTAGTCCAGTCAAAGGTGATCAATCAATTTATAACACACCAAACAAGGTCAATCAACACAGTAAATCATGTAACTTAGCTACCAATCAATTAGTCCTGTCAAGAGTGATCAACCAATTTATAACACACCAAACAAGATTAGTCAACATAATAAATCATGTAGCTTGGCTACCAATCAATTAGTCCTGTCAAGAGTGATCAACCAATTTATAACACATCAAACAAGATTAGTCAACATAATAAATCATGTAGCTTGGCTACCAATCAATTAGTCTGATCAAGAGTGATCAACCAATTTATAACACACCAAATAAGGTTAGTCAACACAATAAATCATGTAGCTTAGCTATGAATTAGCATCTCAATAACTAAGTACAAGCGTAGCATACGTACAAACAACTACTTACTGTAAGCCTTAAAGATAAACCAAGTAACCGTTGAATCGAATTTAGTATATAAAGTTTAGAACAATCGATTAAAGGATCTAATCAAACCTAAATTATAAACTATAGTTAGAAATATTAGTAACAATGACCCTGTAAACTTGAATTTAAGAAAATAAATAATAAAATAAGAGACTATAAAAATTTCAAATTTTAAGTATATTACTCGTTAATTATCGAAAAGGTAAAAAGTATAATCTAATAACTAATGAATTACTAGAAATAGATTATATATATACTAAAAATCATAGAATGATTTAAATAATAATTAAGAATGTTTACTTGTACCCCATATGTATTTACGTATAAATAAAAATACACGAAATTACCTAAATTAGCTAAAAATGCACTAAATAATTAAAGAAAATTATAAAAAAAATAAAGAAAAATTAGAAAAAAAATCAAGGAAAGGGGGAAAGAACCAAATCAAGTTGTGGCAACAAAGGAAATAAGAAACTAAAATTAACCAATAAAAAACAAGCAACACAAATGGCAAAATGGAAGAGATGTAGGCATTGTCTTATCCTAATTAAAGCATAATAATTCTTACAAGGCTCTATAAATAGCAAAAAAATTTACATAGCTCATTTGGTTAGTTGGAAATTGGGAAAAATTGAGAGAAAAAAATTAGGGTTTTAGAAATTTATCTCAAATCTGTGCAAATAAAGCAAGAAAGCTGAACTTACACACCACCACCACCACCCGGAACCAAACTACCACCACCACCCTATTCCAAACCCATCGCCTAAACCGGCCAACACACCTGAATCAGTGTTGGAGGCCAAAAAACATTCGAACCAGGTAAGTCTCACATCTCTTCCAATTTTACAAAATTCCTCAAAACTGTTTATTATGCCCAGAAAATTATGAAATTTATTATTCTGATGTTTTGTTATATGTTGATTTAGGAAAAAAATAGTGATTAAGTTTAATAATGTCTGTAAATATAGAATTCTTAAAAAATTAGACAAAATTGAGTATGATTAGAATTAGAAATAAATAGGCTTAGGAGAGTAGTTTGGAGCTTAATTTCTATAGAATGCTTAAGTGATATAGAATAGTGCTACAAAGCCATTTTTTTTTAAATTAATTTTCGAAATTTTTAGCCCTAAAATGATGAAAAAAAAGGGGTAATTTTGGCTTAATTAAGTGATTAAATGATTAATTACTGATTTAGAAGATAATTAGATGTTTAAGGATGTTAATCTCTAATATGGAAACCTACTCCTAGTCTTTGGAGTGTTAAGTGTAATTAATATAGTAATTATGCGGTAATTGTAGAAAATTAGGAATATGTGAAATTGGAATTTTAATAAATATGAAAAAATTAGGTTAAATAATAAAATCAGTACATAATAAATCTGAAACAAAATTTAATTTTAGGTAATTAGATAAAAAATGTAAAATTTTCTCATATCGGAAGTAAATCCGATACCTTAGTTAGGATTAAAGTATACCGAATAGGTTAGAACACTAAATTAAGATCCAGTATAATATTAGAATACTTAAGCTTAATGTGATTAGTTTCACATTAGGATTTGAGCATATTTAAGATTTTTCGTAGTAAAAAACAATTTAGAACCAAAATTGGAATCTAATTTAGAAACCGAACCCCGAGCTAAGGTAGAGTAAATCATTAGTAAATAATAGGTATATATGGAGAAGTGAGTTAAATTATAACTTAGAATATGTATCATTAAAGTATAAGTACTAAAACGATATATTTGTATGATAGGATACTCGAAGACGAATCAATCTGCAATTAAGTAATTGGGCAATTGAGAATTCCAAGTAAGTTGGGTTTATTATTTCACCATATTTGGAGGACTATTTTAGGGTACTCGAAGACTTAGGATTGTGTATGATTGTGATTGTAAGTAGTTTATGCATGTGCTTGTGTATTTGAATTCATGTTGCAATTTGTATTGTGATTGATTGTTATTATGATTGGATTGGTGTGAAATTGGCTGAACACCCTAAATGGAACTTAATCTTAATCGATTCTAATACCCTAAATTGTCATGCATTGCTACCCTTTAGAGGATTTTTAGGATTCTCCAACCAAACATCGACACCTTCGAAAAAGATAGCGTTAGATAGCAAATTGGTCTTTTCCTCATCCTTAGCTGAACTAAATGACAGGAGAGTAAGTCGCGGTGAGGATGGGGGCATTGGTTCGAAGGATAGTCTTAGGAGGAGCAATATCTCCATTGCATAAACTTGGGTTTGGTCGTGAGTTGTTGCATAACGTGAAAACTCCTCAACCTAGATTAGAGTAGGTGAAATTTCTTTGATTTCGCAATGAACCAAACTATGTTGTGTGATGATACTTACTTGTTGTAATGCATGAAAAATAATTGCTTGATAATCTTGTTTGTATTTGTATATATTCATGAATCTCCAATTCAACTTACTAAGTTGTAGTTGCTCATACTCGTATAAATCCTTTTGTAGATCATGATCTCTGAATACCCCTAGTAATATGCCACCTTACAACTATCTAGAAGTTAGTTCTTTTGAAGCCTGGAAGTATGAGGATCAATTCGCTTAGTAGTTAATATATATCTAGAGTCTTATTAGTAGCTTAAGACTGAAAGATTGGTAATTGATATGTAAATTAGCCGATTATTATGATATGATGTAGAATCACTTAGGAATTCTACTATAATATACATGTAATTATATATACATGTTGACTTGAAGCTTTAATATTTACTATAATTTTAGCTAAATTTTTAATTGAACTGTTTACTTCAAAGCGGAAAGTCGTCAATGCCTTGTGTAAATCATGTCTATGATAAGCACTGTGAGGTCGATTGTTATTATGGAATGGTTTATACGACGGGAGTGTTGCGACTCTACGACTTTCCGACTTTAAGACGTAACACTTATAACCATCAGCGAGCATATATTTCAATCTTCACAAATCCCACTTACTTGTTCGAAAGGTCACTTCACAAGTCTGGAGCATCAGTACTTCCCTCACTTAGAAGTCCCATATACCAAAATCTACTTTCAATTTTCATAAGATTTACGAAAACATTAGGATTTTATCTAACTCTTCATATTGTTATAAAACTTAGTTGGAATATTTGTTATATAGTTACATAATATGGTTGCTTAGATATATATATATATATATACTTGAAGTATCTTATAAGCTTGTTATTCTCACTTCATTATATTTATATTTTAAGGATATACGTTCACATTTGCATCTAACTATATATATATACATAAATATACTTCTTAAGTGTATTATTAATATAAACACACATATATATACATATATACTTCCATAACAAGTGTTACCATATTATGTCCATATTATACAAATAAACTATATTCTATACAATTCCCAAGCACAACTTAGTAATACATGTAGTTTTAGCCTTAACAAGTGTATATCATAGCTTTGGTCACCTAGTATTATAAAATATGATAGAAACCCACTCCAACCAAACCTAGTTAATATGTACATGTATAACATTTATTTAAATATTTATCATATTTTAGACTAGTTTTGTTAAAAACATGTCTTGATTAATAATTTAGGCTATTTAATTAGAAAATTCATAATAAATAACTAAGGTCACCAATTAATTCCACAAAAATTTATATAAACTCATAAAATATATGGAATTCAATCGGTAACTAGTTTCATGCAATCGGGTTTATTGCCTATATACATAAAATTACAATTTTGCTCTTAAATCATGGTTAACTAAGCAGATAATATGATTTTTACACCAAATTAATTCTAACCTTTCTAGACATCATTATGAACATCCATAATTAATTGGATCCTAAAAATTACCCTATTTTTAGCTATTTTTAGGGCCTAAAAATGCAATAAATACTAAATGTATACAAAATTAAAATTAGGCTACATAGAAATAAATTACATGTAATATGTATTTTACAAAAAAATTTTGAGCTCAAAATAATATCATTTAGTATATTTATTTTAAATTTGAAAATCTAGATGAATAGTACATTTGTTAAGCAAGTATATAAAATATTCATAATTTTGTAAAAATAAAATTACAACATGAAAGTACAGTTAAAATAATCTTGAAATAAGTTTTTCTATAATTTTCCTAATTTATTTAATATTTTTTAGAAAATAAGGAAAAATGGGGTAGAAACTCGAACTTAGTGTTCGTCAAAACTCCAGCCACTAGACGGTGGTGAAAGTGCATTAGTGGAGCTTGGCAATGGGTGCTTTGGTGGTGGCTAGTCAAGTGCAACAAGAAGTCTTGGTTTGGTGGTAAGACCGTCCTAGGTCAATTGGTTCCCCTGCTATTTCCCTTTTTTTTCCTATTTCCTATTAATTTTCTTTGATCTTTCTTAAAGTCCTGTTTATACCAAAGTTGGGGCGGCAAGAATTTTTCCTTAATAACTAAGTAATTTATTCAAGTATTTTTCTTAGAAAGACAATAATAAGAGGTGGCATCTCTTAATGAAATTAGCTTTTGAGCCATCCATTTATGCTACCATTAGGATTCCAAATTTTTTTCCAAGTTGTTTCTCTAAGTTTCAGATCAGTTTGAGGGTCATTTTGATAATTTATATTTAATGTATTAATGTTTAATGATTTTTATTAATATATAGGTATATATCATTTATATATCATACATGTAATGAATAATTGTACGCATATAATCATCTTCTATCATGTCTTTTATTTTTAAGATATATTTTATATTTATTTTTGTGAATTTGTCTCTTATTATATATAATTATTTAAATTTGGGTTAATTTACAGGTATATTCCTAAAAATACACATATATTCATATAGCATGTTATACTATATTATTCCTTTTTATTAGTTTAAATAACTTATCTATAAGTTTTTGTTGCATTTTTGGCTTGGTTTTAGAAATTTCAACGAGTTTTACACTATATTGAATAATTATACTTTTAAGGTTGAAATTGAGTCTTTAGGATATCATTTTAAAAATCTAACTTTACCGAGTTACTTCAACTAACTTTTCTAACCTAGTCGTTAAGTTTAGACTCAATCGAATAAGTTTTTCTAAAAGCCCTAAATCTAGGTATGATAACCGTAAAAGCAATTTTAAAGGCTCACATATTTTCATTATATATAATAATTTAATTAATTAATATTTAAAAAAAATGGATAACAAATAAATATTGTAGCATCTTTTATAGCATCTCCACGTGGGATGTAGCATGCAATGAGTTTCACGATTTAGCTCAACCTGGGATAAGATATAAGTGACTATTGCCAAGTGGCAATTATATTTGCTACTACTGTCTTAAAATGACAAATTTGAAACCTTAACTGGTTGGTAGAATTTGTAGTACGAAGATTTTATGGTATTAGATTAAATGACTTATTTCGATGCTATAAAACTTGTATTAGTGCAAAACCCCATAATTGGAGATCTAATTGGAAATTTTCTCTCTTTATAATCTCTTCTTTCTTGAATTTTAAGGACTAGTTTGTCACTTTTGGAACTTTGCAATCATACGGTTACTTAAAAGTGATAAATAGGAAAGGAAGTATAAATACATATAAAACATTCACGTGTTGAAATACATGTGTAAAATAAATAAATACAAATGATATATACTTGAACACCCCACCCACCCACTCCCCTCAAGTTGGCTATTATAAGAGGCCCAACTTGAGATAAGAAAAAAGAAGTTAATGTTTGAAAATAGCATCCATCATAATAGTTGATACTTATAAGGAACATGCTCAATGCAAAGAAAACAAGAGTCGATGTGATTACGAGTGAAGTGAACATCAACTTCTACATGTTTTGTTCTTCCACGAAAACGAAGGTTCTTAACTATAAGCTTGGCTGACTTGCTATTAGTAAAGAGAAGAATAGGATGAGAAAGGATCATTCCCAAATCTCCTAGAAGATAAGATACTCATAGTAGTTCTTTTGTTGCAAAGGCAATGCTACAATATTCCACCTTTGCCGATGAAGTAGAAACTGTAAATTGCTTTTTTGTCTTCCAAGAGATCAAAGAAGTACCAAGGAATATGGAGAAACCAGATAAAAACTTGTGATTAAGCATACAAGCACCCTAATTTGTATCACTATAACTAATGAGTGATGAAGAACTAGAAGGGAAAAAAAAAATGCTGCTTAAAGGTCCCCTTAATATAACAAAAGACATTCAAAGCGACCTGTAAATGTGTTGAGAGCATGCATTATACGAATTGGCTCAATTGTAGGGTAAGAAAAGACAGATCTAGTCATGTAATAGTGAGGTAGAGTAATCAACCTACAATGCGTTTGAACATAGCAGAGTCAAGTGGTAAGGTATTAGAGATATCATCAAGTCTTAAACCTATAGGAAAGGGTAAATTTGTAGGTTTGATTGTTGTCAATCTTATATCAATCAATATATCCATTGCAAACTTGCATTGATTAAGTAAAAATCTAATAGGCGTTTAACATATCTCAATGCCTAAGAAAAACCAAGCCTTCCTAAGATCTTCAATAGTGAAGGCATTATCAAGTGCAGCTTTTACATAACTAATTTCAACAAGAGAATCCCTAGAAATTAAAATGTCATCCACATAAACAAGCAAAGTAACAAAACTGACATTAGTTTTTCTAGTAAACAACAAGTAGTTAGATTTAGATTGTATGAAACCTAAAGGTAGAACAAATCTGGTAAGTTCTTGGTTCTACTAACGTAAAGCTTATTTAAGGCCATAAAGTGACTTCACAAGCTTACATACTTGCTTAGGCTTTGCATGAGTATAGCCATCCAGGGGAAGCATATATGTCTTCTTCAATGAACCTATGAAGGAAAGTGTTGTCTACATCTAAGTGATGAACATGCCAGCCTTTTATAGCAACTATAGCCAATAAAATCCTTACTAAGGTAAGCTTGGCCATTGGTGAAAAAAGTGTGGATATAATCAACTTCTTCTATCTGATTATACCCCTTAGCCCCTTAACATGCTTTATAATGTTCTGTGGAGTCATTAGGTTTGCATTTAATTTTGAAAACCCATTTAAAACCTATAGCATGCTTACTCGGAGGTAAAGAAGTAAGCTCCCATGTATTATTGGATTCCAATGCAAATGACTACTTGTTCATTGCTTCTACCCAATTCGAATCTACCTTTGCTTCTTGGTAATTCTAAGGCTCTCAAATTGCTAAACCATTTGCTAATAAGGCCATAAATTCTTGTGATAAGTAATTGAAAGTATAATGATCAAGCAATGGATATGATGAGTATTTGATGAAGTGGGTGTTATAGTAGATGCAAATTGGATGGAATATATCAAATCTCTTAGCCAACTTGGTGTTTTTCTATCTCTTTGTGATCTTTATATTAAACATATGCCATCTGAAGTTTGGTTTAAGGTTTGAGTGTTTGAGTCTATTTTGAGTTGTGTAGGTTGAATAAAAGGTATTGTAGCAAAGTATTGGTCATCAAGAATAGAAATGCCAAAAGGAAACAGCTTGCTATTTTCATGAGTGTTTAAATTAGTAGTAGGTTCTTGAAGTTTAAAGTAAAAAGGAAAAATGTGTTCTAGAAAGTAAACATCTTATGCAACAAAGAACTCTTAAGTGTCTAAATCAAATAGTTTATGGCCCTTTTGACCCATAAGATAGCCCAAAAATACCCAACGTCGACTTCTAGCATCAAGTTTATCCTTTGATTTAAGCAAAGTAGCTACATAACAAAGGCACCAAAAGTCTTGAGGTTATCATAAGATGGTTCTTTATTGTGAAGGATAAGGTGATTTCCATTGCAAAACTTGCATGGCCATGTTGTTTGTGAGGTAGGTGGCTCTTAAAATGCATTCTCCTCAAAATTTCTTAAGGAGATTTGCATGAATTTGAAGTGCCTAGGCTATATGTAATAAGTGATGATGTTTTCTTTCTATTACACCATTTTATTGTAATGTGTAAATAATGGCCTTATGATGTAAGGCATAACTCTTAGCAAAGAAATTTTGACAATCTTTAGTAAGGAACTAACTTCTATTATTCGATCCCATAATTTTAGGAGTTGAGGCAAAATGTGTTTTGATATAAGAGAAGAAAGTGGTTAAAACAGTGGGTGATTGTGATTTGTGTGACATCAAGTAAGTCTAGGTACACCTTGTCATATCATCTACTTTGGTAAGGAAATATCTTGCATCATAAGTTGAGCATGTATCATAACGCTAAGTCCCCTATATATCTATATGAATCAAGTCAAATGGATGCAATGAACTAAAAGGAAGTGGCAAGTGATAAAATTTAGCTACAAGGCAAATATCACATATAAATGTAGTCAAATCTAAGTCTCTACAAAGGGAAAGATGATAAAGCTTGGACTTTGAAGCATGTCCTAGCCTAATATGTAACAAGGTTAAGGATTGCTCTTTATTCAATTATGCTACATGTTCATTACTACTAAATGTTTTATCTAAAGTATAAGAAACAATAGAATTTGGATGAAACTTCAAAACATAGAGTCCAAAATGCAATCTAGCTAAGGCAACTATTTGTTTAGAGATCTGATCCTAGAGAAGACATTGAGAAGAGTCAAATATAGCAAGTAAATTTGAGTTAATAACATGTAGAACATTAAACAACACGAGATCATTAGTTGGATTTATGTTACCTTTTGTTCTAACAAGTTTCTTATTACCATTAGGTAGTTTAATTTGTATGGGCAATGAAAGTTGTTGTATTTAGGTCAAAAGATGTGTGTATGGGGTTATTTCGTCTAAAGCCCCTGTATCAACAATTAAAGTGTACCCAGTATTACAATTGGTAATATAAGAAGCAAAGGAATGAATATTACCAGCATAAGACATCAAAAAGGTATGCTGAACTGTATCGAAATGATTCTCTTTTAACATGTGAACCCCTTATTGAAAAATTTTGGACACCAAAAGACTATATCAATCATGTTCTACTAATTGTTCTTCATAACATCCTCATCTAGAGGTGTATCCCAAGTATTAACCCTTGTACTAGTCTCTGTACTAATATAAGCAACTACAATATTGATATTTCTTCTTTCCTTGTTCCTTCTATACCAATCAAGAAAACCATGAAGCTCAAAACAAGTTTCCATTGTATGTCCTATTTTTTTACAATAAACACATTGTGGTTTCCCTAAAATTTTTCCTCTTTTATCTTTTCTATCATCATTAACAAATCTTTTCTGATTTTTAACTAAAAAACAATAGAATCTTCATGCAAAGTCGGTGCACCGATGACTTGTTTCTGCTTCTCCAAATGAAAAACCTAAGTAATAAGCTCTGTTGATAGAGCGTAATGGGTCTATGGTAAGAATCTAACTTCTTGTATTCTCAAATGAATCATTTAGACCCATAAGAAATTGTACTAGCTTATTCCTATTTTCAATTTCTAGAAATTCTTCATACAAACTGTAAGCTCCCAAAAATCGAGTTTAGATTTAAGGCTTTTAGGGAAACTTATCCAATTGAGCCCAAACTTTATAACTAGAATAAAAAAGTTAGTCGAGATATTACAATAAAGTTAGATTTTAGTAATAATGACCTAAAATCCCAATTTTGCCCTTAAAAGTTGGAATATTTAATATAGTACTAAAATGTTCGGAACTCCTAAAATCGAACTTAAATTGCAACGAGAACTTATAGATAAGTTAATTAAACTATAAAATGAGATAATATAGTATAATTTACTATATAAAAATACACGTAATTTTATGAGTATACCTGGTATAAATAATAATTATACTCGTAAATTAACCCTAAATTATATAGATATATATATATTTTGTTGAAATCATAAAATTAACTTTAGAACATATCCTAAAAATAAAAGATATGTTAGAAACTTAATTATGTGAGTATAGTTATATATTACGTATGATATTCACAAGGGATATATACTCGTATATTAAGTAAATAATTAAGTATTAGTAAAATATACTCAAAATACCTAAATAATTGCAAAATATTATTCAAAAGCCTTCCAATTGCTGATTCAAGTTGGAAACTGCTGGAAATCATCAAAGTTGGACAATTGTTGAATCAAAAGGTGAATTTATAAGTAAATGACACCTCCTACTTGCAATTAATGGAGGAAAAAGCAAGAAGAAAATAAAAAAATAAATAAAGAAGAAAGGGAAATCGACCTAAACCACTATAAATTTTTGAACAACATCATTTTACATCTTTGAAACTAGAAACAACAGAAAGAAAAATTAGAAAAAAATTGTAGAAAATAAAAAGAAATTTAGAAAAAACAAGGAAAAATTCGTGATAGTGTAAAACCCTAACCTAGAGTGGTTCTATTGTGAAACCTAGCCAACCCCACACGGTCTACTCACCGCGCAAGCTGTTTGATAACCACCCAACCGTCGTTGGCTACCGAAGCACCCAAGAATACCAAGGTCAATTTCTTACCCTGTTTTTCAATAATTTCTAAAAATTAGTAAATCCATCTAGAAAATTATGAAAAAAAAAAATTGTACTTAGGTTATTTTAAACATGCTTTCGTGTAATATTTTTATTTTTGAAAAATTCGTAATATTAAATATGCTTTATTAAAAAATATACTGTTCACCCGAATTTATATTTGTAAAATAAATATACTAAATGATGTTGTTTCTAGCTGAAAATTTTTGTGTAAGATGTGTATAATATATAGATAATTGTTATGTAGCTTGAATTTTGATTTGAATATTTTTAATATTTATTTCATTTTTAGGCCTAAAAATAGCTCGAAAATAGGTTGAAATTATGAATTTAATAGAAAATTATGAAATTAATTGATAAAATGGACATGTACTGATCTATAATAAATAATAACAGTATTGAGTCAGATTGAAATTAATTTGTTACTAAAAGAATCATAATTGGGTAATTTATGATAATTTAAGAGTAAAATTGTCAATACGAATAAATAGGCGATAGGTTGAAAACTTGAAACCAAGTGATAACTGAATCCCCTATATTTTTAAGAGTTTATAGAAATTTTTGAGGAATTATTTGATAACCTGAACTATTTATTAAGAATTTATTAAGTAAAATAGCTTAATTTACAAGTTGGGTGTATTGTAATATTAATAAGTTAAAATAAATTAAATAGTTAAATAAAAACTATATATAGGATTACTGATCAGATTGCATTAAATGGGTATTTTTATTATATTTATTAATATTTTTTTATTGGGATACACTTTAGGTATATTAAAATTGGATAATACTTATATTGTAATAATATATGAAAAAATTAGATAAAATACAATTTAATAACGTAAATTACGTATAATACGATCATATTTATATAATTATGTATAACTGTATTAAAAACTCAAACTACCGATTAAAAACCGTCTCTAGAAATAGCATTCGTAAAATGTGTCGTTAGGTCTATACGAACCCAATAACACTAATTTTATTAAAATCGAATAACCTTAAGTAATTTAACCTATAACTTTATCATATCCTAGAATGTACATATTTCAATAACCTTACCGAAATTAAAACATGAATTAATAAATAAAAAATACGCTTCGATGCGATTGAAATGATATATAATACGTAATAGTATATATGATGTACAGTATCAACAATTAATAACTTAATTCGATATATAGTAATAACATGATTGTATATTATATATATATATATAACCATTAGCGATTAAACCTTAATGTTTTCGTAATTATTACGAAAATTGAATTTAGGTCTTTTGTGTAATTGTGACCTTCTAATACAAAGACGGTTGACAATTCGAGTCAACAATAGCGAACGTCTAAACAAGTAAGTTGGGATTATGGTTTCACCGCTTGTTTGGATACTATTTAAAGTATCCGGAGACCCAAGAGTTTTTTTTTGTTGTGTTTGTAGTTAGATGATTATGCGCATGCTGTGTGTGTGGATGATATTCCGTTGTGATAGGAGTTCAACTCCTTGGTGTATTGTTCTGCATATTTGCATGGATGCTGTATTGTGTGAACTTATTGGTCACCCCTAATTAAAACTAACGGTTATTCAACTAAAATGAAATTGGACATGTATAATACCCATTAGGTGAAACGATTAAGAATGTTAAGCTAAATACCGACTTACTTTGATGAGGATAGCTAAAATAATCATTTCCCTATCCTTAGTCGAACTAAGTGACAGGCAAAGAAGTCGCGGTAAGGTTAAGGGCCGTAGTTCGAAGGCAGTCATGGGAGGAAGGTGTTCTCCATTGCACAAGCCCGGGTTTGGTCTGACTTGAGTCGTGATGAATCTCCTCAATCCGGGTTGGAGCGGATGTAATTTCTCTAACCTCACAGTGGACCGGATAACACTGTGCGATGTTTCATTTGAGTGATTGTATTACATTTTATTATAATTATTAACCCTATTTGTGATTGTGCAGTACTCTTTTGACTCTGACCTACTTACTGAGCTAATTGTGCTTGCATCCCTATAAACTCTTTTGTAAGTATTGTGTAAGAACAGGATGTTTAAGTACCACTATTCTCAGGTTAGTGTGCTGTTGTTTGGGAAAGCGAGAATCGAAGAATCAACTAAACCTGGCTTTTAACTTTGTCTTTGAGTTTTGAGGAAACTAATTGGGAATTCCCTAGGTGCCCACTAATTTCCTAACTTATTGTATATAGATTGCAAAACCTGTAATTTTTAATAAACTCTGATTGTAAAATTTACCTTTGGATGTAAAACGTTTGTATAAATATTGTTGTGGTACTAAGTAACAAGTCGTATAGAACAGATATTTTGTAAAAGCTTTACCACAGGTTTGGTTATTGACAGGTGTCAAAACAGACGTTTCAAGCTGGTTAAGTTGTGCACCTTGTGTAAATTGTATCTACGATAGCAACTGTGAGGTCAGTTTCTATCTTAGATTAGTTTACATGACGAGACTGTTACGACTCTTCCTGTTCAGGGCATGACACAAACTATACTCATAATTTTCCATAGCACTACAAGAACAACTCAACATACCATCTAGATCATGTAATTCATCCCAAAGCTTTCTTAATATGTTAAAAAACATCATTACACTGGAATTATTTTGTTTACTGTTTACAATTTCATATTGCAGTTGATACAATAAGAGCCCATTCAATAAACCAAAACATTTGCACAAATCTTCCCATAGTTCCCTAAAGGATTTTGCATATATGAAACCTTTGGTATTTCTTTTGTCATAAAGTTTAGCAACCAGTATCGAACTGTGAAATCATAGTGAATCTAATGATGTTCATTAGTTGGATCATCTATAGGTCTACTATAGGATCTGTCTATGAAACCTATCTTCACCATTGCACTTAGGGTTAACTTGATTGAATGACTCCAATTGAGAAACTCTGATCTATTGAAAACAACATTTGTAATAACTGTACCTAGAGTGTCCGATCCGCACAAGTATAGTAGATCATTGCAGGATACATATGAACCTGGATTAATTAGTAAAGGATTGCTTATCATATCAATTCTTGCATTCAATACGAGAAATTGCATTAAAAGAAAACCCTAAGCCTACTTTAATACCATCTAAAAAACCAAATCAGTGTGAAGGAAGTGTAATTGTAGTAAAAATTATAGGACAGTACCTATATGAATGGAATAGTATTGTTTGTACAAAGAAGAGAGGAAGTACATGAGAGAGAGGTTTTGTGGATGTGTATTTTGTTAACTTGTAACTAACTCAATAGGAAATGAAGTAGATATACATAGAAAACATTCACATATTGAAATACACATGTAAAATAAATAAATATGAAACTGTGCATACTTCAACATATAGTATGGTTATTTTAACTTCAGTAGATCACTTTGATTTACATTAAGACTCATTAAGAGTGAAAATAAAACTATTAATAGTAAAGATAAGACCATCAACGAATTTCAATAAAAGTTGTCAACAGTTTCCATAAAACTCTCCATAACTTAGTTTTACTGATAATGAACCTTATTTACTATAAATCGAAATGATTACTATAATTCAAAAGTGACCATACTAAGTAATTGTACCATAAAATTTCTCTCTTAAAGGGAGATAAGATAATATCGGTACATGATTTCGTCTTTAAGTGAAAACGGCTCAATAATCATCTTCTATCTGCACTGTTAAGGAAAGGGGACGAACACTTCTAGTTTATAATGATTTTAATTTTTTTCTTATTTTATCCGCAGGAATCATTGTAGCAAAAAAATTGCACGAATTGAAGCATTAATGACGATATGCAGTAATCATTAGGTATAAAATGACCCTCGAGCATATGCTTCGTGGCCACATGCTTCACCAAATTGCGCGCATTTATTTCATTTTCTAATCATTTTTCTATTTGTATCGAAGAGTTATTTAAATTAGGAGATTATGAATCTTTATCTGCAATTTGAGATTCTCATCACTTTTTTCTTTTCCTTTTACTTTTTGATTAGCCATCCTTTTTTCCTAATTATTATATAAAGTTCAATATATTGAACCGGGGCTATATTAAGATTAAGTACTGACTAATCCAATTAACATAAAGAAAAACCGTCAACAATTATATTTTATTGAAAAATCAGTATTTATATTATTAGGTTACAGCAACTTTATTGAAAACTGAATAAATTTGAATCGTTTGAATAACTCATTAATTTAGATAAAAGGGCCGCCATGTCATTTTAGTCAACCTCAATAGGCTATGCTACATTTGCATAACATGAGCATTCAAATAGCCTAGTAGAATTAGTATGACCTCCGTATTTAATAGCAGTATAAGAAGTTTATTGATTTGAGAGATCTATTTTTATCCGTCGGTAAAATGCATTGATCCAAATGAATCAAATCAATTTCTCTTGATTCACTCTTTCTCTTTTCTTTTTTTTTTTTAAATTGACTTTTTTAACATATTAACATATATAATCACCAGTTAATATTGTAAGGAAAAAAACAATGCCACGATAACATCTAGGACTATAAAAGAGTTAAGTCAAGATGATATAGTGCTAAATTTAAACTCAATTCAAGCAAAAAAAAACTCGAAATTTGAACTTAACTCAAAATCGATCCATCTTTAACCTATAAAGTTTGAACCCAACATGAATGAAACTCAACAAGTTCGAGATTAATTCGATTAAACTTATTTAAACTCAATAATCTTAAAAAATGTTATAAATTTAATTAAAATAATAAATAATACTCAAAATTGATTCGAACTTAATTAATATTTAAAATTGACTCGAGTTCCATTAAGATCGTGAGCTTATCGAGTCGAGCATTACATAGTTGGAGTTTAACTGGATAAGGTATTCGAGTAGCTTGAGCTTGAGTTTAACTCAGTTATAACTAAGTTAACTTCAAGTAAATGTTTAGTTAAACTCGAATAACTTATAAATAAGTTTGTTTCATTTACATCCCGTAATAGTATTATATGATATTTTAAAAATTAGAGAATTTTAATTATTAATTTATAAATTTCAAAAAATTGAATGTGAGGAACGAGGAGGAGGTGGTGGTGTTAAGAGGATCCATATCCTTCCAAATTTTTTCCTTTTCCACATTTCATTAAGAAGGAAAGGGCACGCACTCAAGTCGATTTAAGCTGAAAAACACCGCCAACATAGAAAACAAAATCCGTTATTATCGGTCAACGGTTAAATAGCTCCAAATCCTACCAAGCAAGTGCAACATAGATTCTAATAAACACTTTACACGTATCCTCTCCACCTCAATGGCGTAAAATCTTCGCTTCCTCTTCTGTCATCAAAAAGTCATGCATGTGCTGCACGCTTCCTTGCACGAACGGGAACTTGCATGGAGGTAGCAGCGCTATTTACGTAAACATCTATTTTCTTCCTTTCACACTCAATTTTCAATTAAGCCCCACCATGGAAAATTATAGTTGCACTCCGGCAATTATTGGTAAAGTATAGATAAATCTCTGAATTTCTCATCATTGACTAAAAATATTCGTGTATGTCAAATCTTTGCTAAACCTTCAAGATCTTCAGTTGAATGAACATATGTCTAAAGTTATAGAACGTTGAAAATACAATTTAATTATTAATAAATTACATAGCTAATATCGTTATTGATTGAATGCTTAGAGGATTATATACTACGTGTAACACTTTAGAACCTAAGGGCATTACAATCGGTCGTGTATTCCCACCTATCAAGAGCACATTAAGGATCCAAAAGTAACTATAATCTCCATAATTACTTTTAATAATCCTTCATCATATACAAAACAAAAATTCTCCAAATACGTCAAATCGAGTGACTTACAAACAAGTCACTTCAACTACAAATATATTAAATAACTAAATCTTGATCTTCCATAATATACAAAACTTACCACTACTTTTTCTCGACTAGATGATAACAATTTTCGTACTTGTCGCAAACTTATCAAGTCAACTTGCAACTGCAAAAATAAAAAAATGAGCCAAAGCTTAATATGGGTACACAAACGCATACAGATGCCAAGCCTAAAATATATATATATGTGTATAATGCAATTGTAACATTATATAAGAAAATAATAGTTTAATTATCTTTAATTTAAACCAACATACACAATATAAGGGTACTCATGACCTCATCATACATTAATTTTTATCCACATACATAAGTAAATATAATATAAGTTTTCATTTAAATCTTTTACACTTAGAGTCTAGAGTCCAAAGACTAGAAACCTAATTTTTTAATTGGGTCATCTCATTTGAAAGTCCACTAAGGAAATCTCACATATGATCAGTGGTTGTTCCTTTAGGAAATTGCCACTATGAGCTCCTAAAGCAAGTAGGTTAAGCAAAATCAACAAACTATTGATTCAGGCCGAATATAGATTAGTTCGATTACATTTTAAGTCCTAACAAACACAATAATACTAACAAACACCATGTATCTAAAATCGTTCTACAACAGCTAACATAACTCTAAACTTATAATCCCGAATCAAAAGCCCATACCTTAACAAAGAATCCAACAATCATTACGAATCTATTTGAAAAACAAGCATTCATGTTAACTTTCAGGGACTCGGCAACTAAGTTATATTTAGAAGTTACCTATAAACTTATAAATTATCTAAACAAAGGTTTTGAAAGAAAATAACCAAATATAATCATAAACCAATACTAGAAATGGAAGATAATATAAATACGTAATACAATAAAGCAAAAAGTTGATATATATTTCTATAATATTATTTAATTACTTAAAGTTGTAAAGTATAATATATATATATATATATATAAGAAAAAATAAAGTGGACATATGATGAGGGTGTTAAAATATAAAATTTTACTAATCAATATAGAAATAAAGGAATAAGTACTTAATTAGAAAATATGACAGTTCGTAGAAATACGTAAAGAATGACATTAATAATCAGAATTCAAAATGAACATACTTTACAAATAATATAATATACTATATGATTATAACAACTATCGTAATAAAAATACTTAAATCATAATGTCATAAATATTAATAATATAGTATAATAATAACAAAATAATATCGTCATAACCCAAATCGATACTCAAAATTTACATATTAAAAACGAGCATTATAATAATAACTCCATAATCAATTAGAAAATGATGACCCAGTCCAAATATAACAGAAAATAGAAATCAATAAGTTCTTATATAATTTAACACAATGATTACGAAAAATAAAACAATTATAATAGGAATCAAGTACTAATATAATCCCTTTTTCACTATGACATTAGAAAAATATAAGTAATATTATACTCACACGATACTGAAAATAGAATCGAAACCACTCACGGAATAAAATTGAGTCCGAAACATTAGATGGATATTGGATTGATGTAAAAAATGAATCTATAAAAACAAAAATATAGAAATTATATTTCATATAATAGTATACTTAAATAATTAACAAAACTACAATACCAAAATGATTAAGAACTTGGGGAAACAAAAACAAACCAAACCTAACCAAAAGTGAAAAAAAAAAAAAAAAAAATTGAATCCAGACTAAGCTTGAAACTATAGCGGTGAAATGGATTGGGGGTTTACATGTCAAGGTTTAAGAATTGGGGAGAGAAGAGAGGGGCGAGTGAGGTCCAGTGGGTAAAGGAATTGGGGATTTAATGTGTGCTGATGAAAAAGAAAAAAAAAAACAAAGAAAAGGTCAAGGTGAGGTGGAGTTCAATAGAGAAAGGGACTAGGGGAGAGGGGAAGTCTAGCACATGAGGAAAAGAAAATGATGAAGAGGAGAGATTGGAGGTAGGTGAAGGAAAAGAAAATAAATAGAGGTGAGTGAATGATTGGGAAGGGGAAAGAAAATAATAAGCCGTGATAAAAGAAAAATTACGGTCAAGAAAAGAAAATAGAATAGGGTTTAGGGTAAGGTTTTGAGATAGATTATTCTAGAACTTTTTAGAATGTAGGGTGAGTTTTAGAACATTTTGGAATAAAGAGTGAGTTGATACCTAAAATAGAAAAGTAAAGAGTTAATCGAAATGAGAAATATAGTATTTTAAAAAATAATTCATGTATTAAAAATATATTGAAAGATATATATAATACTAATAAAATATTTATATTTTATACGTCAAATAAAATTTAATCTATTTAACATGTACGTAAAATAAAATTTAAAAAAAAATATTATCAAAACCTTAAATTAGATATCTATACTATAAGATATACTTTAGAATAAATTTGAAATTATATGAAATTTAGTAATTTGAGAAATTTTCTATTAGGAAGTAGTTTATAATAACACGACCTAAAAAAATTTTACTATTTAAATAAATGATTAACTTAACTGGGGTGTTTCACTGCAAATTTGTGATTAAATCATGTATAAAACAAATGTCAAAGGTGAGCACAACGAGTTTACACACAACACGCATCCATTTCATAATATGGTTAATCAGTAAATATTTCATCAAGACATCTTTGTTGGAAGTGAAACAGTAGAACACAACAATAGAAGGTGCACAAAGAATTNAAAAAAAAAAAAAAAAAAAAAAAAAAAAAAAAAAAAAATATATTTTATACGTCAAATAAAATTTAATCTATTTAACATGTACGTAAAATAAAATTTAAAAAAAAATATTATCAAAACCTTAAATTAGATATCTATACTATAAGATATACTTTAGAATAAATTTGAAATTATATGAAATTTAGTAATTTGAGAAATTTTCTATTAGGAAGTAGTTTATAATAACACGACCTAAAAAAATTTTACTATTTAAATAAATGATTAACTTAACTGGGGTGTTTCACTGCAAATTTGTGATTAAATCATGTATAAAACAAATGTCAAAGGTGAGCACAACGAGTTTACACACAACACGCATCCATTTCATAATATGGTTAATCAGTAAATATTTCATCAAGACATCTTTGTTGGAAGTGAAACAGTAGAACACAACAATAGAAGGTGCACAAAGAATTCTGTATATCACTTTTCTTTTATTGAATGTTCAATACCTTCACTTGCATACACATATACTATAATTTTACCCATTGTTGGACTTACTAATTCTATTTGTACACTTTTCTTGAGTCAACTAACTTTCGCACACATATTACTCTATTATTTATATCACTATGTCTACTTCTAACCAACTTAACTACCCTTTTATACAAACCATATGACCAATCAGAATTAAACACCTCAGTACACCCCCTAATGCTGATTGGTTTTTATCAAACTAAGAGACCTTAATCCAAACATAAACCTTAAGCTTTCAAATTTGTCTACTATCAAAGGCTTAGTTAGAATATCAGCTAATTGCTCTTCAGTCTTCCAATATTCAAGTGCTAGCTTGTCCTTATTGACTTGATCTCACAAGAAATGAAATCGAGTCTCATTATGTTTACTTCTACCATATGCAATTGGATGTTGAGCCAAATTAATTGTAGATTTGTTATCTATCTTTAACACTATTAGACATTTCATTTGAATCTTTATTTGATCCAATAATGTTTGCAACCAAGCAGCTTCACATGCAGCAGCAAACGTAGCAACATACTCCGCTTCACACAAGGAAAATGCAACAATTTGTTGCTTCTTTGAACTCCATGCAAAGGTTAAATTACATAGCTGAAACAAGTACCCTATTGTGCTCTTCCTATAAGATTTATCATCGCACCAATCTCAATCAAAATACACTATCAACACATCCATTTTCTCATCTATGTTTTCACGCTTTTGAAACAGCAAACCATAATCCGTAGTCCCCTTAATGTACCATAGGACTCTTTCAACAGCCATCAAATGTGACAATTTAGGATTTTCCATGAATCTACTTAAAACACCTACTCCATATGCAATATTTAGTCTACTATTGCACAATGTGCTTATACATAATTGAATCAACCAACATTTTAGTACCATTTCTTATTAACCTTATACTAATATCAACCAGTGTTGAGACTTCATTATAGTTCATCTTATTAAATCTTCTTTAAATGTCCTTTGCATACTTCGTTTGATGTAACAACAATCCTTCTTTAACTTTAGTAAACTTTAGTCCAAGAAAATAAGATAGCCCACCAAGATCTGACATTTCAAATTCTGTTTTCATAACCTCCTTAAAAGTGGTAATATCATACTCATTGTTGCCAATAACCAGTAAATCATCAACATACGGACATACTATCATCAAATCACTTCCATTCTTTTTCACATAAACTCCATACTCATTACCACACTTATCAAATCCTTGTTGTGTGAGAAAAGAATCAATTCTCCTATTCTAAGCTCAAGGTGCTTGCCGTAAACTGTGAAGGGCCTTTCGAAGTTTGTAAACTTTATCCTTACTACCTTTAACTTCAAAACCAAGTGGTTGCACAACATAAACCTCTTCTTCCAAAGGACCATTGAGGAATGTGAACTTCACATCCATTTGGTTCATAGACCAAGATTTTAAAGTTGCAAATTCAACAAGAAGTCTAATAGTCTCTATTCTTGCAATTGGAGAAAACACTTCTTGAAAATCAAGACCTTGTTTTTGCAAAAAAAACTTTTGCTACTAATCTTGCTTTATACTTCAAGACAGTTCCATCCGGCTTCATTTTCACCTTAAACACCCACTTAACATCAATAGGCTTCTTATGCTTTGACAAAGTCATTCAATCCCATGTTTGATTTCTTTCAATAGCTTGCAACTCTTCTTCCATTGCAAAAATCTACTTTAAATCACACATTGCTTGTTCAAGAGTCATAGGCTCAATATCTGCAAATAATGCCATGTGAACCAAATCACCCTCTTCAATAATAGCACTATCTGGAAAACCTTCATAATAATCCAATCTTCTTGGCCTCTAGTGTAATCTTTGCTGTCTCTGCTCAACCTGTTGATCAACATTACTCCTACCAAAGTCAGGTGATGTTTCATGTATCACCATTTCTTTACTCAAATGTATATCCTTTTGCTACCTTGAACTATCTGAAACACTACTCTCCCATCACCACATCTTCCCCTCATCAAAAACAACATCTTTACTTATAAATAGCTTCTTAGTAAGAAGGTTATACAGCTTATAGGCAATAGTTGGATGATAGCTAAGAAGAATAGCATACACACTTTAATCATCTGATTTCTTTTGCTTCTCATCTTCCACATGACTAAAAGAGACGCTACCAAATACTCTTAAATGTTGTATACTTGGTTTCTTACTTAACCATGCCTCTTTTAGAGTCTTATTGATCAACTTAGTTGGACATCTATTGAGAACATATGCTGCTGTAGCTCTTGCTTCTCCCCAAAAATTTTTAGGCATGTTTCTTGTCCTCAGCATACTATGCGCCATATTCATCAGGGTTTTGTTTCTTCGCTTAGCCATACCATTATGTTGTAGTGTATGAGGTGTTATCACCTCATGCATAATACCATTGTCTTCACAAAAACTCTTAAACTCAATTGAAGTATACTCTCCTCCTCCACTAGTTCATAAGATCTTAATTGTCTTCTTACATTGTTTTTCAACAAAAACTCTAAATTTCTTAAAGACCTTAAAAACTTCACTCTTATTTTGAATCAAATATACCCATAATTTCTTACTAAAGTCATCAATAAATGTGATAAAATATTGATTACCTCCAAGAGAAGGGGGGCCAACTAATCCACACACATCAAAGTATACCACTTCAAGCAAACTTGAAGTACTTAGTGATATCTCTTGCTTGAATCGATCCCTTGTTTGTTTACCCAATAAACATTCTTTACACACCTTATCTTGTATTCGAATCTAAGGTAGACCATCCACCATATTGGCATTCTTTAGTTGACTTAGACTTCAAAAATTTAAGTGGCAAAAACGCTGATGCTAAAGCCAACTTTTTTCATCTACAATGATTGCCAAATACTTACCAACACTTGTTTGAATGTCAATTTTGAATATTCTGTTCTTAGTAAGAGGAGAATTCAAAATCACTCTATTTTTGTTATCATACACAATTAAGAACTTATCTTGTAAATCCATACCATAACCCTTTTCCAATAATTGTCCTAAATTCAATAAGTTGTTTTTCATTTTAGGCACATATAGCACCTCAGAGATATACAAATATTCTCCATTCTTTTATTGAATTAGTATCTTACCAAGTCCTTCAACCATTACCACACTGTTATCAGCAAACTTAACCTTGCTTTTAATCTGTTCATCAAGTTTTACAAACGACTCTTTGTTACTTGACATGTGATTTGAACACCCAGTATCAAGATACCCAAAATTAGCTGTTGTAGTGTCACACGATCAAACTATCCTTCATCATCTTGTGCATATGCAACAACCTCATCATGATTCTTTTGAATTGCCTTTTGTCCCATACATTCATCAGCAAAGTGGCTATACTTTTAACTATTATAACATTGTATATTTCTTTTATCGAATCCTCTTCTACCCCTCGCCTTAGATAATTCATGTCATTGTCAACACGATTTTGAGTTTAGCTTCCTATGGTATCTTCGTTTTGCGCTTAAACATTATAACTTCTTCCTCAGCCTCAAAATCTTCCTTTACCTCTACCTATTCAATTTCGTAAGAAATCAGGATTACCTCTCTTTATTTGGGCTTGTGAGGCTTGTTTAACTATCTTATCAAGGCTTCTTTCATTCATTCTCTGCTCATAGGCTTCCAAAGAACTCTAAAGTTCTTCCAATTTCAAATCATTAAGATCTTTAGACTCTTCAATGGCCACTACAATATAGTCAAGAGTTAGAGTTCAAAGAATTTTCTTAATCAACATCACTTCTGTCATTGTCTTACCATTGGACTTTATCCGGTTAGACAATGAGACAAACCTCGTATAGTATTTACTAATATTATCCTTCGATTCCATCTGAAGTAACTCATACTGTCTTCTTAGCGTCTGCAATCTAACCTTCTTCAATCGATCTACTCCTTTATAACACTTCTTTAGAATGTCTCATGCTTCTTTAAATGTTTTGGCCGTAGCGATATTCTCAAAATTAGAAGACTCTATACATTGATGAATGTAGAAGAGGGCTTTACAGTCTTTCTTTTTTGCATCATTATATACTGCACGTTGAGCATCAAAAGGAGCATCGCCCCAATCTTGCAAAACATTATCAACAATTTATGATACTTCTTGAAAGCCAAAATAACCCACATTTGAATGCACCGTTTATCATAGTTTTTACCATCTAAAACAGGAAGCGAAGCCACAATATTACTTGTTACCTCCCAAAGTAATAGAGTCGTAACAGCTCTACTGTGCAAACCATACTAAGATAAAAGTTAGCCTTACAACCGCTATCCTAAACCTGAATGACACAAGGTGTTAATGACTAACCCGCTTTGAAGTAAATAATTCGTAATTTAAATAAATCATTTATCTAAAAAAGTAAGAAAATCTATATATACACTAAA
Organism: Lumnitzera littorea; assembly: GCA_024138015.1. Lineage (NCBI taxonomy): Eukaryota > Viridiplantae > Streptophyta > Magnoliopsida > Myrtales > Combretaceae > Lumnitzera > Lumnitzera littorea. The sequence continues at coordinate 15,065,869 of JAMXBB010000012.1, read as the reverse complement.
ATTCAGTTATTACAATTAACGTTTACAACACTTCACCGCAATCTATTTCCTATTTAATACATTATTCAGAAATAAAAAAATTCTAAAATAATAGCTTAGACCTTAAAAATATATGTTTGTTTTTCAAATATTTTTCCTCACTCCTCAAGATCCAACAGTTACTAGCTTTAGGGTAGTTATAAGCCGCTTTTTAGTTAAGGCGGAGGACTTAAACTATACCACAAGCATAAATAAGGTTATAAACCAAATTATTAGGTGCAATACATGTTAAAGCAAATGCTATTGCAAGACATTGTCCGGCCAGTAGTGAGATTAGAGAAATTGGCCTCGTTCTAAAATAGGTTGAGAAGTTGCCATTAATGCAACAGCTCACGACCAAACCCAGGCTTGTGCAATGGAGACACCGCTCTCCCCACGACTACCTTTAAACCATTGACTCCACCCTTGTCGTAACCTCCTTACTTATCACTTAGTTCGACTAAGGATGAAAAATGAATCTATTATACTATCCAGTACTATCACTTTCGAAGAGGTTGGTATTTGGCCGAAAAATCCTATATTTTCTCTAATGAGTTGTTATGTAGGTCCGATTTATGGTTACAAGTCATATATTTGTTAAGTCTAATTTAGGATAATCAATTATTTCATACAATACATGTCAAAACAACAACAAAATTACAACATCACTCACAATCAAGCACATGCACATAACCAACTATTTAACAAGTACAATCAAGTATAATCTCAAGCCTCCAAAATACAACAACATATTAATCCCAACTTACCTGGATTCCTCGCTCTCTCACTCAAGGTTTGACTCACTTAGGCTATTACCGATCATTTCTGTAATACAAATGTGATTTCAGTTTTTCATATAACTATTATAGGTTGGTTTTATCCTATAACGTTTATTATTATCTTTTTTTTAGGGTTTAATATACCTAATTATCTAGGTTTTTAAGTTTTTTACAATTCTTCTTAAATCATGTTAAGTTCTGTTTCAGTTTTTGCATCGATTTCTAAATTAGGTTTTTGTTATAGTTTTTTGTTAGAGATTTATACGTATATCCTAAGAAATCATTCCGACTCATAATGTGAAATTAATCGCATCGTCTTCGTATATCTTAAATATCATTTTTAGTCTCTAACTAGTGTTCTAATCCATGTGGTACAGCCAAATCCTAATTTAATTACCGAATTCACCCCCGTTATAAGAAAATCTTACATTTTTCATATAATTACCCTAATTTAAGTTTTCCATCAGATTTATTATATATTCCTATTATTATCATAATATCAATTCTAACCAATATTTTCCTAATTATTAATTTCTCATAATTACATATTATACATTATCACATAATGTGTACATAATACACATATAATATTTTTATCACTCTAATTATTATCTCCCAACATCAATTAACATTTCAAAATGTCTAAATTCATCCCAAATCAAATTTTACACCTAATTACTCTAATTTACAAAATTAACTTAAAATTTACTATTTTTTCCTATTACTTATTTACTACATAATTATCCTAATGACACCCTAAAAAATACAAATATCATACTTTATCAAATTTGAACATCTTAAAACATATAATGATTTACTTAATCAGTAATTGACCATTTAATTACTTAATTAACCAAAAATAACCCATTTTATGTATCATTTTAAGACCTAAAAATTATCTAAATATTTTGAAAATTAATTTTTGAAAAAGGGCTTCGTGGCATTGTTTTATATTACCTAAATAGTCTACAAAAAAATTTTGGGTTCAAAACTACACTTCTAAAATCACTTATTTCTAATCCAAACAAAACTCGGATTTGCATGGTTTCTTAAGCACAATATATCACGAGATATGTTTTCATCAAAATAATATTTTTCATAAAAACTAAATACAAAAATATTAGAGAATAATAAGTTTCATAATTTTTCAACTAATATTGATGTTTTTAACAATTTAAGAAAAATCGGATACAAATCGGGACTCACCAGAACTGGTAGCTCCGACCACCATCGGTGGCCATAGGTATGTCAACCCATTTGGGCACTGCCACCACCGTGTGGTGGTGATAGCTGTCCACTCCTAGCTGCTCATTGGGTCTAAGTTCTCCTTAAAAGCTCTAACTGTACAGTTTTTTTGTAATTTTTTATAAAACCTTAATTTCCCCTCATTTTCGCCTCTCTCTAATTTTCTAAACTTTTAGACATCTAAAATGAGCTCTTGAAAAATTTGAGGTATTTACAGAGGTTTTAGGGAATTATTGTGCATTAAATTGATTTTACAATTGCCTTATCTCTTTTTTTTTTTTTTTACTTTCTATTTGTTGTAATTTGATTGATTGCCTTCATTTCTTTAATTCCAGATTGTCACACCTCAATTCTGGATTTTTTCTCATTTTTCTTGATTTTTCCTTAATTAATTAGGAATTTTCTTTAATTATTCAGTATTATTTTAGCATATTTCGTGTATTTTAAGTAATTAAATATATTTCTACCTATATGTAAATTCATATATAGTACAAATAAATATTTCTAAATATTATTTAGGCTATTTTATGATTTTTAGTGTGGATATAATTTATCTCTAGTGATTCATTAATTATCGGAATATATTTTACGTATTTTTGATAAATAACGAGTAATATATTTAAAATTTGAAAATTTTATATTCTTTTATTTTATTACTTATTTTCTTAAATTCAAACTTACGGGACTATTTTTACTAATATTTCTAGCTTTACTTTATAATTTAAGCTCAATCGGATTCTTTAACCGATCACCTTAAATTTTTTGAGCCAAACTCTGAATAACTGATTGTAAATCTTACATTACTTACACCACTCGACATAGCCTCTTGCACAAAGATCACAAAAGGGCGATCAACGGTCCTCAGAATCTTGATTAATATGAAAAAGGCTTTGATACCACTATTAAAAGTGAAACAATGGAACACAGCAGCAGAAGGTGCACAAAGAATTCTGTATATCACTTTTCTTTTATTGAATGTTTAGCACTTTCACTTAAACATACACACACTGTAATTTTATACACTACTGTACTCACTAATTTTGTTTGTATACTTATCTAAAGTCAACTAACTTTTACACATACACTACTTTGTTATTTATGACTATGTATACCTCTAACCAACTTAACTACCCTTTTATACTAACAATATGACCAATCAAAATTAAACACCTCAACAATCTTTAGGTTAATGATGGATTGCATATAAGCAAACAATTCTAACATGATTAAGAGAGTTTTAGGATTGGGTAAGCTTTGAAGTAAGCCTAAATCTTTAAGATTGTGCAATATAATCTTAACATTTTGAGTAGGCTCATGTCTTGACACAAGATTTCGTAATAATTCCATATAAATACCAATCTTAATAAATTCATAGCTTTATTTATTTTGTAATCCTTTCTTGCTAAGATAGCCAATTTTTGTATCTCATTCCTCTGTATTTATATTCGATGATTTTAGGTGGAAAATTAATCCTTTGTACACACTACACATGAAACATATATCCTGAACTCATCTGTCTATATAGAGCTAAATATTAATAATAAATAATTTCTTAATAAACAAAAAATAATATAATGAGATGTAAGAAAATATGAACAGACAGCTTTTAGTAAATCCGAGTATCATGAATGATGAGAATTCATGATATATGAGAGTTTATTAAGAATCCAATGACCGAGTATTTGCCAAGGCTATTGTCACCAAATGATATGGGCACGGTATTTCTATGGAGTTCATTTTTATCTTTCATAATTATTGTAATAGTTTGGAAAAAAAAAATGAGTGTTTTATAGGTAACAAAAATTCATAATCAATATTAAATACCTTTGAGGGATGCATAGGATGATGCGATTATCTGCCTATTGACCGTAACAAGAAGGAGCTAACAAAGAAGAACATGCGCACATCAATTCATTGGGGAACCTTGTTGATAGGGGTTGTAAAATACAGTTATAAAGAAATTATCCTTCCTTTTGCTTTGCAACCCCTTCCAAGTTCCAAAGGACTCGCTTTACATGATATTGGTGTTCGAATCGAATCACCTTGAAGCTGTTCGATTTGGGATTTGTGATTTGAATAATTTATGTTTTTTTTTTTTCATTTTTAATGGTTCTATTTTGTTTATATCTTATCACTAATTCATTTAAATTAAATATTTACTTCTCAATCACCTTCTACTAACAAATGTCAGGTATATAAAAGTAGTTTTTATGCATTTGAAGAAATACTTTACCAAAACATATTAAATTTGGTGGAATTAAAAAAAAAAAAAAAGGATAAATGTGTGACAATAAAATTAAGGGAATAAAAAGTAGAACTTAAACTTTCTCTCGTATACTAAAAAAGATTCATTAAGTATTTATATGTCACAATCATGATATATAAATACTAATAAAAATGTAAATGATATTGTCTGAATCAATTATCATATATAATATATACATATTATATATATCAATATTTTATTAGTATTTACTTATTAAATACGCATAATATGTGATATACATACTTTCTACACATGCTAGATTTTTTTTTCTTTATTTATTTATTTATTTTTAAGTAAAGATACTCAGTTAGGAGATACTAATTATTCATGATCATCCCAATGCATTTTCAGGAAGAACAGGACCATATGAGAGATTTCTGGGATCATGCATTCGGAGCCTGTGAATATGGGCAATTTGGGCAGCTTCTGAGCATAAGTTTCTTGAATAATAAATAGCGAGAAACCATGAAGAAAAGCATTCGAGCATGCTGAGAACCTTTACTGTTTGCAAAGCTTTCTCACCTTCTTGATTCGTTATAAGTATCCTTTTGCTCGATAGAAAATAGCAGTTGTTGTTTATTGACTTTTGTTGAAGGGCTTCCGCAATTTTAAGGAACACTAAAAATTTTCTTATGCTGCTAGTTTAGTTTCTTAGGAAACATATTTTTTCTATAAAACTCTACACTTTATCCTAGATGTCTTTGTAAAAATTCTTTAATATTGTTTTAAAGTTTTTGTGAATCTTAATGATTAACTCTAACCGATTAAATTTAAAAAGGAAAAGAACAAAAGAAAAGTTCCTTATCAGATAAACGTTCCTCTAAAACGCTGATCAACAGACAAGGGAAAACGCTCAACATACGCGCAACGTAAGTAGCACCCCTGACACGTACGATGCGCTCACAGGCGCACATGCATGCACGCATAAAACCCAGACCCAAAGACACAGCACACGCTTAAGTCAGTCACGCACACACAATATAATAGACCATATCGAAAACAGAGACACACCTTTTTTTTTTTTTTTTAATTTTCTGCTTTTTATTTGTTTTAGCTTTCTGCTTTTTCTTCTTTTTTTTTCCATTTTTTTTTATTTTCTGCTTTTTTTTTCCTTTTTTTAAGTTACTTTTTAACATCAATTGATTTTATTAATTTAATATATTAAAGAATATGGATAAAGTGCCATTTAAGCATCCACGTCAGTTCACTTTACACATGCAACGAACTAAAAAAAAAATAATAATAAATAAATAAAGTGAGCCCTGTTCTTATTTCAAGAAAGTAAGTATTGATTTTTGAAAAAGTTGGATCCGTGCAATTTCAAATTGGAGGTGTTCCATATAATTTACTGAAAGTTTATACATGATTGTTTCACACTAACAAGTTTTTTAATCTAAAAAATTTGAACTTCCTGCAAAATCATGTAATATGAGGAAATGAAAAACATAAGAGGATGAATAGGAGCTCTCATGCCCAGCGTCAACTTTTGAATGTGCCGAACAGAGTGATATATATATATCCTATCTCGGTTAGCACGCATTAGTTAGCCAATTCACGACGACATGAGAATCTGATTCAATCAAAAACTTGTATGATCTACATCCGACAGCAGTATTTCAAAGACCTTGTTCAACAACAAACAGCTTAACCATTTCCATACTCTAATGTTGAAACAACCTTCGAAAAGCAACAACAAATCCTACCCATTTCATCACGCACAAGGCACCCCCAATTGCAGCCACAAGCATGTTGGTCCGAGCATCATAATCCGGTGAATAGGCTCTTGCTATATCATCATTTTCCCAAAAAGAAATCAGATGAAAACACTCACCTCAGAAGGGGGAAACTAAATTTCTCTGCTATACCAATCTTTGCAATTGGTCCTTTATTCAACTACAAGTTCGATCTTATTTGTAGATCTATGGAGTTGATCTTGTCACTGGTCGACCTGTGATGTGTTTTATGACTTCAACAACATAAATTTAACAATGTGGTTTTCATGATGTTTCTTGGGCCATATAGCCCATCACCTTGGGCCACATATTCCATTTAATTAATGTAAATTAATTTGGGCTTTATTCTCTGATCTTGGAATTCCATTGAAACAAAAAAAAAAAAAAGTTTAATTAAATTAACCCATAAGTTACGTATTTAGATGATTCGTCTGAGTCATCAACTCGATCATATTTATTACCTTCCCTATGGTGTGCTTTATTATGTTTGTTGCTATTTTGTTCCTGAATACAGTGGTGGTACGTCAAAGATGGTACAGCTTGAAGCAACTTCCTAGCTTCAGTTGTTGGCCACCGATGTTTCAATAAATGTCAACCAACATTAATTCATGCATATAAATGTTGTTTTCTGGAAATATATATATATATATATATATATATTTTTTTTTTTCTTTTGTAAACGTGGGTCAATAATTAGGTTTGGATTATTATACCGATTCTCTCTCTTTTCACCGTTTTAGTTGATTGATGACTCTAAAATAAAAATTTTCACAATCTTTCCCAATAGAAAAGGGTTTTCTTGAAAGAAGAAAAAAAAAAAATAATTTTCGCCAAGCAGTTTATACTAACTTGACTGGATTTAATAAAAAATAAACTCAAGGAAAAGGGAAATTTTGGGCTCAGCAATAACAGAGTAATTGAAACATAAAAGCTATTTTGACACTACAATGTTAATATTTTTACTACATCATAAGATTTTATAAGTGTTGTAATCACCATTAGTGTGCCTCAATGCAATGCCAATATAGCTGCATGTTGCATTTAAAAAATTATTGCATTGTCTTGAAATCCTATACTATTGAAATAGATGGTTGAAATCAAGCAGAATGTAGATGCCAAGGATCACAAAAGGATGAAATGAAGATTAATTTGATGTTGCCTTGATTTTAGTACTAATACCATAAAGTAATATTACCATCTCTTTTTATAACACTACCCATATTAGTTAGATATAAATATCCAGTGCCCTCGTATTCCACTATTTTTCTCCACCATAAAATATGCTCTACATCAAACACTTTTTCGAACTTTGATACCAATCAAATCTTTCTTGAGTTATACTGATCATATTCTAGAATCATATGACTGTCACAAGTAGATGTTTAAGAAGGTGTCTAGCGTGAGCAAATTAGGAGTGTTAAATAAAATTTATGGAAGACATTGGACGACAAGCACTAAGCGCCACAAAAGCTAATAATAATTCTGAGTCTAATACGCACTTGGCTGTGAATATTCGCCATACAATTAACCAAAAGTTTACATGTATCATACAGCACCAGAAGTAAAATCAGCATTTCACTAAAGTAATCTCCATCCCCTTCTTTGTCTAATCCTTTACGCTTGTGCTTTTTGCCAATTACCATATTTAACTTCTTAAGATTTTAAGAAACATAATATAAGCAGCATTACTCATATAGATACTAATATCTATTACAATATCCACATTATGGAGAATAGTTGTAAAATTTGATAATGCATTGAAAAAAATTAATAAAAGAGGCATTTTTTAGGAGAATGGGGAAAACTTTTCACAAATCCTCTAAAACCGACTATGCAGCACAACCTGTGTGTCTATGTGTGTATGTTTGTTTGAATTGTGAAGGAATTGCAAACAACATGTACAACTGTTGGTAATGTGGCCCCTAAACCAAGGACCCGTTAGTTTCTGGGCAAGTCAGGAACCGCTTAGGTGGGTTGGGTCCAATTCTTCAACCCCGTGTAGCTGTTCAAGCCGCTACACAAATCAGAACTAACAGATACCCATCATGGTTGTAAAAGTTATAAGAAGTTAACTTATAAGAGTCTTACGACGGTTTATGATATTTTTGCTCAATAAAACAAACACAAGGTTATCTAAGCGTAGATACCCGGTAAAATTATGAATTTATGTAAATAATTTTATAAGTTTTCAATTTACTGATTTTATAGGGTTTTATCGACGGTTTATGATATTTTTGCTCAATAAAACAAACACAAGGTTATCTAAGCGTAGATACCCGGTAAAATTATGAATTTATGTAAATAATTTTATAAGTTTTCAATTTACTGATTTTATAAGGTTTTATCGATTTTATACTTTCTAATTCTAAATTGAGTTATGAATTTATTGGCTTTGATACCCATGTCTATTCGATGTATAATAGGTGATAAGATGTACGAGATGATCTAAGAAGAAATATTTTGAAACGAATAAAAATATTTTACTTTTATTTCGTAGTATTATATGTACATAACAATTATATGCTGGCAGGTGTGAATAAAAACAAAAACAAACAATAAAGTATGCATAAAGTATTCATCATGTTCATAGCATAAAATTCGCAAAGACACGTCCGAAATACAAAATAACAAAAAAAAAAAAAGGAAAAAAATCCTTCATCCAACCACTGATCTATATGTGACACCAAACCCTTCAATTTAGGTTCTTTATTTATTTATATTTTTCTTCCCCTTCGTCGCTTTATATTTTATCAAGCATCTCAGAGCACGGTGCAATGTCCTAGTGGGGAAGAAAGCGGTGGCAATTAATCATATATAGGACTGGACAGATGGCAGATGCAAATAGATTATTCAAAGACAAAGTCATTCAACACTTAATTACATAATAATGGTGTGCATTTGTTGGTACAAGAAAAATGATTTTCCCACCAGATGTACGTTCCACTAAGTCGTACGGCGGCACTATTAACTTTTTTTTTTTTTTCTTTTTCTTCCCCCTCATCAACTAACAACGTAAGCATGTTGTTGAATAAAGCCCATAGGCATTATTATATATTCAATGTAAGGTGCGCGACCACTATTACTGAGGATTTGGTAAAACTTACGATTGAGTTATATATTTATTGAATTTAGACATTGTTGATAGGATATTTTAGATATAGACCTTTCAGGTTTGATCGAATCCGATACATCTTATGATTTAGGGCTTACTCCTGTGAACCTAAATCCTAAGTTTAAATAAACTAGCCTTGTAACGGTTAAAATGTATAAGATAAGGATAGAACAGTCACGTTTAAAATAAGTAGGACATGTTTGATATAACCACTCCACTCTCATATACTTACAAAAGAAAATCTCTCCTGTAAACTTACCTCTAATTGTCGACTCAACTTCACTCCATTATAAATACTAGGTCATTATCTAACGGTAAAGCTTTTTACACTCTGCATACTAAATCTATGTATTATCCTCAAGTATTCTATACTCTCAATAGCCCACTACTAATTTAAATATCGGAGTGGCCACGTCACACATCCCCACGACTTTCCCTCACTATGTGTTGTTTTGTAAGCCCTAGACATGTAGAGTCTGAATGATTATCGGCAAGAACTTTGAGATGACATTTGATGCCATTTGTGAAAAACTAAATTCCTACACCTAATACCTCAAATACATTACATATCCCATGAGCAATCCTTTTAACATCATGTCTTAACTCGATGAGCAAAAAAATCAACAGTTAGTAAACAACCAAGCTAGGGGCAATTTGCCCCTCCGAAGGGTTGTGTTAGAGGAGCGCTTAGAGCGTATGGAACGCCTGGCTAAAGAATATGCTGCGTAGAATAGGGTGCTCCATGCTCACCTAGACAAAGCAGAATGACACAGAGTGCAAACTCACTACCCCGAAGCTTCAAATGCCCGCACAGGGTAGAACAACATCTAGCAACAGCAACATAATAGCAGGTGTTGGTGAATTTTGAGACAAAGGAAAAATTTTGTAAAAAAAAGTGAAATACTTGGTACTAGGGCTAGTCCAGTATAGCCAATTCAATGTCTAAGTTAGTAAGGTGATTTTGTATAGAAAATACAAGTAAAAAGTATCTAAAAGCCCTTACAATGTTTCTTTCCAATATTTATAGGAGGTTATAGTGTCTAAGGCAGTTGCTGGAATAACTGTTAAGATATGTAGGAGCTTTTTTATTTGACATTTTCCTTAACATGTAAGGAGAGCAAGTGGTTATATAATATAACTGTGCTTATAATAACCGTTTATGCCATGGACTTGAATTCAAACCAGGAATAGATTTATGCTACTCGGTAGAAATGTCGTGTGTCATCTATCTAATAGTATGCCGAAACATTCAATTACTCAGCGTATCAATAGCTAAATGAACGAGTATTTCAAGTGAACGAAAACTGACTATCAATAACAAGGATCAGCAACCTGATTCGCCATTGCATCAACAACCAGCAAGGTCTGCGGCTACTCATGATGGAGCTTTAGTTAGCAACGAGCAAGAAGCCGACTCATAGGGAGTGTATACTCATTCGGCTGCATGATGAGCTCATCCGATAGAAGATGCCGACTCGAACAAGCTCCATGCTATGGTAATGCGACTCTTTGTACAGTAGGGGAGCAAGCTTATTGGCGATGCTGGGCTGGTTGTTAACAATAAGACCTCCTTCACTAGGGGTATCCAAGACTAAGTGCTGCCCCTTAACGGCAAACTCCCATCCTTGGACCAGTATGATGGCATAAGTGACCCTGACGACCATCTTCTCTACTTTCACACCCTCATAAACCTTCATAGTCATGAGGATGCTATAATGTACAAAGCCTTCCCAGGCACCTTGAGGAAGGCAGCTCAGACATAGTTTAACCACCTCCTTAACAACTCCATCAACTCCTTTGATGAGTTAGCACGAAGGTTCAACCTCTATTTTAGGGTTAATAAGCCCCCGTCCAAGGACGCATTATCCTTATACTTAATAAGGCAAGGTGAAGGCGAGTCCTTACGTAACTACATGGCCCAATTCAACAATGTCATAGTTGAGATCCCTCAATTGGACGAGGCAGTCACTGTTCATGTTGCCCAGCTTAGCATCAAACCCTTGGTAGATTTCTTCCGATCGCTTGTGAAAAGTAAGCCGAAGACCTTAACCGACTTCTAGAATAAAGTCCAAAACTACATTGACTAAGAAGACAACATTTGTGCCAAGCGCGACGCCGATCGAGAAAGGTCGGGTGGAAAGCAGGATAAGGAGAAATTGTCCGTAAAAGATCGCCTCGGTGGCAAGGTGCCAAGCAGACCCAGGTTTGGGAATAAAGTCCAGAACTACACGCCCTCTTACCCAGGTTTATTCAAAAGTAAAGCACCAAAACTTGCTCCAAAGGCCATAGAAAATACGAGAAAACCTTAGTCATCAAAACTTTGATAAATTCTGTCAGTTCCACGATGACCACAAATGCACAACTGAAGAGTGCTTCCAATTGAAGAACACTATCGAATACGCCTTTTAGCATGGTTTCTTCAACAAGTATGTGGCCTATCAGAGGAACAACCATTCAAATGATGAGGGAGATAAGGTACTTCAAAGTTGACGAACCGAGAATGCCTACACGGAGCAAAATGACGACCGTTACAACAACCGCACCCCTAATGGCATCATAAATGTGATCATGGGGGAGGTGTACCTTAGGAGAAGAGACAAAAGTTAGACACTTACATCTCCTTCTTTGATAAAGACCTTAAAGGGGTTGATACACCCCATCAAGACGCCCTAGTGATTAGGGTGGGGATCTCAAAATTTGAGGTTCTGAAGATTATGGTGAACACTAGCAGTTCTACCAATATTCTCTTCCTCCATACATACGAGAAGATGAGAAAGAAGCTGTCGGGAAAAATAAAGCCGTACCACCTTAACCTCATCGGCTTCAACAGAAGTACGGTCCAAGCCAAGGGTATCATTATGCTGGATATGAAACTTAGCAATGACAACTACATGGTATAGTAACTCATCAAGTTCGTTGTGATTGATTACCCCTCCCTTTATAATGTATTCTTAGGAAGACCAAGCCTAAATGCGTTTGGGGTGATCACATCTTCCCTTCACTTAAAGGCTAAATTCCCAACCCCAACTAAGGTAAGAGTATGCAACAAAAGCTCTCATAAGAGCTATACATCAAGGCGGCCAAAGGAGATGGTATCTTCGCCCTAGAAACAAGCTTGTAAGAGAAGCAAGCTAAGAGAGGCGAGCCCAGAGAGGCGAGCCCAGAGAAAAGACTGAAGATGTCTAGATCAAAACTTCACCCAAGCAGACCACAAAAGTTAGGGTTAAGACTCCAATCGAAGTAAAGGATGAAATCATTACCCTCCTATGAGCAAATTCGGATAGGTTTACCTAATCAACATCGGACATGCCCGGAATTTCCTCCGACTTAGCAACTTACAGCCTTAACATTGACACTACAGCGTAGCCTATCAAATTGGAAAAAGAGGCATTTTGCTCTAGAATGACAGGCCACAACCAAGGAGGAAATGTAGAAGCTGCTTAAAGTAGGCTCATGAGGGTGAAAAAGTACTCGACATGGCTGGCGAACGTGGTACTGGTTAAGAAAAAGAATGAGAAGTGGCACATATGTATCGATTATACCGACCTCAACAAAGCTTACCCTAAAGATTGTTTCCCCCTCTTTATGATCGACCAGCTTATCGATTCTACATTAAGATACGCTCTACTAAACTTCATGGATGCTTTCTCAAAATACAACCAGATCAAAATAGACCTGAAGGATGAAGTCCATACCTCCTTCGTCACTAATTAAGATACATATTGCTACACCATAATACCATTCAGACTAAAAAATGTCGGGGCCATGTACCAATGAATGGTAACAAAGCTCTTTATGCCCTAGATCAAATGTACTATGGAGGTATACGTTGACAACATGATCGTCAAGAGCTAGAAGCCAGTCGATCATGTCAAGGATCTTTAGAAAGCTTTCAACTAAATCCAGAAGTACAACATGAAGCTGAACTCCCAAAAGTACGTCTTCAACGTCAGCTCTAACAAGTTCCTCAGATTTCTAGTCACACAGAGAGGTATTAAGGCCAACCTCGAGATGATCACACCCATCAGGGGAATGAAGCCTCTAACCTCAGGCCGAGATGTACAGAAGCTCACTGGCATGGTGGTCGCCCTAAGCAAATTTATCTCAAAGAGCGCTAACAGATGCATTGAGTTCTTCAAAATCCTCCTAAATCCAAAGGGTTTTTAATGAACTCTGGAGTGCGCCACTACTTTCCAATAGCTCCAAGACTTTCTTGCTCATCCACTGGTCATCTTCAAGCCTATCCAAGGGCATGACCTATTCTTGTACCTAGCCGTAAGCGACCGGACACTCTCCTTTGTATTGGTTAAAGAAGAGGGAAAAGAATAGAGGACAATTTATTACATCAGCCATATATTGCATGAGCCTAAGGTCAAATACACTCAGGTAGAAAAATTCACTTTGGCTATCGTCACCACAACCCAATGATTGAGGCGCTACTTCCAAGTGCACCAAGTTACTATACTCACAGATCAACCATTGCACACCATGCTGCAAAAACCTAACGTATCTGAACGGATGATGAAATACGTAATGGAATTGAGTACGTATGGAATCCAATATCAACCATGAACGGCCTATAAGGCTTAGGTAGTGGCTAACTTTGTAGTGGAACTCTCCACGTATATGGGAGAGGAGAAAGTACCACTGAGTGATGACAAGCTGGTGTAGACTCTTCATGTCAATGAATCATCCACCTTCGGGTGCGAGCCTTGTTCTAACCGACTTATATAAGGTTACCATCTGCTATACCCTCAAGCTTGAGTTCAATTCTAGCAATAATGAATATAAATACGAGGTGCTTATCATCGGTCTTAAGCTAGCTAAGGAGATCGATGCTAAGCAGCTGCGGATATTCTCAAACTCTGTACTCATTGTCCAACTAGTCCAAGGTGAATATGAGGCCAAGGACAACACTATGACTAGGTACCTTGAAAAAGTGAGAGGTCTCCTATTGGAATTCCCTTCTTGGGACATCAGGAAAATCCCTCGAATGGAAAATTCTATAGCAGACTGGCTGGCTAAGCTCGCCTCTACAGGTATGCGGAAGCCTGAGGTAAAGGACAACAAGATCTTTATTGAGTACCTGCTAGAAGAAGACATAACCTTGGCTCGGCCGAAGTTTTGGAACTAACTACAACAACACCAGAGCCGAGCTGGATAAATCCTATTCAAAGTTATTTGCAGCAAAGTACGCTACCGAAAGACAGTTACACGTTGATCGACGGTGTCCTATACCGCAGGAGAGTCAACCTCTCCCTACTCAGATGCTTCAATGAAGGGGAAGGGTTGCGCATCATAGAAAAGCTGCATGTCGAAGTGTACAACAATCACATTTAATCTTACTACATATAGGTGTTATGGCTCGAGTATTACTAGCCCACCATGAAGCAAGATGTAAAAGCTACAGCCCAAAAGTACCTGCAGTACCAGAAGCACACCCCAATCAATCATACACCTAGCACTGCCCTTTAACCCCTAATGAGCCCATGGTTGTTCATACAATGAGGGATTGATATCCTCGACACCTTCTCGAAAGCTTCAGATGGATAGCAATTCATAATTGTCGCCATCGATTACATCACGAAGTGGGTAGAGGCCAAAGCAGTAGCTAAAATCATAGAGAGAAGTGTCAAATCTTTCTTCAGAAACAATATTCTCTCCCAGTTTAGAGGACCTTATGCCCTCATCACGGATAACGACCGATAGTTCGATAACCCTAAGTTTAGGGAGTTTTGTGCCAAGCACCATATTACGCCACACTTCACCTCGGTTGCTTACCCCCAATCAAACGGATAGGTCGATGCAACTAATCAGGTCATTTTGGATAGCCTTAAGAAACACATGGACCGATCTTAAGGTACTTAGGCCGACAAACTACCTACCCAATATCCATTAGGAGTACAGGACCACCAATCGTACTTCTACAGGTGAGACCCCCTTCCACCTCGCTTTCGGGACAGAAGCGGTCATCCCAATAGAACTTGAGCTCCCTAATACCCAGATCTAAAGTGAACATTGACACTATCGAGAAAATTAGAGACCTTGCTACTATTGCTAAGGTAACTACATACCAATATCGGGCCACCTGGTATTACAATCAGAAGGTTAGATACAAGGAGTTCAAGGTTAGTAGTGTATTGTGCAGAAAACTAGAAGCCATAGGTTCATGCGAAGGGCAAGGCAAATTGGCCCCCAATTGAGAAGACCTAGTCAGAGTTAGGGAAAGATTGGGCAACAGAACATACAAGCTGGAATGATTGGATGACGAGCTCATCTTACGCACATGGAACACCAATAATCTCCAACTTTGTTTTGATTAAGAATTCCATTATGTACAATTATTCTTTCCATTGTGACGAAATAAAAGTTGTTTCACAATTGATTGTCTACTTCTCTCTATCACTCCCTTTCTTTCTGCTGCCATCCAAGCCTTTGAAGAGGCATAAGGATGATCAACTAGGCAGGTCCGAACACCATCGACCTAAACCCCTTCGGGAAGCCTCGGCAAGGGAAAACACCCCATACATAGGGAAACTCCCCTTTACCAGGCAAGCCGGAACGCCATTGACCTAGTCCCCTAAGGTAACCTTGGCAAGAGGAAACACCCCTTATATAAAGGAACTCCCTTACACTAGACAGGTCGAAACGTCATCGACCTGACCCCCACTAAGATAACCTCTGTAAGGGAAACACCCCTTGTAGAGAAGAACTCCCCTAATAGTTACCTTGGCAAGGGTCAACTCCCCTTTCCCAAAGTAATTCTTTAGTAAATATATTTAAAGACGAACAGAGAGCAAAAGAGGAGGTTTCAAAAACATTCATCTATTTATTCATAAATTGTTTAATTACACTATAAAGGCCAACATCCCAACTTGACTTACATTGATTTAAAAAAAAAAAAACTGAGAGATCAACTATCTCCTAGGATTAACTAACTCCAGTAATTTAGAAAAGTCCAAGGCATCAATCTCTTCGGAGCGCTGATCCGTCGGTCTATTGAGCGACAAGCCTTAACTTAGAACAGGGCCTGAGAGATGTGAACCAAGAGCAACTAAAGGATTGCCCCCAAATGGATTGTCTTAAGGAGCTTATTCGGAAGCGAGCTCCAAGTAAGCTATTGGGGCAAAAGCGAAAGTAGATGCACCTTGCCCAACCCTAGCAGCAAAGGGAGCACCGGCCTCATCGATAGCCGCTTGGGGGGACTCCCTTTCCCTCGCCAGGGCTTCCCTCTTCTCATTAAACGTTAGGGAGTCTAAGAAGTCAAGGAAGATGAGATCTAGGTTCGGATAATAGGAAAGAACCTCCCTCTAAGTGTAGCGGGTGGAGTCAATGGTTAGGTCCTCTAGTTTATCTAACCACTCCTAGGTTTTTCTATAGTTAGTGACCGCCTTCTTTGTGGCAGCATCACTAAGGACCTCCCTACTCTCCATCTTGGAGATGATCTTTTCCATCTCCAAAACCTTATCTCACAGCTCCCCAACCTACTGCTCCAAACCAACCTTTAAACTAACTAGCTCTAGTGAAGTAGCATTAATGCCCTCACATTCAAATGCCTTCATCACCAACTTGGTTTGCAGTCTGGCTATGGATGCCTTCAGCTCGACATTCTCTTTCTCGAGTTGGCCTCGAGCCTTGCCTAGCCTTTGAGAGAGACGAGCCTTTGTCTTTTGCTCATTCTCCAACCGAGCCTTTAAGTCGTCAGCCTTCTTGGCTGCCTTCTCAACTTTGTTCCTCTCCTGTTCTAGGTCCTTAAGCCTCATCTTAAGCCTCACCACTTGCACAATAGAGCGGCGCAGGCATTTGTTAGCCTTAGCAAATTTTCTTAAATACCTCTTACCAGAAGTCTCTACCTCCAGCAGATACTTCTCGTGTCGATGCAATGCCTCTCAAAAGTCCTTTACCTCTTTCTAAGCAACATCAGACTTGTTCAATTAAAGTAGCACTTAGTCTTGGTACTACAAATTGAAAACAAAGCCTACTGTTAATACAATTGACACATAAAAGCACAACAACATAGGAACAATGAAAACTTACATGCTGCATCAATGTACTTAAGTAGCCCGATATCTATATTGGGTCGTCCCCACCCTCTTGGGAGAGCCCTTCGAGGATAGCCTAATCGCTACAGGTATAAGACCCAATCGAAACCTGGTAGTTGAGTGTCTAGTGCTGCAGCATCAGATCGTTGGCACAGACCTTCAACTTCGGCCTGAGGAGCTTCCCCTAGACCTTCTTGATCTCTAACTCGAAGGCTCCCCTCAAGAGCTCCTCGTCCTAAGAAGTGTATGGCACTTCTTGGAATGAGTCCAGTCCTATCCCCATCAACTTAAAATTGCTGAAGACTTCAAAAAAAGCGTTCCCTATGTCATCGACGCTCTAATAAGGATGAGCCATGGGCCACTCATTCCACTTCCCCCTATTTAAAAGCACCCTTGCCAAGGGCTTTTGCTTCTTCTCTCCGGGACTAAGCTCCCCAGTCGTCTCGGGAGCCTTATGCTTCTAGTTAACAGCTTGAGGAAGGGTAGCCACTTGCTCAATTTCTTCCTCTCTCGCCATCTGAGGGGAAAGCATTTACACATTGGCCCCCTCCACTTCGATACCTTCATCGCCCAAGACAATGGGCTTGGTAAAAGGGGTAAGGGTAGGAGCGGGCATAGCTACACCGAAGGGCTCTACATCCATAAGCACGTCTCGAATGCCGAGGGGAATCCCCTAAGGAACAGGCATCGATCGTGCCTTGCTGGTCTTGCTACGCCCTAGCTTCGGCCTTACTACCTCTGCCTTTGGCAGGTCTGCCTTGGTTCGCACTTAACACTTGCTCGTCAGGTTGTCCACAGATGGATGAGGTATCTTCAAGACCAAATTTTTGCCTAAAAAAAACCCAATTGAAATTTAGAAAAGGAAAACAAGAACATACCAAAAGAAACTACCACTACCATTCGCAAAACACCACTGTGACCAATATAACCAAGGAGGTCCTCCTATCCTACAGGCATTGGACGAAGCACCTCGATACTAACACAATAGATGTAGGTGTATAAGAATGAACCTGTACCTTCAACCCACTTCTCCACCACAGCTTTCTTCATGCTAGGGAAGAGCTCAGAGATTGAGTACTAAAAATACCTCTCCATAGCCTCTGCAGCGTTAATCTCCTGACCATCTCTCAACTCCATGAAGGTTACGATCTCTTGGACGACCTTAATGTCACTAGGACCAAGCCTCTTCTCACCTCCGGTACGAATCATCCTGGTCCACTGGGTTCAAAAGTCCGCCTCTTCAAGCAGTTCAACCACCACATATTCGTCCTACCAGTCATTGATCGAATCTACAAGGCCACAAAACAGCTTCTTCCCTAGGGGCAGCTAGAGGTAAGGCCACCCCCTAATGCTCTTTTACATTTAGAAGTGACAGAAAAGCTTGGGAGTAGCCCTTATCACCAAGTATTTACAAAGCACTTGGAAAGTGTTCGGTACCCTCCACCCATTAGGAAGGACTTGTAACTAACTGCAGTGATGGTAGTTGAAGAACTCCTTCTAAAAGCGACTTAGAGAGAGGCATTGCCTAAACTCCAAGCACTTCTCAAAGACCACGAAGCGCCTCCTTGACAATAAAGACACCCATTCGTCCCTATTCAGCAACCTAATCTGCCACTTAGGGATCACCTCTACCAGAAAGTTGCTAATGATCCAACTGGGGGCAGATGGCCTACTTCTACTCACACAACTGTTAGGCCCCTTGCCCGTCTCAAGAGCATCAAACAAATCCTTTGCTAGGGGCAAGAGAACGTCCGCATATACATCCCTAGGGATGACATTGATAATTCTAGCCCTATCTAACACCTCCATAGGCATCCTCATAGGTTGGTCAAGTTGTGCTAATGACGAGATCTCGCCCTCTCATACCTAAGGGGGATCACTCCTTGTAAACTTTGAACTAAAGAGATGCGATAACAAAGAGGAATCAGTCTTATCTCTATTAGTTAACATGACTGTAATATTAGAAAAAGGAAGTTTGAAAGTTCGAATACAAATGCAAAATTTGTAATAACTGAACAAGAAGATTGCATAAAAATGGTTTCTCTTTACAACCCTCCTATTTATAGGTAAACTGCCTAGGAAGCCGTACAAGCGGTTATAGGGATCCGTATTAGCACAAATCTTTTAGAATGCTATGTAGTAGACACGTGGAAAGCATTTTGATCGAACGGTTACCTTTAAAAGGCAGAAGACATGTAGCTACACACTAGTCTATTACAATAAGACACTTATCATGTTGCATTTAACACACGAAATATAAGCAGGAAAAAATCATATTTTAAAAAAAGTTCATTCAATAAGAAGCTTCTTTAGGGCCTATCCAACTTCTACTTAGTTGGCATGATAAAGGCATAATGCAGTTGCGTTTGCTCGGTCCTCGTCAAGTACTATTTGGATAGATCGGTTCGTAGCCTTAAAGTGCCTGCCCTATGAGTTGCATGGGTGTCCTGCCCTGATACCCCAACCTAAGCTTCGCTTGGGGCTCTAACACTTCACTTCAGAACTCTTAATTGCTCTTGTTCATCTCGCTTCGGATATTTTCGGCCCAAGTATTTATTGCCTCGAACAACCCCACCTCAACTACCTTCCAATCCCGACTTATGCGCCCACCACGTTGACCTTATAGCGCTAGGTCGGATTCCTTTGTATCAAATGGGTTACGCCTGAGCAACTCATATATCCCTTCTCCTTACCTTTGCCTCTGCAATAAAACTGCGCGGGGGGGAGGGGAGGCAAGTGTTGATAGGATACTTTAGACATGAGCCCCTCAGGCCCAACTAGATCCGACATGTCTCGTAGCTTAGGACTCATTCTAGTAGGCCTAAGCCCTAAGCCTGAATAGACCAAGCCCAGCCAGCCTTGTAACAGCTAGAATGCACAAGATAAAGATGAAACAACCATGTCTTGAATAAATGAGATACGTTAGACATAATGACTCCACTCTCCTACATTTACAGGATAAGATCTCTTTCATAAACTGACCTCTAACTGCCGGCTCCAATCCACTATAAATACCAAGTCACTACCCAACACTAAGGCTCTCTACACTCTGTATACTAAGCCTGTGTATTACCCTTAAGTATTCTATATTCTCAAGAGTCCACCGCTAAGTTAAGCATTAGAGTGTCCAAGCCAAATAACCCCCCAATGTCCCTTCACTATAAATTGTTTTACATGCCCCATATGTGCAGAGTTTGAATGATTACCAACAATGACTTTAAGACGACAAGTACTAATCAAAAGGCTTCATAAACTTACATTTTTTAGAACCCGATCCTTTAGAAGTACACTCACTTGTTTCGGAATAATTTTAAAGTGACAAAACTTGCCGAAGGATCTTATCATTATCAAGTAATAACTAGAAAAACCAAAACTACAAATTTAAACTTTGAAATAAGAAAATATGAAATTTTTGTCACGTCCCGAAGCAGCAGAATCGTAACAGCCTCGCCGTGTAAACCATTTTAAGATAGAAGTTGGCCTTACAACTGCTATCCTAGACTTGATCTATGCAAAGCGTCCACGACTAACCCACTTTAAAGTAAACAGTTTATAATTTAAATAAATCATTTAACTAAGAAAGTGAGAAAATATATATATATACACTATAATTCAGTTATTACAATTAACGTTTACAATGTTTCACCATAATCTATTTCCTAATTATTACATTATTCAAAAATGAAAAATTCTAAAATAAAGGCTTAGACCTTAAAAATATATGTTTGTTTTTCAAATATTTTTCCTCACTCCTTAGGATCTAGTAGTTGCTAGCTTTAGAGTAGTTGTAAGTCACTTCTTAGCCAATACCTACACGACATCTATAGAGATATGAGCAACTACAGCTCAATAAGTTAGGATAAAAGACTTAAAACTATACTATAAACATAACAAGGTTATCAACCAACTTATTAGGCACAATGCATGTTTAAACAAATGCTATCGCACGACATTGTTTGGCTCGTCGAGAAATTAGAGAAATTGTGCCCGCTCTAATCTGGGTTGAAGAGTTACCATTAATGCAACAGCTCACGACCAAACCCAAGCTTGTGCAATGGAGACACCGCTCCTCCCGTGACTACCTTTGAATCATTGACTTCACCCTCGCTGCGACTTCCTCTCCTGTTACTTAGTTTGACTAAGGATGAAGAAAGGACTATTATGCAATCCTACGCTATCCTTTTTCGAAAGGGTCGATATTTGGCCGGAGAATCCTAAGTTTCCCCTAATGGGTTGCCATATAGGTGCAATTATGATTATAGGTTACATATTTGATTAGGTCCAGTTTAGGGTGATCAATCATTTTATACAAATTACAATACAAGCTAGAACAACAAACAGAATCATAGCATTACTCATAATCAAGCACATGCACACAACCAGCTATCTAACAAGCACAAATCTTTTACAATTATTATGGGTTTAGGGCCAAGTTCAGATTCCGTTTCCGTATCGATTTCCAAAATTTGGTTCCGATTCAATTTCTAAGTACTGTTTTATACCCGAACTCTAGAAACTCGTTTCAAATCATAATGTGAAATTAATCACATTACTTCCAAATATCTTAAATACTATAATTACCCCTAATCAATATTTTATTATACCCGGTACACTTAAATTCTTAATAGTATATCGAATTTACTCTTAATGTGAAAAATTTTTACATTTTTCATATAATTACATAAATTCAAGATTTCTATCAGATTTATTATATATCCCTATTATTTATCTAATATCAATTTTTATCCTAATATCTTTTATTTATTATATTTCCAATAATTACATATTATGTATAATCACCTATTATGTATATAATACACATATAATATATCTATCATTCTAATTACCATCTCCCAACATCAATTATCATTTCAAAATGTCTAAATTCATCCTAAATCATATTTTACACCTAATTACCCTAATTTACAAAATTAACTTAAAATTTATTATTTTTCCTATTACTTATTTACTATATAATTAGCCTTTTAATTACATCTAATACCCTAAATACTACAAGTATCATACTTCATCAAATTTCAATATCCTAAAACATATAATTATTCACTAAATCAGTAATTAACTATTTAATTACTTAATTAACCTTAAATTATCCATTTTATGCCTCATTTTAAGGCCTAAAAATTATCTAAAAATTTTGAAAATTATTTTTTGAAAACAGGCTTCATAGCATTGTTCTATATCATCTAAGTAGTCTACAAAAAAATTTCGAGTTCAAAATTACACTCCTAAGGTCATTTATTTCTAAACCGAAACATGCTCGATTTTACATAATTTCTTAAGGATTATATATCATGGGACATATTTTCATCAAAATAATATTTTTCCTAAAAACTACATACAAAAATATTCCAAAATAACAAAATTCATAATTTTCTAAGAATATTTACTATTTTTACAAAATTATACAAAATCGGGCGAGAAATCGAACTTACCGATTTGGGTGGCTCCAGCCACCGTCGATGGCCATGGGTGTGTCGGACCACTTGGGCGCTGCCACCACCGTGTGGTGGTGGTGACCGTCCACTCCTAGCTACTCTTTAGGTCTAGGTTCTCCTTTAAGGCCCTAATTGCACAAATTTGAGAAATTTTTTTGAAATAATTTCAAATACTCACCATTTCAGTCCTCTATATTTTTCTCACTTTCCAAACTGACCAAATGAACTTTTGAAATTTTCTTGTTATTTATAGAGATTTAGGGAAATTATTGTGTATTAATTAGACAAGACAATTACCTTATCTCTTCTTTTTTCCACTTTCTATTTGTTGTATTTTAATTGGTTGATTTCCTTCTTTAATTTTCAGATTACCACGCCCCACTTCTGGACTTTTCCTCATTTTTCTATATTTTTCTTGATTTTTTCTTAATTAATTATGAATTTTATTTAATTATTTAGTATTATTTTAACACATTTCATATATTTTAAGTAATTACGTGTATTTCTACTTACATGTAAATTCATATATAGTACAAATAAATATTCCTAAATATTATTTAGGTCATTTTATGATTTTTAGTATACATATAATTTACCTCTAATAATTCGTTAATTATCGAAATGCATTTTACGTATTTTCGATAAATAACGAGTTATATACTTAAAATTTGAAAGTTTTATATATTTTTTTTTATTTTATTGCTTATTTTCTTAAATTCGAACTTACGGGATCATTTTTACTAATATTTCTGACTTTACTTATAATTTAGGTTTGATCGGATCTTTCAACCGATCGAAACTCTGAGTGACTGGTTATGGAGCTTACAATTTCATTGCACCAAATATGGTTAAATCTAAAAAAAAATCAAAAGTTGGATAGGAAAAAGATTAAGAAAATACATAAATGTGACTTTTGTATTGGAATTTTTGTAAACTCATAACTCATATATTTTTTTTTTTTTTGTTTGATAAACATATGGCATGTATCTTTATCACTATCTATTAATATTAGTAAGAGAAAATGTATCATCTTTTAATTGGTCATAATAATTATCTATTATAATAATATCATTGAATATATTTAATTCAATAATTTAATAAAAAAAGCATTTTAAAAATAAAAATATTTTAAAGAAAATGAAAGGTGAAAGAAAATCATTGTTGCCATAGATAACCTTCCTTAAGCCTTAAGGCAGCTAACAATGGCGCAAAAGACTACTAGGTCATTTGATCCACCCACAACTCTATGGGGATGGGACATCCCCCAAAGGTTGTTAGTTGTCTACCCATCGCTAAAAGATAAAAAAGAAAGGACAACGAGCAAAAACTTGATTAGCTTATAGTTGAGTCATGCAAAGCACCATCAAGTTACTTCCAAAAGTTTCTTAACAACTATAATGATAGTTTTGTTTTTCTTTATTTTTTTTTTTTAATTATTTTTATTTATGAAATTAAATATACTTAATAATATTATTTTATTAAACACGTCTTTCTTTTTACTAGTTATATTAAAAGCTAGGGATTTTTAAAAAATCAAATCAAACTGAATCAAACCAAATTGAATCATAAAATGCGATTTTTATCTCTTATCTCCATCTCAATTCCTCACTTGGTCATTATCTCACTCTTACATCTTAGTTTGTTCCCAATCCCTATATAACCAAACCTTAACATTTTGTAAGGTTTATGGCACTTTTTCTCTTCTCTAACTTGCCTATCATTAGGGGTGTAATGCCCTAAGCCAAAAGCAGTGAATAATCAAAGTGACAAACATTAATGAGCTTATTTCAACCACTTGGTCTAAAAGTTTCAAACTTATATTAACAAAAATATTTACAACTATGGTCTTATAAACTAATATCACAATCTTCTACAATCTACGTGAAACACTTAACCATAAGGTCCCACAATCTCCTCCCCTTAAACATGTGACGTCCTAATTACAAAACCTTATAATCGAGTTCAGATCTTTCCCTATTTTCGGTATATGATTTAGGCCACCCACTACCTATAAGTCATCTTGGAAGCATGCAAAGAGTCATACCTTAGTGATACTCCCTACCTTCCTTAAACCTCTTCTCTAAATTGGAGCCAGACTTGAATCATCCACCTATTAGTAAGGAGTCTGCTTTGATACTATTTGTAACGCTACAAGCTAAAGGCAATGAATAACCAAGCCAACAAACACTAATGGGCTCATTTTAACTACTTAGCCCAAAATTTTCAAGCTTGTGTTGATAAAGTATTCACAACCTTTATCTTATAAATTAGTATCACAACCTTCCACAATTCATGTGAGACACTTAACTATGAGGTCTCACAAGAGGTGCTCATGGCTAATTTAATCTAATTCAAAGGATAAAGCGAATGGTATTTGAAACGATTTGATTCAAACACTTAATGAGTCAAACTACTTTTAATGATTCAAAACTTAAACTTTTTCAATTATGGTTAACCATTATGTTAAATAATTATAATGTGATGGCAATTGATGTATTAAGTGCCGCTGAATTATGCACCATTCATAGTACCTATTCCTCGAAACATCAATGAATTAAGACCTATTGAAGTTCAACCTTTATAAGGGTATTAATGTAATATCCACAAATAAGTTAAGTGCTAAAAAAAAAACGATAACTAACACTAATGCATAACGATAAAATATAGATTATGTGTTTATCAATAAGAAAAAAAAAAATAGGAAGTTGTGAATTTGAAATAAACCCCAAAACATAAGTTAAGTTTGTGTAATTATCCCTTTTATTCCAATTAAATTGCAAACAATAAGCCATACACAAAGTACTCTTTGTCGGGAAATTTGTAATGCAACATAAATAAAGTCAATTTTAGAGGAGTAGATTTATAAAATTGGTCATTTGAATGGTTTCTATTTTAGTCTTCCAATTTTTTCTTTTTTTCTTTTTTCCATGCAAGTAGTTAAGCTTTTGAAATCGATTGAGAAACAACTACTTCCATTGAGACCATCAACTATTTTATGAATATAGTTGGCACGTCCTACTGTTTGTTTTGTTTAAGCAATTAATTCAACAAATTTATCAAATATATCTAACTAAAGTATATAATACAAAGTAATAATGTATAATAAAAAAATAAATCTAAGAGGTGAAGTAAAAGCAACTACCCCACCCATGGCCAACTATTCCTCCACCCTTAATGTATTCAAGTTACTACCAAAAGCTTAAAGGGCTACAAACTAGTGATGATGTTAGCTTAGTGGATGACCATCCACCGATTTAGATAAACAATCCAAATATGATGGAAAACACCATATTATCCAATGAAAAACACCAAATTTTATTATTTGCTTTTTATTTTTTAGAATAACTCTCAATAGGTTAGTGGTTGGTTACAATTAACCAAGCATTTTATGTTGGTTGGCCACTTTCAAACAAGAAGTAGCTAGCTACCATCAAAAGTGGATCACCAATAGGTAGTCACTTGGTTATTCTTATTACGTTAGATTTTTAAATTTTTCTTTCCAACATTTGTTCTTTTTATGATTCTTATATTTCATTATTATTTCAATTATATATGTTTAATAATAAGAGTTTGTAGAACAAATTACTAAGGCCAAAGAAGAGGTCACAAAATATTTATTATAAAACTAACAAAGTTGGCAACTAAAATCAAGGGTGGGGCGAGGTGGGTCAGGGAGTTAGGATTGCTTCGATAGATGCCCTTGCCTAAATTACTTTTTAAGAATTTTAGAAAAGGAAAAAATATATACTAACCAATACCATTAAATTCATTAATTAAAAAGCATATTTAACTAAATAAATTCTCTTGTATTGCTATTTTTTATAAGTAACACCATGAAAAAACAATTATATTCTCAATATTATAAGTATTCCAATCTTATTATATAAAGTATTAATAAACTATACTAAGTATATGGCTTGATTTAGTTAACTTTTTTACAATTAATTTTATGAAATTGAATGTGGATTATTGAATAATTAATTACCTAATAATTTATATTCAAAATAATATTCTTTTTTTTTAGCATTACTAATATAATAATAATACAAAATTTCCATGAAAAAAAATAGTACAATAATTATATCTATATCAAGTCGCTCTTTTTGCTTTACTTATAATATCCCATTCAATTATTTTTTCTAATCTATTTTTATTAAAAACAAAAGTTACACGAGTTTTATATATTAATGTAATTTTAAAAAAACTAATAGTTAATTTTCCTTTAATATATATACATAACAAAAAAGTAAAAAGTTTGTTCTTTTAACTTCTTACGAAGTGTATTGATCACTCTTAATGATTTTTTAAATGAATATTTCCATCTTATTAAGATTTAGGAATTATTGTAAGTCAAATCATTAATAAGATCTTTTTACATACATAAGATGTAACATAGTTACAATAATAAGCAAATATTTTCCTACTAATAATTTTAATATTGACTTAATTAAAGTAAGTCCATCTCTCCTTCCCACCCTAGTTATATGATCTTAGACATGTCCCTAACTAAAATAGAATAGTAGGTAAATGTTAAGGATTAATTTTATATTTTTTGGTATCATGAATCATTGAAATAGGTACTGAGAAGGTGAAATGAGAGGTACTTCTTATAATTTTTAACAAAAAAAAAAAAAATTCATGAGATGCGATGATAAGAAACAAAAACCTTGAAAGGTTGGAAGCTATTGGCTCCCACATTCATGGTATTTTAGCAATTATGATTGAAATTGATTAATAGAATGCAATAAATCATATATGAATTTCCCTTCTAGTTGTAATAACAGGAAATATATGATTAGTATCCTTTTATCTATATATATATATATATGATCTTGTAGAGGATCATTTTAACATTAGTCTTTGACGTAATTTGGTTTCTTGAGCTAATGATAAGGTCTAAGAAATCAGAACTAATTAAGGATGCCCTAGGAAAATCTGACTCAATGGGTTCGAAATAGGAATCATCACTGCATTCCGTTTTCAGACTTGCTCAATTATCTCATGCATGAAAAACAAACATAGAAAAGGATTTTCTATGCTCTTTTAGTTTTTATTTGGCTTTAATAGGCCTTAAGGGGGTTTAAATAAGCCTTAGGCTTATTTATAATGAATGAGCTTCTTTTAGTATTTATAAGCCTTTAAACTTATCCAAGCCTATATGCAAGCCAATGAAGATCAAAGGCAAAAAGCAAGCTTCAATAATAGTCATTAGATCCTCATGAGTGATCTAATAATCACTTGTAATGCTTGATCTCAATTCTTCATTTTGGAATCATCCAATAGTTAAGATTAACATCCAAACTTTGTAAACAAGTAGCTCTACCTCTTACTTTAGAGCTTTAACTAACTTAAAACAAAAGTCAAAACTTCGTTAGAATACTTCCCAAAAGATGAAACAACCATTTCATCAAGAATGATAAAAGAATAAGCAAAAACACTAAATTTGATTCGCTATCACTTGCACATACTTTAAATATAGAGTTCACCCATTTTTTCTTTGGTGACTCTCCTTAACGATATTCCTTCTCATGCCATCAACTTAAGATATCTCCTAAGTCAACTAATACGCTTATTACTTGTGATCAACTAACTACAATGTCCCCACCACACAAATCTAAAAATCTAAGTTAGTCACCATACTTTTAGTGTGAAGTAAGTTGATAAAGCTTTACCCCCAAATAAACTCCTGAAATCACCAAAAGGCATTTGGAAACAAAACATGAAGACATCTATGAACTCTGTTAAGTTGTATATTAAGACAAACATAAAAAATTAACCATGGTACACAAGACATAGGACATGACTGAACGAAGCTCATACATCTTACAAAAATTTATTTCGGTCTGTATTTCATGGAGGTTTCAAGGACTTGTAGGGATCTTCCTCAAAGTTTAGGGGCTTAATTAAACCAGATTAAAACATAAGATCTAAATTGGTTCCCAAGAACCTTTTGATTAGACCTTTAACCTAAGAATTATAGTAGATTTGATTTCATGAAATTGAATTATATACATTCTTACTATCAAACATGACTTTAATTAAGTGTACCACTTAAAAGATCTTAGTTATATGGAACCGTCACCAAAATGCACCACAAATCTTTTCTTAAAAATTCAAAGATACATAAGAGAACTTCGTTGATAGGATTAAGTTGCATAATCTCCCTTTTATAAAACCAAGTTTCTCTATATTTATATATTCTTATTCATATCTTTCAATCACAAGCTACCATAAATAAATAATTTTTTACGTGAATCCAATACGCAAACATAAATACTATTTAGAAACACCGATGCCTAATCCCTCTTTTCCTATGTTCTCTCGTCGGCATTGTACCTTTAAAACACAAATATATGCTTTTCAGAGCACTCTGATATAAGTGATTACACGAAGATGCCGGCCGACCAACAATCATAACATGTCTAAAGTTCCCTTCAATTCGATTTTACAGCATCATGTGCATGTAAGAGAATAATAGTGATATGAGCACACTTGCTCTCTACGAACGACAGGAATTGTCGGCCCAAAAGCACTCGGCTGCAGGTTGGTTCTTTCCATGATCACATATGCACACCACTATGTTTCTAGATTATGTGCAATGCTTTTGATATCACATGTTTATGTAGGCATATATTTAGCAAACGAACAAGCATAAAACCTTTTGTTCTGCTTTGGAATATGTGGAAACGTGTCTACTTATATATCTATTGCAATTCTGTCTTAATTCACTATGTGAAATTCATTGTGAAATAGTAGTCTATATGTGAAATGTTTTCTAGATCTATCAAAATTACTCGAGGGAAAAAGGCAATGGCGGCAAGGCTAAATTAGTAACGGTTTATTGATAAACATGGTCGTTGTTAACCTATAACAACCCTTTTTGTCTCATTTAGCAATAGCTTAAACAATATTAGGACTTTTTGAAATGTAGAAGTGACATAGAAAATACATTATATAGTGTTTATCCCAAAGCTTTGAACTAGTGCCACTCTATTATAAACAATGTTGTCAAACAGGAATTAATCCCTATAGTTCAATTCAATTTGATTTGATTTAGCCACAAAATTATCCAACCCTAATTGAACCACAGTTAAACAAGGTTTCGTTCCTATAACCTTTAGCCTTTAACCCAAATCAACTACCTAAGCCAAATTTGACAATATTGGTTATAAGATGTGTCCCTATTGCACAAGTCATATATAACAATCAAATCACCTAGTAAGGTTACTTACAAAAATATATTGATGCTATAAGTTAGTTGTAGCAAGCACAATTATAAATCCTTATTAGTGCACATTATCATCTCTATTATCCTTTTTATTTATTTATTTATTTTTTTTGTAGTGAATTTTGCTACAATCTAATAGTTTTTTATTGTTATGGTCAAATAATATGATAGTCCTAAGAAGTGGTTAACTAAAAGATCTATCTAATGATAGAAGTCTATGGGAGATAATGATAGTGACAAATAATCAATTGTAGCAAGTTAGGGCTCTATCCATGCCTAATTAGTTGGCTAATTATGTATCAAGCTCTAGTGTCGAATTCCTCAATTAGATAGGGTCCAAATGTATTTCAACTCAATTGCAAGAGCTTATGTGTGAATCATGTTTTTTGTTATGTTAAATTGGATTCAAGGTATGAGATGACTCATAATTTAAGAGTTTGTATTCCATTCTAACTCGACATATTTGATACCCTTCTTGTTATGATTCCAAGCACCATGGAGTATGGTAAAACGAAAGTGCCTTTTATCTATTTTCAGTAATTATCCAGCTAATTATGTATCAAGCACAAGCATCAAATTCCTCAACTAAACAAGCTCCGAATGTATTTTAACCAAACTACTAAAGCTTATGTGTGAGTCACATTCTATGTTATATTAAACCGAATTCAAGGTATGAGATGACTCATATTTTAAGAAGAATCAAATTTGTATTCTATTTTAACTCAACTCACTTCATACCCTTCTTGTTATGATTCTGAGTGCAATGAAGTATGATAAAAGGAAAGTACCTTTTGTAGCTACTCCAATACACACGAAGCAGATATATGATGGACCTCAAAGGGCCCAGGAAGAATGCACATGTTTATTGTAGTCGGCTTTTGAAGGTAAGTGGGAACGAGGGCTTGGGTTGGCATGAATAATTGAATTTTCAATGAGAAGAAAGCCATGAGGCGTGCATAACAAAAGTATAATTTGCTCTCTAGTGGGGTCAAAAGGACATTTGACATAATTTTAGGGAGGGAAGACAGGAACATATTTCTTGTTATGTGTGCTCTTTGGCCCTCCTTTATAATTTTAGTGGCATCGATTGCATTATTCAAGGAAAAAACCAATGAATATTTGATCTTATGCAACATGCTTGCTTATTGAAAAAAAGGAGTACGTATATATTAGGTCTCTTTAGTGTGTACCTTCAGGCACTAAGAAGAAATTTATTACAACGTAATTATATTAGTGATTTCACGATGGTCTTCGCAAAACATAAACGTAGCTATATAGTTGCTAGCTAATAATAAGATTATCCCATCAAATAGGCTGCCAATGACTCAGATTCAGTTGTATGTTGCTTGTTCGGCATTCAAACTTCATTGTGCAATATCCAATTCAGGCCTCTAGTGTAATACATGTTGAAGTAATTCTCCTTAAGCAATGTTTTGATGATTTGTTTTTCATCTATTGGCGTTCGTACATAAGTTTATAATTTTATTTTTCCTTTACTTTTTCTATGATTTAGATAGAAATTGGTACAAAAATGGTATCAAAATTGGGTCAACAAATACATATCGCTAAATACTTATGCTAAGGTTTTATCACTTTTCAAAGATCATAAATTATGTATATTGGCCTTTTTTTGGGTTAACTGCGTATTGGCTTTTTTAGAGCGTAAGAGATGTATATTTTGAGTCCAAAGAACTGATGTGGAAATGGATTTAGATGTTAAGTAGAACTAAGATATAAGAATAATGCCTATTAGAGGTTATAAAATCCAACAAGTCCAAATGCAAAGTTCCAGCCATTTCGAGCAAAGGCACGGCTAATTGAGGCCGAGAGCCAATCAATCAGGGTGTGCCAGCCGGTTGGGTAGGTTGATCACCATGGAGGTTGGTAGATCGAGGGTAGCCAAGAATCAACTCTTTGCTTTATGACAGTCAACTTATGCTTGCATGACAACCTTGATTTATTTACAGTTTTACCTTTCATAGATGTATTTTGCTTTAATATATAGTGTTCATAAATAGATTTTCAGCAGGGTTTATATATAAAAGAGTGTCAATTCTAATACCAAAACATTCTATTTCAGTATGATGAATTTACTACTTTCTATGATTTTTCAGCCCAAATTTATCTGATTTTTCCGTGTTAATCTCTTTCTATCTAACTTCTTGTTCCCATTAGCTTATTATATTACATCATAACTACTTAATCATCTAAAACTTTGCCCAAAAGTTCTTCTCTATTATTACAGTTAGCAAATTTTAAGAACGCTTTGCATCTTTGCCTATTTGTGTGATTAATAATTGTACGTATAATTGATAGAAACTGTTCCTATCTCAAATAGCGACAATTGAATGACTTCAGTAGTACGCAGAATTATTAAAAAAGAAACTTGAATTCCAACGACAGGAAGGCAATGAAATGATTGAATTTGGAGTTATATCATGTTTCGGATCATTATTAAAATGTTGAGATATAGTATTCTAGTATAACAATGCTTATCATTTTGACTGTATGTACATATATTTATTCCTCTAGCCTACGCTTTTTTGACTGATAAATTTGGATTGGAGAGTCCAACATTCTTCAGCTAGGAGGGACAAAGCCAAAGACAGGCAGTACCGATAAGGTCTAATCATTGTCTCGTGCATGCTTTTGCATGGCATTTTGAGCACTCGGCCCAACCAATCTAATGGTATGGTGCATCCCACTCTTCTCGTTAGTTTGCTTTCAGCATGCTTTCTCTCTCTCTCTCTCTCTCTCTACCCCCTACTTTTGATAGCTAGTTACCCATTTGCTTTCGTGTACAACATGAGAGGAATCTTTAGGGAACATTGGATCCGTTGGGATATTTCTTCAAAATAGGGTGTTGGTAAATTAGAAGTGGAGAATAAGGAAAGGAAAAAAAAAAACAGTGTTGCTTGTTCTGGATGAAAATTAGCTGTAACCATCAAGCTTCGAGGTTAGGTGTTAAAAGATTTAGTCATATTTGATAAATCTAGTCACGTATGATAATTAAGGATTTTGTGATATAATTATTAAAAGATGATTACCTCATGCAATCACTTTTAAGTTACAATAAATCATCTCGACTTATAATGAATAAGATTTATTAACGGTAAAAAATTAAAACCATTTATTGTAAAAGTAAAATAGCAACGATTTTACCAGGTTATCAATAACTTCCATTAAAACTCTTAAAAGCCTTTTTTTTTTTTCAAGTTAATAGATGTATTTATTGTAATTTAAGGTGATTTAGTATAATTTAAAAATAATTGCACCCTATAGTCATTTTTAAGTGAGTGCTAGGTAAAATTTCTCACTATAATTATTTTTTGTACACATTTCCATTATCTCTCCCCAATTTATTGGTTGTTTACTAAAATTTTGCCCACAAAATCCTTCTATTATCCTTGCTCTCATTTGAAATTTACCCCCAATCATCTTTGTCAAACCTAATAACGTAGATTACCCTTCTTTTCATGTTTATTTGCTAAATCAGAGACTCTATGTTAATTATTAACGTAATAATCTTAAATAAGAACTTTGGAAGCTTGTAAGAGGTCACGACTCATTTTGGTCCACATCCCTTACAACGTCATTTAGTGAGAAAGAATAGAACCATAACAGGCCATAAGCAAGCAATCAAATAATGTAATGCTTCAGATACAGCATTAATTATTGGTTTTGCTGTTAGTGGCTTTTACCGGCCGGTTTGGACACAGGAACCCAATCCAACCTACTAGCTCAGTTAGAAAACTTCTATTCCCTGACCAGTCAAGTCTTGGAAAGTGGCCGGACCGGTTTGGAAGCCGGACTGGATCCAATCATATTGACTACATAGAGAAATCTACAATTTTGATTCAGAATCTATGGCATGCATTTTAATATTTAGATCTTGAATTGTTCCATTAAGAAATGAATATTTTGCTTAGGCCTGTTCAATTAAAATATAATCACTATTAATTTGTTTCATTTTCTGAATGCTTTTGGATAAGGCTGGTCAAAGAGCTGAATCGAAAATCAAAAGATTGAAATAATTATAGTTCTTTTTGTAACTTGGTTAAATGATATAATTGAACTAAATCATCTTTTTATGGTGTAGTTTGAAAGGATTAACTAAATTGAATTGCCGTCACAATAATAACTCATGGGTCCATTATGTTTTTTCATCTTTAGTTTCTAATATTTTTTTGAAATATATTCAAATCTTTTGTTTACTAAGGATAAAATTCTAGAAAGATAGAAATCTAAGTACATATATATCCCTTTTATAAAATTAAATACCTAATGAGTTCTTATAAAGTACTTTATTCATTTTACAACAATATTAATTAAAATATCTCTTAAAATGCATAAAATATATTTTTTAAACCTTTAAAGTGTGAAATTTTCACTTCTCAATCCTTATATTTCTATCATTACCTTTATCATAATTATAAAATAGAAACAAATAAAATAACTTTCCGAAGACACAAATTTAGTATAGAACAAATATATATAAGATATAAACAAAAAAAAAACAATTACCTTATATAATAACCTCACTTTCCTACATAGTTGATTAGGTTCTACCTTTTGTGCATACGTATGTATATGCATGTGCGTATACGTGTACATATGTGTGCATATGTATGTGTTTGTGTGTATGTAGGGGGGGGGAGTATGTATGTATCTATGTGTGTCTGTGTGTATTTGTATATATGTGTGTGTGAGCGTATGCGTGTATACGAGTGTATGTGTGTGTGTCTGTGTCTATGTGTGTATACTTATATGTGCGTATGTATGTGTGTATGTGCGTGCACGCGCGTGTATACTTGTGTATGTCTATTTGTGTGTATGTATGTACGCATACATGTATACGTACGCACACATGTGTACGAATATGTATGTGTGTGTATGTGTCTACGTATACATGTACGTGTGCACGTATGTGTGTTTGTGTCTATATGTATGTGTCACGGGCGGATTCCGTCGCTCGACCCCGTGCGGCACTTAGCGTTCCTGACCTCACTAAGGAAGGCTAAGTCAGCCTGTAATACGCTCACAATGTTAGAGAGAGAAAGTAGAGAGAGAAACTCTGATAGTATACTGTATTCACTCAAATAACTTGTGTCTTACATCTGAGGGGAATACCCCTATATATACAGAAAGCCTTTACAATCTAATGGTTAAGATCAATTCGATCTAATGGTTACAATTGATTCCCAACTACTACCTTCACCTACCCCCACCTACTACTATACAAGATTCTGAACTCTTCTGGAACCTTCTAGAGCTTTTCATCATCTATAAGCTTTTAGTGGGCTTAGGCTTTCATCTTTGAGCCTTAGGAACCTCCTAAGAATGGCCCACTTCAGGAGGTCCGTAACATTCTCCCCCACTCAATCCGGCGACGCCCTCGTCGCTCCTTCATCGTAGAATTGTCGAATCTTGTTTTTAAATTGCCACAGTGTTTCGGCTAGTGCCCAACTGGCCTCAGTCTTTGGTCTTCCCTTCCATCTTACCATATACTCATATCTGGAAGTTTGTCCACGTCTCTTCACACGCCTATCAGCTACGATGCCTTCCACTTCCTTATCAAATGAATCCCGTACTCCTATTGGGGCCCTTTGTGATATAGCTCTTATAGGGTCTTCCTCATCTTTGTAGAATGGTTCTAGCATGCTCATGTGGAAAACCGGGTGGAATTTCAGTTTGGATGGAAGTTCCAACTTGTAAGATACCCGCCCCACTCGTTTCACAATTGAGAATGGACCCTCGTAGCGACTCATTAGACCTTTATGTAGTTGTCCCTTCGTACATTGTATCAAATGTAACTTAACAAGCACTTGGTCACCTACCTGATATTCCATCGGCCTCCCCTTCTTGTCTGCCATCTTCTTCGTTCCCTTGATAGCTCGGCCTAAGTATATCCGAGCTAAGTCGTGATTTTCCCGCCATTCCCTTGCAAATTTATAGGTGGGAGGGCTGGACCCCGTATATCCTATTGCCAATGTATGAGGAGTTAAGGGTTGCCTTCCTAGGACGATCTCGAAAGGACTCTGTCCGATGGACTCATTCTTCTGTAGATTGAAAGAGAGCTGTATGACATCCAATAACTTAGACCAGCCCCACTGACTTGTACTTACAAGGTACCTCCAAACTTGAAGGCAATATACTACAGCTATCTTTTCCTTCTCATCTCCTGGGTATCGCCTCTCTGTATCGTTCAATGTTCGGTTCTCAAAGGCTATTGGATGGTTTTCCTGCATCAAAACCTCCCCAATGGCATAATCACCATCATCCATGCATACTTCAAATAATTCACCAAAATTAGAGGGCGTAAGAACTTGTTCTTTAATGACTGCTTCCTTCAGGGTATCAAATGCCTTCTGTCGATCTTCCTTCCATACCCATAAGACATCTTTCTTGAGTAAATCCGTTAAGGAGTTAGCCATTCGAGAGTATCCACATATGAAATTTTTGTAATAACTTACTAAGCCAAGAAATGCCTTCAATTTGATAGGCTTAGTAGGTTCTTTCCATTCTCGAATGGCCTATATCTTCTCTTCGTCCATTTTGATCTTTCCCTTTCCTACTATATGCCCTAAAAGGGTCACTTCTTTCTTTGCAAAGGTACATCTTTCCAGCTTTACATATGACTCGTTTTCCCTCAAGGCTAAGCAATTTATATGAAGATGCTCTAAGGGCTTTTCCATAGGCTTGCTATAATTCATGCTTGTAACGTAAGTGTTTTTGGACTCATCTCCATATCTCAGTTGTAGCTCCAATTTTGAAAAGTATCTTGCCTCTCCCCTTTGATCGAATAAGTCTGATACCAAAGGAATAGGATACTTATTCTTCTTAGTGACCTTATCTAAGGCCCTATAGTCAATATACACCTGGAGGGGCCTATCGTGTTTCTTCCGAAAGAGAACTGAAACTCCAAAGGGTGCTTTTGACGGTTGGAAGAATCTAGCTTCCAACAACTCCTTCAATTGCCACCTCAATTCTTTTAATTCTTTTGGGGGCATACGATAAAGAACAGTAGCAAGGGCCTTGGTACCTGGTTTTAGCTCAATCGCATGATCCACTTCCCTTCTTTATGATAGCTTCTTTGGCAACTCTTTAAGCATGATGTCTTTGAATTCTTCTAGCAACTCCCCCATTTGATGTGGAATTACCTCTTGATCCCCTGTCTCTTCTTCCCCCTTTAATGTAGTTAGGTACGTAGTTTCATTCTTCTTTAAACCCTTCGCTAGTTGCATAGCGGAAAGGAATTTTGTGGCTCGACCAGCTTTCCTCGTAACGGGCACCACACATTGAGAGTTGGTCTCGAGAATACATATACAGTCTGCACGAGGAACAATAAGTGCATCTATACGATCTAAGAATTCCATCCCAATCACAAATTCGAAGTCATCCATAGGTACTACTTCGATGGTTTCTTTCCCTTTCCACCCTCCCATATGGAGTTCTATCTCCCTGGCGACTCCAGTAGTAAGGACTTCCTTTGAGTTTACCGTCTTGAGCCATGTCTTGGTTTTCTCCACCTCTATTCCAATCTTACTTGCTGCTACATCGGAGATGAACAGATGAGATGCCCCTGTATCAATAAGGGCATTTAACTTCTTGCCAGCAACTATTACCTCAGTGTACATCAACCCTTTTCGCTTCTCCTGCATTTTCATAGCACTAAGTAGTCGTACCGAACCCAGTTTGGCCTCATCCTCTTCACTAGAGCTTTCATCTGCCATAATTGCTGCCAACCGCTCTTTCTTTGGGCATTCCCTAGCATAATGGGGCCCATTGCAAAAATAGCACTTCAATTCTCGAGGCTTCCATCGTTCCCCATCTTTTCCTTCACGAGTCCTTCCCCGATCATTATTCCGCTCTTCCATCTTAGGCTTCCCTCTTAAGGAACTCCCATTCCTTTCCTTCTCAACTCCCCCCTTCCACCTTCCTATTGGGATCTTATGTTCTGTCTTCTTGAACTCCGTTAGGCCTTCAGCAACTGCTATGGCCTTAGAGATGTCTTCTATTCCCCTTCGATCTAGCTCTAACTTTGCCCAAGGTTCCAGACCATCTAAAAACATCACTAGAGCGTCATCCTGGTTAAGGTCTGGGATCTCCAACATTAGTTCTGAGAATTCCTTCACATATTGCTTGATGTCACCCTTATGAGTTAGGTGACGCAACTTCACCTTCGCTTCTTTAGCAGCATTTTGGGGAGAGAACTGCCCCTTGATCTCATATACAAAGCCAGCCCAAGTATTGATTTCGTTTGCCCTCCTACGCCACCATACCATAGCAGAATCTTTCAAATACATAGCAGCAGTACGTACCTTTTCGAGGTCATCCAGGATTCTTACAGCATTGAAATATTATTCCATTCCCCAAAGGAAGTTGTCTACCTCCCGGGCGGATCGTATCCCATTGAAAGTTTCGGGCTTGGGGACATCGATCCTATGAGCAGACTGGATGGTCACTCCACTTACCATTATCGCCCGACATGCTGCTAGTTGATTCTTAAGTTCTTCAATCTCCTAGCGCATGGCCGCCATTATAGCATCCATCTTGGCTTCATAACCTTCCTCCTTAGTTTCCAAAGCAATGACTCGAGCTTGGAGTACTTCATTCTTCCCCTCAATCATCTCGTCACGCTGCTTCAGCTCATCAATGGCTTGATTCAATGCTCCTTGCAACTTGTCTTGAAGTTCTTCCTCCATCTCTTCAAGATTGCCCTGTGATTCATCGAATTGTTCCTTCGCTTCAGCAATGCTCAACTCCGCTCTATCCATCCTATTAAGAAGGGAGTTCAGCAAGTCCCGGGACCTAGTCCTTTGCCTGGTAACACGGCGATCATCATGGTCAGCCAACTCATTGACCATTGAAGTGTTGTTGTCTCCTCCGGATGACATTTTCTCCACAAACAGCTTCTTTTTCAGGCTCTGATACCACTTGTCACGGGCGGATTCCGTCGCTCGACCCCGTGCGGCACTTAGCGTTCCTGACCTCACTAAGGAAGGCTAAGTCAGCCTGTAATACGCTCACAATGTTAGAGAGAGAAAGTAGAGAGAGAAACTCTGATAGTATACTGTATTCACTCAAATAACTTGTGTCTTACATCTGAAGGGAATACCCCTATATATACAGAAAGCCTTTACAATCTAATGGTTAAGATCAATTCGATCTAATGGTTACAATTGATTCCCAACTACTACCTTCACCTACCCCCACCTACTACTATACAAGATTCTGGACTCTTCTGGAACCTTCTAGAGCTTTTCATCATCTATAAGCTTTTAGTGGGCTTGGGCTTTCATCTTTGGGCCTTAGGAACCTCCTAAGAATGGCCCACTTCGGGAGGTCCGTAACATATGCATGTCTCATTTACCTACATGGCTAGTTAGGTTCTACATAGGTATGGAAGATTATAAAACCTACTCCCATAACGAAAATTACAGGGTATAGCATCACAATAACATTTCCATTATTTTAACTCAACAATTGATAGAAATATCTTCTAATAGCATAAGCAAAAGCCTATAATCAAGTTTAAACTCAAAATAAGTGAGATTAGCTAAAAGAACTCGAAAGACCCCCTTTACTTGGATAATATATGTTATATATTATGTACATATGATATGTAACAATAATGAGATATTGATATATATGATGTGTATAAATTAAAAATAATAACCGATTCGGTAACTACTCCTTTTATCATTATCTGTGTTAACTTTTTATTGTTATATATATACTGCTTATATATAATACGTAACGTGTAATATCTTATGTTGCCTAACTTTCATTTTGCTTGACCATGGTGGAAGATCAAATCAACCATGATGGCATCTTATGGCCACACTACCCTTTCACGATCGGATAAACTTAGAAGAAACTAGTTAATTATAAGAGATTTAGCAGTCTACTTAAGCGTAGAAAATAATAGATTGTAGTTAAAGTTGAATAAAAAGTGCCCTCCAATACTACATAAAATTAAAGAAAAATTAGGAAAGGCGTGGAAATGAATAAAAGATAATTTATTAATTTGTTAATTTATTAAAATTTCTATAAGAACGTGTGAGAAAATGAGCCAAGGATTTAAAAAATAAATAAACAAAAAGTACCAGGTTTGCGAATAGGTTGTCATGGTTCATATGTGCGTTATATTCTAGATGGAATGAGACTAATGATTCTTCGACTTCAGAAATGCATGCGTTTAGTGTATTAGGACCACAACCAAGATCTGCGGACAGATGATCATAGTCCAGTCGCACATACGTCCTGCGAGGGGCAAATACTTTGGATTGATATGGCTTATAATTAGATGCTTAGGCTATTATACATGGCTTGTCGGTTGTGGATATGAGAGAGCTATCATCGATCTTGGTCAATTTAATAATGTAAAGTTATAAGTGATAAGGGATGGTGCAATCTGGCTCAGTATAATTTAATCTCCTTATTAAATTGAACCTAATATTATAGTTTTGTATTTTTAAATCAATCTAACCATAAATAATAAAGGGTTTGATCTGATTTAATATACCTTTACCTCTATATTATTAATTTAAAGGTAAATTAGTAACTGAATGACAGATATTTGAAAACTTTTCAGATGCAACTGATATAGAGAAAAGCTTCAAAGATTTAACTATGATGACTTAACATAATGTTTGGCTCTTTCAGGCATATCTTTTTATATCTTGTGGTATAATAATATTAGAAGAATGATGGGGTTAAGTGCGGGGAAAGTAATATGGAGAATAATGTTATCATGGGTTGTGTCTTCCGCTGGGTACCAGCTTCTTCTTCTTCTTGTTCTTCTTCTTTTATTCTTTTTACACCAACTGATTTGATTCAGTCCAAGAAAGCAAGCCGGATTGCAAACTAGTAGCTCATGGGCAAACGGAACCGTTGAAAGAAAAATCAATTTTCTAGTATGATTGAGTTTGGATTATAGTTCGTTGATTTTTCTTTTTTTTTTTTTTCTTTGTCTTTTTTAATCCAGCTCTAATAGGTGGGGCGTATTGACATTATGGGACAATAACACACACTTTATAATGGACTGTGCTTTGGTGGCACGATAGCCAATAAACTTAATTTGACATAATCAATATGATATCGACGAATAGGATTCGGTGTCCACGCATTATTTTATTTTAGGTGATGGGATTTGCAAGTGTGTCACCAGAACCTAAATTACTCTATTTACGATGCTACTCCCGTATTATAACATAAATGGATTGTTAGTTGCATTTTGTTAAAATAAGTTTTATGTGGGATTGGTTTGATACTTTTACGTGTGTATTGTCATATGGTATTTGTTTGAACTTCATAATACTTAGCTCGACCAGCTCGCAAGCATAATGAAGCTAGAGTTGGATGTAAATCTTAATCAAGTTTAGATCGAGCTTGAACACTAATTTTACAATAATTTAGAAAATATGTTTTTAAATAAATCGAGTTTAAACGAGCTTAATCAAGTTGAGCTCGAGTTTATTTAATACCATTTTTAATCAAGCTTGAGCTTAAGATTCTAAACTCCATCGAGTTTGAGTTGAGATTAAGCTTTAAAATTTTAAGTCAAGCTCTAGCTAGAGCTTTAAAATTTCGAGTCGAGCTCAAGCTGGAGCTTAGCATTACCTCGACTTAACTTGACTCGACTCGGTTCGTTTATAACTCTACTCTTGACCCGTCCCCCCAACTAATTCTACCATAGAGACCAATGGACAATAACTTCCCCCTTAGCGTAGCTCACAACTTTCATTATGTTGTGCTCTCCAAATAGCAACTCCTTTCAAAATCTCAAAAGGTGCTAAATTAGAATCCTAATCTAACTAAGGATTCTTATAGTTTTAAGGGATCTAGATACGAGAAAACCAAGAATAGAGAACTTCTCCCTTCAACCCCTCCTCCCCTCCACACTCTATCCCCCCCTCGATTTAAGTCTTTGGTCCTAAGAATATTGGTTTTGAGAATGAGTGTTGGCTCTCCTCAAACCTATGCAATTACCTAAGTGTAAACAGCATGTGTAAGTGTTCCACTTATTGAATAAGATTCTAAGGTCAATTTGCTACACCTAAATGCTAAAGGAGCCTTTGGGTGTTCTTCTCATTCTTACACGGTAGAGACAACAGGTTCAGTCCATGGATTTTACTTCCTTTTCTCGCATTTCACTCAAAGCTTGAAGAAGAGATAGTGTATCAAGCTAGTCACCAAAGGTCAAGTTGAATTTTTTTTTTTTTCTCTTTAGAAATATATCGATCAATTCTATTATTTCTATTTCAAATTATTCTTTTTCAATCGAGATATACGAATCAAAGGATATATATCACTGTTATGTGTCAAATTATTCCCTTTGAGCCCCCGCTAATTTACTCAATTCACAAGGCTTATCTGCTCATTGTACTTTTGCCCATGATGCTCCCAATCGACACTTAGTCCCAATATTCTAAAAGACCCCTAAGACTCTTAAGTGGACATCAGAACAACCTGACGAAAGTACAAGGGCACACCACTTAACTTGAGTCCATCCTATTAGTTATCATAACTCAAATGGTTCAAATACAAACTACAGGGCCAATTAAGACTACACTTTTTTGTCAAAGGCAATCTACGTATTGACAGACTAAAGGGAGGAAGTACTTAAGAAAAAGGACCACCATCCATATGGCCTAATCCTAAAGGCCAGATCCCTCTAATATAACTCATTAGGAAGCATTATAGAAGGGCATGAACCTAGAAGGCTCATAATACACTATCAACTCAGCCACATACTCTCTATCTCTATTCATTTACTTGATTATTGATATTTAAGGCTCAACCTCCTTTACGAGCCTTCTCACTAACTGAGTATTGGAGAGCACACAATGGAGTCACCTTTAGTGTATTAGTAAACTCATTTGTTATCTTTTATAGGCTTAACATCTAACCTAACTAGATGGACAAGCTCAAGGGAACTTATAACCATCAACAATATCTATATAGATCCTTTACTCATGGATTAACAAAACCATACAAAAACTTTATTTGCCTTTGCCATTATATGACTCTCTTCTAGACTATATATGGTATCGCCACTCCCTTTAGTAGCATCTATAAAATGTAAATAAAAATTGATTTCAGTCTACTATGGTTTGATGCAAATTGCATCAATTTGCACCATTTTCAAATTCAAATTTGCATATTTTTAAAATATGTCAAGTTGTCATGACAAAAATTTTTATGCTGATTTAAGAAAGTGTATCTTTATTTCATTCATTTCTTATATCTTTTCATTCCAAATTTACTATATTTCTTTAATAACTCTAAGGTTTTAAGACTGAATAATGGTATGAATCGATTGTATTGTGACCCTGTGAATATAAGCCCTAAAAATAAACCAAATAACTGTATGATCGAATTTAATACATAAAGTTTAGGACGATCGGTTAAAGGATCCGATCAAACCTAAATTTTAAATTAAAGCTAGAAATATTAGTAAAAGTGACCTTGTAAGTTTAAATTTAAAAAAATAAGTAATAAAATAAGAAAATATAAAATTTTCAAATTCTAAATATATTACTTATTATTTATCGAAAGTACGTAAAATGCATTTCAATAACTAATAAATCACTAGAGATAAATTATATGTATACTAAAAGTCATAAAATGACCTAAATAATATTTAGGAGTATTTATTTGTATCTCATATGTATTTACGTGTAGGTAGAAATACGTAAAATTACCTAAATTACTCGAAATTAGCTAAAAATTTACTAAATAATTAAATAAAATTATTAAAAAATTAAGGAAAAATCAGAAAAAAATCAAGGAAAGGGGGAATGAACCAAATCAAGTTGTGACAGCAAGAGGAGTAAGAAACCAAAAGTAACCAATCAAAAACAAGCAACAAAAAAGGCAAAATGGAAGAGATATGGGCATTGTCTTGTCCTAATTAATGTATAATAATTCTTATAAGGCCTTATAAATAGCAAGAAAATTTACAAAGCTTATTTGGTCAATTTGGAATTAGGAAAAATTGAGAGAACCAAAATTAAGAGGAAAAATTAGGGTTTTAGAAAATTTGTCCCAAATATGTGCAGATAGAGCAAGAAGGCCAAACCCACACACCACCACCACCACCCTACTTCAAACCTACTACCTAGACCAACCAACACACCTAAACTGGTGTTAGAGGCTAAAAAGCTTTCAAACCAGATGAGTTTTATATTTCCTCCAATTTTGCAAAATTCCTTAAAATTATTTATTATGCCTAGAAAATTATCAAATTTATTATTCTAATGTTTTGTTATATGTAGATTGAGGTAAAAATAGTGATTAAGTTTAATCACGTCTATAAATATAAAGTTTTTAAGAAATTAGACAAAACTGAGCATAATTAAAATGAAAAATAAATAGGCTTAGAAGTATAGTTTGAAGCTCAATTTTTTTCTGTAAAATGCTTAAGTGATATAGAAAAGTGCTATGAAACCATTTTTCTTAAATTAATTTTTGAAAATTTTAAGTAAATTTTTATCCCTAAAATTATGAAAAAAAATGGGTAATTTTAGCTTAATTAAATGATTAAATAATTAATTATCGATTTGGAAGGTAATTAGATGTTTAAGGATGTTAATCTCTAATGTGGAAACCTAATCCTAGTCTTTGGAGTGTTAATTGTAATTAATATGGGAATTATGTGA
The DNA here is from genome assembly GCA_024138015.1 of Lumnitzera littorea. Classification (NCBI taxonomy): domain Eukaryota; kingdom Viridiplantae; phylum Streptophyta; class Magnoliopsida; order Myrtales; family Combretaceae; genus Lumnitzera; species Lumnitzera littorea. The sequence continues at coordinate 15,021,324 of JAMXBB010000012.1, read as the reverse complement.
TAATTGTAGGAAATTTAAGAATATGTGAAATTAGGATTTTAATAAATATAAAAAAATAGGTTAAATGGGATAATATAATAATAATATTAGTACAAAATAAATCTGAAACAAAGATTAATTTTAGGTAATTAGATAAAAAATGTAAAATTTTCTCACATCGAGAGTAAATTTAGTACTCTAATTAGGATTAAAGTATACCGAATAAGTTAGAATACTAAATTAAGACCCAGTATGATATTAGAATACTCAAGTTTAATGTGATTAATTTCACATTAGGATTCGAGCGTATTTAGGATTCCTAGTAGTTAAAAACAATTTAGAACCAAAACTGGAATCTAATTCCAAAACTGAACTCTAAGCTAATGTAGAGTGAATCATTAGTAAATAATAGGTATATATGGAGAAGTGAGTTAAATTATAATTAGAATATATATCATCAAAGTATAAATACTAAAAAGACGTATTTATATTATGGGATACCCAGAGACAAACCAACCTGCAACTAAGTAATTGAGTAACTGAGAATTTCAGGTAAGTTGGGTTTATTACTTCACCATATTTAGAGTACTATTTTAAGGTATTCGAAAACTTAGAATTATATATAATTGTGATTGTAAGTAGTTTTATACATATGTTTACGCATTTGACTTTGTGTTGGAATTTATATTGTGATTGATAATTGTAATGACTGGATTGGTGTGAAATTGTCTAAACACCATAAATTGAACATAATCTTATTCAATTCTAAAACCCTAAATTGTCATGCATTACAACCCTTTAGGGGATTATTAGAATTCTCTAACCAAACATCAACACCTTCGAAAAAGATAGCACTGAATAGCAAATTGATCTTTTCCTTATCCTTAGCCAAACTAAGTGACAGCAGAAGAGATTACGGTAAAGATGAGGACATTAGTTCGAAAGATAGTCTTAAGAAAAGTAATATTTCCATTGCACAAACTTAAGTTTGGTTGTGAGCTGTTGTATAATATGAAAACTCTTCAATTCGAATTAGAGCGAGTAAAATTACTCTGATTTTGCAACAGACCGGACTATGTTGTGTGATGACACTTGCTTGTTGCATTGCACTGTATGAAAATAATCGCTTGATAATTTTGTTTATGTTTGTATACATTCATGAGTCTCTAATTCAATTTACTGAACTGTAGTTACCTATACTCATATAGATCATTTTACAAGTCCCAATTTCTTATTTCTTTAGCTAATATGTAGCCCTACAACTATTAGCAAATTAGTTCTTTTTTAAGGCTAAGGGTATAAGAATCAATTTGCTTAATAGTTAATATATATCTAAAGTCTTACTAGTGTTTTTAAGACTAATATTTGATATGTAAATCAATTGACTATTATGATATGATGTAGAATCACTCAGAAATTTTACAGTAATGTACATATAATTATATATATATATATATATATGTTAACTTGAAGTTTTAATATTTACTATAACTTTAGTTAAATTTTTAATTGAATTGTTTACTTTAAAGCGAAGAATCGTTGATACTTTGTGTAGATCATGTCTATGACAAACACTGTAAAGTCAGTTACTATAATAGAATGATTTGCACGATGAGATTGTTGCGACTCTATAACTTCAGAACATAACAATGAATTATTATAAAGTTTATTCCTCATATATATTGGTATTCGTGCTATATGTTATATTACTTCTATTACCAAATATGCCTTTGTCAAAACTAACTTATAAAGTTGGTATAGATAGGTACACAATGAAAGTAAAGAAACTATTAAAATGATGATATGAGATTCCAGCAAATAATAATTATTTATAATTACAATGCAATCCCTCATGAGACCCAATCATACAACCTCCCAAATCATTAAGACTCATAATTACCACCATACGATTCCATGAGTTAAAAGATAATTTTTACCGCATAAAAGCTACTCTAAACAACCTATAAGTAAGCAATAACCTAACCTAGTTTAATTTCTATACTAAATATGGCAATAGGACCACAAGGCCCGCTCTACTTTCACTATCACACGCGCACAACTCTCGTGTGCTAACAAAAAGATTGGGACCATTAGGGCTTGTGATCAGAATTATTGCCCACGATTCCTCAGTCCACTTTCCCTTCCACTAAATATTTTCTTTTCCCCCTTATTTATAGGCTTTACAGATTTTTAGATTCTTCATTCCCATTCAACTCTTTCTCCACTCTCTCTATCTCCCTCCCTCACTCTCTCCCGCTCTTTTATATTTCTCCTCACCAAACACTTCTCTAGCACACCAACTCTATACTATCTCTCAATCCCTTCTAGGGTTCTTTAGTAACAAGTAACCTTATGAACGTAATATAATAAATAGTTCATGTGTACTTAGATATATGTTAGAAATATATATATGTACATATATTGTTGTTGATCATAGTAGTCGTTTTGTTTAGATTGTTTCGAACCGGTGCCAAACCGAATAAAAATCGGAATACATAATTGATCCTTAGTCGCGTATATAGCGAAAGTGTGTTGAAGTTGAAACATTTTTCATAACTAAAAGGTGATCTTACTCTTCTGGGCAACATGAGGATGATGGTGGACTTGGGCAGCCAAAGTGGGCCTCTCCGTGTCATGGAGACCGCCACGACGGTGGAGTGCGGCCGAGAAATGCGCTACCGCCGATCCTTCCGTTCCCTGGTGGAATGTGTTGTTCCTTGCTGTGGAATGTTCCAAGACTCGTCTGATTCTAGCGACACGGAATCCATCCATTCCACCACCACCACCACCGTCACCGGCACCTTCTTTGGCTACCGGAAGGGACGTGTCAGCTTCTGCCTCCAACACCACGCGCGTGGAGCTCCCCTCTTGCTCCTCGAATTCGCTGTCCCAACGTCTTACCTGGCGCGTGAGATGCAGCACGGTGTGCTTCGTATTGCACTGGAGTATGATAAGAAGAGTGAACGTCACGCGCGCGGCGGCGTGTCTGTTGGCGCGTGGGGTTTGTTCGATGTTCCGGTGTGGACCATGTATTGCAATGGAAGGAAGGTGGGTTTTGCCATCAGGCGGCGGATGACGGTTGAGGATGCGGCGGTTCTGAGGCTCATGCGGACCGTATCCGCTGGGGCAGGAGTTCTTCCAGTGGCGACCAAGGCGGAGGAGGGTGGCGATTTACTGTATCTAAGGGCAAGTTTTGAGCGGGTTGTTGGGTCGGCGGATTCGGAGTCTTTCCATATGATTAACCCGGTTGGGAGTTCGGGTCAGGAGCTCAGCATTTTTTTTCTTAGGTCATAAATGTATAGAAGAAAAGGTAGTTCTCCATGCTGTGGGTTATATATATTATATCCAAGAATCAGTAACTTACTGAATTCACCTCTTAGTTACGTTATGATACTACATGTTTAAATTGTTAGATTAATATTATTATGCTTGAATGCGGGAAACTAACATATGACTTCTGATGCTAACTTGACTTGTTCAAGTAACTTATGACTTTCGATTCTAACTTAACTTGTTTAAGTAATTTACTTTCGAACTCTTCAAGCAGTACCACGACACTTCTTTTAACTTATTCGGACATCTATTTGAAAAGAAAAATTTGAAAATTAAAGAATTAAAATTGATGAAAAATAATAGCTGAAATAGTCTATAAATTATTTCAAGGGCTCTCGACTTCTCTTGAATCGACTTTATTTCAAGATATCTCAAAAAGAAGAAAAAATTGGAGAAATTAAGATCATAAATAAGTCAAGTCGGTACAATATGATGTTGAATTCGAGTTTGAACTCAATTAAACAGGAAATTTTAATCTTAAACTCAACTTAAAGTAGCATTGAACAAGCTTCAATTTAACTTTATTTATCTAAAAATATTATTTTCTTAATTAATAATATTAATATCTAAACTCGGTTTAAACTATTTATACTTAACCCAAGCTTAGATAAACTCTTTAGCTAGCCAAATTAAATAATATATATAAATCTCAAGCTTTACTCAATTAATTATTCAGATAACTCGAATTTGCTTTCAATTCAACTATTCATAAGTTGAATTCAAATAAATATTCAACCAATCTCGAGTAACTTATCAATAATTTCGCTCACTTATACTCTTAAGCCAAGGATGTAAAATTGATTTTTTAACTCTGAATTGAAGTAATTTTCTTTTCGAAGTGCCTCAAAAGTAAAACAATATTTGGCGGGAACATTTCCATATACAAGTTGGCGAATAAATGAAAATGATACTTCGGGTAAGTACGAATTATGATGTGAAACTGAACTCCAACAAATTAAAATGTGAAAATTAGAAAGTTTCCTAACCCTCTATATCCAAAATACGTTATCTTTTAACAATTATTTTTTATCGATCAAACCTAGCTTTGGGCTACTATAGGAAGGATACTTAACTACTCAAATAGTTTATTAAATCAAGTTTGAAGTTAATATATTGTTACTAGTTTAATCAAGCTTGATGTAGATTTATACATTAATTAAGTTTAAGACGAACTTTGATATCCATATTTTAATCATTAGAAAAGGTATATTTTTTAGAAAAAATAAATTTAGTAGATCAAGTTTGAAGTCATTCACTTTCATATTGAGTCAAGTTTGATTTTGAATTTTTAAACTTATTCGATTTTAAATTGAATTTAAATTCATATCAAGATTGAGTTTTAATCCATTAATAATATATCATCTCAACTTAGCTTATTCACAACTATACATATTTTAATGTAAATAATAATAATTTATATTAATTTATGTCTTGAATTATGAGAAAGAAGAGACCGTTATAGAAGGATTTCTTCTATTTAAGGAAGCTACTTTAATAGGTCGTTCCCTTATAGGAAGAAGCTCCACTAAAATGTTCCAGTGAGTGCGGTCTTGTTCTCATGGGGCGTTTTCAAAGGAAAATAAAAATAAAATTATATTCCTAGCTGTCAATGTAAAGACAAAAATCACCCTCTTCATCTTACTAGTATTTCTTTATTCTTTATACCATAAATAAGGCAGACACGTCACTCGCGGAACAGGGTAAATTAACAAAGGAAATGGAATATTATATCAAAAGGATCCAATATTTGAGAGTTGAAAGTAATTCAATAAACTACAAGATGCCAGAGATTTGCCAACATTTTTTTTTATTTTAAAGCAACTAATGTATGATAATTTTGGAGGAGGAAACGATTTCAACTTCATCGAACCGTTTGAGAAATCAGTTTTCATATTAATAGGTTACAAAAGTCTTGATGATGTTATAACTCAAAATTATATTTAAAAAATAATAATTTAATAGTTTAATTTTCTTTTAATATGTATAGTTAGATATTAGTTGATAATAGTTTTAATATCAGTAACAATCAGTCAATCTATTAAATATTAGTTTTATATTAAGTATTAGTTGAGAATATAAATATTTTACAGAGAATTATAACAACGACAATCAATCATTTTCAATAAAACTAAAAAGTTTTCCTTGAATTCTTTTCTAGGGATCCTCCTTGTCTCGAAAAAAGGAAATTAAAAGACTATCTCATTTCGAATAGATAAAATTTCATATTTTTATCAAAAAAAATAAGATAGATCGAGCATTCCATATAAGTAAGCTTAATAGACTATTCACAATGCATTTGACATGAAAAGAAATGTATTTTATTTGGGTTGGGTTGTTTAGCAAACTCATAAATTTTAGGGGTGAATATTTCGAAAATAGTGTTATTCTCTATAAATTGTAATTTAAGGTGTGTTTCTTTATTTAAAAAAAAAAAAACAAAAGGCAAGAAAGTTCAAGATTTTTTTTAATATTCTTTATAATTAAAACTAAAGAACGTCAAAATGTAGATCATACTCATCTCAAAACTCAAGGGATTACATATTTTAATAGATACCAACTGATGGCAAGGGATAAACCAGTGAAGATCATGCCAAGGCTGTTGTAATATATTCAGAATAATACTGATCTCCGAATGGAATTGATCCGGTTTAAATTTCCGATCCTAAGTTGGAATACAATTGGAAGAAAAATGGTAAAAATCACAGCGATAGATGGGCAATGCTAGATAACTATAAAAAGGAAAATATAATTTCCGTTTATCAATAGAGTAACTCAGTTTTTAATTTTCCATTATTCCTTCTATGATTATTAATCACTGCAAATAGTCACGAGTCCATTAACATTGATTTTCATCATTGTTTACTGCTGAAAATTACTAGTACATGCAACATCTTATATTTATTACTAGAAAAGTTTAGTTGTAACAAATGAAAAAGCACTACAATCATCAAACAACCGGTTAGCAATCGTACTATTTTGATGAAACCAATTCAACCCTCTATCACATCATTAATTTAAAATTTTTCAAATCTAAATTATTGAATTTACAATTAGTTCAATCATCTAGATTTGAAGGATTGTAAATTAATAATAACATGGAAGACTAAACTAGTCTAGTAAAAAATAAAGATGGAATTGCGGAAAAATCCCATATATATATATATGTCATGCCTTAACTCTAAAATTCATAATAGTCTCACCATGTAAACTAATTTAAACTAAAAGCTATGTCCTTTGCTGCTAATATAGATGTAGTCTACATAAAGTGAACAACGACTCAACCAGTTTTGAAGTAATTAAATGGGCACCTGTAATATATAAACCTGTGGGGTAACATTTAGCAAAATATATTTTCTCATACTTATAGATAGATTAGTTTATTACACAATTTTAGGTACATCCAGAGTCCAAAGTTTTCAAAAGAAAATATACATCTCCACAGGTGGACTCATTTACATATATAATGATAACAGTGAGCCAACGAAGACTATAAAACCTTCTAAGAAGACCTTATAATCTTCACATAAAAGAAATACAAAAAAAAACTTGAGCTTCAAACTTCTTCACTTTACTCCCCATCTCGTCAAAACTAACCTGTAGACAAATATAACGGGGCATCTTCTAATACTATTCTACACCTGTAAAACAATCTATAGAGATGTGAGCTTAAATAACTCAGAAAGAAGGGACCAAGTTGTAATAACAGATGGAGTTGCAAGAACACATTAACAAACAAGGTTGTTCAATCATTAATTATATGCAAATGTAACGAACAAGTGATATAGCATCTCATAATATTTAACCAGTTCATTGTAAAGTTAGAATAATTTCGTCTACTCTAACTTGAATTCCGAGAAGTTTCAACATGACACTATTAAACTAAATCCAAATTTGTGTAATAGAAAGCACCCTCCTCCTTAGACAACATTCAAACCACTAATTCTAACCTTGTCGCAACCCCCTATTCTGTCATTTAGTTTAACTAAGGGTGCGAAAAGGACCATTTATGCTATCCTTAATGAATGCATCGGTATTGAGTCTGACAACCTAATTGTTACCACTATTGGGTGATCGTGAATATCAGGTTAGACGTTTAGTCAACTTAAGTTTAGTCCAGATTATTAGGTGACCAACCAATTCATACACACAAGATATGATATATATTTAAGCAAAAAGCAGCACTTAGAGTTCAACTCTCAATCAACAATCAGTATTCCAAGCACACACATAACATACGCACAAATAATCTAACTGCAATCACAAACAAGCATTCTTACTTCTCCAAGTATCCTAATATGATACTTCAATATGTCATTACGCATCGATTCCAACTTATTTAGATATAATATCACGTGCTCTTATGTATCGTGTTCGTGATCTTCATTAATAATTCCTAGAAAGTAATACACAACTTCGGTTTTGAATTCACATACAAAGTAAGAACTTATTTTCTTTATTAAATAGGTATACATTCTAACATAAATAAGTTCTTTAGTTATTTATCTAACTTTTAGTTGACTTGAGATAGGTTCTTACAAAATTTCTGACTAAGTTTCTAACTAAAGTTCTGACTAAGGTTGTGACTCTTTACTATAAGTTAGGTTTTCTACTTAAAAAGTTCATAACTTACATTCTAACTCTAGTATAATTATGAAGTTTCAATATCAATTGCTTCCCTACCCAAAGCCCATTTTTAGCATAATCAAGTTATTCACTCCTAAAGTACATTTTGATCTTCTTTTTGACATAGATTATGACCCTTCAACCACTATCACAACTTACCATCTAACTCATACACATGCTTTCCTTACATTTTCTAGAATTTTCACACTTGCAACATCAACAAATATCCACTAAGAACTTCAATTATATATATATATCAATTCCCAACATACTAAATATTCATTTACACTATAATTTTTACAAAGAATCACTAAGTTCTCTTAGAAACACTTATCCAGCACACTGTTTTGATAAAAATGAATTTTTCTCCAAAATCTGACAATATGATTTTTGAAATCCAACCATATAACATTAAAATTCATCATCTCAAGAGTATAACCATAAAATTTCAGGTCAAAACTATATCAATTAGTCTTTCAATTACTCATTTGAAATTCAGTGTGTAGGACATTTTTCTTAAGAACCCATATCTGCACTCAAAATTTTGAAAATCTAATAAGATATTTGAATTCCTCATGCGAAAATACGTAGAGAAACCAAATTTCATAATTTTTAGTGATCATTTGCTATTTTTCTCTAATTTTTCATGAAATTGGAAAAATTTAACGACTTAACCAAAAATCCGTACTCCGACCACCGTGGGAAGGGGAGGGTGTGTTGGCTCACTTTTTCGCCGGCCACTTCTTTAGACTACCACTTGATTTCACACCCAGCTAGTCGTTTTCCTTAAGATCACGTATAACCCCAAATTTACAACTAAATTTTCCAAATTTTGTTTTTCCCCTTTCTCTCTCAATATTTTCACTTTCATAATTTTTTTCAAGCTACTAAATGATCAAAGTATGCTCCAGGATGTGATTTTATATCTTCAATGTAGTTGCCTTTGATTTTTTTCTTGTTAACTTAACATATGTAAAAGGCATGATGAGGTATCAAAAAAAACTAATCTCCGATCCATATGTTCTAAATCATATTGCCATGCCTCCTATAACATCCCAAATGTCCTTGGTAATTTTCTATTAATTTTCTTATATTTTATTAATTTATTTAGTGATTTATATGTAATTCTAAGTATTTACAATAATTACGGGTATATATATTTATATAATAATTATAGCCGATGTATATACATGTCTTTTATATAATATTTTATGTCCATTATTATTTATATTACTCCTATAATATATCTCTAAGTGTTCTCTAATTTTCAGAATTTATGCAGCATGTATCCAATAATATAATAATAATATAATAAGTTCTTACTATTTTAGCTATAGTATTAATAATTTAATATATTTTTAAATTTCAAGTTTATAGGATTTCTTCAACTGATGTCCCGAGCCTATACGTAAGTTTTTATGTTAATCTGGTTAGTTTCACCAACATCCTAAATTTACCTACTTAATTCCTATTCACTAAATATAGGGCTCACAATATATATGTATTGATGGGTCTAATAAAACACATATTCATTTTTAGAGTTTTTCTTATAAGGGGATTGAGTTTTTCCTTATTCATTTTGTAATTTTCTTTCTAAATTTCTATTTGAAGCCAAATTTAAGTAATTTTTCATGGTTTTCCTGTATTTTCATTAACAGTTCTTTTATTTTTATCCACTCATTCGCTACCACACAACGTACAGTTGGATTAGAAGTTTAGCACTCGGAATTAAAGTTTTCGACACTCACATAATCCCCGTTCAAGAGCTTAAAAATAATCCAACGAAAATATATGAAAATTAGGTTAAACTTGATCAGGATTTTCTTAGACCATTTTTAATATATGGATATTGAAGCCAATTCTTGTGAAACAAAAGTTTAAAGGAATGTGTGATAAAAGGAAGAGTGAGTGAGTAACCTAACTTTATAAAATATCTATATGTATCTTACTTAATTGGCTTGCTTTCGGGTCCTAGAAAATAAGATAAACGTGTGAGGTCTTCCTATATAAAACCTGTACTCTAATGTATAAAGAGTACAAGCTCAAAGGTGTCGTGTATTTACATTATAAAAAAAATTATTAAATAATGTTAATAAATGAATAATAAACAATAATATTATATTTTTTTTAGTATGTTTTAGTAAAAAGAAAGAAAAAAAAAAGACTAAAGTCATGAGTTAACAACCCTAAACTCTTAAATTTAATACCACCTCTCTCATTATGCATTTAACATTTTTTTCTATTATTCTTTCTTATTTCATAAGTAGTAAGATCACATAAATAAGATATAATTAAGGTAGAACTTTTAATTTCACATATTTTTGCTATAAGGTCCATTAGTTTTGCATATGAATAACTTATAATATCACATATAAATTCTTTTATGGCATTACATAAACTTAAAATTCCAAAGAAAAATAGTAAAATTTACAGGTTTTGTAATGTAATTTGTAGGTTTTTATAAGGTACAAAATTCAAGATAGTTTAAAATATTATAACGTAAGAAAGCACACTTTTTACTTTTCCTTTCCATTTCAACATTAATAAAGTTGTTAAGAACAAATCCCTAGTTTCGATTACAGGGTCCTTGAAATAATATTATATAAAATCATAGGGGTCCTTGGAATAATACTATACAACATTAAAGGTGAAATAAAGAGCTGAATCGATACCCTAAAAAATACAAATGAGACTATAGAAAAATCTGTATGAGAGCTTCTATAGTCCTATCCCTCGTTTTAGTGAAATTAATACTAACATTCATTTCACCTTTAATTTAGATTCATCAAATTTAAACCATTAAAAACACTATTTACTCGACTATTTAGATTTAACGAATATAAAAGTAAAGATAAAATAGATGGTTAGATTAATCCCATTAAAAACATGAAAGAGATTGTAAAAATCTCTCTCTCTCTCTCTCTCTCTCTCTCTCTCTCTCTCTCTTTATCTTT